>CM031234.1:242928350-243592087 GCA_018340775.1 Taxus wallichiana var. yunnanensis | reverse complement strand
ATCTTACCAAATTACATTACACATATAAAATTATCACACTACACTAGATTCTCTTCTTTGTTCTCAAAAAATTTTCATTTTAACTCAAAATTAGAGGTTTATACATTTTTATATTCATTTCATCGCCAAAAGCGAAAAGGGCTCATCGTAGCATGACAGATTTTCAAAAATTCTTATTATGGGGTTAATAAGGAAACAACAAGAGGGGAACTACATCTATCTCCCCTTATAAGAACATTGTCCTCAATGAAAAATAATGTAAAGGTAATAAGATGTACTCACAAGTTAGAGAAACCCAACATTGAATCAAGTCTTTAGTGAAAAGGATTGTGTTATTAAAGTGATACCATAAGGAAGCAACAAAATTTGAATAGTTTCTTCAATTGCTTTAAATTTATGTGAAGATTTGCAATTATCATACCATAATGAATTTATAAATAAAATTTGATAATCATGTCCAAACTTGTTTACTCTTGTGTTTCTCATAAGTGTATTCACAATTTATTAGTTTTATTGATTACATAATTCACTTATTCAATGTTCACAATGTTATCACTTCTTAATAATTTCAATTTTAAATTTCCAACAGGTTTGCACATAACACTTGACATCACAATGTCACACAAGGTCCCAAAAACAACACTAGCAACCCAAAAACACATTTTTAACACATTTTCATGATTGTATCACAAACAAGACCTATTACCCAACCATGCAAAGAAAGATGCAGTCCACACAACGTAGAAATATACACACATGCCCCAGCTATAGTTTAAATACATAAACATGCCTAACATACAATAAGACATCACAATAATAAATATGCAACAATTTTCACATGACTCAAAACCATGAATGTATCCACACAATTTCAAGATAATATCCAATATCACATGTCATCAATGAGGAACATTAAGCCTCAAACATCACAATACATAACATGAATCACATGAGTAACTCATGAATCATATATACCAAATCCATATCCCTCCCAAAACAACTCCATAAACATGTCAATAGAGAAAAGAATCATAGTACCAAAACCATGCCTAGTCACTCACCATAGATCCCTATCACCTAAATAACCAAAGGCCTAACACCATATAGCCCCGCAATAAAATCCTATGACATTTGGGTGCACCTTATATACCACGCATGAATCATATCAGGTCGATGACAAACATATAAGAACATATAAAATGGTAGAAAGATCTCATTCAAACATTAAATAAGGTCCACACTAGACAACATTATCCAAGTGGTATTAAAATCGATAAAGTTTCAATCAAGAGTAACAAAAACTCAAAAATATAAACTAAATAAATCAAGGAAAATGGCCAAAATGTCACATTCAAATAATACAAACATCACAAATAAATAAAGAGCCTCACAAGTGTTACAAAAATCAATTAAAATTGTTAGTTCCAAGTACAACCAAGTTTACAAATAAAACATATATGAAATGATTCACATCACAAATTACTATAATAACCTCCAAAGAGGTTTCTCTTTGGGGTACTATATCATCAAGTCCGCATCTCGACATCGATTCCAACTCATAATAAAATATAATAGCTGATCAAATAAGGTAACTACCATAGTCTATGTTGGAATCATCACCTCCATACTATAACAATGCTTAACACATTCGTAACCATACAAGGTCATCTATAATACAACTAGTTATAAAGAGATATAAAGAGGTACATGTTTCATTCACTAATCTTAAGGTTTCTACACAACACAATATGCATGACACCCATGGAGTACATGTCATACATACCAAATTAATAGAAGAGGATTTTTCATTCTATGTTAGACTCCATTTCCTGGTCCATACTCAGCTCAAATTAAATGGTAAAAAGTCCAATTTTCTCACTCCACACATACACTTGTACCTATAGTTACCCATAGGGGTCTATTAGTGGAGGGTACAAAATAAAACACATCACTATATTACTTACACAATATATATATATATATATATATATATATATATATAAGCCAAAAAAACACAATGTCATACACATCATATAATTATTGGGTAAAGCAACACGATAATTCCATAACTTTCAACACATCACATTCCCACATAATGCACAAAAAATGCAAGTACAATACATTAGGGGTCATAAAATCACCATATGCCCCAATTCATGATCTAAATTTGTCACATAATGTATGAATACATATATACAATGAACATAGTGATTTAACATCATGTCATTCATACAAATACAACAAAACTTGGTGACATGACACCATAATACAACACAGTGAAAAATTAACATGATATGATATATTTCACTATGAAGCACTTTTTCATGCAACACGTTGGTACACATATGCAATATCACATGATAATGAAATTTTATAACACTTTAGTAGTTCATAAAAAACATTATCTTTAAAAAATAATGTTGTAGCACATATGATATTCATGTTGAATTCATAAGAGAGAGAGAGAGAATATTCTCATCAAGAAACACATCAACATCATAAAAATTCCACACTAAGTGGTATGCACAACATGTGCATTCATATAATCACAAGTACCACATTTTTCACATCACAAAAAAATAACACATTACTCTTCCAACTCCACCATCATGAATAACCACCACAACACCAAATTGTCCCAAAATGTTTGAGTGATTTAACCTTCTCTATCATACCAAATTTAGATCCCACACATGAAGGACCAAAGAACAAGACCAAATAAACTAGGATTAAAATTTGTTGTCTCACTTATTATTATAAGACACCTCTCGGGCTCACTTACAATAACACAAAATCACACTAGATTTTACATTCAAAAGGACCCACACATAGAACAACATAACACCACATATACATCAATGTCACACTTCCTCAAATGAATGAATACAAAACTAAAACCCAACCATAATATGAACTCAACATAGGCATGTTCCACAACACGATCATTTTCATGGTTTACATATTTATTATAATTAAGTTCCCATTGTATATCCTTATAGGTTCAAATAACATTAAACATGTAAGGAATAAATTCCCTTTTCTCAAAACTTCATATACTTTATTTCACATAGCATTTATCTTAAAATGAGTATACACTATTTGGTTCATTCCTCAATTGCCATTAAATATCCATAGCTCAATTTTTATTTAAAATCATTTTAAACACATATGAGTCTCCTAATACTCATTCTTACACTAAGGATTTATATCTTGGAATGTATGATTAATTTTCATTTTTCTTAAGATTCATTGAGAAAGGAGAAATTCACATGAAGATAAAGGGGAGAATATTAGTTCAAAGAGTGGAAGATTCCCATTTTCCATCTTTGTGAAATTTTAACAACAAGAATACACTCCATTCATTTAATGTATTATTATGACAACTATGCAATTAATTATTTAGCTATATCATTCATGATATGCTTGTGAGTCACAAATCCACTTGTTCCCAATTAGGATTCCTAGTTTTCAACTTATGTTATAAATGGAACAACTCATTTCACTTTGTATTAACATAAAAATAATGAGTTCTTGCATTAAGAAAGGGAATGATCACAATTTCCACTTAACTTCATGTTAAAGGGGAGAATCTTAAATTTTTCCTTATATTTGTAGTACATCAAGAAGACATAATTGGTTGGTAGTATTTATAAATATGCATGAGTCACATAAAACTTGTGTTCAATCAAGAGTTAGTGTTATCAATTTACATGCCCCAACAAGGAACCATTCATCTTATCATTAATAACATGAATAGGATTCACAAGGAGTTTAAGGGGATGAGTCTCAAATTTCACCTTTCTCCTAACCAACATCTTAAGAATTCAATATTGATAACTAAAAGTTAATTACAAATTTTTGTTCACAAGTTAACCTATTATTGTTCATGTTATAGCAACAAAATTTGATAGGTAGAAATTAAAGGTAATCTTCATCCATAATCAATATTTTAAGAGGTATTTCAATAAAAACATATCCTATTTGAGTCACCTTATACCTGTCATAAATACTCATGTACTAGAATTAAATAGTTTGCATTTAATTTTATTCAGGATTCTCTTTGAGGTAAATATGTGAGGGAACCACTACACTTTATGGTTTACCAAATTTTTATATCACATTACAAATATCTATAAAAAAATTATATTCCTAATTTCCCTTATGGCCCCATACACTTACATTATTCAACCCTTTATTGAATCTTAATTTCTAAGACACCCATCTAAATTTGTTGTAAAAACATTACATCATTTGTGTCACAAAGTGACAATGTACCTTTAAAAATTACATATAACACACTTCCACATACACAAAAATCCTTTACTTGGTTTTGGGAAGGATAGTGATTATATTAACAATACCACTAAAATCTCTAAGACTACGTAAGAATTTTGGTTACTAAAAATAAGTGATCTATTAGCAAGATACACCCAATTTGAACCATTCTAAGATCACTATTTCACTTAAATCCCATTGAAGTGAAAGATAAAATGATAACACATTTCTCAAAGGGTAACAATCCCAAGGATCATTATATTAGGTTCATTTAGATAAATTTTAAAGTAACATCCTAATAGTGGTCAATCCATAACCATTCCTATATAAGGTGGTTTTTTTCTTTTTTCATAAGCATACATGTTCACACGGTAACCAAAATTGGTGATCTTATCTCCTCCAAGCTAGGAGGTGCCAACAAGTATAAAAAAAAAACTAGGCTCATCCTTTAAATTTAAATTTTCTATGTTATGAAGGTTATCACACATAAGGGAAACCCACACCATATGTTTATCTAAAGGTCATCCTTTATATTTGTGTCATTTGTTTTGAGTTCTATAAGTATTTATAAAAACACACAAGAATATATATTCATTACTTTCACATAGGAGCACATTATAAAATGGTCATTTCATTTCTAGTTAATAGGTACATCAACACCATTAGCAACATATAAACCATATTCAAAATCACTCCTAGAATAAAATGCCCATTTTTCCAACATACCAATATGCTAACAATTTTATACTCATCACAAAAATCAATAAATAACATTCATGTTTATAAAAATAGTTCTAATTTATCCATTTATAATTACACGTGTTTAAAAGATAACAAATTAATATAAAAACAAAGTAATACTACATTTTCTTACTTGGGAACCTATAACCACAACATGGTCATCCCAAAGTTGGTATGGAATCTTCCTAGAATCTTGAAAAAATTGACGATTTCATAATTTTCCATTCATTAAGGAAAAAAATTGTTTACTCACATATGGAAAGAGTTAAAAATTCAAATCCAATTTCATTTCATTTTGAAATATAAAGAGGGAGATAGAGAGAGAAATGATAAAACACCATTTTTTCACGATCAATTTTCTCAAAAAAAAAGAAAATGAGGTTCCATATAGTCATATATTAGTGTTTACAAGTTTCTTGATAGATATTTTACTTGAATAAGGTCTTAGGACATTTTTCCCCATTTTTCTACAAGTTTTAAGAAAAATGTCAAATTTAATCAAGTGGCTCAAAAATATGCATTTAAAAACAATATATTATTCTTAAACACATAGAGAGTTAATTCCATCCTAATCTTCTATATACAAAAAAACCCTTGGAGCTAAAAGAACCCAAAATGGTGAACTTGGTTCAACTGGAGACCGCCTTTATGGAGATGCCAATCGTCATTGCACAAGAATTACCTCATCGACCAACGTTTTGAGGCCTATAAAACCCACTTTTAAAACTAGCTTGCCAAGTGATTTTTTCAGAACTAAGGATTGGTAGTGATTTTCATGGATAAATACTAGAGGTATGAGGAGACTAAATTTTATTTCTCCACCCTGGGCCTAAACTACAAGATAAATTCAAACTAAACGTTTAACTTTCAATAGTTGTTTTGAAAGTCAAATTGTCTACAGGATCCTAAATTTGTGAGTTAAATGGTTTAATGAACATTTGAAGTCATTCTAGGGTTTTCTATAATACTACAACTGATAAGGAACACATTCAAAATTGACATTCCCATTACGAGATCTATAAAAATATTTTATGTATCATTAAAAACATGTTTTATCAACATTTCAAAAGGTCATTAAGAGGTAAATTTAAACTAGAATTCAATTTCAAGGCACAAACCATGTGGCTTTAGTATCCTATACTATTATCATATTTTTCCAACATCTCAACAGGTAACTTTAGGTTGGGTTTAAGTTCAAAGTAACTTTTCTAGTTGCGTATAAAAATATGTAAATTTTCTATTAGGTACTACGTCTCATTTAATTCACCTAAAATTAATCTTATTTGATATTATTTTTCAGCACCATTACAAATACAAAAACTAGAAATGCTAGATCATACAAGAAATATCTAAGATAACTATTCTTGTGAGATAATAAAAGTGATATGAGGGACTCCAAGTTAGTTGAACATACACAAGTTACGAGTCCATCACAAGATCATCCATTAACCAGTTCATGTGCATAGTGTGAGTTTCCCCATTCTTGCATCTAACAAAAATATCTACTTTCAAACATACTTCAAAGTAAAATTTAACTTACTAAGGATATCTCCTTCTTGATTGGTCTTCCAACTCACTAGACACAAAACCTAAGCTCCTTTCATGGATATCAATAACAAAAAAAATTACACTTTCCAAATGCATCTTCTCAAAATAATCAAAGTCTTATTTTAATAACACAAATTGAACACATCCTGCATTTGTTTTTGTTTCATGAGAGAACATTTTTGGTGAGATGTTTAGACTAGTATTCCTAACATAGTTATTTCAAAGCATAAGGTGCACCTAACCATTGGATGACATCTCTAGCTTATAATACAAATTAAGATGTAGAAAAGAGGGAAAAACCCAAAACCTTCTCACCTTTTGAAATTTATTTGTGATCTACATGCACCCAAAAACACTTCCAATTCATCTAAAGTACTTCCTTGGAAATTAAAACCACAATAGTTGGCATTAAAATTTTCACAACCCTATTCCAACTATTCTTTTGACGTAACCAACTAGAATGTAGAAATATTTTTGAGGTTTGGATATGGGCCTACAACCATGGAAGATCACAAAACCACCCATTCCACCACAATATTAATTGGCACATAGTTGATTAAGTTTAGAGTTTTCCTTGAAGATAACCAAACACAAAGGAATGTCGAACCATGCAACATAGATATCCATTGCGGGTGTAATGTAATAAGGGTTGTAAAATTCATCCTTACACTTCCAATTTAATTTAATTGAAATTTTGTAAAATATTTTCAAAAAAATCCATTTTATTCTTAGCTTTTAACCACTATAATCCACATGATGTAGAGTTTTTTTATCTCGAGGAATTGTATCAAACTCCACATTTTCCTTACTAGTCAATGATCCATGCAACACACCACAAGTTGAACTGACACACTAAATAAAATTTTAGAGTTTCCCAATGGTAGATGGGTAGCTAGGCTAGGAAATACCTCCCACAACCCTGTACACGCCCAATGAACTAAAAAACAAAATTTGAATCAACAGGGGTGTGGAAGATCTTTGTTATACAAAGTAAGATGGCTTTATACCTTTTAAACAGGTTTTCCAAGCACTAAAAGATACAACAGAGAAAAATAAATAAACAAACATTTTCCATTATGCACTTATGGATTTCCATAGCCTATTTTATCCATTTTTTTGGTCCTAATCTCTCTCAATTTATTTTCCACCTTATTCCATGGCTACCCTTCCCATCTCCAAAGTATAGGAGAAACATGAGAATTAGGTTAAAATAAACCCTAAACTAGAAATATACATAATTTTAACCCTCCTCTCAAATTTCAAATCACCTCTCTAGAAGTTATGGCTAGCACAAGCTAAAAGAAATGATCTTATTATTATTGTAATAAATTTGTCTCTTTTTTAAAAAAATTATTATTATTATTATTGGAGCTCAAAATTGCACATGACCTTGAATCATCTAGATCTAGGATTTTGAGGCAACATGGGATTGTCTCAAGTGTGGGACTTGTGGATTTAGATAGACCTCCATAGAAGGTCACCTTCCTTGTCACCCAGATCCTTGAAAACTCGGACAACACAACCTACTTATAATGCCAAACTACTCCTACCACTAATTCCTACTCTAACAATTCCAATGGACTAGGGAGAAGGAGATGCAAAAAGTGAAACTAAGATAACATGGGTGATTAAAGAACCAGAAGATAAGGCTTGATCACTCTCCACAATGGGAAGGAAGGAGAAAGGAAAATTCATGGAGGAAAGGGAAGACATATGTGCCAAATGAAAAAACCATGTAGAATAACCCATCTCACACATTTACAACACACAATAATGGAGGAACCTATAAATATGATAATCACTCAACAATGCCAAAGAAAGAAAATAAATAAAGAGTGCAATAAACACAAAAATAGGAACAAAATAGCCACAATACTCAATTTTATTACTGATAAGTATGCACAATTCAATTACAAGATATATTTAAGGCTAAAAAATTACATTACAAAGACCAAGTTCCTAGTTTGGAACTTGTGGGAATTTATCCACCATTTTGGCATGGTGTTGTTATAATAAAGAGATCTAGATCCTTTTTACAATGTGCATGCTCTAGATTTATTGAGAATGAGAAGAGAAAAGGAGAAGAAGAGAGAGAGGTGTTATCATGATAGATTTAACCACCAAGGATGAAAGGTATGGGTACAAGACATGGATTGTATCACACACCATCATATTTTACAGGAGGAGAAACGATGTGTATACTTCATTAAATTCTAGTCAGTAGAGTGGTTGAACTTCACTTCGAATAAATAGGCATGGCTTTAGGGTGCCCTACATAATTTAATGTCTTCGTTTTGATCCTTGGCCTCTTTCATGCCTTCCACAACATCATTCAAATCCACATATGTTATATTATTGGCACTCTACCTCCTCTTTCATCACATATTTTATTCTCATTTCATGTTTGGCGGGTTTCTAAATTCCATTGGGTTCCCATATGTTACCATTTTCTCTATAATCTCCATGAATGACTTAATATTTTTTTGTGACATTATTGTACTCATGGATTATTTTTCACTCAAAACCCATGACAAAATACTACCTTGTTCCATATAAAAATTTCTTCCATCTACAAAGGATGAAGTCCACTTCCTTGTGTACACAACCCTTCACTATGATTTAGCCCATCCACGAACCTCTATTTACAAATGTTGTGGAACTATTTATTTTATAAGTTTGTGGAACAATAAGATAGTGTTCCATAGATTCTATCTTTAGTAATTTATAACTTTATCCTTCTTTCTTGGTGGTACCTAGTAGTTTTTTTCTAAGTGTATTATGACCTTGCTTGAGTTAAATCCAACCTTATCCTTTTCTATGCAATAAAATATTTCCATAAAAATAATCCCAAGTCCCAGAATTCTCATTCCTTTGTTTCACTGATTAGGAGAACCCACTAAATACTACATTCTTTCTATCTACGGTAGAATAAATAAGTATCCCATGGCTTTTCCTAGTCAAGATATGGCTAGTTCCTTTAATATATTAAAAATTACATGTGTAATTTTGGAAAACAATTTTGAGACCTCTAAGGGACATATTCATGCTATATGATGAATACCAACTTCCTTGAAGCATCGGTTGGGCATGAAGTTAGAAATAATCTTGAAAAAACTGATCTCAACATTGAAAACATGTCTCCTTAATTTGTATGAAATTAACACCGACCTAGAATTTCTTGAAGTTGATCTTTTGGGAATTTGAATAAAACTTGTAAACTACCCCATCTATCTAAATCTATCATGAAACTTGTTAAAATCTAAATGTGTAACATCAACAAAAGGCTCACAAAAACTATATATAAACATGAAAATCACACTTGTTCCAAGTGGAAACATGCAGAGAGTGTACAATGTACTTGTTTTACAATAATCAAAACTAAACTAACCCTAATCTAACAAAGGAAAAGGGAGTTAAAAAAACTAATATAGGTGGGGAGAAGTACCTTCCCTTCCTTATAAAATTAGACCATTGATTGATTTGATAGTGAACATTGTCTTTAATGAGAATGGAAAACTATCTAAAAACTTATTTCCCTCTCCATTTTCCAAAGTATGAGCTAGAAAGACAAACAATGCCTTCTCAAATTGCTCTGTATTTGGTTAGAGGTGTTGTAGCTGACCTTTGGCACTTTGATGATATGTGTCATGTTCTAAATTGAGCATGACTAGTGGAAAATCCTTTTTGGCTCTAAACTAGCCAAATATCTATTTGGGAATGCATCAATCCTTGTGAATTTCCCATATTATTTAAGCTCAACCCCAAGAATGGGGTCATCATAAAACTTTCTTCATGATGAAGAATATTTGGAAGTTGGTTTGAATTTTTTCTACTTCTTCTACAAAAAATTCCACCTCCTACTTGATCCACATCCTTTCCTCAAGTAATAAGTTTTAAAATTCAACCCTCTCCTCAATTTTATTAATTTTAGCATATAAGTATGTTCTTTTTGTATCATTGCAATCTTCCAAAAGTGAAGCAATTTATAAACATGAATAATATTGAGGGTTATTGCATTCCATCCAAACATATTTCTCACTTTGAATCCTTTCTTATAGTTAACCAAAAATTCCAGTAGCTTGTTTTCATGAAAAATAAATAGCTAAAAATTGAAATTTCAAATCATGACAACTATACCCATTGTACAATATTTTGTTTTCCACCACATTGAGCCCCTCTCCTCATTAACATGTCTTCAATAACACCATCAAAATGGATTATAGGAAGTTACTAATTATTTCTTCGAGTTTGTTTCGGTGTGAAAGGGTGGATGATTTTAGTAAAGTTATGTGAAAGGAAAGTCCTCCCAAGAGGCCTAAAAGGCATTTTTGATCATTTTATAGCTAGTATGCATCCTCCAAGAATGTTCAGGAAGATATGTAGTATCTTAGGGTGTTTTCAAAGAGTATTGAAGGTGTTTGAAGAAATATAGGAAAATTTAGGAAAGAAAATCTCATTCAAGAACAACATTTTCAGCATCATATTTTCTAGGTGCAATGAATGAACATCCTAATGGTGAAACTTGACTTATCTGGATGAGTCTGTGGGTTCGTAAGAAGTTAGAAAGTAAACAAGTAGGCATAGGAAAGGTATGGGAATTATCTAAAATATAGAAACATCCATTTTTCTCCAAAACTTATAGGTTTCTCAAAAAAATTAAAACATTGCAACTTCCCCTCTTAGTTCCTGACAAAAAAGGACCTACATTTTGAGTTACAAGAAGAATCACATTTTGGTATTGGTTTTTTTATCTTAGGATGTGTTTTGGATTCAAAATAATATAGTATTTATGGTGTCCAAATTTGGACATCTTCTAGACACAAAATCACACACTTGGGTACATTTCTAGGTCTTAAAAGCATGTTAGCATTTATATGATTCCTAAGCAAAAAAAATAGTGATTGAAAACTATCTTTGGCCTCTTTTCTTTTTCTATTGGTTTCTCTTTGGTCTTGTACTCCCGTAGTCCATTTAGAACATTACTTGTTTATATTTTTATGGTTTCAAAACCAATTCCAAGCCAAGACAACGATGCTCGGGTTCTCATGTCCTCTCTGGTGCCCTTGACCCTTTTCTACCTCACTCACTCTTTTTGGGTCTCTTTTATCTTTTGGATTTTTTTCTACTTATACATCAGCCTTCTAATTGTAAATTACTAAATTTAAATAATGGAATCACATAAATACATAGTTATGTTTTCAAAATAAAGGAACAACCACTAAGCATTACTATTACTGACCTAAGATTGCATTTAAAAGGGACCTAAATAACTCAAGGATTCATTTAACATCCATTCAAGGGATAAGGGACTACATATTTTTCATAAATGGCATAGGAAGGGGAATTTTATTCTATTCCATTCACACATTTTCATCTTAGAGAAAATTTAGCCCACTACCTAGTGCATCTTGCATAAGGGATTCCTAGGGCATCATTTCTAAACACACCAAAACTACACGGATTCTAATATTTAGTGTAGAGCTTGATCGTAAGTTGACTCTCGGGGTGACCATTGGGGTATGTTGAAATCCCATTATACATTTTCCTTTTTAGGTTTGATGTGGTTTATGGTCTTGCGGGTGAACTACTCTTTTACGGAGTTAGAGGTACCTTTGAAGATTTAGGAGAAACTATCAAGAAATCAACATAGAACAATTGTGATACCCTTGTGGCACATAAAACAATATATTATAAGAATTTACATAGTCACGGGGACCCATATCCATACATCACCACCCAAGAATCCCTTTCATGTTGTGGGTGCCCTTGTCCCACAATATCTATGAATTCCAAAATTTACATAGATAAATTACGAAGCTATTTGCATCCCGATCAGCACTTTACCCCACCTATATTACCTCCATATTTTTCATAAATTATCTAAGTCATCTTTTTCCATCCTTTTCTTATGGTTTTATACTTAACATTTGTATTTTCTTGTTTCATATTGTATGTTAGCAATTGCATATTATTTATTACAATAGTTTCTTTGCAGTCATATTTAATTAATTCAAATTAAATTAATTCAATTGGTGAACCCAACATGAATCAAACGTGTAACCTTCGACATGGTACATCTCAAATGTTGTTATGCATAAATGCTCTCATTACCCTATGACACACTCTAGTTCCACAATTCATACTTTCATTACTAAGGGTCTAAATTTTAAATGAACCTTAGAACATTCACTCTTCACACTCTATGTTTTATGATATATCATAACATACATTATCATAGCATTTCCGATGATGCACTCTTGTTTGATAGTTTATTCTTAACTACTTATGGGGAATTTATGAATGAACCTCATTTCACAAACATCTACTTTGGGGGATTACTACTCCTTCCACCTTTACATTTTTCATACCATACCATCAAACTCATACACATCATTTGTATATCTTTGTTGCATCTAATCTTACTAGTTTATTTTATTTATGTCTTACACTTTGTTTTCCATGATAGACAAATTATTAGTATTTCATTATGATTATATATATACACATACACATACACGTTCACTTATTATTTCATGGTGAATGTAAATCTCTTACTGAGGTTCTTACATGCTGCAATCTTACTTGATAATATTCCTTATACCAATCCCACCGAGGCTCTGGGAAATCTACTTTCACTACTATCACATACTACATAGATTATATCACTACATCTCATCCCAATTAATTTACCTTTCACTAGTTCACACATGCTCATGACATGCTATTTATCTTTCTAACATGATATTGGGTGCTTCGATGTAGCATTTTCTTTTGGGACTATAATCCACCATGGTTATCTAATACACTTTGCTTGACATTGTTTGCTATTGTATATTATTATTTGTGGGATTTTCCCTATGTCTTGTATGCTTATTATATGTTTTTGTCCACTTCAAATCCTAATTGTCTTGTGACATTGTGAGTGATGTCCCATGTTTGAAACCCACTTTTCACATTTTATCTTGTCTATACATTTGTGTGTTACAATATATTCTATTACACGCATGCTATTTTTTCTACTAACACATGTTACTAGCCACTTTGTTTGTATGTTCTTTGATTTCTACCATGTTGCCTAAGTCGTGAAATTGAAAAAAAAACAAAAGATCTGTGTTTGGGTCATTTTGTGTGATTTTCGGGCCTGCCGGCTCTAACTTTTGTCCCATCTCGTCCCAAGTACGAAATGCATTCTCTCCCGATCGGCCTCAAATCCCCGCCGATCCCCATTTTCGGCCCGCTTTAAGAGTTTTGTCCCAAGTGTCCCAAAACTTATTTTGCATGTTGTTCCAATTTCGCCGAATCATCCTTCCCACAGACTTCGCACTTTCCCCGTCCCAAATGTCCCAAAGTTAAAAAGTGCGAGCTTTCCCATTTTCGGCCGATTTTCCCCGAACCAAGGTTCCCCTTCGCGCAATTTTGTTTCTGTCCCAAATGTCCCATTTTAAAAAGTGCGAGCTTTCCCACTTTCGCCGAGCCATCAAGTCGCGACTTCGAACTTTTTTTCCCGAATGTCCCGAATGTCCCAAGTCCAAACGGGCCCTTTGTTCCAATTTCGGCCGAAACACCCGAATCGCGTACTTCGCACATTTTCGTCCCATTTGTCCCAAATGCATTTGTGCGTCCTCTCCCTGTTTCACCCGAACCGGCCGAGCCGCGTGTTTCGCGCATTCGCGTCTCACATGTCCCAAGCGTACCAAGTGTCATTCACACTTAGTTTTTCCCGCTCACTCCGAGTATGATGCTTTTCAAATTGGTGGTTGTGTATTCAATGCGCATTAAAGTCATTCCTCTCTCCAAACGGCTATATAACGAGCATTCCCCTTTGCATTTTTCGCATTGCTTCCATGCTATCTTTGCTCGAACCCTTGCAATTTGAAAACCTGCGCGATATCCCCCTCCATTTGCAAATTCCTTCCAGAAGTCTAGGTTGCAGCTCCGAGACTATCAATATGAAGATCAAGTTCCAGGGACAGGAGCAAATTTCTCCGCTTGAGTCTGCTGTTAGCAATATAGGGGACAGCGAAGCTCGTCATCTCGACTTCGGTGATTTCTGGGCAAGAATGACAGATGCAAACCCTACACCAATGGCACAGATGATTAATGATATAGGTTTAGCTTTTTCCGGAGGTTTCCCAATCTTAGAACAGTGTGCTGATACAATGCTTTCATGCGGAGCTCACTTCGACCCCGCTTCGAGCGAATTGACAAATGTACATGGGGAACTCATCGCAAGCCGACGCTGCCGCGCATCAAGCGCTGCTCGAGGATTCCGAGATGGACAATGCTATAGTCATCTCCCGGATCAAGCACATGTGCTATGTTCGACCAAGACAAAGGACAAATATAAGGCGCGAGTGGCGAAGTCTTGGTTGAAGAACCCTAAGAAAGGTGCTTCGCCTAACCAAAACCTCTTCCGAGCAGATTTCAACGAAGAACTGCGACTTCATAATCCCGCTGCTCGGGTTATGGGTTTGCCCTCCACCAATGAGTTTCATTTCTGATGTGCCCGCCATCAAAGATGGTGTGCGAGGGAACACAAAATATCAACTCGGGCAGAGATCATCAAGATGAATTTGGCGAGCAGCTATCCAACGTCCAAAGAAACAAAGAAGTTCTATATGACTTCATATCTCGATGTATACCCTAGCAAAGATCCAGCAAGGGTTTGGTTTCTCCTATATAGATGCACACAAAGATGATCCAGTTGTATGCCTATTGCCCGCAGCTTCACCTTGAGACCAAAGAACCGCAATTTCGTAAGGGTCAATGATGCTTTCACCATGTACGTGGTCGATTGCTCAAGGTGATACCGCAAGAAGGTTTTCGATGAAGCCATGAACTCGATATCGCAAAGATGGAGCCTATTTCATTCAATTCAGAAATTTTCCTATATCGCTTGCACTATGCATGAAAGCACTCCTCTGCGGCTTCCCATGTTCTGCAATGACAAAATGGCCTTGATTGAAATATGCAGGCAACTGGACAAGTTGCACAGAACTTGCAGAGACAAGAAGATTTCTGGCTTGCACTTTCCCATCTCTCTGGGAAACTACACATGCAAAACACTGGATGCTCAGAACATAGAAAGAGCCCTGGTCCCTATCATTGTTCATTTCTTCAAGCCAAGAACCTGTTTTGACTTGAAGAAGTTCATCAATGTAACATCAAGATAGTCTATCATCATAGGCGATACGTAAGACTACCGGGCCGACTCAGCGATGATTTCGCCGTAAGAAGGCATTGTGGCAGGTTCTCCCTCGCACCGATCCAAGAACTCGGCCTCAGTACTCAAGTTCCCGAAGGTCTCCAGATGACAATTCTGATCTATACTCTTATGAGTATGAAAATGTGATTAAGCACACCCCTTCTCTGAGGACCTGGATTGGAACAGAAAGAGAGAGATGATCTCGGCGAGATTCTTGCTCCAGCCTTAATCGTGACTAGGGTCCGGCCAAGAAGAAGATCCGAGAATTCAAGAGGCACTCAGAGAATCTAGCTCCAAGGATGATTCGACACCCATAAGAGAGGCATCGCCCAGTCCGAACACCAAAAAAACCCCTCCCGCCTCAACAACTCTCGTGGACTCGTAGAATCTACTCCTTCTCCATCTACCTGTATACAGAAGAAACTCAAAGAGGTAAAGAAGGAACCTCGCAGAGAATGATCCTCCAAGAAAACAGTAGAGTTGCCTATAGGGCCGAGAACATCATTGTTCTCAAGAAAGTGAAGAAAGTGAGATGCCAACTCCTCGCAAATGTTCCCAAGATCCAAAGCAGATAAGGACAAAGAGGTCCAGAGCACTGAACTTCCGGGTGCTATTGATTCTTCTACTGCCATTGCCTCCAGTGCTCTACTCACGTCTCAGCTTGAGTCAACAAATGCACAGCACTCCCGAGTGTCATGAGCTCCCCGCCTCTTGTCCCCTTGCCCTCCTGCAGATTCTTCTTCCTCTTTTGCTTGGGTGCAACCTCTGGTCGACAAAAGGAAGAGGAAATCCTCCTCTCAAAGCTTGGGACCAAATTTTGATGCTGTAGCAGCCTTGTTGGGCACCACTCCTTCTCGTGCCAAGAAAGCCAGAACCACCTCCAGAATTGTGTCTGATGCCCAAGGTCAGCAATTCTTGGAGATTGCTAAGCCTACAGTAGACAAATCAGAATCAGACTTGCTGACATCTGACTTAGAGCTTTCAAGGATCCCTATGGGAGAGTCTACTCCTGAAGGTGAAATTCACAACCTCCAGGAAACAGTCACAAGAGTCATTGGAAGGGTAGAGAAAGGGCAGCAGACTATTGAACAGCTGGAAGAACAAGCCCAAGTTCTCACAAGTTTTATCAAGTCACTCTTGTCTAAGGACAAAGTTTTGGACCCTACCCCCTTGACTGCTCTACCGCCTCCTGTAATTCTAAGCCAAGATGAAGTGCAAAGTATTAAAGATATGCACAAGTATTCTGTCTATGGCAGAGCTATTGAAGCCATGGTGGATGACATGCTTGTTGCTGGGCTAAACTTCATCGATGAAGCTTTTAAACTACATGGAAAGGTAGACAATTTGCAAAGTGGTATCCTCTACTATCAAGCATGGATAAAGAGCTTAAACTCGGGAGCAGCCAGATTGTAGACCTTCGCCTCATGGGACAGATGAGATGAGAACATCTTATCGGGCGAATAAGATTTTCGATGATGATGCCAAAGACAATCTATCAAAATCCCGGGTCTACAAAGAGAGTGGAAAATCAAAGTCCTGGAGGAAGTCATGGGAGAAATGAAGAACAAATGCGTAAGGGAGAAGCTTTCAAGACACCGGCAAATGCCGCTTTCAAAGATATACATTGTCATCTTCAAGATGAAAACTCGTGTGCTTCCTTGTCTCGCAAGAAATCAAAGCTCGGCCCGAGCTTTTGTCAAAGATCATCTATTCAAGGAAAGCTCCATCTCTAAGGAAAAGATGAAGGAAATTTGTTCTCTTCACCGCTATCAAGAAGCAAACAAAGATTATCATACTCACGCGAGTTTGATAAAGAGATGGAGAAATGTCTCGGGATTTTGACTCACCGCAGCCAACACGCTACCCCCTCGTGGCGTAGATATAGCCGAGTCATCAAGAAATTCAGTGCAATGGATTCTCAAGACAAGGGGTCCCTCCCAATAGAATCGCCACCTGCCTCCTTCTCCTTTCTTTTCTCTTCTTCCCATTCTTTTCGTATTCTTTGTAATTAGTTAAGGTATTGCAATGGCGATCCTTAACTATTCTTTAATTAAAAGAAACGGTTACGAAGAGTAACTGACTTGTAAGCTATATAATGGCCTTTCCACGCCATTTTGAAAGGAGGAAGAACTTGGAATATTTGCTGAAAGTGTAAATAGATCTTAAAGAAATCAATACAAAAGGGCTTTTCATTCTTTGTCTATCTAATTCTTGTTATCTCTGTGTTTTCCTTTAATATTGTGGAGATCATTTTGTTCCTAACTCGTTAGTCTCTCTGATTGCATACTGTTCAGTTTTGCAAATACAGTGATCTTGTACAACCAAGAAGGAACTTTGTGTCCTTGATTAATAAATCTGAAGAAGGTTATTTATGGAACTTTGTGTCTTTAAATTTAATCTCATTCAGCCAACGCAAATGATCTTGTCTTAAATTCTTTGAAGCTTCGCATACACGAGGAATTATTCTGCTATCTATAATTCTGAATGTTGCTATTCTGCTCATCTTCTTATTCCCTTTCCTCACCCTTGTGTAATTGATGATCCTTGTGGAAAACACTTTCGTAAAATCCAAGTTTGACCATAAAACAATGTTCGTACATTTGTAAATAAGTTCGCTTTCAATAAGGGAACCTCTCCCATTAAAGAGGAGGGACTTCTTGTCCCCCGACTGCTTGCTCTTCTAAAAAGTCCTATCTCGACGACCAACAGCTTTTTGGCGACTACTGGGAAAATCGCATTCCAAGATCGCAATTTTTCGATCATCCTTTGATCCGCGACTCCGCTGCTTTCACTCGAGGGAGAAGGACCCTCGTATCAAGATTCTCGCCAGCTTTTGAGCAACAGGTTTTCCTTTCCTTCAAATAAAGAACTCGCTCGACGAGCACTCCGCCTGCTCAAGATAGAAGTCCTACGGGTGGTATTCCTTCGTAACCTCGCTAGTCCCAATCTACGAGTTTGATCCTCACTGGTGTTAAAGTTCCCTCCAAGCCGTATTTCCAAGAATGGCGGCACAATTGCCATGGGGTCAACGTGTCGGGCCCCCGCCCTTACTCACCTTTTCGTGAGTTACCTAGAGGTAACCGAAAGAACTTCCCCAAGTTTAGAGGAGATGGCAAAGTACACTCCCGATGAACACATCGCAGCCTTCATAGTTGCATGTGGAGTCTTGGGAGTCGAACATGAAGACGCCTCGCAAGAAGGCTCGCTGAGACGCTACAGATAATGCCGCCGATCGTTCTATCACCTTCCGGCCGGTGCCATCACCGACTGGAATACAATGAGAACTCAACAAAGCCGCTTCAAGCCGGCAGAAGATGTGCATGCCCTGCGCTTGCCCAAATTTCTCGATAAAGAAAGATCCATCGTAACCCATGAGAGAATTTGTGGCTCGCTTCAATAGACCGATCAACAAAATTCCCAGTAAATACTCGACCGGTTGATCAAATTCAAAAATGTTCTTTCTAAATGCTCAAACGCCCAAAGTCAGCTTATGCTCTAAGAAGGGCTAATCTTGGAACGTTAATTCGATCAAGAACTCGGCCGTTAGTGTCGAGGATGACCTGATCATGTCGTGGAAGTCAAGAGAGATCCTCCCAAATCTAAATCTGCCGCTTCTTCCTCTTCCACCTCTCGACCCAATACCGATCCATTAGTCCGTAAACTTGCAAATGATCTAGTAGCTATAAAGAAACAATTGGCCCAAAGATGCCCCGTATGCAGATGTTCCAAGAAGAAATTTCAGCCCAGTAAATCGCTTTTTTGCCGCTCCTCACACAAGACTAGCACTTCAAGGTCCTCCCCGCCAAAGTTCCCGTGAATGCAACCCGTGAAGTTGAAGAGCCCGATGATGATGTGGACGATGAAGCTCGTGAGGAGTTCCCGAGGAATTTGATGATGAGGCGGAAGAACTCAAGGATCTCGTTAATTTCTTTACCACCGAAGGCACCGATGATGGAGATAACTATGATGAAGTGGTAGCAGATATGAACAAAGTGAATCATTTGCTGTCATGACTCGAGAATGCATTTAGCGGTAAGGAGAAAGTAACACACCCTATGAAGAAATCTAAGGAGCAACCAAAGAACTATTCCTGTAATTGCCAGAAGAGGATCTCCTATCCCTACCTCATCTGCACCAAAGGTAAGTACTGTCAATCCTGCTACCAAAGTTGCTTCTTCTTCTTTTTCTCCTAAGGTTGATAAGCCTAGAATTTCAAATGATGATGGCCCATCCACCTCTGGATCCTTTGATATTGTGGATCATCTAAAAAGGACTAAGGTTCAAATTTCAGAAGCTGAATACTACCAAACCCATCCCAAAGCTTTTGCCAAGATGATCCAATTTGTAAATTCCCATTCCAAGACCACCTCTAAAGGCCTTTTGCCCACTCCTCCTTCTATACCACAGCCTAGTCTGGTAGCTGCTGTCACCTCGCCTGGTGACAAAATCAAGCCTTTTTATGTAACACTTCTTATAGCTGGCCATAGGCTCAGTAACTGTGTCATAGATTCCGGAGCCTCAGATAATGTGATGCCTGCTAAGGTAGCTCATGCTTTAGGCTTGACCCTTACTCGCACTTATGGATCTTGCTACTCCATGGAAAGTAAGGAAGTGCCTTTGGTCGAAGGATTAAAGATGCACAAGTGGCTTTTGCCGCTTTTTACTCGAAAAGAAAGTCTTGGCTACCATCCTAGTAGCAGACATTCCTCCTTCTTACTGGAATGTTGCTAAGTCGAACTTCAGAAGATGTGGGTGGAGAGATTCAAATGGATTGGTCACACGCCTCATACCAATGGACAAATGAAGAAGTTACTCCCTGAGAAACAGTCTGAGTATATTGTGCAGAAAACAGATGATCCTAAGGCACAAATACTCTATGAAGACATAGGTCATGGTAATTACATGATTCTGTCCCCTGATGAAATCCAACCCTCCAAAGTATCACCCAAAGATCCCAATGGTGTTTGGATTTTAGAATTTGATGGAAGTTGTTCCTCGGCTGGTTCTGGAGCTGGTGTCCTGCTAGTGTCACCTGAAGGCTGCCTACACCCTTTTTCATTTAAGTTGCAGTTCGAGAACACTAACAACACCGCAGAGTATGAGGCTCTCATTCTTGGACTGCAAGTGGCCAAAGAACGAGGTGTAAAAAATCTTCTGGCTCGTGGTGATGCAGAGCTGATTGTGAAGCAAGTCAAGCATTTTTCGTAAAAAATGGGAGGCTGAAGCATTACCGGAATCAGGTTTGGGATTCAATTGAATTCCTCGATGCTTTCTCTATCAAGCAATACCTAGAGAAAAGAACAAAGCAGGCTGATTCACCGGCCGCCTCAGTGGTCATTATCGATTCCCCATCCCGAATTCTCTCAGATAAGTTCACTATCAAATGGTCCACCGCCTAGTGTTCCTGACAATACTAATAACTGGCAAGTTTTCAACGATGACCAGCATTTGCTTTCCTTCCTGGAACTCAAGGGGAATTTCGAACAACTATATTTTGAGGGAAGTGACAACCTGCCTCGTGAGAGTGTGTCCTCTCACTGCTCGTCACCCAAGGAGAAGAAACAGATCAGGAAGGGTGCATTAAACTCAAAGGAAACAAGATTCCCAAAGGTTTGGTGAGTTTGGAGGAGTTGTTTGATAAACATGACAGATATGTAAAATCTAAAGCTTTATCGACCTCAAAGAATCACCGAGTATGATAAGATTGATATAGGGAGTTCTACCGATCCTGTCAGTAAATATTGGGAAATGTTGCACAACCGATGAGAGGAGAAGAGCAATTGATCTTCTAAGGAAGTATAAGGATGTTCTTGCATATTCTTATGAGGATCTAAAAGCCTTCAAGCCAAAAGACATGCAGCACTCTATCCCTCTCAAACCAGGAATCAAGCCTTTCAAGCGTAAACAAAGGCAAGATAATCCCAAAATAGCCGACACTATATTTCAGAGATTCAAAATTGTCAAGGCTAAAATCATTTTTCCCATTCACCATTCAACATGGATTGCAAACATTGTGCTCAAGTAGGAAGAAGAATGGTGAGATCCGCATCTCGTGTTGATTTCAGAACTCGAATCAAAGCTTCTCTCGAAGATAACTACCCTCCTATGATGGATCAAATATTGCAAGCAAGAATGTGATCTGAAATGTTATCTATGCTTGATGGATTCTCGGATACAATCAGGTAGAGGTTGATACTGCAGATCAACACAAGACAGCCTTCACCACTCCTTGGGGTACCTTTGCCTACAAGAGAATGCCTTTTGGGCTGATTAATGCTGGTGCCACTTTCCAGAGAGCTATGGATTTGGCTTTTGGAAGCTTGAAAGGGAAATGTATTGTCATATACCTTGATGATCTGACAGTGTTTTCAAAGACAAGAGCAGATCACTTCGACCACCTGGAAACAGTTCTGCAAAGATGCCGAGAGCATGGGATTTCTTTAAATCCTAAAAAATCTGTCTTCTGTGTTACAGAAGGAAAACTATTAGGGCACATTGTCTCCAAGGATGGTATTAAGATTGATCCTGAACGAGTTCAAGCCATCCAGCAAATTCCTCTCCCAACCAGTAAAAAAGGCGTGCATTCCTTTTCGGTAAGATCAATTTTTTAAGAAGATTCATCCCCGATTTTGCTGAATTAACTTTGAATATTTCTCAGATGATGAAAGGGAAGCAAGCATTTGGTTGGTCTTCTGAAGGAAAGGAATCCTTTGAGGGTATCAAGAAAGCTATTGCTAAAACTCCAGTTTTGGCCTGTCCTGACTTCAGCAAAGATTTCATCATCTATTGCTATGCTACAGATAATACCCTGGCTGCTGTCTTAACCCAAGAAGACTCTGATGGACATGAGCTACCAATTGCCTTCATGAGCTATATCCTGAAGAATCATGAGCTGAAATACACCATGATGGAGAAGCATGCTTTTGCAGTAGTCAAAGCTGTCAAGCAGTTCCGTTTCTATATCCTCAACTCTCACTCTATGGTGCCGGGTTCCAGATATACGATCATTAAGTCAATTCTTACACAAAGCAAGAATTTGGGTCCAAGAGAGGAAACTGGGTGGCTAAAGTCCAGGAGTATGACATTGATATCAAACCAACCAAGCTGGTTCGTGGAAAGGGTCTTTGTGAGCTCATTGCTGAAGGAGCCAAACATGAGTTGCTGGAGGAGAAAGCTGACATTCCTACTGTTCTATTCCTTAGTTCACTGATGAATGGTATTCTCGACATCACCCATTTTCTCACCTATGGGAATGCCCTCTCATTTAACTACCAAGGAAAAGAGGACTCATTAAATTGAGATCAACACAATATGTACTATGGGAAAATGCCTTGTTCAAGCGTGGTTTAGATGGGAGATTTCTCAAGTGTGTGGACAAGGAGCAGCAGAGAAAGTTGCTCTCACTTTCCATGATCGTGCATGTGGAGGGCACTATTCATCAACAAATACAACCACAAGATACTCCGGGAGGATATTACCGCCTTCCTTGTTCGTAGATGCATCCAAGTGGGTGGATAAATGTGAAGCTTGTCGACCTTTGTGGGAAGACCTAAATTGGCATCTTTACCTCTCAAGCCGCCAGTGATTGAGGAACCATTTCAACAAAGGGGGGTCTAGACTTCATCGGTGCACTCGAACCCTCGCTTAGTAGTGCTGGTCACACGCATGTGCTAACCGCCACCGACTACTTCACCAAATGGGTGGAAGCTATTCCACTAAGAGCACTACTTCAAGTTGTATGCAACTTCATCAAAGAGAACATCTTGGTAAGGTATGGTGTACCTAACAAGATCAGTAATGTATAATGCTTCAACTTCTCCTCAACCGAGATAATGGATTTCTGCACGGGTATGGCATCTCTCTCGCTCATTCTTCGATTATTACCCCTGTGGAAATGGACAAGGTAATCCACCAACAAAAATCTGGTGACTATCATAAGGAAGTCAAGGTCAATGAGTCTCAAATAAACCGGCATAAGAAGCTTTATGATGCTCTTTGGGCAGACAGATCACACCTAAAAGAGCCATTGAATGTCTCCTTTTCAAGTGGTGTATGGAGTGGAAGCTCAATTGCCAAAGATGTGAAACCGCCACCTTGCACTCCGATGAAGGCCATCAAGATACTAGTTTCAAGATGCTCGATAAAAGAATCATGTACCGCACAAACCGAACGAGGATAGATTGAGGTCATTGACAGATATCTGCCACCAAAGCAGAAGGTAAAGGTTCTGCTTGACAAGAAAGCTAGGTTCGTAGAGTTCCAAGTTGAGATACCGTGTCATTATGGGACAAAAGACATGAACCTCGTGGCAGCCATGGAAAATTTGATTCACTCATGGCTCTGACCATTCAAGATAAGACACTTTGCTGGTAAGAACTCTTTCTATCTTGATTACATGGATGGTTCTCCCTCCCACTTCCTTATAGTGGGCGTATTTGAAGTTGTTCAAGTCCTAGGTGACTAGGAGTCCCTTTGTATATATTCTCGTATGTTGTTTTTGCTTTTCTCGCTTTCTGTGTGTTTCCTTCCTTGTTGTGTGTGTGTGTCAGCCTCTCGTGTTGGTTTGTTTTTGACTCCTTTGCCCAATGGATAAGGCACTCGTCTCGCTTTCACCGAGTTATCTAAGTTCTTGCCTTGTCTCATTCCATGAATTTATACCAAGTCATCCCTGCATGAGCCACCGTTGTCCACTCAAAATTCCCGCTCCGATAAGAGTAAAATTTTCAAAATTTTGAGTTTAAGTGTTTTTCTCTCAAATGCCTAAGTCGTGAAATTGAAAAAATCTCTGTGTTTTGGGTCATTTTGTGTGATTTTCGGCCTGTTTAACTTTTGTCCCATCTCGTCCCAAGTACGAAAGTGCACTCGCTACCCGACCGGCCGAAATCCCCGAAGCCGTCCCATTTTCGGCCCGCTTTGAGAGTTTTGTCCCAAGTGTCCCAAAACTTATTTTGCATTGTTCCACTTTCGCCGAATCATCCTTCTTCCCGCGTACTTTCGCACTTTCCTCGTCCCAAATGTCCCAAAGTTAAAAAGTGCGAGCTTTCCCATTTTCGGCCGATTTGCCCGAACCGCCCTTCGCGCAATTTTGTCCCAACCGCCCATTTTAAAAGTGCGAGCTTTCCCATTTCGCCGAGCTTGGCCAAGTCGCAGATTTCTGAACTTTTTGTCCCGAATGTCCCAAGTCCAAACGGGCCCTTTGTTCCACTTTCGCCGAAACACCCGAATCGCGTATTTCGCACATTTTCGTCCCCATTTGTCCCAAATGCATTTGTGCGCCTCTCCTCGCTTCGCCCGAACCGCCGAGCCGCGTGTTTCATGCATTCGCCTCACATGTCCCAAGCATACTCAAGTGTCATTCACACTTAGTTTTTCCCGCCACTCCGAGTATGATGCTTTTCAAATTGGTGGTTGTGTATTCAATGCGCATTAAAGTCATTCCTCTCTCCAAACGGCTATATAACGAGCATTCCCCTTTGCATTTTTCGCATTGCTTCCATGCTATCTTTTGCTCGAACCCTTGCAATTTGAAAACCTCGCGCATATCCCCTCCATTTGCAAATTCCTTCCAGAAGTCTAGGTCATAGCCTCCGAGACTATCAATATGAAGATCAAGTTCCAGTGACAGAGCAAATTTCTCCGCTTGAGTCTCGCCAGCTAGCAATATAGGGGACAAATAAGCTCGCATCTCGACTTCGGTGATTTTTGGGCAAGAATGACAGATGCAAACCCTACACCAATGGCACATGATGATTAATGATAGTGGTTTAGCTTTTGCCGAGGATTCCCAATCTCAAGACAAAGCAGGCCGATACAAGATTTTCATGTGGAGCTCACTTCGACCCCGCTTCGAGCGAATTGACAAATGTACATGGGGAACTCATCGCTGCCGACGCCGCCATCAAGCGCCTGCTCTCGAGGATTCCGAGATGGACAATGCTATAGTCGCCTCTCCCGGATCAAGCACAAAGCTATGTTCGACCAAGACAAAGGACAAATATAAGGCGCGAGTGGCGAAGTCTTGTCAAGAACCCTAAGAAAGGTGCTTCGCCTAACCAAAACCCTCTTCCGAGCAGATTTCAACGAAGAACCGCGACTTCATAATCCCGCTTGGCTCGGTTATGGGTTTGCCCTCCACCAATGAGTTTCATTTCTCGATGTGCCCGCCATCAAAGCATGGTGTGCGAGGGAACACAAAATATCAACTCGGGCAGAGATCATCGCATGAATTTGGCGCGAGCAGCTATCCAACGCTCCAAAGAAACAAAGAAGTTCTATATGACTTCATATCTCGATGTATACCCTAGCAAAGATCCAGCAAAGGGTTTGGTTTCTCCTATATAGATGCACACAAAGATGATCCAAGTATGCCTATTGCCCGCAGCTTCACCTCGAGACCAAAGAACCGCAATTTCGTAAGGGTCAATGATGCTTTCACCATGTACGTGGTCGATTGCTCAAGGTGATACTCGCAAGAAGGTTTTCGATGAAGCCATGAACTCCGATATCGCAAAGATGGAGCCTATTTCATTCAATTCAGAAATTTTCCTATATCAAAGCTTTGCACTATGAAAGCACTCCTCTCACGGCTTCCCATGTTCTCGCAATGACAAAATGGCCTTGATTGAAATATGCAGCAACTAGACAAGTCGCACGTAACTTGCAGAGACAAGAAGATTTCTCGGCTTGCACTTTCCCATCTCTCTCGGGAAACTACACATGCAAAACAGCTCTGATGCTCGTAACATGAAAGAGCCCTGTCCCTATCATCGCTTCATTTCTTCAAGCCAAGAACCTGTTTTGACTTGAAGAAGTTCATCAATGTAACATCAAGATAGTCTATCATCATAGGCGATACGTAAGACTACCGGGCCGACCGTGCAGATGATTTTGAAGCCGTAAGAAGGCATTGTGGGCAGGTTCTCCCCGCACCGATCCAAGAACTCGGGCTCTGTACTCAAGTTCCCGAAGGTCTCCAGATGACAATTTGATCTATACTCTTATGAGTATGAAAATGTGATTAAGCACACCCTCTCGAGGACCTGGATTGGAACAGAAAGAGAGAGATGATCTCGGCCGAGATTCTTGCTCCAGTCTTAATCAGGACTAGGGTCTGGTTCAGTAAGAAGATCCGAGAATTCAAGAGGCACTCAGGAGAATCTAGCTCCAAGGATGATTCGACACCCATAAGAGAGGCATCGCCCAGTCCGGACACCAAAGAAAACCCCTCCCGCCTCAACACTCTGTGGGACCTCGTAGAATCTACTCCTTCTCCATCTACCTGTATACAGAAGAAACTCAAAGAGGTAAAGAAGGAACCTCGCAGAGAATGATCCTCCAAGAAAACAGTAGAGTTGCCTATAGGGCCGAGAACATCATTGTTCTCAAAGTGAAAGTGAAGAAAGTGAGATGCCAACTCCCGCAAATGTTCCCGAAGATCCAAAGAGAAGGACAAAGAGGTCCAGAGCACCGAACTTCCGGTGCTATTGATTCTTCTACCGCCATCGCTTCTCCAAAGGTTTCTACTCACGCCTCACTTGAGTCAACAAATGCGCAGCACACCGAGTGTCATGAGCTCCTCGCCTCTTGGTCCCCTTGCCCCTCCCGCAGATTCTTCTTCCTCTTTTGCTTGGGTGCAACCTCTCTCGTCGACAAAAGGAAGAGGAAATCCTCCTCTCAAAGCTTGGGACCAAATTTTGATGCTGTAGCAGCCTTGTTGGGCACCACTCCTTCTCGTGCCAAGAAAGCCAGAACCACCTCCAGAATTGTGTCTGATGCCCAAGGTCAGCAATTCTTGAGATTGCTAAGCCTACAAAGAGACAAATCAGAATCAGACTTGCTGACATCTGACTTAGAGCTTTCAAGGATCCCTATGGGAGAGTCTACTCCTGAAGGTGAAATTCACAACCTCCAGTGAAACAAATACAAGAGTCATGAAGGGTAGAGAAAGGGCAAGCAGACTATCAATGTAAATGGAAGAACAAGCCCAAGTTCTCACAAGTTTTATCAAGTCACTCTTGTCTAAGGACAAAGTTTTGACCCTACCCCTTGACCGCTCTACCGCCTCCCGTAATTCTAAGCCAAGATGAAGTGCAAAGTATTAAAGATATGCACAAGTATTCTGTCTATGGCAGAGCTATCGAAGCCATGGTGGATGACATGCTTGTTGCTGGGCTAAACTTCATCGATGAAGCTTTTAAACTACATGGAAAGGTAGACAATTTGCAATGTGTTATCCTCTACTATTGGGGTTATGGATAAAGAGCTTAAACTCGGGAGCAAGCCAGATTGTAGACCTTCGCCTCATGGGACAGATGAGATGAGAACATCTTATCGCGAATAAGATTTTCGATGATGCCAAAGACAATCTATCAAAATCCCGGGTCTACAGCCAGAGAGTGGAAAATCAAAGTCCTGAGGAAGTCATGGGAGAAATGAAGAACAACCGCAAGTAGAGGGAGAAGCTTTCAAGACACCGGCACCGCCGCTTTCAAAGATATACATTGTCATCTTCAAGATGAAAACTCGTGCTTCCTTGTCTCGCAAGAAATCAAAGCTCGGCCTTCAGAGCTTTTGTCAAAGATCATCTATTCAAGGAAAGCTCCATCTCTAAGGAAAAGATGAAGGAAATTTGTTCTCTTCACCGCTATCAAGAAGCAAACAAAGATTATCATACTCACGCGAGTTTGATAAAGAGATGGAGAAATGTCTGGGATTTTGACTCACCTCAGCCAACACGCTCACCCCTCGTGGCAGAGATATAGCCGAGTCATCAAGAAATTCAGCAAAGCGGATTCTCAAGACAAGGGGTCCCTCCCAATAGCCGCCACCTGCCTCTCTTCTCTTTCTTTCTTCTTCTTCCCATTCTTTTCGTATTCCTTGTAATTAGTTAAGGTATCGCAATGGGCGATCTTTAACTATTCTTTAATTAAAAGAAACGGTTACGAAGAGTAACTGACTTGTAAGCTATATAATGGCCTTTCCACGCCATTTTGAAGAGGAGGAAGAACTTGGAATATTTGCTGAAAGTGTAAATAGATCTTAAAGAAATCAATACAAAAGGGCTTTTCATTCTTTGTCTATCTAATTCTTGTTATCTCTGTGTTTTCCTTTAATATTGTGGAGATCATTTTGTTCCTAACTCGTTAGTCTCTCTGATCGCATACCTGCTCAGCTTTTGCAAATACAAAGATCTTGTACAACCAAGAAGGAACTTTGTGTCCTTGATTAATAAATCAAGAAGGTTATTTATGGAACTTTGTGTCTTTAAATTTAATCTCATTCAGCCATCGCAAATGATCTTGTCTTAAATTCTTTGAAGCTTCGCATACACGAGGAATTATTCTCGCTATCTATAATTCTCAATGTTGCTATTCTCGCTCATCTTCTTATTCCCTTCCTCGGTCCTTGTGTGTTTGACCATAATTGATGATCCTCAGGAAAACACTTTCAGAAAATAATGCCAAGTGTAAAACAAGATGATATGAGACTTAGGATTAGGTAGAAGAATATGACCTTCTCTGGAGGACGATATCAAGTTTGCAAGTCCTACAGATTGAGAGATGGTCCCATGTTAGAAAATTACACCAATCGCCCACATAATCATGAGCAATCGAGTGCTCCTGCAATTTTGTGATAAAAATTTCTTTGTTATTTGAATCGACAAGTGAAATTGTACCTAATAAAAATTGTACAACTAGGTAAAGAGTGTTCATACAGACCTAACCCTACTATTCAGTCTCATACCTACTTGTATTTTAACTTTGTAAAATTTTGTGTGCCTCGATATACCTAGAAATGATTTTCATTGTGTGTCAAGTATTATTTTCTCTCTTTTGGAATCACTCAAGTTATGTAACTCTAATTAAACCCTTATAGTGTAAGATGGATTTCCTACAAAATAAATTTAGGTAGGTTATAGGAACCCATGTGTATTGCCTATGTCACCATTACTTTGAATCGAGCTAAAACCACATGTCATACTCCTAGCATGTGATATATACTATAGTATAATCAAAATTTGGCAAAACATACTTTGACAATACCTTTTTGAGTTTCACACTTGTTTAAATACTTGGGAAGGGTCACTTTGCTTTCTTGTGGAGAGAAGATGGAGACTCATAGACCTGGTAGGAGACTTCAAAATTTTACAAAGTGATTCCTTAATGGATTTTCATGAATTATTTCAAATTTTGGGAGGTTGGAGAGTCTTTTGTGATTGATTTTACATGATGAGTTATTACAAGTTCCAAGACCCTAAATGAGGCATGATTGAATTTATTATATAGGATTCCAATGGTTATTATGTCATGAAAGGAAAAACAAAAGGGAATATTAGTCTATATGAAGATGATTCAATTGAAATTTTTAGTGCAAAATGTGTCGGTCCAAAACTATACAGTAAAGAGAACAAGTTGTAGATTTTGATAAACTGGAAAAAGCTGACGTTTTTGACCCAAAGGAAAATTTTGATTTTGACATCATGGAGCCATGGATAAATGTTTCTACGTATTTTTTTGTAACTAAATATCAAAATATGATGACAAAAATCCATGCAAAGATAAACAAGTGACCGAAGAGCTATTAGGGTGTGCTAAGAAAGAGTGGGGAGGGTGTATTTGTATGTGAGTATGCAATGTCAAGATTCAACAATTTGTCAAAGGATATAATTCTATATTTGAGTGTCTATAATGCAGAAACTACATGGGGTTTGAGGCATTTTCATTGTATGCTCGACATAGGCAAAGTGTAAGGGTACTTCAACCCAAACATTAATCATTTTTCAGGGGTCTCCCACTCATGGCTTGGGTTTGAGGGTGATTTTCATCACACATAGTTTTTTTCATATGTAAAACACCTATATTTTAAGTGATAAGGTCATCATAGGGTTTCAAAACTACACATAAAGTTATAGAACACAAGCACATTCATGTCCAAAACTATATAGTTCAGGGCTAGAGCATACCACACTCCAGGACATGCCATATAGTTCATTATTAGCTCATTTGATAACTACAATTCTATAAAAAAATCATAACTAGATCATTTATAGTCTATACGGTCACTCTACAATTCTAGATCACCTCTCTTATTTTAATATTAGCTAAGATCTCTTCTCCTCTTTTACTTTGAGAAATTGTATCTCTTGTTATATCTTGTGAATTTATTTTTGAGCTATATTATTGTTTATGCATCAATAATTATTTATTAGTTATAATATACAACATGTACTACCCTTACACCTTTAAATAAATAAGAACCACATTATATAAAAAAACTTATTCATTTATTTAGTGTGTAATCACATAGTATTCACTTGAAACATACATATATAAAGTATAAACATCACAATGATTCCTTATTAAACACATATAATAACCATAAAGCCATATACAATTTTTAATAAATGAATATAAAAGCACATGAGATATTATGAATCATGTTAAGAAGCACATATTTTTATTTACATAATTATTCATTAGATGACCAATTTAGCATTGATCTTATTTTTACCTTTTAACTTTTATAAGTCATAGCTTTCGTCACATTTGTGCAAACATAAAATTGAAAACATAGGTAAAACATAATAAGTTAACAACCACCAACATACAATCCCATAAAACATGTACACTTTAGGCCAAATGTTGTGATATATATATATATATATATATATATATATATATATATATATATATATAGCCAATGTTTCAAAAATGAGTACATAATACATAATTATACAATCCTTCGTCTCTCATAAACCTCCTTTTCAACTCAAAGAAGGAGGTGATATCTAAGTTGATGGGGTTATAATATCTACTTGAGATAAATTATCCAAGGATGTTACTCTAGATATCACATTTGAGGCTTCACCATCTACCAAGGAAACCTTAATCTCTAATCTACTTATAGTATCTACAGGTAATAAAAGAATAATATTATCCCTTAGTATGTTATGTAGTAATAGAGACACTTGATTTATTATCCTAAAATGCATAATAAACATGTCCCTATATCTCCTTTGTCTACATATATAAGTGAATATATTTAGTTCTATAGTTCTTAAGCCACCACCCCTACTAACCAAAATATCTTGCATAATCTCCTACCGAGGGCTCCATTGGATTCAACATCAATAATATCTATCCTCTAGAGATATGGGTCCAAAATATCATGGTGTGATCCATCTACAAATTCCATACAATAAAATCAAATCTTTATACAATGAATAAAGCATTAACACACTATAAAATCTATACATAATCCTACTTCTTATCATATATATCTACTATAGGAAAAATAAATAACTCAAATTAATAACCAAATCATACCTTAATGAATAAGTCAATCCCTTACGATCCCCCTTCAACCCATCTACCTAACATGATGTCATCATCATAACACAACCTTGCAACAACTAGATTCCACCATATGTCATGTCTAACTAATATCATTGGTGCTTACATGTTTTCTTAGGATACCCTCGCTAGATCCCTAGTGAGAATGGTGTTGATATTTACACCTCAAGGAGAAAAATAGCCCCCTATTAGCCACCATAATACCCATCCTCATTTCCATCAATAGGTTTGTTTTACCTCTTCATCATGACCTAGGACATCTCTCTTATTGTTAACCCTACCTCTATAATTTTTCCTTCCCTAAACGTTTGTGTTTTATTCTCTATTTTTGTCTCCTTGGGACTCACCTAAGCTAAAGCATGGCCTCAATGGAAGGAATAAAACCTAAGAACCTTAATTTATCTAACTCATGGATCTATGGCATGCCTTGACATCGTAGGGTGCAATATCCCAAATTACCTCGAAACTCTCTCAACCGGATGTGTCTCTATCCACCAAACATAGTGACCTATAATTTATATAATGAAATTTCCTCCAATGTTGTGGGCCAATTTTTTTCTATAATTTACCATAATATCCAACATTAATTTCATGTGCACAATCTCAATATACCACAACATAGACCCTTTTAAACAACGCCCTCATCTTGGCATATCACACAAAGTCGCCTTGTGCACTCACCTAAAGTGTGTGAGAATACCGGTACTATCGGTTTTAGATGCATCATGTTAGTTTTGATATATTCACACTTTGTTAGGATTTATAAGGAATGTATATAAATCTACAATAATTTATGGAGATTATAGATTATGAAATGTAATGATTAAACATAGATTAGGATGTCTATATTTACATATTACATAATATAATAACAAGAGATGAATGTAAATAACGGGTCAAAGCACAATGTTGTGTCCCACTTCATGTCCTAAAAATGTGAGTAAGAGGTTGGGAGGGATTAGAAATTGAGGGTGTTCACATGAAAACCCTTTCACATGAACCCCTTTTCCCGAAATGCCACGTAGGACAAAGAAACTAGTTCGTGCGAATGGGGGTTTGCGTGAACACCCCTTCGCGCAACCCTGAAGTCAAATAATTTTGGCGGAAAAGAGTTATATATAGATATTTATATAGTTTTGGGTGGCAGATTTAGGGTTTAGGGGGTTCGGGCGAAGGGGGTTCACATGAACCCCTTCACGCAAACCCCTTCACACGAACCCCCTTTGCGCGAACCCTTATGTGGCACTATGTGGCACATTTTGGCGCCAAATCCATTTGGAGGATAATTTTATGCCAAAATGTGCCACTTAGGTGCCACGTAATTAGGTTAATGAATGAATAAAATTACAAAATTTTAACAAAAATATAGAATTTTATTAGCTTTCTAAAATATAATTTTCATTTTTAAAAATATGTTTTACAATTTATTTTTTATATTTTGCTAACATATGGTATTTTAGAACAATCAATCGTACACAATCAACCCAATTTTAAAAATAGCAAAAAATATCAAAAAAAATTGAAAAAATTAAAATTACTATTTATTGAAGTCTTCTTCTTACCTGTGAAAAAAAAATTCAATTTCGATATAAATCTTAAAATTTATTGGCATAAAAATTTGTACGCCATTTATTTGAAAATATTTTTACTAAATAATTAACATAAAAAAATATAAGTCCAAAAATATGAAAATTTGACAGCACCTCAAAATTCAAATCTTGAACATATATCTAAAATTTCATGGTGAAAAAATAAATTTTCATTTAAAAAAACCACCCAGGGACAATCATTCCTCTTTTATAACATAAGAAACAACATATGAATAAAATTAAGAAAAAGACCATTTAAAAAAATAAAAATTACATGTATTCTACACTCTAAACACAACATTTCGTTAGTTTGTGGAATTTCATGAATGTGTACGGTTTTATGGCTATTACCTTTAGAAAATCAATGAAACTGAAAATTCATGTTTATAATGGTACAAAACATACCAAAAAGTGAGACATTTTATTGTGCTTTTACCCTAACAAGAAGTAAAAATATGGTGACACAAGATTTATTGTGGGGAAACCCGAAGGAAAAAACCCCATTCGAATAAAACACTTCCTGTATTAAGAATTTCATATACAACTTTTACCCAACACTTCCACTTCACTCCTCGCCTCACAAAATGATTGCGAATCATTTCTTTCACTTTCTCAATAAAATGATCATCAATACATGATCTCTCATGTATCAATATGGTACCAATGTATATGTTTCTTATTACCAATCCCGAAATGGATCCCAATGAACTACGGTCATTTCGTTTCACTCTTAAATGTGGAAGACCAACATAATAAAGTTTAATAAATTAAACTTTAAAATAATATGGGGTGTAAAGTGGTGGTCCTCCCAAAGAGGTATCCCCACTTGACATTATTACCCAACACTCCCCTTAATGTTAAGTGGGAAAAAAAAAACATGCCAAATTAAATTTTTCTACAAAAGGATTTATAGATCCATAAATCATCAACGATGATTCAAGATAACATGTAAACAAGGGAAATCATATAGATATTCCCATACAAAAATTATTAGGACAATTTATTTATATATGAATACTTATATCAGATTATGGATCCTTTTATAAAACAAGGCATTCCCATAACTAATGTTTCATTGGGATTTACAAGTAAATTCACATAATGTGAACATTTACTTATCACAAAATGGAGGAAGTATTGAAAGTTTACAATAGGATGTTAAGAGGTGGCATTATCATGCACACTCCCCTCAATGGAAACTCTAATAGGCCTAACCAAGTAAAAAATTTGTAGAACTTTACATAACACAATGAATTTGTGAAAATATATGTAATTTGATCTTCAAGGGAATAAAACTTGAGACCAATATCACCATTTAGGACATTCTCCTCGAATAAAGTGCATCTAAACCTCTATATGCTTCATCCTTTAGTGTTGAACTGGATTGTTTGCAAGAGAAATGTAACTTTGGATGTCACATAAAATATTAGTGAGTCCTTTGATTACCATATGCAATGCATCCAAGAGTATTTTCAGCCACATAAATTCCTTTTTACTTCCATAGGACTTTATACTTTGCTTAGTAGAAGATATAGAGATTGTTGATTGTTTCTTGCTACTTCAAGTGATGACACTGCACCCATTGAAAACATATCTAGAAGTATATTTTCTATCTATAGCATTATTATCCCAAATTCACCCCTCAAGGTAAATTTTGGATAACCTACATCATTTCTTCTAGCTTGAGCGAGTAGAATTGGTCTAAAGATAAAAATCAAGTTTTAGGGGTCCCTGTGGCTTCTCTCTAACTTCCCCATCCAAGAAAAAAATCAAAGAGTTAATTTTTTTATAAAAATGCAAAACATTTGGCCTATGCTAGTGTATTGCGGTAAAATTAGGTTTTTGGAGCCCAGGTTGCATGTGATACGCACGAGACAGTTGGGACCCACATGGTTGAAATGAACAATTTGTAAAGAAATTAGAAAAATAAGGTTTTTGGAAACTAGGACGCATAGGTATGCGCAGAACATGTGGGATCCGAAAACTTGAAAAGGCCACAGATAATGGGAATTGGCAAAATCAGACATTTTTGTTCCACGCGGTCCGCAGGATGTTGGGACGCGAGTTCCCCAGAGCCGAAATAGCCACATTCCTTTGTTGTGTAGAAAAATAGGGTTGGAATAAACCAAGATGCACATGCATGTGTGGGACAGCTGGGACCCGAAAACTTGACTTGTCCAATTTACAAGGCAGATTGAAGGGATGCAAGTGAAGCGGCAGTCAATGGCCCTCACGTCTCGATCAATGTTAGGACAAGCGGGATGCTAGGATCCAATTTTGCCGAAAATGGTGACATGAAGGAGACTTATGCATGGATCGAAGGTTTTTTTTTTGGGACAAATGGGACACCAAGACTTGAATTACCCGATATAGTTGCATGCAAGAGAAGATAGTGCAAATCAGACCCGCATTTCAAGTGACCATAACTTTTGACCTCGAGCTCTGATTTTCATAAAATTTGACTTTTCAGAATGGGCACGTTATCCTCTACCTCAAAAAAACTAGATTTATTAATTTTGATGAGGGTAGATATATAAAAATAAAGAAACATCTTCAGCTCTAGTCAATTAAAAACCCAGTCCCGTCAAATGACAGAAATGCCTGACATACCCAAAATAGTTACCCGCACTCAGAAGGCCATAACGTTTGCATTTCTTAGCAAAAAAAAAAAATTAGTACCATTGGAATCGTGTTTCCAAGACCGATGCACAAAAATTAAGAAATTCATAATTTGATGAGAAATCTATGGTGATTTTTTAGAAAACGTGCCCATTTTCATAATAGTGTTTTATTTGGTAGTTGGGATGCATTCAATGGAGCATGGGCTGACATTTCTCACTATTGCAAGTCATGGGACAGTATGGGGAGCATTTTGAAAGCAACATAACATCATTTCACTTCATTTAATACATCTTGCAAGTGGTTGAAGGACAAATTTTGGGATTTTCATTTTCCCTTTCCCTCTCTCTCTCTTCTAAAATTTCTATAAATTGGAGTGTTGGGCTCATTGTAAGAGAAGATAGTTTTAAGTAGAAAAATCATTCAAAATTGCTTTATGAAGCCAATGTATAGTAATCCATTTTAGTGGAATCCTTGCATGGTGATACAAGCCCTTATCTTGTAATAGATTGAATTGTGCATAATTATGAAGCAATATATGCAAGTTTGTGGATGTATCTTCCCCTGTTATGTTTGTTTGCATTCTTCTTGCCATTTCAATCTCATTGCATATATATTGTGTCTATCTTATGTTGTTGCAGGGATCCATTATCATTGTGTGTGTATGAAATATTATTGTGAATGCAGTTGCTAGATTGTGGAGAACTATTATCACCCCTTCTAGTTTGCATTTTTCTTCTACTTTTCACACATTGGGAGACTACTCTCACACTCTCCTTTTCTGGTGTATCACCACTTTAGTGTAGGCTTTGTTTTCATGCACTCTCTCTCCCTGGTCCCTTGGAAAGTTATATTAGGATATATAGTTTTTCTTGCATTAGAGTAGATTGTGGCAGGTAGTTTAGGAGCAAGAACTAGCTTTCTCTGGAGGTCTATCTCAAGAAGTAAGTCCCACAACTTGGAGATAGTACCCATGTTATCCAATCACACTGTGAGATCAAGCACACACACTTGTGAAAAACATAGGGTGTTGTGATTTGGTGATAACAAGCATCATCAACATGGTTAAAATCACAATATCTAAAAGATTTTGTATTATCACAAGAAGAATAATACAAACCATAATTAAATGTTCCTTTGACATATTTCAGAATTATTTTTTCCATTTTCCAATGATCCTCATAAGGATCCTACATGAATCTAGAAACAAATCCTACAACATAGTAGGAATATCAGGCCTAGTAATAGTTAAATAAATTAGGCTACCAACTAGTTGTTTATACATATTAGGATAAAATTTAGCACATGGAGATTTAGGATCTAATTTAATACCAAATTCAATAGAAATGGCAACATGTTTACAATCAATCATATTAAATCTTGTAAGTAAATTAGTAACATACTGAGATTAAGATGCAACAATATATTTATGATCCTAAAATATAATCATGCCTAAAAATGATTCAACAAACGTAAATCAATCATTTCAAAATTTTGTTTTAATCTTTATTTGATTCTAGAAATTAAATTTTTATCACTACTAGTAATTAAAAGATCATCAACATATAGAACAATAATTATAATATGATTATTTTAAAATTTAACAAATAAATTATTATCATAATAGTAGTTTTTGAATCCAAGATCCTGAAAGAAACTATTAATTTTAGCATACCAAGATCTAGGAGCTTGCTTAAGACCATAAACATATATTTTCAGCTTACAGACATATAGTTCCTTACTAGGTTCTTCAAAACCTTTAGGATGACACATGTAGATTTCTTCTTTCAGTCACAATTTAGAAATGCATTTTTAACATCCATTTGATCAATCTCCTAGCCATATTGGGCACCCAAAGCAAGAATAATTCTAACAGCTTCTCATCTTATCTACATGAGAAAAAGTTTCAACATAGTCAAGACCAAGTTTTTGAGTGAAACCACGAACTACCAACCTTTCCTTGAATTTGTCAATTTATTCTACAAAGTTACACTTAATCTTATATACCCACATAGATCCTAATATGTTTCACTTATAAGGAGAAGGGAATAATTCCCAAGTGTTATTTTTAATCAAAGCATTACATTCATCTTTCATAGTCTGAATCCATCTATCATCTTGAAAGGATTCTTTGAAATATTGTGTTTAAACCTCATAGAGGATCATCAAGGCATGATAATTATGCTGACTATGGGTTACTTTTCTCGGACTAATAGGATGAGAGTCCTTAACAAGTTTTGAGACCATTTATAAACCTTTGGGATGTAGGATATTTTGAGATGACTTTCCCTGAATTTCCATCATATATAGATCGGGATAATCATCCTCTTGAAATTATATTTCCATATTATTAGGAGAAGGATTATCATGGCTCTATTTCAGGAGAAATAGAGGAGGGTTCATAAGAAGTGTCACATCAAGTATTTTCTAAGACATGAACATTCCTATTTTCAATTATGTCATGCTTGAAGGGATCATAAACTCTTAAAACTTTTTGTTTTATAACCATAAATAAAAAAATACAAGAATAAGAGGTTGGATCAAGATTTTTTCTTTTAACTTTTGGAATGAAGATAGAAGCAGGACTACCAAATATTCTTAAGTGAGAGATATCTAGTTTTTGTTTTGTCCATACTTCATGAGGTGTAGTTTGATGAAGAGCTTTAGTAGGAACTCTATTTAGGATATAGACATCGTATTCATTTCTTTTTGCCCATAAAAACTTAGGCACATTTGCTGCATGAATCATAGTCCTAACCATCTCTAAAATAGTCATATTTTTCCTTTTTATAATGCCATTTTTCTATGGAGAATAGGGATTTGTCAACTCTCTTTGAATCCCACATGACACACATAACTCATCAAATTTTTTTCTAACATATTCACCTCCATTATCAGTCCTAATTCTTTTTATTTTCATATTAGAATAATTTTCAACTAAGGATTTAAATTCTTTAAATTTAGACAAGACATCATACTTTTCTAAATGAACTAAGACCAGTCATCCTAGATAAATCATCAATAAATAATACATCATACAAAGATCAACTTAGAGAATGAACTTCAAGTGGACCTCTCACATCACTATGAATCATCTCTAATAGATGAGAGGAATTTGGATCATGATGTTTGTGAAATGGTTCAACATGTTGCTTGCCATGCGAGAAATGTTCATGTGTTTCCGATCATATTTCATCTTAGGAGACCAATTAAAATATTTAGGTGAGAAATTTCATACAAAATTATGAAATTTACATGTCCAAGCCTTTCATGCCAAAGTTGAAGATCATTTCTAGATGAATAAGAAAAGAAATATTTAGAAACAAATCCATCAAAAATATATAAACCATTTTTTTTTTTGTATACCGATTTAACAATATTACTGAGTTCATCTTTCACATACCATTTATCTTATAGAAAAACAACTTTATATTTTTCTTCAGTTAACTAAGAGCATGATAAAAGGTTCTTTTTCAAATGAGGAACACACAATACATTCCTAAATATTCCATTTTTTAGTTTACCATTTCCACACTTACAAATCTAATGATGGAATTATCTCCTAGATATATATTTTCCTAACATTTTACAAGATCTAAGAGGATATCGTGAATACAAGTTATGTCCCTTGAGACACCGGTATCTAGGATCCATTGATTTTCATTTGAAGATGAAAGAGCAAAGATACAGGGCAATAGAATGCTCAACATTATTTGCATGGTTTTTATTTTTATTTTGATTCTGATCTTTCTTTTGATTTTTAAATTTACTATTTTTAGTATTTTAACAAATTTACTTGATTTCACATGACAATCAAACTCTTTATGACCAAATTTTCCACACTTGTTACATGTCACATTAAATTCGACTTTAAAGTTATTACTATTTTTAACAGAGTTAGACTTATGATTGGATTTAAATCTCGACCAACTATTAGAATTCTCATTAGTATTGAAATTATTTCTCTTATGAGAGGGTTTATGATTCGAGAGAACAATTCCCGAGTAGAATCTCTTTTGAATCAAAATTATCCATTACACGCTCTTCTTGAATTGAAGAGAAGATAAAGTATCCAAATTAGACAAATCATTTTCATTTTGGTATTTAGAGTTAAGGATGGAGATATAATTTCTGAATTTTTCATGTATATTGATCTGAATGATAAAATGTAGTGGTTTATCTTGAAATAGTTCACGCTTAAATATACCAAATTGAGCTTTAATGTTTTGAATTTTAGCGATATAATTAATAAAATTTTCTCATCCCCCTTCATGAGAGTTATAAACAATTCCATAATTAGCTTAATTATTTTTGACAGCTGCCTGTCTCCATGCATGGTTTCTAATTATTTCCATACATCTGCAAGAGAATCCATATGACCTATATGTAGTAGAAATTCATCCTTTATGCTCTGAAATAGGATTAATAGGGCTTCCCGAGATCTTTGGGAGGAGCTATGGTTTTTAGGAGTTGATTATCTTCTCGGTGGTTCATTTCTCCATACTAGCTACAAGATCCCATAGTTTTCTAGCCATGAAACATGATTTTAACCTAAATCTCCAAATACTATAATTATTTCCTTTTAATAACCGAGATTTATCCATCAAAAAACTAACATTATCGGTCATTTTTTATTTTATAAATAAAAATGCACACAAACAACTTAGAAAATAGATAAAATTAATAAAAGTGAGAAGAGGAATAGGGAGCTACCACTTGGAAATAAATTAATGGCTAAGAGAGACACATGTTACAATTCTAACATTCTCCCAACTAGATTTCCTTGACAGACTTGAAACACCTGGAATAAACCGTAGTTAATAAACTTACGGATCTAGAGTAGGGGTAGGACAAGTGATAAAGGATTAGCTCGAAGAGATATAATAACTCATGAAGAATGAGATCATAAATGAGATAACCAAGATCGAGCTCCTTAATGATAACCAAAAATAAAAATAAAACTTATTTAGTTGAGTGGCGTAAGTAGGAAATGACACACGTTTTAAATCAAAACACTTTAGAGGGGCATGTGTTGGATTTTAGAAGATTTTAATGTAGATTTTCCCGAAGATGTACATCCCCTAGAATAAAATAACATACATATTTTATCGGTCCATAACAAGATTGAAAAAGTCAAATAAATTCAACAAGTGAAAGAAGAAATACGTGGCGAAACATGAGGTAACACGTGGAGAAAATCAAAAATTGTTTAGAGGCACGAGTCACCTTTTTGGAAAATTTAAAAATAGATGAGCCCAATAGATGTAAAGTCCACAGAATTAATCAAAAGAAAATAATTTTTGGGTCCAAAACAAAAAGACATGAAAAAATAGAAGATAGAAAGATACAACAAAAGGTGCCACTTGGCACAAAGTTAATGACCAAAGAGGAAACTTGGAAGTTTTCTTCCAAAATTTAAAATATGCATTCGGGTAGATGTGAAGTCCCTGAATATATAATATATATATATATATATATATATATGGGTATGGATATGTGGAGTAACAAAAATAGAGACATGTGGCCAAAAGAAGAAGACACATGTCAAAGATTGAGAAAATCAAGTGGGGCATGTGTCATCTTTCCAAAGCACTTACCAAGATATATTAGTCTAACAGACATAAGGTCCCCAAAATTTAATAAAAAATAATAGCCTTTCGGGTTTGCAAAAGGTTGAAAGGTCAAAAAGATATGTGACGATCAATCGGAGCTAAACTTATAAAGCAAGATCAATGACATAGAGATAAAAAGTGGCCAAATTTCGTCACTTCCTTAATCCGATGGGTCCGGAAGACGTGAAGTCCCTAGAATCAATCAAAAAACAATAACTTTACTAGGTCCATGATAGGGTTGAAAATTCAACAAAATATGTGGAGAACAAACAAGTGACCATGCGAAAAATGATCAACAAAGAAGAGGATACATGTGGCAAGATTCCAACACTTTAAAGCAGAGATGCATTCCACGAGATGCCAATTCTACATAATAAGCTAAAGATGATAGCTTTTTGGGTCCGAATGGAAATAGGACAGAAAGAGGAACCCCTCACAAAAAATAAAATGAAAGCACGTGGTGTAAGGTCCATGAGTAAACGAGGAAAGGTTTCAAAATTCCATCAAAATTCCAAGGAAGAGAAAACTACACCTAAAACCCGCAGAATAAGACAAAAAATAACAAACATTTGAAATCACTCAAAAAAAGAACAAGCCCAAAAAAACCAAAGCATGCCACAAAATAAAATAACTTATTTTAAATAAGACACACAACTATAACGATTGTATAAAGTAGGTGTGAAATATTTAAAATAACTATAGATGATTGTGAAAAACTTAGAAAAAGAACCGGGGTTGTAGAAACACAGATCTATACACAAAAAAGTATAAGCAAGATCTAATCAAGAAACCAACCAATATTCTTATAAATTTTTGGTGGGAATTGGAATTTTGAACCTATTTAACTTGAAGTTGATGGCAAAAACAACTAGGGTTTCACAAAATTGAAAATATTCAAGTTCTTTAGTCCCGCAAATCAATACCATCCCGATCTATCTCTAAAAAAGCATAACCACTCAATATGATACCATGTTAGTATTTATAAGGAATGTATATAAATCCACAATAATTTCCAAAGATCATAGATTATGAAATGCAGTGATTAATCATAGATTATGATGTTTATATTTTCATATTATAGAATGTAATAACAAGATCTGAAAGAAAATAATAGTAAGTAAAGAGATGGTAACACCAGATTTATAGTGGGGAAACTCGAAAGAAAAAACCCAACTCAGAATAAAGCACTTCATGTATTAAGAGTTTCATATATAAATTTTACCTAGCACTTCCACTTCACTCCTCGGTCTCACAAAATGACCGCACAATCATTTCATGCACTTTCTCAATATAATTATCATCAATACATGATCTCTCATGTATCAATAAGGTACCAATGTATATATTTCTTATTTCCATCATGAAAGGGATCTGTATTGAATCCATTGCATCGTTTCACTATTAAATGTGGAAGACCGACATAATAAAGTTTAATAAATTAAACTATAAAATAATGTGGGGTGTATAGTTATGGTCCTCCAAAGAGGTGTCCCCACTTGACATTATTTCCCCAACACACACCTCAATCACATAATGCAAAAGAACACATTCACGATAAAGATAACAATAACATAAAATTAACATCTTAAGTAGTTCCAATCGTTGCACACAAACTATGAATAGTAAGGTATGAATCACTTAATAAAATAATATACTAGATTCATAATTTTAGTACATCAACATATATGTGTTGCATAACCTCTGAAAAATTAAATCCATTTAGCACAGTACTCAAAACTAATCACTAATTATTCACTCATAAATATTGTAGTCTCATTAACCCCTAATATTAGGTATTAGAAGGATATTTATACTGGTGGGGCATTGCCCTTCACCAAATCGATAGTTAATTACATTCACCACCATCAAATAATTACATGAAATAGTCTATAAATATTAGATTGACATACGCAAGACCCAAAATATTTCATCTCTCAATGGTGCATGCCATGTGTTCTATATTGATCTCTTTATCATTTTCCACTTTATACCTTTTTCCATACCATGATAATCCTTTAAGATTATACCCTAGTGCACCCTACTTTCCTTGTGAACAATTCTCAAAACATCAACATACTCTCAAATATTCAACGACTTATTCCTAAATGGAAGTTCAAAATATGTGTGATATTTGATGCCAAAATGTAGAGTCCCATATTCTAGGTGTTAGAAAGGACATTTAGGTCTTCAATTTATAAATTTTTGGGATTCTTTCCTTCTATCACATGTGTAAAGTGTATCAAATTTCTTTAATACCCATGTGCACCTACTTCTAATGCCCTAACTAAATGCATTTTTTTGTTAGGACCTTCTTCATATTATTCATACACCAATCTAGGGGTCCAAAATATTCTAAGTTTCATGCCTTATTATGACTAGAGAAAATTCCTTATGTTGCACAAAAATGTAAACTTATCTGAAATAAGTATATATTAGTTAAAAATTTGGCTCAATATTACCCAAATATAGTTAGGTTTATCATCCTTAGGTAATCCATTTTTGTTTCATCCTTAAAAATTTTTGCACGTCCTTACGCAAGTGGTCTTCAAAAATTTCCATTTAGTTACCTTGGTATGTATTATCTACTTCATACTATTCATCCATGCACACAAGGCCTTTAGTTATTTGGCTTGTCCTTTATTAGATCCTTGGCCTATATTTTTTATTTCATTAATCTTCTCGCTGAAATATTTTCTTATATCTTCAAGTTATATGTATTATTCAAGATTTTGTTCATAAATCTCATTTAAACGCATCTTGAATTCTTCCTTCCTTGCGCAATTATTTTATTTTCCATCTCCTCCACATACTACCATAACGTATTCCTGCTAGCTTTGTCCTTAGTGGTATAAATTTTTATTCCTAAAATACTTTATATTTGTATTTCAAGGTGGATGAAAATGTCAACATCTTCTTTCTACCATGAAACTTTTAAAATATATGTTTTTCAAAATTGGCTTCTTCATTCATATTACTTTCCATTTCCTTAGCCACCTTTATTACCATCATTAGTTTTTGAGCCTAAACCATGACATTTTCAATTTTCACATTTTTGTATCTACCCTACCCACGCACCACCACCATCCTTTTTATGTTTGATAAGTAGGTCGAATAAGACTCTAAGCTTCCCCATTATGTCCGGTTGATCAAGTTTACTTGCTAAGTTTGTATTTTCATTTAGGATTGAAAATAAAATTCATGGCCTTTATGTCTACAACTATGTACTTCCACTCTAACTTTGTCCAAGTTTCATATTTATCTTCAAGGATTTATTTTTCATAAATATTATCCTTCTCAATTTTATTCAAGTGGTCTAATTTTTCCTTAGTGTTGTGATGTTTTTCAAATTCTACCTTGCCAATTCACTAGCTATTTTAATCAATCAATCACCTACTTGTGTTGCATTCAAGAGGAACGGGTCTATATAAGATATTGCCATTCCATTTCTATCTTTGAGGAGATGTTTTCATATGATGACAAGTGAAATATCAAAATGGTGATAATATTTGTACACATCCATAATAAAATAATCCCCCTTATGTTTCTTTTTCTTGCACTCTCTAAGGTCTATTACCTCCCAAAGGTAAATGGAATCTTCTTTGTATCATCTTCCTTCTTGATACAAAGTGCATATAATCCTATTTGTATCATCATATTCCATTTGTGTGTAACATTCATTATCCTTTTTACCCTTACCTTATTCCTCTTCCACATTTTAATCAAATGAGATATTTTTCTTGGGATTTTCCTTACATTAGTGTCTTTAAAATTCAGTTGCCTTGTTTCTCTCATGGCTACATTTGATTTGTTCTTTGGTAATTAAAACATAGGAAAGATATTTTAGCCTTGCACCTTATCCTCCTTTATACCCACCTCATTCTCTTCTTATTCATTTCCCCTTTCCATATTTTGTTTCAAATTATAAAAACAGATTTTGTTCCTCGCTAATGGTTGTGATATAGTCAATTGTTGATTCATCCAAATCCATAATTTATATCAAATCATCTACTAGATGTTCTATCAATGTCTAATAGTTTGGGCATGTATAAGTTCATATAAATTCATCTATCTATTTAAATTTTCACCTCCACCACATTTATAAGGATTCCACCTAATATTCCTCTTCTTCTTTCTCATGGATGGGTCAAATATCTTACGGGGCTTCCTTTTATCCTCAGGTAAGTTTTTATTTTATGCTCTTATTTTTAAGAGAATGCAACACAACATACTACTCATTTTGATATTTTAAAATCTCAACCTTATTCTGGAGCTTCAAAAAGTAGAATAATATGTAAGTCTACTTGTCAACCACAATTGTCTTTTGTGTTTCAATGTCATATAAGTCTATCTCTTACCTTTCCACATAGGATTTATTATAAGGGTAGGCATCTGTGACACACAATAGGTGAATTTATATATAGACACACTCTACATAAATTTACACCTTCATAGTATCAACTATATGGTTCACTAAATCATCTTGATGTGAAACCATTAGCAAACTTTAGCTAAGAAGACATGCTCTTTTCACAAATAAAAATCCACATGAGTGAAAAGTGGCCCATAAAATAAATTTGGGATTGGTCCTTTGCAAGTTCTATAAAATTCTCATGACACACCATTCATCTTAAAAGGATTCCTTTGTCTTATCCAATTATTTAACTTAGCCTTATATGAATTTTTACATTGGTCAGTCAAGTGTGATATTTGTAGCAATTGGTAGGGGAACTTTTTTCATAGGGAATTTCCACTCTACTTATTTTTCACCATTTGACACAATGATATCATTAAAAACCAATAACGTAAGGATCATACACCAAATGAATTTTCCTCTAGAGGAATTTATTTTCTTTACATCTTTGGCTATTCTATTTATAATATACTTGGTAAATGTTATAGAACACCCCTTTCACCAACTTTCACATGATGTGGAAGAATTATTTTTACTTCCATACACCTCTCCAAACCTTCTAGTTTTTAATTTATTAGATACATGTTTACTCTTGTTTTTGGGTCTTCAATGTTTACAATGGGGAAATTACACACTCCCCTCTTTTATTTTAGATCCTGCATATTATTCTCAAATTCATCATCTTCTCTAAGGTCCATCCCAAATTCTCCACCTATATAAAAAATCCCTTTTCCTTATTGATAGATGAAACATTGATCCTAATCATTTCACCCAAAAATTATAAATATACTTCTTGGATTTGTGAAACCAAAAAGTATACTAAAGCCAAGGGCTTTCCAAAATAAGGAAACTGAAATAGTTTTAATACTCCAACATCTTGTAGTACATTATTTATTTTTTCATTAAAGAAAATTTTCCCTTGGGAGTAATATGATTCATATTTACTATGTAGTCCTTTTCAAACATGGACTCCTGCCTTATGCATGATGATTGTAGTCATTTATCTTGCAATAAGTTACCATTGATGCCTAATTTTATCTATGTAGCGCCATCATAATGTAATGCATCTCACAAAATAAATTAGAAATGGGAGAAGAAATCTTAGGATCTTTATTCACTTTTCTTTTTACACCATTTGGGGTGCCTCACTACTATTAATTTTAGTAGATGAGGTACCTACTTATGACTCTTCTATGCTAAATCCTCGCTTCTTATCTCCCCATATATTATTTTTGTTTCCTCCCCCTCCATGATAATTCCTACATGTGTCTCTTCGAATATTTATTTTTATTTTCATATAACCATACTAAAACCCCTCTGGTTCACCCTCATGTAACTAATGTTCCCGAAACCCTTCATCTTGATGAGAATAACTCAAATTCCAAGTTAATGGTGATCAAATATTCTGAAACCTAAAATAATTGGATTCCATTTCTCTTTTTCCTTTCTTTTTTATCAAGTTTTTAAAAGATCAAACTTCCACCAATGGATTTCAACTAAATTCATTATGCTCCACAATTTTTGATAATCACCTTTTTTGGGAGCTCAAAAATGTCAAATGTAAAAGTGGTGAAAATAAACTCTTGTAATATTATTTATACTTTTCCAAAACTTGAATAGTTTCTCCTCATCAATTCATACACACACTCAATATTTTACCTCATTATATATTTTTTTTATTCCTAATTATATTCTAGTTGTATTCTACTTCCAATTCCAACACAATTTATAAAATTAAAACTTAATTGGATGATGACATCACCATCATGCATTTTCGGGTGAATTTCATGTGGATGATTCATGTTTTTCATCTCCTTGTGTATTCAACCACACTTATAATCTACATTTTTGGGCCATACACTACCCCTAATACACCTCTATGTGTTACTTCCATTGTGTACCTCCTTTCCTTATAAGTACCTTATATACACCTTTTCTCCCCCATAATTTATTTTTTACGCACTTAAAATTCCTTTATTTGTGTATTTTTCCTCAATATCTTTCAATCTCTTTATTCAATTATAATTTCAATCCATTCACATGATTTTTCATGTTAGAATATTTCCTTTTATTCCCTACAAAACACATGAACTCTTATCATTTCCAAACCTTTTCATGCTTAGAGACATTTATGTATCTCCACCACACTAAATATAGTGCTTGGTCCTCTGAACATGTAATGTACGATAATCCTAGTAGGACTATAACTTATAAGAGATAATACAAATTATTAGTACAAGTTACAATGTATCACCCCAATCGGGTGTGCAAGAATGAATCACCAATTTTGAGATAAAAACTATTAGTGTAGGATTTATTTTCCTTGCTTTTTTTTTTTTTTATTATCCTACTTGGGATATACCACCTCACTTGAGTTTCCCTACACTTATGGGATATGATTTGTTAGGTGTACACTTTACTACAATAATTTAGGTGTTGGTTACCAATTGACTAGACTATTCTAGGTGTCACCACCCCTATTCTAAGTGGAGATTGTCATGATTCTAGGAGGAGGTTACACATTCACCTCTTATATGTACATATATTGCATTATTATATTTGATTGTATTGAGTTGGAGATATTTTTGTGTTATTAAAATTATCTCTCTTATATTTTCATAATTTGTAGTCTTGTATGCTTGCATTGTTTTGTCTTGGAACAATTCATGTCTCACATTATTAACTCCATGCATTCTTCAAATCAACGGATATGTGGCACTTCTCTCGATATGGTATTAGAGCCAAAATGGTATTAATATTGTCCGATTATTATTCTGCAAATTTAAATTCATTTGAGATCATTATTTCCTAGTATTTAGGTGTTATTTGGTATTGGTTTTGCCTTATTTGTGGGTATATAGCCTATTTTCAAGCTTTTGAGGTTTCCAAGCCCACGTAGTGCATATGGAGTTCTGAAGATTACTTTTTTGCAAGCCCCAAATCATCGTTGTAGGATCCCTGTAAAATGTATCTAGATCTAGGTGATTTTAGACTTGTGAAGGGATTTTTAACCTGTGGTAGTTCTTTGCATACTTGTTCAGACTTGCAAAGGCCATTTTTTTGTATCAAGAGGTATTTTTCAGACCTACAATTTTTTTCCAATAGCTCATACATGCATTATAGATCAAGATTCAGTCATTGTTTTTTTACTCTTGTGGTAGTGTTGTTTGATACACTTAGGTATACAAAAATTTAAGTGCCACAGTGAAGATCTTCTTGATCAAGCATGACTCCATCCTATATACGGTAAAAAAAAATCCATCTCAGCTTAATCTTGGGCTCATCAAACCCTCATTTTGCTAAAACTATATTTTAGTAAAAATGCATTTCAAGTTAAGTGCAAATTCATTTAAATAGGGATTATTTACGAGAAATAATTATTGTAAAACTTTTGATTGGTATCTCGATATCAAGTGCCATTTTTTGTAAAATTTAAATATTTTTCATTTCCCAAAGCATTGGAACTATTTATTTTGTAAAACACACTAAGTTATAAAGTTCCAAAATGTGGGGGCTTCTTGATATAGTTTCTAGGGGGTGTATAGTGTGTTTCCTCTCTTGTTCGAAACTTCTTTCTTTCCACACATTTCATTGTTTTCTGCAACAACTACCTCAACTTTCCTTTCTATTGTAATGGATCTAAGTACAATTAACCCACTTACACCTTTTAACTACCAAGAATGGAAATAAAAATTACCATTGTACTTAGGAGTAAAGGGTTATATCATATCAAAATGGGGTTAGAAATTGAGCCTAGTGAAGATGCAGAAAAAGTTAAGTGGTTTAATAAGTGTGATGCAAATTTTGGTATTTTGTGTCTTTCAGTGTCTCCCAAAATCCTCTTTCACATAGAGTCAACCAAATCTCCCAATGAGGTGTGGAAAACCTTAGAAACATTTTTGGAAAAGTTGACACTATGAGGGTCATGATCTAGAAATAAAACTTATCACCTTAAGTCCTAGCACATTTGACACCTTGGAAGATTTATTTACCAAGCTCAAGTCCTTACGATTGTATTTAAAATAATTTGAAATGGAAAATAAGGATGAAAAACTATATAATCCTTTCCAAAAATTTCTTGACTACTCTATCTTTGTCTCTACTTTCTATGCCACCAAGAGAGCCATTGGAGCCAACTATAAAATGCCATCCTTAGATGAATTTATTGTTTATTTGACTAAAGAGAAAGACAAGTTAATACAAATGGGTACCTTGAAGTCCTTCAAACCTCATCATCTCATTTCCAAAATTGGAAAACAAAAAACCTCATTAGACAAGGAGTATAAATAGAGTAATATAAGTATCAAGAAAGAAAGAAGGATCAACATTCTTCCACCTCTACATCAAACTCTAAAACTTCCTCTTCTAGTGATAAGTCTAAGAAAGAAAGGATTAAATGTGGGTATTGTAAAGGAAGACATGATGAAATTAAATGTTTGAAGAAGAAGATTGACCACCTCACAAGTCTTCTTGAGAAGAACAAGATAGGTGAACCCGATTCTTCCAAATAGTCATCATCAACCAATGAATCCTCTAATAAAAATACCAATGGAAATGGGAAAGAGAAAGAATCAATTAAGGATAAAAGGGAGATACCTAGTTGCAGTTGTATGACCACCTCCTACATGGGTTATTGATTTTGGTGCTTCACATCATATGGCTTCTTCACATGTGGATTTCACTTCATTAGATCCATGTGACATGTCTACTATACGATTGGGTGACAACAGTTCTGCACAGGTTTTTGGGAGAGGGTCTGTTGAAGTGAATGGAGGAACATTCAATAATGTTATTAATATTCCTTCACTATAAAGTAATCTCTCATTGATGTACCATATTACTCACCTTAGTCGAGCATGCGGGTTAAGTTTACTCCATATTTAGTCTATGTAAGAGAGATACATAGTGACACTATCATTATAGTGGGTATATTTGATCATCATACTTGGTTATATTCCTTCTCTCACTTTCTACCTCCTTCAAATTCTTCACCAGAATCACCTGTACTTCACAACACTTCTAATCTTGAGCATATTTATGATGAGAAATTCTATTCGCATAGATGAATACAATAGTGATGAGGATCCACCTCCACCATCTCCTTGCCATATTATAATTTTAGAGAAGTGTATGATTTATTTTCCTCTCATTTTTGTATTACACTACTCAGGGATATCCCACATCACTTGGTTAGAATGGTGTAGTCAAGTTATGACTTACACCTAGAATAGTGTGGTAAAGTGGTAACCAACACCTACAAGGATATTGCCATGATTCTAGGAGGATGTTACACATTCACCTCCTATATGTACATCTCTTGCACTATTCTATTTGATTGTATTGAGTTGGAGTTATTTTTGTGTTATTGCAATTATCTCTCTTGTATTTTCATAATTTACAGTCTTGTATGCTTGCATTGTTTTTTCTTGGAACAATTCACATCTCACATCATTCAGTTGTGCATTCCTCGAACCAAGAGATCTATGGCACTTCTCCGATAAAAACTTCATGGATACTTGAATATTGATATGATCATATTGAGATTGCAACTTTGTATGAATGTGTGTTTATTGGTAAAAATTATTTACCAAACACTATACATGTTATTTATTATTTGTTATTCTAAAACTAGTGGCATTGACCTTATTTCATTACAAAATGTTTTCAACCTACCACCATTTAAGTGACCTAGTAATATCATTTCATTGAAATTTTTAGCTTACAATCCTTAGAGGAGAAAAAATCATGGAACTCATAAGATCCCAACCAATGCATCTTCAATTTCACTAGATTTTACATGTAATTTAAATATAACAATAGAAAAGGAGTGTCCTTGTAAAAATTTATTCTTAATGTGGTGGTCATGCCACACAATTTTCCAAACTTTCTCTATGTTCTAAATCGAACATGTAAGAACACGTTTTTCATGTAGTTCAGTCGATGCTTAAAATATTGTTACAATACACTCATCATCTAGGCATTTCACATGTATAATCCTAAGATAAAAATCATGAACTCCATAGGAAGGATGAATTTTGTTCCAAACAAAAGTTAAATTTGTGTCACCTTGTTTAAGTGTTTATATGTAGTTTAATATTCCCATAGAATAGATAATACCTTATCGTTTCAATCACACCTTCCTACATCATATATATTGGAAAGTTTGTTACCAAAGATCCTAATGAATTCCTCTATAGTTTTATTTCCCTAGGATGGAAAGGAGTAATCTTGTGATGTGCAACACCCTATAAACATTGTGTTGTGAGAAGGCTCGAATTTGGTAATGCCTCATGTTATTTGGAGGATATGGAAAGATAGAAATGATATCATCTTTAGAAATAGTAAGCGAGAATTATAAGCTCAAGGTATTGGAAAAATTTCTAATGCTATTAAAGAGAATATTGCTAGATTTAATCCCCAAGAACAAGAGTTATCCAGAAAATGAAGAGCATATCTTGTCCCAATGGCAGATTGGTGTTAACAACATTTGGAATAATTCCGGTAATACTATTGATAGATCTTTGATACATTGGCATCCTCCTGATCTCAACTGGTATAAGTTGAAATTTGATGGGGCCTCTAAGGGTAACCCTAGAATTGCAGCTGGGGGAGGAGTGATCCGGGATCATAAAGGCAGTTTGGTTCTTTACTTATGCTAGTAAAATGGGAATACAAACTAATCATTTTGCTGAAGCATTATCCACTTTATGGGGCCTTAGAATTTCTCAGACTCATAATATCCAAAATCTCATTCTAGAAGGAGACTCGCTTAATATCATTAATCATCTTAATCAGTGTTCGCCTCCAAGTTGGAACATCAAGGACTTCATCTTGGAATCCATAAGTATTTGCCAAACCTTCAATAATATTCAGATCAAGCATACTTACCGGGAGGGTAACAAGGTGGTAGATGCATTGGCTAACTATGGCATAAATGTTAATCACATTATTTGGGATAATAGTGATCACATTCTTGAGCAGATTCAAAATAACATCCAAGCGGATACTTATGAGCATGCAAATTCAGGGTAAGATAAATGAGCATTTGGAGTGGGTCTTTAAGAATAAGACTTCCACACATGCTGATAAGTTTAAAACAACACTCAAGCAGATCTTGATGGCCAATCAAGGATATAGAAAGCATAATGATGACTTAAAGTGGATTTATATGAAGATTAAAGCCACACATGCGGAAATATCGTGCTTATCACAACTTTTAAACAAGTTTTTATGGATTTCCAAGTCCGCAGTAAGGATGATGATGATCTAGAGTGGGTTTCTAAGGGGGATGAAGTTCACACATGCGGGATTTCCTAGGTACATAGCAACATTCATGCAGGCATTCGTGGGAAATGTTATGACAGCAACGACTACACTATTCATCATTCCCATCGTGTGAGAAAAAATAGAGAAAGGAGGATTGGAAACTATGTCTATTATAAAATTCCTCATAGGGATTTTGAAGATTATAATTTCAATCACTTAATCACGGTGAAAATGGGAGGATCCCTTGTCAAATCGAGCCTAGTGAGGACCTACAGGTGGAAGAATAATGAAGAGCTTTGGAATCTTCTCAACCAGGAGGCATCACAAATTTTATTTTGAAGATACGGGGTCATGACCAAAGAATTTTCATGAAATTTGTGAAGGATTGGAAGGATCACAAAGTTAAATATGGTGGATAGAAAATTTTTATCAATGAAGAGTTAATAGCCAAAGCAACATGCCTTGGAATGGATGGATACCTTTTTTTTAATAAAAGGATTGACAGGGCTGCTGAGGAGGGTAAATTTGTTGAGGGTAATGAGAAATTGGTCTTCACCATGGCGGGTTTGTAGGTTAGCTCTATCCCTTCAAATTTTGATGAGGTCACCCATATGATGGTGTGATACATCTCTTTGGAGGAGATTCATCACGGTGCCCTCAAAACATCTTGTGTTCCTTAATCACTTCCGTAAAAGTTTCACAAAGATGTTTCCCTCATTATCTACTTAATGCTCTTGAGTGCTCCATTTTGAGTTCAAAATCATACTCGTGCGATCCCTCTACATCAAGGTCTCATTTTCTTGTTGCATAAACTTTGTCTTCTTAAGTTTCCCAAAGATTCCAACTTCCCCATCTTTGTTCCATCTTTTCCCCTCACCGTTGCCGCTACCCCCATATCTTCTCCTTCTACCCCATCACCACTATTACTGACCCCTTTTCCTTCCTTCTCGGCTCCCCCTGTCATCCCCCCACCTCTGCTCCCACCCCCTTTGCCTCCACTTCGACCAGACCTATAACTAGGTCTTCTAAAAGACTGAACCTAGATACCCCTGTTTCAGGGAACGTTCCTCAGGACTTGGAGGTTGCTCATAATCTCCTTCATATTAGTAGCACTAGTTCACATGAGGCACACATTGAGAGCTCCACAAAAAGGCTGGAAGCCTTAGAAGCAGACATGTTGCTGTTGAAAGAAGAAGTTAAAAACTTGGCTAAGTAAAAAGGTAAGAGGAAGGAGGAGGAGGTTGATATTGACAATAAACAGGTTGAGGATATCTATAAAAAACTAAACTCCCTGGACAACCATCTAGGGAAATCCAAGACTCGCCATGACCATAATATGGCTATATTTAGTGCAATCGAAGAATTTATTGAGCAGCATGTCCGCAGCATTTCTAATCTCAGTGGAATACCAGAAACTCTTTGGGGCATGGAAAAGGAAAGAAAACAAACCATTCAACAACTGGATATTTCTGACTCTACTCATATGATGACATTGGCTATGTTCACCTCTTGGTAGACTATTAAATCTAGAATCGACAAAGCCACCAAGAAGTAATTGTGGATTTGTGCTGCTCTTGCTTTGCCTTCCTTCGTGTTTTTTCTATTTTTTTGCTGCTCTTCTGTAGTGTTCAAAATGGTTTGATGTTTTGGGGTAACTTCTCTTTGGTTACCTTGGGTTTTTATGTCTTATCTGGATCTTGATCCTTCTTGTAATGTTTTTCATTCCTATTTTGGCTTCTAGGCCCTCTTTGTATACAAGGGTATAGTCCCTTTCAAAAAACTATTTACCAATAATAAAAAAATCTTGTGATGTGCAACCATAAGTTATGATAGCTATATGTGTGCAACGTAATTAATAAAAATGGATTCTCCTATCACTATTAAAGATAAGATGCATCCATAGTGACTTATGATGTTCTCCCATACAAACCTTGTAGTATTCATGATAGTACAATTTCATGTGGATGTAGCTTTATCCAAATGGGTGAGCTAACCGATTGTTGTGATGATGTATTTAGTACTTGTCCAACATGAAATTGGGCCCACAATATTAATGGCCCACTTCTTGAATGGTTCTTCCGCCACAATAGATGTAAAGGAATATCTTCACACAAGTTATTTTTCCTCACATTTTGGCAATGGTCACACCTTCTAGCATAATCCTTTGTGTCTTTTAAATTTTTTTACCATCATTAAATTTCCATAAGTATTTTCTTGTTGTTACATCTCTAACATAATGTCCTCTTGTAATTCCCTCATGCACCTTTCACAAAATTTATTACCTCTCATGTTCTAACACATATGTGTAATAATTCATTACACGTAATTTTATACAATTCACATCCTATGAGTTAATGTGGGTTGTGTGTAACAACAATTATTTATTATCCCGAGTACTTATGTTATCATGCACACATCCAAATGTCGGGAAGGCTGGAATGTTAACTAGTTCATCAAGCATGTATTTAACTCTAAAAATCTACACGTACGTGATTCCCTTGTCAAGATAATAAGAAACTTTTCTAATGTTAATGTGTGCTAGGTTTTGAGGCTATAATTATGCTTTCCATGGTTGATAACTAAAAAGAGTTGAAACTCTTAGAATAGAATAATCCATTGACATATGCATCCATGAATAACAGACTTATTTAACATGTACTTGAATGTCATATGATCTATATAGAACCAAAATGGGGTGGACGATAAGTATTAGTTAAATTTTTATAGTTATTACAATCGTTGAGATTCATTCATACTCTGTTGTGTAATTTTGTTCCACTAGTGTGAGTTTTTTTCTAAAGTAAAGGGGGTAATCTATGTTGTCCTTTCCTATCTATATAAGAATGGAACTGAATGTTTTTCTAGATGCATTTACATTTACATGGAAATGGGTTTTCCAAGATGGTAATTACAATATTTTAGTTCTCACCAACTTATTCTTTAGGGATTTAAAAGGTTACTACTATGAATCTATACATTAAAAATTTCCTCCCTTGAGAAAATTTTCCAAAATTTTTCATATCGCATTATAAAATTTCTATAATAGCCACAACGTCCAAGGAATGAACACACTTACCTTTGAGTTAAAATAACTCCTTGCAAATAATATGACCAAGTAAGTGTTAAAAGGAGTTGTAAAGAAACATGTTTGTAGGTTCAAATAGATTGACAACTATAATCAATGTTCAAACATGAAGCATGACATATCAAATGATATTTAACTAGTCAATATATAACCTAGTCATCAAATTATACTTGAAGGAATTTCAATATGAGTATTCAAAAATTTCAACCATATTGTACAAGAATATGGAAGACATGTTCTTCAACCTAAAAGGCGTTATGGTGTAGAAAAAGGATCCTATTTAGTATCAAATGTATCCTTGTGCCTATCCTCCTTTGTTATCTACACTCGATGTTATCACGACAACACATTGGTAAAAATTAGATTTCATACCCTATAACACCTTCTATAATATCTTCACTAATGGACATTAAAAAGGGATCAACTACACACAATGCATTGAGTTATCAACAATCCAAAAATGAGGATGCTCTTATCTTTCTTAATGATTAACACCATAAGTCTCACACATTCTCGATTCATCAATAGGTGTTATCACATAAATAACCAACACGTTTTCATTTTTTCATTTACCTTGTCACACAATTTTGGGTTCATCATGTACCATCTTAGCATAGTGGTTTGGCTCTATCAATTAAATTTATGTGTATATTTCCCAAAATTGATGCATGCCATTCATTTCCTTATAACTACATGAGAATAGATATTGGTAGTCCCTAAATAATTCAATGGCATTTTACATATTCATTTGAATCAAACTACTAGTCACCAATAATAGCGACCTTAGGATCATTATTTAATCCAATATAAAATTTTAATGACTTGAGAGGCTCGTGATACAACTCAATTATATGTTCTTTATTATTAATGACCTTACATGATATAAATGAGGTATTGAAACTAATATGGCTATCTATAGCCTATTCATATATCTAAGAACCCATCTTATCCTTTCCATTATGTAATTAATTCTTATCCATCCACACTTGTTCATCCTCACCAAAATCATGGTTAATGTTTTGTTCTTTGAATGTAATGGAAAAATCCATCCCCTTTTATTTTCACAAGGTAAGCATGTTATCCTCAAAAAAATCCACCAAATATCATGCACCAAATCCATTGTAGATAGTGGTGTTGTTCAAGTGTGTGGGAGGAAAATTAAAAAGTATGCAAAAAGTATGTGTAATATCCTCATAGTTATTTACCCCATGATGCACTTCATAATTTAAGTACCAAACACATACCCATGCATGAAGAGTGTATTAAAAATCATGTGTCCAAAATCAAGGGGAAATGAAACATGGAATTTTCCCAAGTTTTTTCACACTTGGCCAAATGGACTTCTAGTCTAGTGACCCCAATATAGCTCAAAAAGGAACATGCATGGTTATTGTACTCAAATATAATATGACTTTCATCAACTTTTTGACTTCATGTGTGCGGTGAGAATAGATGATTTTCCCATCAATACATGGTAATAGATCTCAAGGAATAAAGCACAACATTTCTTTGTTCCTTCTCAATAGGCATATATTTTTCAGCTCATCATGAAACTTTTGGACGTCCCCTCTTCCTCGGTACTTTGGCATGGGGATAGATTATCCTTTCCAAGGTGTCATGCATACCTCAGATTTAGATATCAATGAACATTGGGTTTGGGGTTATTTTTTGACTTGAAAACTCCAAAAAAATTTCCCATAAGCTCATAATATTTGTGTGCCTAGTTATCATAGGTAACTCTCATGGTGTCAAATACTATGTGATAATCATCCCATTGAAGGATACCTTCGAGAGTAGCATAAAAAAACCCCATTCTCTCCACTATGTTATTTTATATGTGGTTTATATTCTCTCCATTATTTATAGAATCAACATATGGTGACCCTTTGTTATTATCCATCATAATGACCATGTGTTGTGATTCATTCTCAAAATTAATATGACACTTCTAAAATCCCAAGTCGGGGTTATTTTCATAAAACAAAGGTATTCCTAAGAGATGTAGGAAATTATATGCTTCAACCAACTTTGTTACTTTAACAACCAAAGAATATAATGGTGTCTCACATTTTGAAATTTTTTGTATGCCAAAAATAAATTTCCCACAAGAAAAACTTGACAAAACATGTATAAATTTACCAAACATGCATTTTAAGAGCTTAAATATACAAATATGAAGTGCATCCATAATTTTTCTAAAAATTTAAAAGTTTATTAAGTTTTATTGGGTTTTTTTAGTATTATATTTTTAAAACCACTTAGTGGGACACAATATTATGATAAGATCCTTAAATTCTACTTATAACTTCACCTCCATGATGTTGGTGATGGTGTTCTTTAGGTCCCAAATCGATGAAGTACATGTCTTGTTTTCCATGAAAAATATATGGTGAGTGATATGGATGAAGTGTTGGGTGCCTCATATTATTCCATGTATCAATAGTAAGTATTTTGACCTTTGTACTCATATCAATAAGGATATACCTAATCAACCATCCATTTATAGTAGCATTTCTACTATGGGAAAAGATAGGTTCCTAGTTGAGTTCTCTAATGTAGGGATAAAATATAATTTTGGACACATGATGTAGATAAAAAGGTGTTCAAGGAGTGTTATTTTTGTAATTATAGAGGATAGTGACCTAACCTTAGGATATATATATATGTTTCCAAGGCCTATACCTAAGATAAATATAGGTATCCTACTAGGATTTAGAATAATAGTAATCAAGGGATGGATAAATCCAAGGGTCATAATATAATAAGACAATGTAATAGATCAAAGTGTACATACATTTACTTGAGTCTATAATAACTAATTACCAATCAATAACATGCAAGTAAATATAAGAAACTAATAAGAGATAGAAATTCCTACCTATAGTGTGTGTATGAATGATGATGCACAATCCCGCCTAGAGATAAAAAAATAAGAGAGAATAATTATGGGTGGAGAAGGGAAATATTAACTAGAAGATATCCAGTCCTAAATCACTATGGTGACCCAAAATTAGAAAAATGTAATCTCCAAATCCTTAAGTACAACAAGTGCAAAATAGTGTGAAAATGTGTGAGCTATAGTACCTTTTTGCATAAAAATTAATTGTGAGTATAGTAGTGAAAATAAAAAAATGATGGTGGGTTATATATACCCAATTCCATTAATCGTGGGTAATGGTATCATATATAGAGGAAAAAAACCCAACACCATCACCCACGGGTGATGATGTCTAATATGGGGGAACCCTAAGGAAAACGGGTGAAAAAAATGTGAGGTGGAAGATAGAAGATAAATGGAATAAATGATGAAGGTCTAGTATGACAAATTTTAGGGATAATAGTGTGTAATAAGAATGAGCAAGTATACATAATGATATAATTAGACATAATGGATGTAATGTGTGAACAAAGGGAAGAAACAAGGCAAGGGTAAGGGAACAATGACATGATAGTGAAATCTCTCAATTTTTTTGGTCTATCCCACGTGACCAAGTTTTATGAAACTATAATCCTCGCAAGCCCCTTGAGGAACCCACTCAAGAGTATGATGAATAAAAAACCCCTACATAAGAGAAATAGTTAGCAAGTGTAAGAAAGTAGGTGTATATAACATATACCAAAATATCTTGATCATATTCCCTGCCTTTACATGGTCATTACTTCTCTACTATGTGTATGATCAAGATGTTTCACATCTACAAGGTACTTGAATTGATGTGAACGACATTTCCTAAGTAAAGGAATGAATCCGTTAGTGCACAAGAGCATAAACACTTCATGTAACTCATCATTTTCATACTCTTTGATATATGGAGTTATTTTACAATTGGTAACACACATATTATTATTCTTTCAAGAACATGATTTATCCCTAAAGTTATCAAACCAACCATTATTTCGTTAAATATGTAAATTTTACCAAGAATCTAGATTTATAGTATTATTATTTTTGGTTTTATAATTGTTGAAATTGGATTCCTAAATTTCCATTATTGGTTTTTATCTAGTGTGATATCGGATTCCAATATGTTTATTATTGGTTTTTAAGTAGTGTAATATTGGATTCCAATATTTACACTATGTCATACAAGTATGTTCCTAATTCTATATTGAGTTTATGAGAATGGGAATATTCCCATTCTTAACACACTCATAGTAAAACTATTTTCCTAATTATTTTTATGTGTATCTACTTTATCTAAATTATTTTTCTATGATTCCTATATTATGAGGCATTTTAATCCCTTTTAAAAATTAAAACAATGTGATATGGGTACATGTTGTATGAAATAAGAAGAAAATATTGAGTCTATGAGAATGAACATATGCCCATTCTCATCACACTCATGGTACAAGTATGTTCCTAATTATTTTTATGTGTATCAAATTTATATCTATTATTCTTTTATAATTCATATATGAGGTATTTTGACCTATTTTGAAAATTTATATCTTGGCAAACAATAGGTTAAGTCATGGTGCATTTCTAAACACTATTGTTGAGAGCATTAAATAATATATCTTGGCACTCTAAATACTATAGTTTTTCATTCAAGAATTAGGGGATTCTAGGCATATAATTTAGTATCTAGACTTCAAAAAGGTTTGCATTTTATAAAGTTATTAGAACAATTAAAAAATAAGTTATCTAGACATTTGCACATAGCTTTAGGAAAAGACCATATAGGAAAAGACTAATTCCTAGAAAAATCCAAAGCATTAATATTTTGAAATGAATTCCTTGTAAATCACATCCTATTCCCTTTAAATCACAAGATCCAGCTCCCTATAAACTTACTTAGAGAATAATTAAGGATTTTTTTCAAATTAAATTAATTGCATGGTGGAAATTATATTATTAATAATACATTAATAAGATTCAAGAGTTCCATAAGCAACACAATGTTTTATAGAATTATATTATGGAAAAATATTCCAAAGTAATATAATACTTAGTCTTTCATTTAATTATCAAATAATAGTACAACTATAAATTTTTATAGGACCAAGGTTTGGAATAATTTTTTTAAAAACCCACATCTTGGGCCAAGATGATTTCACATACAAATTTATGATCTTTAATAGTTTCTCCAAGTCAACATTCCTTATCATATTCAAGTAGTTCAAGGTATGATTTAATGGCCATGTGTCCTTTATCGGGTATCTTTATGTATCCACTTTTCCAATTTTTGTTTGGTGTCCATGCCTAGATGATGTTATCCACATCGATATCTATTTTTTTCTGAGATGGTCCATGTTTTATTTGGCTTTAAACAATCTACAATGTTGTACCTTCTCCTCTCCCTGTAAGTTTCCAATATTGAACTCTTAGCTTTTTAATTACATCATTTCCTTCCTATTGAAGGAAAATATCCCCATCTTCTCTCCCCATCCATATCTTTTCATTATCATTTCTTAGTCATATAAGTAGCATTTTCCCTTGAACACATCCTTCAACGGATTGAATTCTTGTTAGATATTCCACAAACAAGCCCAACGTAAATATCATTATTACTTGGGATATGTTGACTAATGTAGTATTCTTTGTGAATATGTGTGGCTCTTATTATTTGGTCATATATGTCTTTCTCCTATACTATTTTTGGCCAAAAAAAACATCTGACCTCCTGCTACAATTTACAAATGGTCTATCCAAAACATGTAAAACATTTTCCCAATACATGATCTTTGGAAGCCAATATTCACTACCTTCTCTTGTTGCACTTTTCCCCAATTCTCAATATATGATTTTATTCCCTTTTTTAGATCTTCCATTTCTTTGAGTTCTTTGAAAGGTGCCAAAGGAGGTTTCCTTCCTGAAAATCTTGGTTCACCATTATCCTTTGTACGCCATATATGGATAGAACAAGACCATTACAAATCCTTTATTATTGCTTTGTACTCCATCACCGGTATGTCATCCACAACATGGAATCTAAACATCTTAGGTTTGTTGATACCCACTATCTTATGGTTTCCATCCAACAAGAATGGATCCAAAAGTCCTTGAAGTTGTACACTTCCTCAATAAGATAAGGAGTGAATGTACTTGACCCTTCTTGGCATGTTCTGTAAGAGTCCATGATATGTGGCAAATAAAATGTGTCTACTTTATGTAATGATGTTGTTAATCTTCCAAAATTCCCATCTATATCCTCATGAGTGTGTCCCACTGGAAGGAAGCTTAGATACACAATGTTGAATACATTTTTTGTTGTCAACAATGATGCAAATGTAAATAAGGTATGATTATTGTTATCACTTGAAGCATTATCCAATTGCAAGTAGAGGATCGGTGGTTGCTTTATGAAAGAATTATTCATGTTAGCAACACTAACTAATTTTGAATGGTCAAATATTTCCTTGTACCTTTTAAATTTTTCATGCACATCATTTTGTAATAATGCATCATGCAATGGCTATTTGGATGATCCACAATGATACAATAAATATCCATACTCATCAATTATAGGTTCTTCAAGCTTCTGAGAGACACAAATATAATGATGTGACTATATATTTTTCTCCATGTTCAACAAATGGTAGGCCAAAATGGTTGAAACCCCTATCTTATGTCCATGTGTGAGCATACCAAGTCAAAGTAATTAGTAGGTTCATAACATTACTTATTGAATTTTATTTTTACCCATCCTTGGTATGAAAGTTTTCATTTTATCCATTTTATCATGCACAATTCTCAAGAATCCATGAGGTTATTCTTCGATTGAAATTTGTGGGAATATTAAGCTACATGATAACTTTGAATATATTTATTGTGTCATGTTTATTCCTCCTCAAATCTTTACGAGTGCTTCTGGGCATGTGGTGGCTCTACATTTGTTGTACAAATATATGCACTCATCACACTTGGAAAAGAAATTATTTTTTGCAATGGAAACATGTTGAAAACTTTTGTTCATTATGTTGTTGAAGCTTGACTACGACACTAAGAGAAGTTTCAAGAATTCAAGTTTCTCATTGCAATTTTTTTAGTATATTTTGGGTATAGAATGAAGGAAGAAACCTTTGGGGAAATTTTACTCCATCATGTCCTATAGACCAAGTCAAATGTGGAGATATATCTGAATTTCTCTCAACAATTCTTGATATGTAGGAAATTGTTGCGAAGTGTTTGACCTTTGTTTCTCTTTTCTAGTGTTTCCATTCACTGCAAGCCTATTTCCATTTATCCATTCAGATTTATGTTTATAGAAGGAACTCCTTGGGTACCCATAAACTTTGTGCCATGCATTCTAACAAACATCCATCCCATCAAATTTCATTTTATGTACCTCCATAGATTTCTTACCAACATTGAAGATGGCATTTGTTGTTAATGCATCAAACACAAAAAAAAAAATTATCAATTTCATTCAAGGCTCTAGTTGTGCGCCACAAATTTTGAATTCTAACTAAAGCAAGAGGTAATTTTTGGAGACAATTAGATTTGTAAAAAACTAAACTCTGCATTTTCCACTTCTTCTAAAAATATTGACCATTTTCTATCCTCATTAGAATTTTGACTTGATGGATTGGCTTGAGGGGTATCTAGCTTCTGATGTTTTGTAGCATTATAAGATCTTTTTATCACTCTGTTGGATTGATTGTGATTAGTGGCATCATATGAAATTGGATAAAAAAATTGAGCTTCTAATGCATCCCACATGATGACCTCAACCTCTTTTGGGACTTCTTTAAATCTAATATCCATCTGAGAACCATTTATGTCAACCAATTTCCTAGTAGGACATTGTATGAGATATCCTTTAGATAAGGATCATCCTTTGCAAGGAGGGTTGAATAATCTATCAATATGCACACTGAATCTATTGGCATCCAATCTATTAAAATGTACCATGTCTCCTTCAACTACATTGGTAATTGTTCCCTCTGCAAAAAATTTGCACTCAATCGAGCAGTAATGGATTAATTTTGTAACAAATCCCTTGAACTTCAAATTGTGTTGATCATTGTGTACAAGGTGCAAGACCATCCAGTTGAGCACTCCCTTGCTTAATCATAAGGTAAATTCTTGTTTCATTTAAAATCAAATGTTTTATTGGCCAAACTATTGATTTATTAGGTTGTAGAAAGTTGAGCAATCAAAACACATATTTACCAAATTTTCTATCCATACACCAAAAAATTCAAAGGACCCAACCTCTCTCCATAAATTTTATGATCTTCTAGCACATGAGTTATAAAACCCATGTCTATTTCATCATCTCTACTACAAGATTTTGTTTGAGAATGACATTTTCTATGACAAAATCTATTCTATCTTTAGGACCTATATTGATGGTGCTTTTAATGTCATCACTACAATCTTTGTCACTCTCTGCATTGTAATCCTTTGAACCACTAAAAATGTTTTCACTACCCAAATTGGGGGATAGATGAATCTGCATGCTTTGAAAATTCACTCTCTTCCCAAGCAATGTAGTATCCTTTATTCTCAACATCTTCCAAGGTTTCAAATTCATCAACTAAGAAAAGGAAATTTTACTCTTCCATCCAATACTATGTTAACACTGACAACAACAAATCCTCTTCCCACATATTTGCAATGTAGTTTCTTCCTACTTGGATATACTCTTCCCTCTGCAACTTTGGTTCCTTTTGAAAAAAAGTCCACATGATCATCCTCTACAAATGCAAAGACTCCATTGTTGTAACAACATAAAATACAAATTTTGTGAGATGATGGAAAATATCTTAAACCATTTCATAAAATAAATTAAAAATTATCATGTATGTACAACCATAAGTATATTGAATACACATAGCACATGAGCTACAAACTTCTATAATTTAGTAAGGTTTGGAAATAATTCAAAATTATACATAATATAATTAAAATTGACATGGATATATTTATAACATGATTTCCAAACTAATATTGAACTTGAATCAGTTGAATTTAAATGATGAGAAATAAATAGAGGTTACATTTCCATTTGCTAACCGCTTCATCCAAATAGAGGTTAATAAATAGATGAGGTTGAATTTAAATGATGAGAAATAAATAAATAGAGGTTAAATGGAAGTTATTTAGAAACTTGATTGCTAACCGCTTAATCCAAATATCTTCATCATATTAACATATCATATATTACTTTTACAAGAATTCCTCATACTTCCCATATTCCTTGACTATGAGAATGGGCATCTATCTATTTTAAACATTATCATAAAAGGATCTAATTGTTATTCATTCTTTATGTTTCATGTAGGAGAATTTTTATTTCTTTCTATATTGATTTTATGAGAATGGGCATATGCCCATTCTCATCACAATGATAAAAATATTTTTTTTTATGAGAAATGGCATATGCCCATTCTCATCACAATAATAAAATTATTTGTTTGTATGAGAATGGGCATACACCTATTCTAACCATTCTAACTCATTGAAGAAATATTGAACTTAATCATTTTAATATCACTATAAAGGATGTGAGAATGGGAAACTGTCCATTCTAAAACAAATTAAATATTACCTCTATTTTTCTTTTATGATTCTTATATGAGAATGGGCATATGCCCATAAATACAAGATAAAATGTTTGTTTGTATGAGAATGGACATATGCCCATTTTTTCTATGTGTATTGCCTCAAGATAATAATAATTTTTTTTCCTCAAAAGGTAATAAAAACTAATTTCTCTAAATGTTCTTCCAAGGTACTATCTCATTATTTAGAACATCTAATATTAACCTCTAATGTGAGTACTATAAGTTATATAATTTTTATCATTTTCACAACCATATTATAGTATCAATGATTCTAACACAAACACGTCTGGTAGATGTAATTTTTTAAGTACATTCAAGATATTTATAATGAAACTTGATAAATATCAAGAAGATATATATATTTTAAAAAATACAACTCAAGGTTAAATGTGAAAAAATCCAAATAAGAAAAAAACTTAAATATCATGAAATATGGTATTAGTACCAAATAATAGGATTTTCCTTTGTAATCAATGAGGAAATAATAATATATGTTTTGGATCGATTCCCCCATCCCCTCTTTCTATTTAAGTCATCATTCCCATCTAGAGTTCAGGAGTGGTTGAAGCAAGTAAATGATTCAACATTTGAGTGATTTCATGAAATCCACATGTCATATATAGTTTCCCTAAGTATCCCCTCTCCTCTTGCTCATATTTATTATTGAAAACAACGAGACACTAATGAATGGAGAAGGTGCATAACGTAATAAACATTTAAATATATTCATAAATCTTATTTCCAATCATAATAGAAAAGTAAATAATAATATTCATGTCATATATGACATGTCATTAATAAACTAATATTATTAAAATTTGAAATTAAACATCGTGTATATTGCCTAAAACATGGCTATGATAATGTTTAAAATTTATATTTTATTTTAAATGCAAATAACCTAAATCATGACTATGATAAAGTTTAAAATTTATATTTTATTTTATATGCAATAAACCTAAAACATGGCTATGAATTTTTTGAAAATTTAAATTTTATTTTAAGTGCAATTATTAAACCTAAAACATGGTTATGATATTGTTTAATATTTATATTTTTTTACCATGGCATAAAAGACCATTTATTTCTAAATAATTTTTTTCCACCATTTATTTTTTTATCAAACACATCTTTGAAACAACCACTTGGAGGGAAATTGACAAAATTAATGAAAATTAATTCACGCCACTCCATAGAAGTGCATAGAGATTGTCGATATTACTGTATTCGATGATGGGAGAGGTCTTGGGAATTGCAAGGTTCACCGTGGGTCAATGAAGCTATCTCTTTCTTGTTCATCCTTTCCACTTTCTTTTTCATCCAGTTTCCTCTTTTTTGTTTATCCTTCCACTTTGGGTTTTTGTTTTTCGTTAAACTACTTTTTTTTGAAGAATATTTTTAGATATTTTTTTCTCTCCTACTATTTTTATTGACCCTTTCCACTTTGGGCTCCCTCTGTTTCTTAAGACTGTTTTGGCTTGTGATGCACAAGATTTGAAGAAAATTTTAGGCATGAATTATTCTAACTCTTCTCTGTTGAATTATTATGAGATGAAGAATATCATTTGGTTTTCTTTCCCTTATATTCTATTCTAGGTTTAAAGATAATTCCATATTTTGATCTATGTATTAATAATATGAATATCTTCAATTATTTTTAAGACATGCATAGTTAACCTAATCGTAGTTACTTGTATGGGAGTTATCTAATTATGATTTTAGAAAGTACAGAGTGGTCTTACCACCTAGGTGGCATTGCTTATTTTCCGAGCTATGCAAGAAAGTTCTCAGTAGGACTAGAATGACTCATTATTAGAAGAAGAATTTACTTTTTTATAGTGAAGAAAATTTTTACTTCTTTTTTAAATTGAAGATAAGTTTCAAAGATACTTCTAACTCTTCTTTGTTGTATTCCAAGTTTCTGGGTATAAAGATAAATTATAATGTCATATTTTAGATCTTTTGTATTTTTGATATGGGTTTTAAGAATATCTCAACTTCAATATTTTGTAAGACTTGCATAGTTGTTATCCTCCATAGTTATAAAAGGATGCATCTAAATATGACCATTTCTTGCATGTTTCAGAGTCTCAACAAGATCATTCCCTTACAAAAATGTATATGATTATAAGAAATCCACTTCCAATCCTTCATGCTAAGATGGGGAGTTAACTATTTTTTTATTACCAAAGTATAGTGTGGGGTTACCACCTAGGCAACGTTACTTATTTTTTGAGCTAGGTGGCCTAGCAGCATAGGCCGAGTTGGGTGGGTGAGATGACCAACCAAGCTTGCAGTGAACCCCCCACCAAGCTCGATGGGTGATCGACTCACCAAGCTTCGCAGGTGAGCTAACTCTCTGAGCTCAGTGGATGAGTTGACTTGTCGACCTTGGTGGGTGAGTTGACATTCCGAGTGGGTGGTCGAGCTGATTTTCTAAGCTGGCAGTCAATTTTGTCATGTCAAGTTGGTTATTCGAGCTAACCGTTCGAGCAAGTCGGTCGATATGGGTAGGCAAGCTGACCTACCGAGATGAGCAGGTGAGGTTGACCGGTTCGAGTGACGGGTGGGTGAGCTGACTTCCTGAGTTGGGCTGATGGGTTAACCTAATGAGCTAGGTATACGAGTTGACCTACCGATATGGGAAAGTTAGTTGACCTTCCGAGCTAGGTGGGTGAGGTCACCTTTCGAGATAAGCAATATTAAACTTAATCATTGTAATATAGGATATAAAATGATTAAGTTTAATTTTATATAATGAGTAAATGTTCATTCTCATAATTAGAATCATAAAAGAAGAATAGAGATAAAATCTAGCTTGTTTTATAATGGACAGTTTCCCATTCTCATAGCCTTCATAGAGTTATTGAAAATAATAACTTCAATATTGCTTGTATTACAATTATTAGAATTGGCATATGCCCATTCTCATACAAACAAACTTTTTTATCTTCCATTGAATGGTTAGGTATCCATTCCTATAGAGGTATTAAAATTTTAAGTTCAATATTTCTTGTATTAGAATGTTTAGAAGGAGCTTATGCCCATTTACATATAAACAAACATTTATTTCTTATATTGAATGGGTAGATTCCCATTTTCATATAGGAATCATATATGAAGAATATAGATAAAATTTAATTTGTTTTAGAATGGGAAGTTTCCCATTATCATATAGGAATCATATAAGAAAAATAGATCAAATTTACTTTGTTTTTGAATGGGAAGTTCCCCATAATCACATCCTTCATAGGTATTAAAATTATTATGTTCAATCTTGTATTGAATGAACAACTTGACCAATCCCATATAGGAATCATAAAATAAGAATATAGATAAAATCTAATTCATTTTAAAATGGAAAGTTTCCCATTCTCATAGCCTTCATATAGTTTTAAATTAATTAAGTATTTCTTGTATTAGATTGACCATTCCTTTTCACTCTTATATCCTATTACTTTTCCCATTAGTAATGATCAAGTTCAATATTTTTTGTATTACAATGATTAGAATGGGCAATATGCCCATTCTCATAGAAAAACATTTTTCATGTTCAATGGGAAGATGCCCAGTTCTCTTATAGGAATCATAGAAGAAGATAAAATTTAATTTTTTTTAGAATAGGAAATTTCCTATTCTCATATTCAAATCATATATTAGGAAAAATAGAGAAAATTTACTTTATTTTAGAATGGGTAGATCTTCATTATCACAGTCTTCATAGTTATTAAATTAATTAATATGTTCAATCGTGTATTGAATGAGAAAATGTGAGTTCTCATATAGGATTCATAAAAGAAGAATAGAGATAGAATTGAATTATATTTAGAATGACCAACTGCCCATTCTCACATCCTTCAAAGAGTTATTAAAATGATTAAGTTCACTATTTCTTGTAAAGAGAAATTGATTAATCACTTTGGAGTTCAAAGAGTTATTAAAATAATTAATTTCACTCTTTCCTTTGAAGAAAAAAAGTGATGATATGGAAAAAAATTTGGTGGGTAAAGAGAAACTGATTAATCATTGTGTAGGTTTTGAGAGATATTCTTTACTTAATCCTTTCAATAAAAGTTCCCTACACTTGATGTACTTTATTACCCTAGAGGTTAGGTGCAAGGTGGTTTATACCCACCATTTCCCTATGTTAAGTCATATCCACCATGGTATGCATCATAATTTCCCTTTATTTATCAATTGTTACTTGCACAAATCAATCAATAATTTCTAAAAAGGAAAGTTCAAAATCCCTCTTCATCAGGGATTAATGATGACCTTATTCCATTTGGGTTCTATATATTTCACTAAATATGATAATTTTAGGGGCTTGTTGAATGATGATGTAAAACATGATGAGGATGAGAAGTATATGGAGCAGGAGGATGATGGGGATTCCTCCTCTTCGGGTTCAGATGACATAAAAGAGTCTATTATGTCGTCGATAAACATTGTAGATGTTGTTGGTAATATGGAGAGGGAGGATTTGGAGCCACTGTTGGCTAATGATTTGGAGCCAAATTTGAAGGACCTCGATGAAAATTGTACTCTAGGATGAACGAATGAATAAACTAAGGAAAATAAGGGTATTGATACTGTTGGCTGTGTTTCTTTGTCTGATATCAAAGTGGAACTTTTTAGAGGAAAATAAAATTTGGAGTCTAATTGGAGTATGGCATTAGAAAACATTTCCCTTTGGGTTTGCAGGTGGAAAAGGACGTTGATTATATCATTGAGGCTGGGGTGGACATGGGATATAGTTTCACAAAATATATCGACGCCTATAAGAAAAATTTTACTTCTCAAAATTCCATCATAGAGGAGCTATTTGGGCTTTAAAATATAGTTATGAACATTTAGAGGAGGCTGGTTCAATTGGAGCAGAGAAGCAAAAAGTGCAGGCTTAAGCTTCACCTCAACATCTCAGAGGAGGATGAGATGGTGAAGGATGATATGAGGGACATTATTGGCAAGGAAAAAAACTTTGGAATAAGAACTTTAATATATGAAAATTATATATTAGTAACTACATTCTTATGCACAAATTTAGACTCTTATAAAATGATAATATTGTAATGTTGTTGAATCTTATGGGTGTCCTTTAAGTTGCAATACGAGTGAAAATTTGATAATAATGTAAGACCTATATTATTCAAGTAGCAGTATGAGTGAATATGATATAAAAAATGATAATAATGAAGTCATGTTGTTGATGGTTTTGGGTGTCCATCATTTAGCAATCCAATTGAATAGATGTTACATTTGCATCTAGTATTGAAAATTCATTACATTTCCTTTTTGTATTGAATAGATGTTATATTTGTATTTTGTATAGAATGAGAGTATGTCCTTTCTCAAACTGAAAATACGGAGGAAGAAGATGTTGCTTAATATATGAAAATGATAAAAAAATCTATTATAAAAATGGTTGTAATGAGCATATGCACATTCTCATATAGGAAATGTAGAATAAGACTAGATGTTTAGAAGGGGCATATGCCCATTCTCATATAAGAATCATAGAAGGATAATAGAGACACAATTTACTTTATTTTAGAATGAAAATATGTGCATTCTCACAATCTTACTTTAAAAAAAAATGGAAGTTGTGCATTCTCACAACCCTTATAGATAGAAAATATTTCTAGTGAAATAATGTTTATAATGGGCACAAGCCCATTCTCATACAAACATAAAAAAATGTAATTATTGTTAATTGTATTACACTAGCTAGACTATCCCTGACAGAGCCAAGTGTTGCACTACATACCCTTGAGAGGGATCAAACCTTATGTAGTTCTCATCATACAATATATTTATATGATTGTAAACTTTTTTAGAATGGGTTGTGAGAATGGGAAGTGTGTTTGTAAAAGCAATATTGAATTTAATCATTTTAATACCTCTCATGTAGGAGTCATAGAAATGTTTTAAAACAAAATAGATTTTAATTTTGTTATTCTTCTTTGATTCACAAATGAGAGTGGGCATCTTCCCATTCTATACGAGTAATAATGAGCTTAAATATTTTTAATACCTCTATAAAGGATGTGAGAATGGGAAGATTGTTTATAAAGGCTGTGAGAATTGGTGTATACCTCTAATTCAATACAAGACCAAAATGTTTGTTATTCTTTTATTTTTATCTCTAATCTTATTCTATGATTCCTATACAAGAATGGGTGTATGCCCATTGTATATTCCCACTCTAACATAGGAATCATATCTTAATAATAGAGAAAACAATTAATTCATAGTTTCATCATGTAGTAAATTCTATATCTATTCTTATATGATCTCTATATGAGAATTGTGAGGTAGAAATAAAGGAGAAAGAATAGAGATATGTTATCTCATATTATTCTACTAAACAAAGGAACCACATACAATATTTATAGGTACATGAATAAACAAGACTCCCCTAAATGGATGGAGAGGTTACAAATAAGAAGGAGAGAATAATGGAATAGATAGAACTAGTCTAATAATAAAAAATAAGTATGTAGACTATGCTAACATTCCCCCTTATTACATTATTCTTGCAAATGTGACCCCTGAAAAGTTCAAATTTCACTTTTCCAAGAGATTTTGTGAGAATGTCGGTAACTTGTGCTTCTGTAGGATAGTACTGGAGCTGAATGTGATGGTTCAAGATGTGCTCTCAAATGAAATGACAATTAATCTCAATATGCTTTGTTCATTCATGAAAAACAAGATTCTGCACGAGCTTCAACACACTTTGATTGTCATAATAGAGAATAGGTGAATGTTTTTCAGGAATTCCCATGTCATCCAAAATGTGACGTAACCATATTGCTTTGCACACAGATCCTCGTGCGGCATGATATTCTACCTCTGTGGATGAGATAGAAACAATATTCTGCTTCTTACTTATCCACGAGATGGGTCCAGATATCCGAGATGAAATATGTATCTTGTAGTTGACTTCCTGTCATCAACAGATATGGCGTGGTCTAAGTCGACGTATCCCTATAAGAATAATTTATCATTCTTATTATATTCTAGACCATAATCAAATGTTCCTCAGACATATCTCAATACATGCTTTTCTCTTATCCAGTGACATTTCTTTGGCTCCTGCATGAACCTGGAAAGATAGATGACGAAAAAGCATATATCTGGTCTTGGTATATGTCAAGTAGATGAGCCCTCCAATAAGTTTCCTGTAGAGTGTAGCATCTACTTGAGGTGAGTCCTGAAATCTTGAAAGTTGCAAGCCTTTTCCATGGGAGTGGATATAGGTTTACAATCAGACATTCTGAACTTTTCCAAGAGTTTCTTGGCATACTTTATCTGGGAGACAAAAATGTGATGCTCCTTTTTCCATATTTCCAAGCCAAGATAGTAATGTAGTAGCCCCAAATTTGTCATGTTGAAGGTTCTTTTGAGATCATTCTTCACAATATCAACCTGATCTTCTAAACTACCAGTGATCACAAGATCATCTACATATACAACAAGAATGACAATTTCCTTTCCTACCTTCTTTATATACAAATTTGAATATGAGGGGCTACAAGTGAACCCATGCTACAAAAGGTGATTGTCGATCTTGATATACCATGCCCTTGGAGCTTATTTCAATCCATACAGTGATTTGATGAGATGACATACCTTCTTAGGATGCTCTTCATCAACAAATCCTTCAGGTTGGGTCATGTACACTTCTTCTTTCAAATCACCATTTAGGAAAGCACTCTTGATGTCCATTTGTTAAATTCTCCATCCTTTTTATGCTACTAGTGCACAAACAACTCTGATGGTCTTGATCTTCATAGTGGGTGCAAAGGTTTCTTCATAGTCGATGCCCTCTTTCTGAGCATATCCTTTTGCTACAAGACATGCTTTATGTTTGTCGATGGATCCATCTGCCTTATATTTTGTCTTGAAAACCCATTTGTAGCCTATGGGTTTCTTTCATGTAGGTAGATTGACAAGTTCCCATGTCTGATTTTTCATAAGTGAGTCATATTTTGTATCCATGGCTTCCTTCCACTGAGGTTGACTGAGTGCTTCACAAACATTTTCTGGCTTAGAGCTATTAATCAGTGAACTCATGAGTGTAAAGTTTACCTCATTTCTTGTTGGACTCCTGTTGATGTTTTTGGGAGTTGTTGCAAATATGTGTCCTTGATGGTGCTTTGTACCCACTTCGGATGAGAACTTGGCTACTTTTGAAAAAACTATGTCATTTCTATGTGGATTTATGGAGTCACATTCTCCAGTTCTCCAAGGTCAACAAATAGCTCTCTTGGTAGCATTTATTTTCTCTGAGTAGTCTCCTCTGGCTGTTCATCTGATTCAGAGACTAGTCGGTGAGAGGTGGTTGGTAATGGTTCTTTTGATGTCACTATAGAGTCAAAGGATGACTCATCACAAACCACATCCCAACTCTCGTATATTTTCTTTGTCTCAGGATCCATGAGACGATATTCCTTTGAGGTAGTGTTGTAGCCAAGTAGGATACACTGGGAGTGTCTTTGGCTCAACCTTCTTTCTCTTCTGAGATAGGACATACATGTATGTTGTGCAACCAAATACTCACAAATGAGAAATTGATGGCTTTCTACCACTCCATACCTCTTCTGGAATTTTATTTTTAGAATCTTTGTTAGTGCCCTATTGAGAAGATATATAGTTGTCTATACTACTTCATCCCAATAGCATTCCTCTATCTTTTTGTTGTTAACATGCAATGAGCCATCTCCATCATTTTGCGATTTCATCGCTCAACAATGCCATTTTTCTAGGTGTGTAGGGAGCAGTCAAGTTCTACTTTATGCCTTGTTGTTTAGGAATGCCAATAACTTATTTGATGTGAATTTCCCCCCTCAATCTGAGTGAAGTAGAAGAAGAGGTTGTCGGTCTCTTTCACAACATGATGATAGAAGTTATGGAAATGTTGAAGAGCCTCACTTTTCTTCTTCAGAAAAAACACCCACATTTTGTGGGAGTGGTCATCCATAAATAGTTGAAAGTACTTGTATCCTGAAAATGAAGCAGGTAGAGGGCCATTCAGATTGGTATGAACTACCTCTAGATGCTTCTTGGCATGGAAGGTGCTTTCCTAAAATGGATCCCTATGTTATTTTCCTACAAGACAACCAAGGCACAGAGGCAAGGAACTAGACAATTTGGGTAGTCCATGAACCATTGCTTTTGAACTCATCTAATGCAATGAACTAGCCGACAAGTGTCCATATCTAAAATGCCAAAGTGTAGTAGATTTTACTATTGATGCAGATAAAGCTATTGCAGAAGATGAAACAATATCTAAAGAAAATAACTTATCTTTTAGAAATGCTCTAGCAATAATCTTACCTTGTTGCAAGATCAAACATGATTTGATGCCATTTTGGACAAGAAATTCTACCTTCAAGTGATGATTTAATAGCTGAGTTACTAACAGGAGGTTGTTAGTCAAGCCAAGAACATATAGTACCTTTGTAAGTGTACATTTTCATGGTCCCATAGGAATGGTGACTCTTCCTATTCCTTCTGCAACATACTCTTTGTCATCGGCTATCCGAACCCGATCTCCAGTGGGTTCTTCATTGAGTGAATCAAACAGATCCTTGTCACCTAACATGTGCTTACTTGCACTGAGTCTATCAGCCAAAATCTCTTCATGGGATGTGAAGTCTAAGAGACAAGTACAAGATTCTTACCAGAATGTGCTCCTTCTAATGTCTCCTCATTAGACTCATTATCTTGTTGGGTTATGAGATGCCCTTGTGCTTTCTCCAGTGAGGACGTCATTTGGAATTTTGAAAATATTCACACTCGATGTGCTTGTTTGACTTGAAGACCCTTGTTTCAAGCTATTGTACCAGCAGTGATCAATTTCATGAGTGTTGGTTCTATAAATGTGACACCACCTCTTTGACTTTTTATCTTTCTGTTATTGTTTTGGTTGCGCTTGATTTGTCTTCTCTGGGGGACCCTTCTAATTCTTCTGGCCATGGTATGGCTTTGAGAATAGGGCTTTATCCTGAGACTCCTCTTGGGATGAATTGATGGCCTCTTCCTGCTGCAAAAATTCACAAGTTCTTCGAATGCCACTATTTGTTTAGATACATTCAGTGTCATAACGAACACTTGGAATTGAGAAGGGAGTTCTCTCAAGGTGATCGATATGAGAATTTTTCATCCACTATTTCACCGAGTGCTAATAACTTTGATTGTAGCTCAGCCACGCGACGTAAGAACTCCTCAAATTTCTCATCTAAACCCATAGAGAGGGTGTGCAGATTTGACTAAAGATGGAGGATCTTAGTCTATTTTTGGCTTCATAAATTATTGCCAGCTTGTCCCAAGCCTCCTTTGGTTTCTCTGCATTCGAACATGTGTTTACACATCGTCACTGATATTGAGCATTATCAACATCAAGGCTTTGGCACTAGCCATTTCATACTTTATTAATTCATCAAGGGCTATGGGAGTGGTCACAGATCTGGTCACAATGCCCCATAATCCTTCAAACTGAAGGATTTTCCTCATTTTTGTTTTCTAGGCCACAAAATTGGGCCCTTTGAGCAACTGAGCATTGGAAAGAAGCAACTTTAGAGCATACATTGTAATAAAAATAATAATTTTTTATTTATTTATTCAAGAGTTATTACAACTTTTACTCACTAATGAGAAGTACTAGCTCGTAGATGCTCTCGATACTTACGTGTTGAGAGATGACGATGCTTGGTGGGGTGTTCTTCTTCATCTTCACAATCGGTGTCATACCCGACTTCTAACTCTTCCTGAACTCAATTTTTTTGGTATCTAACGTCGAAAAGGAAATATTCAAGAATTCCTTGTCGAACTAGCTCATCGAAGACAAGATTGTCGATGTTCCAAAGCTCATTCAAGCAAAGCAAAGTAGAACCCGGAGCTCTCAAGAGATTCTTCACGGTGTTCTCTAGCTGGTGAGTCGACGTTGTAGCTTTTAGCAGTGGCGACCATGTTATTTATGCTCTCAATCAAGTTGTCTATACTCGACATTTGCTAGTGTTGTAGAAACTCCACGTTGCCTTGGTAGAGTATCTGCAACTAATCACACGTTCAAGGAGAAATAGAAAAGAAAAATTACATACTCCCATGGAGCAATAATTCTCCTTTCACGCAAATTAGCAAATGAATTTTGCCTTTCTACACACCAGTATCAAACTTCCACGTAGAAGGTAGCAAAAGACAAACTTTAGGCAAGAAATATTTTCCATGCAACATTAATGAGTTTCTTCCACACAACAAAGGAAAATTTGGTCAATTCCACCATGTAGTAGCAGCAAGAGACACACTCCATGTAGTTATTCAGATAACATGCCACTTCACACAAGTTTTATGCCTCTCCACATAGAAAAAAATAACTCCATGCATTTAATATTTCTACCTCGTGATTTTCTCCACACACATAGGGGAAAGTAAAAAAAAAAAAATAATGCTTTTTTATGTCCATGTTGTTTGCAAAGGTGTCTTATCTCTTCTTGCAAATGTTTCAATACTGATGCATACGTGGACACTCTTGCACCTATGAAATCTCCTCCAAATGTCAACTCGTAGAGGTGAGAAGTTCACTCCAACTCCTCCACGCAATTTCCATGTAGGCAAGGCTACACGCACAACAACTATTTTCCAAAGCAAAGGCTTCACGCATAAGACATTAAACGTTTCCTTTCCACGCACTTTTCTTCCACCTAGGTGCTTTTTATTTTTTCCACGTTTTGGGACCAGGAACTTGTCTCTTACTGGCCTTGCACTGCTCTTTGGTCAATTTCCACACGGGTGATATACAAGATCTCCATGCAGAGAGGAGCTTCAAACTTTACAAACTCAAAAAAACTCCCTTTTTCACGCAATTTCTGACTCTTGTTGTCCACGTAGCAGAAGAGTCTCTAGTCTTTAGTGTAGGAAAAAGGGAATGTATTCTTCTCTTCATGCATCTACACATAGTTCAGAGTCTCTGATAGCTATGATACCAAAATATGAGGTAGAAATAAAGGAGAAATAATAGAGATATGTTATCTCATATTATTCTACTAAAAAAAGGAACCACATACAATATTTATAGGTACGGGAATAAACAAGACTCCCTAAATGGATGGAGAGGTTACAAATAAGAAGGAGAGAATAATGGAATAGATAGAACAACTAGTCTAATAATAAAAAATAAGTACGTAGACTATGCTAACAAGAATGGCCATATGCCCATTCTCACATAGGAATCATAGAAAAATAATATAAGATTAAATTTCATCTATATTGATTCTTGTGATTTATTTGGAGATGAAGAATATCATCTGGTTATTTTCCCTTACATGGTAGTGAACTGGCCGTTGTATAACAAAGTAAATTTATCTCTATTCTTCTATTATTCATATATGAGAAAGGGAATATTCCCATTCTCATATAGGAAGAAATATTAAAGTAAATCATTTTGAGAGCTATATAAAGGCTACGATAATGGGGAATTTTCCATTCCAAAAAAAATTAAATTTTATCTCTATTAATTCCTATGATGATGTTTGACTTTTGTTTATGTAAAATATTGAATGTGAAATGATCTTATTTAATGTTGACATTTGAATCATTATTAGATGCTACTATTACCTTGTTCTCTATATTGATTATTGTGATGATGAATGACTTTTGTTTCTTGCTTATCAGATTTGTAGTTGTCTATATGATTATAAAATTAGGTATTAAAATTTGTTTTCCAACAAAGATTGCATTATTACCTTGTTTATTGATAATATGTACTATGTACATAAAAAGGATAGTTAACCATTTTGTAATCTTCATTTAATAATAATTCAACATGATTACGAGTTGAAAATTAATGTCAATTCATTAAACTAACATGCATACATTTTTTTTTTTTGTATGGTATGTAGGAATCAGAGTAATAATTATAAAGTGATACGTTAGATTTGATACACCTACAAAGGCGCGAGATTGGGTAAGTGCCCATGCTAAACAAAGTAAACATTATCTGTATTCTTTTTATTATACTTATTCACATATCTCCATGAAAAATAATGGACTTTCTCTTATGATTCATATTAAAGAGAATAGGCATATGCCCATTCTTCATATACTAACGTTATCTCTATAATTCTTTTTATGATATTTTCATTTATCTCTAGTATGAACAATAATTGACATTTTTTAACGATTCCCTTATGAGAATAGGAAAATTCCCATTATAAATAAATATAAAGAGAATACACATATTCCCATTCTACATATTCTAATTTTAGTGATATTAAACTTAATCTTTGTCATACCTCTATAACGGCTATGAGAATGGGAATATGACTATTCAATACAAGAAAAAAATTCTCAACTTCCCACTCTTTAATACGTATTTAATGGATGTGAGGGGCACCTACCCATTTAATACAAGACAAAACATATTTGTTTGTATTAGAATGGCATATGCCCATTCGAAACAATTATACTAGTATTTGTATTCTACTTCTACTATTCCTATCTACCTAAGCAATTCTTCTATGATTTCAAAATGAGAAGGGGCATCACCCAATGCTCAATCAATTTCATAACTCTATACAAGCTGTGAGAATGGGTGGCCATTCTAAAACAAAGTAAATTTAATTATTCATATAACATAGGGCATATGCTCATTCTAAACATTCTAATATAAGCAATATTGTTTTTTTTTTAGAATGTGAACTATAATAGGGCATATGCCCATTCTAAACATTCTATTACAAGCAATATTATTTTTTTTGGAGAATGAGCATGTGCACATTGAACGTGAATTGAAACATTTATGTTTTATGAGAATGGGCATATGCCCATTCTAAACATTTTAATACAAGTAATATTGATTTTATGAGAATGGTCATGTTCACATTCTTCAATACATAGTCATTTTAATTTTTATTTAAAATATGTGAGCGATTTTAATGAATACTCTCCTTCTATGATTCCTATCTGTCCAAGCAAATATTTTATGAATCCTATATGAGAATAGGAAGAATAAAAATGTGATGCTCATTCAATACAAGATGAAACAATTTTTTTGCATGAGAGTGGGCATATGCCCCTTCTAAACATTGTAATACAAGAAATGACTGATTTTATGAGATTATTTCTTTTATTCTATTTATACCTATTTAAAAACTATGAGATTGTTTAAACCATACTCTTCTTACTCTTCTTCTATTATTCCTATCTACCTAAGAAATTATTCTATGATTCCTAAATGAGAAGGGGCATCTGCCCATTTAATACAAGACAATGCAAAAAGCTCCATCAATTTCATAACTCTTTTAACAAGATGTGAGAATGGGTGCACATTCTAAAATAAAGTAAAATTGATTATTCCTATCATAAAGGGCATATGTCCATTCTAAACATTATAATACAACTAAAATTTAGTTTTTTGGAATGGGCATGTGCACAGTCATGATTGAAACATATTTTTTTATGAGAATGGGCATGTTCCCATTCTAAACATTCTCATACAAGAAATATTGATTTTATGAGAGTGGGCATGTGCATTTTCTAAACATTCTCATACAAGAAATATTTTTTTTGATTCCTATCTACCCAAACAACTCTTTTAGGATTCCTATATGAGAATGGGCATCTTCCCATTCAATACAAGACAATGTAAAAATGGTCAATCAATTTCATACCTATTTAAAAGATATGAGCATGTATAATCCATACTCTTATTTTATGATTCCTATCTTCCCAAGCAAGTCTTTTATGATTCCTATATGAGAATGGGCATCTGCCCATTCAATACAAGACAATGTAAAAATGCTCAATCAATTTCATAACTTTATACAAGCCATGAGAATGGGTGCACATTCTAAAACACAATAAATAGGAATGATAATAAATTCAACTATATATTTATCATTATTCAAATATCTTGTTTCAACATTTACGATAGACTTAGATTATTAAGATATTAAATCATTTAACATTAAAAGGTGGTGATTTATTATTGTAGGATAGATTCAAATTTTTTATAACTTTACACAAGACGTGAGAGTGGGTGCCTATTCTAAAACACAATAAATATGTAAATAGTACAATGTATTTAAATTTCATTATTATAAAAACATCTTTAAATTTTCATGATTTCATTATTAAAACATATTTTCTATAAGTGTGGACATTTTTAAATCATTACATGTGTCTAAATAGGTATGACAATAAATTATACTATATATTTTTCATTATTCACATAATACTATTTAAAACATTTAAATGGGTCCAATAAATTCAAATATCTAAGCATATTACAACATCTTAAAGCATTAAAGCATTAAAGGGTGGTGATTTGTTAATGTATTATATATTCAAATTTTGAATGTATGTACAAAAATAGTACTATGTATTTTCATTATTCTAATACCTCTTTAAAACATTTAAATGTTTCTAAACATTGGGATAATAGGATATTAAAGCATTTAAATATGTACCCTTTCATGGTTAAGTATTTACGATAGACTTAGGATATTAAAGGTATTTAAGCATTACAGGGTGGTGATTTATTATGGTTGGATAGATTCAAATTTTGAGACTTAGGATATTAGGATATTAAAGGCATTTAATCATTAAAGGGTGGTGATTTATTATGGTAGGATAAATTAAAATTTTGAATTTTTGGCACTTTTTTAGAGGTGGTTTTCCTTGGAAAAATATTGAATTTGAATGGCTCGGGTTTTGATTTTTTGATCTCTTACGACCGAGTTTTTATTTTTTTCTCTAGGCTTACGGCCGGGTTTTTTTCATTCAGAGATTTTGTAGGAGAAATATGAAGTTATGCGAAAGGATTTGGGCTGATTGGACATAGACAAGTTTTTATTTTTCTCTCTTATGGACTGGATTTTTTCAGCCAAATATTTTGTAAGAGAAAGATGAAGTTATGCAAAAGGATTTGGGCTGATTGGACACAAATTATTGAAAAAGAAACTTACATTTGTAGAGGTAATAAAAAAGATACAGAAAGAGAAAGGTGGTACTAACTTTATCAAATCATTTTTTTCTTATGCGAAAGGATTTGGCCTGATTGATACAAATATTATTGAAAGAGAAACTTGTTGCATATGTTATAAAAAAAAAAGAGACAAGTGGTACTGAATCTATCTAATCATTTTTTTCACCATAAATAGGTACGCATTTAAGTCCTTAAGACATTAAAAAAGAATGAAACAATTTTGATTTGTATATTTGGTAGTTGTTACATTTACGAATGTAAACAAATTGATTTCTATATTTGTTTGCTGTTACGTTTATGCATGGAAACAAATCGATACATTTTTTAGACATAAAAATAAACGAGATATATGAAAAAATGGTTTAGATAGTTTATTGTGAATTAAAAGATCTTTGTTTATACATTTTTAGGCTTTAGAAGTAAACATGGAAAAAATGAGATATAAAAACCTTGAATAGCCTACTCTACCATTTTTGTAGTCCATTTGAGAAATCTTGAATAGTATCCCTTGTAAAATCACTATATCTACAGTTATTTCTTCTTTTTTCTTCTACAAATCTCTGTATCTTCTTATCCCTCCTACTATCGGTAGCTATATCTTCTTCTTTCTTATTCTAAATCTTTGTATCTTTATATTTCTCCAGCTACATCTATGTTCTTCATCTTTCCCCAACTAAATTTTTGAATGAAAAATATCAGTCACAATAGAATGAAAATTGAAACCCGGTTCATTCAAAATAAATATTTTTATAATGTACTTGGCCAAAAAAGTGCCTCATAAAAAAGAGCACCGAAAATTCAAATTTTGAATCAAACCTGCCATAATAAATGACCATTATGAGTTGCCTCCCAAAAATAAAACTGGAAATTTTTAAATTTGAATCAATCTTGTGGAAAATCTTAAAAAGAGCACCAAAATTCAAAATTTGAATCAAACCTACCGTAATAAATGACCAAATCTAAAAAAAGAGTGTCGAAACTTCAAAATTTGAATCAAACGTACCATAATAAATGACAATTAAGAATTTCCTCCCAAAAATAAAGCGCCAAAAATTTGAAATTTGAAACAATCGTGTTGGTATTATTTACAATTAATTAATCAATAACAAGTAATAATAGAAATCAAAGTGTTTCTAATCAAGATATGATATTAGTAATTAATAGTTAATCAATAACATTGATTAATAATAGAAATCACGGTGATTATATAATATTAGTTTTAATTAGTAAATTAATAACATTAATTAATACTATTATAATTAGTAAGTATTAGTACTAATTTAAATAATTAATTAATAATATTATAATTATTTTAAAAAAATTATCCTATCAAATAATATTAACTACAAGAATTATTATTACCAATAAACTTACATTACTATATTAACTAGAAACATATTAATAACATCTAATTAAATTATCAAATGAATAAAAAATATTTTTAAAACAATTAAATAATATTATATAAATATAATTAAATTTTATAAAACTAATTAACAACTTAATCACCATTATTTATAATGCTTAATTAACTATAGTGCATTTTAAAATAATTTTATAAAATTATAAAAAATATAATAAAACTTTATAAAACTAATTAATGACATAAACTCCATTATTTCAAAAATTGAAAATCAAAGAACATGTATTTAACATATGATATTAGGACTAAACAAAATTAATTAATTAAAAATAATAATACTAATAATTAAATACAAGAAATACCATCATATCATTTAATAATACCAATAAATTTCAAATAATATTTTACATTATTAAATAAAAATTATTGTTGTATGTGAATGGGTTGTTAGAATGTGTTATCACTATTCTTCATCTATGATTCCTATATCAAAATAGGCATATGACAATTCTAAAAATATATCATTAGCCCCTGCCCTAAGGTTGTGAGAGTGAAAAACATCCCTTATTCTATCATTCTTATATGATGCTTGTTGTGATAATGAATTAAACTTTATTCTTAGTGAAAAAAATTACAGTGTATTCAAGAAAAACTGAAAAAAAAATGTTACTTTGTTTGTATGAGAGAATGGACAACTTGCCCATTCTTAAACAAAGACAAAGATAATTTTATCTCTCCACTAGCATCTTGCCCTAAGGTTGTGAGAGTGAACAACATCCCTTATTCTATCATTCTTATATGATGCTTTCTGTGAGAATGAAGTAAACTTTATTCTAAGAGAAAAAATTACATTGTATTCAAGAAAAATTAAAAAATGTTTGTTTGTTTGTATGAGAGAATGGACAACTTGCCCATTCTTAAACAAAGACAAAAAAAATTTTATCTCTCCACTAGCATCTTTCCCTAAGGCTGTGAGAGTGAACAACATCCCTTATTCTATCATTATTATATGATGCTTGTTGTGAGAATGAAGTAAACTTTATTCTGAGAGAAAAAAATTACATTGTATTCAAGAAAAAAATAAAAAAATGTTTTTTGTTTGTATGAGAGAATGGGAAACTACCCATTCTTAAACAAAGACAAAGTAAATTTTATCTCTCCACTAGCATCTTGTATTGTGGAGTAAGATATGATTAATATAGATGCACTAAAATGATGAGAATTTTCTTCTATTACTCATATTATAATTGAATGGGAATATTCCCATTCAATTCATATCAATTTCTTGTATTAGACATATTAGAAAAAATTACATTGTATTCAAGATAGGTTGAAAAAAATGTTTGTTTGTTTGTATGAGAGAATGGACAACTGCCCATTCTTAAATATAGACAGAGTAAGTAAATTTTATAAAAAATTACATTGTATTCAAGAAAAATGAAAAAAAAATTGTTTATTTTTATGAGAGAATGGGCAACTACCCATTCTTAAACAAAGACAAAGTAAATTTTATCTCTCCACTAGCATCTTGTATTGTGGAGTTAGATATGATTAATATAGAAGTGCTAAAATGACAATAATTTTCTTCTATTACTCATATTATAATTGAATGGGCATATGCCCATTCAATTCATATCAATTTCTTGTATTAGACATATTAGAAAAAACTACATTGTATTCAAGATAGGTTGAAAAAAAAAATTATTTGTTTGTATGAGAGAATGGGCAACTACCCATTCTTAAATATAGATAGAGTAAGTAAATTTTATCTCTCCACTAGCATCTTGCATTGTGGACTAGCTATGAGTAATATAGAAGTACTAAATAGACTAAGTTCAATATTGCATGTATTAGAATGTTTAGAATGAGCATATGACATTTTAGATCAATATTGTGTGTATTAGAATGTTTAGAACATGAGCATATGCCCATTCTAATAATAGGAATCACAGAGAAAAATAGGCATAAGGAAAACTACATATGGGCATCTGTCTACTCGAATGGGCATGACATGAAGATGAAGTGGGTTGTCCCCATTTTGCTATGAAAGGAAAACCAGATGTTATTCTTCACATTGAGAAGAGTTAGAAATATTTAAAAAAAAATGTTTTTCATGAAAAGAGAGATTAAAAAAATTGAAAGAATAAACAACAATTAGAGATAGAGGCTTGATCTCCCTTTAAGGGTATGTAGTGCAACACTAGGCTCCTCCAGGGATAGTCTAGCCAATATGATACAATTATTAACTCTATAAAGGTTGTTAGAATGTTTTTACACTATAATTATTCTTCTAAAATGGTCCTCCTTCCATGCAAAATGGGGAACAACCCAACAATAAATGTTTTTTTGTTCGAGGATGGACAAATGCCCATATTTCTAAATAGTCCACAAACACTATGGCTAAACTAAAATGTTATAATGTATAGAGAATGGGCTAATGCCTATTCTCATTATTACGAGTGGTCCAAGTCTTGTTTTAAAAAAATTACCTTTAATTAATAAATACATGGTGGTAAACAATATATTTGCATGTTGGTCTCGATATGTCATGGTCTTAAACAATATATGTTAATTTATCCTATATGAAAATGGGCATCTGCCATTTCTAAATCAAATTAATAGAACTATGAGAATGGGCATCTACCCAAGGGTATGTAGTGCAACACTTGGCGGAGCCAAGATGCCCATTCCTAAAACAAAATAATAGAACTACATAAGGCTTGATCCCCCTCGAGGGTATGTAGTGCAACACTTGGCGGAGGAAGAACTTGGCTTGGCCAGGATAGTCCAGCCAAAATGATACAATTGTATTCAAGATAAATGAAAAAAATGTTTGTTTTTTTAATGATAGAATGGGCACATTCCCATTCTTAAACAAAAGGTAAAGTAAATTTTATCTCTCCAATAGCATCTTGCATTATGGAGTTATATATGATCAAGTCTATAGAAGTGCTAAAAAATACATAAGTGTTTATCAAAACATTGATGATGTTGATGATCTCTTACAAATTTTTTTGGATGAGATGGATTAAGATATAAATAATGTAGGTACATATGAGGAAATTTTGAATTCTTGGGGAAAATGGTTCAAAATAGGACAAGGAGAGTGCATGTACAAAATTAGAGCAAATTGATTTGGTGAAGAATGTGAGAAAATAAGAAATTAGTCAAGAAAATGCATATTATGGAAAGGAAAGTGATTACTACAAGATGGATATGGGTTATCCAAATATGGAAGAAATAAAAATACATGAGCAAGAATATGTTTTTATTTTTGTATTGTTTATGTATATAGGTACTGTAAAGGATGAAAGCATGAGAATGATGAAGGTGAAGATGGAAATCTAGAAAAAATAATAAAATGAAGGAAAATGAAAGAAAAAAGAACACCATATGGGACCTAGGTTCACATTAAGGGTGCAAGGAAAATAGGTAGGAATGAAGAAGATCAAAAATATGAAAAAAAATGATGAAGACTCGGCTTTTCCAACAAAGTATAAGGGTACTTTTATCCACCTTGGGAGTATGATGCAAGGGCATCCTCAAAGCAAATCAAAATTGTTAATCTCTCAATTTAATATTTTTTATGAGATCAACACAAGTATTTTAAGATGTGATGAGGTTCTAAGAGAGATAATTAGGTGTTCATGAAGTTCAAAATTTCAAATTCATGTTTTCCCTCCAAAATTGAAACTCAAAATTGTAAAGAATGAAAAAGAACCAAATGGGCGTGTTAGGGTATTGAAAGGTTGTATTCAAGTGTATAAGGGTGAGTTAGGTCCTAGGTGGTGTGATAGAGTCATGAAATGTTTAAAATTATGTGAAATTCCTCATTTTGTTGATAAGCCATATGAAGATTCACGTAAGAAAGGTTAATTAGGGTTGGAAATGGATGAAACGATGAGATAAAGAGGGGAAGAACTCGAATGAAAATGAGTTAGTTAAAAATATGGATGGAAGAAACCTTATAAGGAAGGTAATGGTTGAATGAATGGAAGTCTCCTCATGGATCGGAGGAGGAGAAAGGGAATCTTCTAATAAAATATATAAATAAATAGCTATAACTTTTTTTTTGTACTATGAGGATTGTTTGAACATATTTAATGTTTAATTTTTATGCATGTACTTATGGAATATTCATTTATGTGGTTGTTATTGAGAATTTTCATTTGTTTATTGTATTTTGGTGTGATGATCTAATAACCTATTCTGGTAATGCAATGGCCCTAGACTTTCACATTGCTAAAGACATGAGTGAATATCTTTTAAGAGTTGCATTAATGAGTTTTATTAGTTGATTCACATGAAGAAGTGGGTAGGGAATTTCATTACATGATGTTGAATGATCTAAGGAATTGAATATTTCATTATTCTCCTTTGCATGTTGGAATAACTACAAGGAACAGGAGATCTAGAAGTAGAAACACCTTTGAAGGTGATTATGGATGTTGATGAAAATCTTGCTACATTAAGAGTTAACCTCATTTAAAAGGATACAAATAGCATGTTCAACATGACAGATCGATCGGGATTGATGGATCGAGTAAATGAGAGTAGATCTGAATTAGTGACAAAAGAGACAAAGAGGGGTAAGAATGATCCCTTATATATCATAGATGAAGACTTGTACGATGATAAAGAAAATAAGGAACCAGACCCCCTCATGGAGGAAAAATTCTCTATGACAGATAATATCTTGCTTAAAGGTGAGAAACTTCATTTCAGTAATAAAGTAGCAATTTCACAGCCATGCAAGGATTAGGAACATGAAGAAAATGAGGGTGAAGCTACACCATTCCTAGAAAAGAAACTTTCTGAGGGTGATATTGATTCGATCAATGGGTTTATAGAGGTTAAATCCAAAAAAAGAATGAAAGGATTTGAGGAGATCCCAGATATGCTATATAATGATTAAAAAATAGGAAATTGGGGAGCCTCAACATCCAGAACAACTAGATCGTCTACTAGAAGGATAGTAGATTTTGGAAGCAGTTCAAAAAAAGGAAGACCTTCAAAGAAGGAACTTAGAAAAAGGAAACAGAAAAAGATATTGTAGATGGAACTCAAATTCAATTGAGCCATCCAAAAATACATCCCCATATTATTTAGATGAATATAATCTCTTGGAATATAAGAGGGTTGAATGGGATCTCTAAACAAATAATACTTAAAGAGTTAAGACTTTCAAGTAGACCTAATATTTTGATTTTGTAGGAAACTAAAATGAAATCAAATGTCCTTGAAAATTGTAAAAATATATTTTCGGGATAACTCGGAAATTGCTGCTTATTGATTCTCGGGAGTTTCAGTGGTTTGGTTATTTTATGGGATAAAAATATTCTTACTAGTATGGTGATTTCTGACACCAACACCCATCTTGTTGTTAAGTTTCATGCTATTGATAATAATTTTACTTGGATCCTTTCAAACATTTATGCACCTAATATTGTAAATGGAAGAAGGAAGATTTGGAATGATTTAAAGCTCTTTAGAATCCATCATAAAAATGAAAATTGGCTTGTTATGGGAGACTTTAACTCCCCTTTAAATCCTGGAGAAAAGCAAGGGGGAAATTATGGATATTCCAATGGCATGGATGAATTTGCTAATTTTTCTCTGATTCAAATCTCATGGATGTGGAACTTCATGGTAATCAATTCACTTGGAAAAATAGAAGAGTGGGCAGTGACATGATTCAGTTAGACTAGATAGAGCATTTATCTCTGCTAATTGGATTCTACATCAGGACTTTCATCTATCCTCTCTACCAAGAATTGGATCCGATCATAATCCGATTGTCTTAAATCTTTTCAACTGGGCTAAACCAATGTGGTGCTCATTTAAATTTGAAAATATGTGGATGGAGCATGATGACATATATGATTGGATTAAATAATGGTGGAAATGGGATGGAGGAGGAACTACTCAATACAAATTAATTCAAAAATTAAAAATGTTAAAAAGCAAGTTAGAATCTGGAATAAAGAATTTTTGGAAATATTTTTGAAAGGAAAAAGGAATTAAAGCAAAAATCTAGGAGCTGGAATCTCAAATAACTACAAAGGGCATGTCATTAGAGGATCAATTATCGAAAAAAATTTATCTGAGCTGCATACATACGGTCTATAGTAGGGAAGAAACTTTTTGGAGGCTTAAATCCAGGGAAATTTGGCTAAAAGAGGGAGATAGAAACACAAAATTCTTTCATATGACCACTATGAAACATAGAGCTTGCAATAGGATAACGGAATTTTCAAAAGGAAATGGTATTTTCATCAAAGATCCTAAGGATATAAAGGCTGAAGCTCTCAGATTTTATGAAAATCTACTCAAGGAGAATAGTGTGGATAATGAAGAGGCTGCCTCTTTTATTTTAGAGGCCATTCCAAATGACAGAATAGATGAGAAAAGATTCAAAAACCTTTCTAAAATAGTCACTTTGGAGGAGCTACAAAAAGATTATTTGCTCTTGAAGGGGATAAGGCACCAGTCCTGATGGTTTTTTTGCTAATTTTTTTAGAAGTTTTGGGAAATATGCTCAAATGATTTACTAAGGGCAAGTGAATGAGTTCTATAGAATAGGTGATCTCCTAAAAGAGTTGAATAACACTCACATTATGCTTGCTCTAAAAAAATGGATGCTAAATATTTTAAGGACTTCCACCCCATTAGTCTGGTTAATGTTATTTATAGAATCTTTACTAAGATTATTGCAACAAGACTCCAAACTATTCTTGATAATATGATCTCAAAGCAACAAAGTGGATTTATAAAAGGGAGGATAATTCAAGATGGGGTGATCATGGTGCATGAGATCATTCATTCAATGGATAATAACAAAAAAGCTAGCATGGTAATGAAACTTGATATGAACAAGCATTTTACAAAGTCTCTTGGCATTTTCTTGACAATGTTCTAGCTAAATTTGGTTTTCATAATAAATTCAAAAGAATTATTAAGGCTTGCATTTCTACAGCTAGATTTTTGTGGTGGTTAATGGTGAGCCGGTGGGCTTCTTTGCTAGTAGTAGGGGATTAAGACAGGGTGATCCTATATCCCCTTTACTTTTCATTCTAATGGATAATAGTCTTAGCAGATCCATTACCAAAGTTGTTAATTGCGAGGTTTTAAAAGGAATTAGGTCTACTTCTACAAACCAAACAACTTCACATCAGCAATTTTCAGATGACACAATTCTACTTTTGATGGCCTCTATCCTTGAAGCTAAGGCTATTAAGTCTATTCTAAAATTTTATGAGGTTTCCTCAAGGAAAGAGATAAATTTTGATAAGAGTTCCATCTTCTTCTTTAATACTCCATTGGAAAGACAAAAATAATTGCTCAAATTCTGGGGTGCAAAATCAATTCTTTACCCACAACATATCTAGGTCTTCCTCTTGAACAAAAAAATTCTACCATAGTTTGGAATGGTTTAGAATAAAACGGATAGATGGAAAGGGGCCATACTATCCAGTGCTTTGGAAAATGTCTTCTAATCAAAAGCACTCTGCAAAATTTACCTATTTACATTATGTCTCTATACAACATTCCTATTTTTTAGGGACAAAATTGAAAGGATTCAGAAGCACTTTTATGGCAGGGAATGGAGGAAAGATTTAGATACCACTTGGTGGCATGGGATCAAGTATGTACACCTAAAAGAATAGGTGGGCTAGGCATAAAGGATATCAGAAAAATGAATATGGCTTTAATTGCAAAAATGGGTTGGAGAATGCTTACTGAGGAGAAACCTTGGATTGATTTAATTAAGGCCAAATATCTAGCTCAACAAAAAGTAACTTCTTTCCTTTATGATGATCAACTACCTCAAGGTTCTATTTTTTGGAATAATTTGATACAAATCAGGAATTTCATCAAACAAGGATGTAAATGGAAAGTGGGAAATGGTAGGATATTCAATTTTGGAGTGATAACTGGACTAGCTTTAGTTTAAATGATAAATTTGGTTCTATCAAATATATTTTAGCACACAAGTATGGAACTAAAGTCAAAGACTACATTGAAATGGAGGGTAACAGAAAAAGATGGAAGCAACTTAAGGTGGAGAGGAATGATCTAAATTTCATAATCTCCTCACTTCAAGAGCAGCTAGATAACATACCCCTGAATCAAATTGATGTCAAGGATGAGCTTGTTTGGAATAACTCATGTGATGGAGAATACACTGTCAAATCAGGATACAATTCCTTTTTGAAAACATCCATTGTGATTTCAAATGGAGCAGGATTTGGATGCCTGAACTAACTCCCAAAGTAAATTTCTTTTTTTGGATTGTTCTTAGAGGAAGAATAATAAAAATTATAACCTAATCAAGAGAGGATTTATAATTCCAAACATGCGTTTCCTATGCAAAAAAGAGACTGAGGACATCAATCATTTTTACATTGTGAGCTCGCCTTCAAAGATCTGGAGTTATGCTTTTTTAGATTTTAATGTTTGCTTTGGACAATGCCAAAGGATTTTATTCAAACTTAGATATAGTGGGATCCTCCTTATAAACACTATATTGTTAGGATATTATGGAAACTGGTTCTACCCCATATTAAATGGAGGATTTGGAAAGACAGAAATGACATAATATTTAGAAACAACAGAGAGACATGCAAGACAAGCTTTACTAAAATTGGTAATGCAATTAAAGATTATATTAAAATATTTAAACCACCCAAGAACAAGAAATATCCTAAAGATGAAGATTTTATACTTTCAAATTGGAAGATTGACATTGAAAATGTCTAGAAACGGAGAACTCCAACCATTGACAAGTCTTCAATTCATTGGATCCCTCCTCCTAATTCTTGGTATAAACTCAATTTTGATGGAGCCTCTAAGGGAAACCCAAGGGTAGCTGCTAGTGGAGGAATAATTCAAGATCACAAAGGTTGTTTAGTTACTTACTTATGCTAGTAGAATGGGAAATCAGACCAATCACTATATTGAAGCTTTATCAGCTTTATGGGGACTAAGACTTGCTAAGGATTGCAACATTTAGAACATTATTGTTGAAGGTGATTCCTTGAATGTTATAAATCATCTTAATCAGATACATCCTCCAAGTTGGACTATTAAAGATTTCATTCAGGAATCTATTAATATATGTCATACCTTCAAAAGTATTAAAATTGGCCATACATATAGAGAGGGAAATAGGGTGGCGGACACCTTAGCTAATTATGGTACCAATAATAACTTCATCACTTGGAATAATGAGAAAAACACCCCTATTGAAGTACAAAATTCTATTACCAAGGATAAATATGAGCATTTACATCTTATGTAGAATCACTAATGAGATTTTGTGGGATTTAATGGAAAATAAAGTTAGCACATGTGAGAGGAGTAATTACATTTATAATCATAAAAATTCACATGCTCCATGGACTTGCAATTAGATGATTGAAAACTAGTCTAGGAAAGACAAAAATAACTTATTTATGGGTGGTTTCAAGTAGGATAGTCATATAATCATAGTGGAAGGAAAATGGGGGAGATCGTGTCAATTAGAGCCCAACTGTGATCCCTCTTGAAATATAATGTTGAGATGTGGAATTATCTTCAGATGGGGGTGTCACCAGTTTTATCGAGAAAATCCAAGGCCATGACCAGAACATTTCATTGTGTTTTGCTACAGATTGGAAAGAAAGGAAGGTTAGGTATGGAGGGAAAAAAGTGTTGGTGAATGAGGAGCTTATTTCCAAGGTTATGGGTCTAGATTTGGATGGAATCAGGTTTTTCAGCAAAAGGGTAGACAAAAATGTTGAAGCGAAGAAGTTTGTTGAAATAGGGAGGAGCTCCTCTTTGTTACAATGACATTAAGGTAAGTTCCATACTGAAACCCTTTGATGAAATTACCAGAATGATGGTTTGGTTTATTTCCCTTGAAGGTCGGTACATCACTATCCCCACAAAACACTTGATATTTCTTAATCATTTTAGGATAAATTTTTGTTATGCTTCCCACACTATCTCCTGAATTCAATGGAGCATTCCATTCTTGACTTTCAAAAGTGTACTAGGGCCCTTCCCCTCCACCAGGGGCTCATATTTCTCCTTCACAGGCATTGCCTCATCAATTTTCCTACCATTCCTACTACCCTTGGTGCCCCGCCCATTCCCATTCTTCCCACTGTTAACCCAACCACCACTCCTAGTCATAGAAATGTCAAGACTAAAAACCCTTCATTCTCTAAAGTGACCCCATCTCCCTCTGGCCGTGTGTCCTTAGGAGTAGCAAGGATATTGAAATAGCACACAATTTTTACACATTAGTAATGTAGGGTAGGACAATGTTACTCAACAAGAGAAGGAAAATCTTCTCCACATAATGGAAATGTTGGAAAATGAGGTGGAAAGTATCAAAAATATTTGCATCAATTAAATAAGCAAAAGGGGAAAATAAAGATGAATGAGGATGTTGGTATTGGGACAGATCAGACTAATGAAATTTACAAGAAATTGAACTCCCTAGATAATAGACTTGGGAAATATAAGGATAGACATGATCACAATATGGCCATCTTCAAAGATATATGTGATTTTCTTGAACAATAGGTCAGAAGCATTACTATGTTGAGTGGAGTCCTTGAGGACATTTGGGTACAAAAATGAAAGAAACTAGGTCATATCATAGTTGAATGTAAATGACCCCACGTATGTCACCACTCTGAAATTTTTACCTCCATGCAAACAATCCAATCAAGAACAGATAGTGCTTGAAGAAATAACACCTTCGGGTATGCTAGATGAGATTAAGTTGATGTTTTGTTCTTTGATAATATGTTGTTTAGTTACGCTTTTATCCCGTCTTGCTTTTTATTAGTAGTTTCATTTTTACTCTATGTTGGACTTATTGTAATATCTGGATTCAGATCCTCTTTTGCTACTTTTTCATATTTATCTGGCTATTGAGCCTCTTTTGTAACAGGTATAGTACCCTCAAAACTATTTGCCATTAATAAAAAAACTACAAGGAACAGGACTATAATTGTGCATTTGGAAGTTTGAACAAAATCTTGTCTTGTTAATCAAAATGTTAGGTTAAGGTAGTGCATGTTGACTTCAATAAGACAAAAATTGATGATTTTTTAGAAAATTTACAATCTTAGCTCAAAAAGGATTTTATTCTTTATTGTTGAGAAGTAGCATTTGAAATACTCTATCCTAACGTGTAAATAGGTGGGTTCCTAGTTATTGGTGAAATTTCACTCATGGTTCTAGGATATTGTTAGCACAAAACCTTGGAGGACGAAGAGTTAGACCTAGGTATGGATTTTCATACCTTGAATCCAAAGAACAAGAAAGATATAAGTTTTCAAGCTTCTCGGTTACTTATAATGTGCACAACTAGGATTTTAGAGATTAATGTTGTTTGGAGATGATATACTTAGACCTAGAGTCTAAAAATTGGAACTAATAGCCTAATCCTTTCTCTCAATCAGATTTAGGAATAATTTTGAGTTTCTATTGGATAACTTTTGAGATAATGATGACAGTCCCTAGTAGGATAGTGAACATAGTTTGAAGGGCTAATTAAGAAGGTCCCATTAGAAAGGAAGTAGGGTTTTAATTTGATATCCAAGTCTAAAAATTTATGGATAGTGAGAACGTGGAAATGGGTGCTATAAATTTTCTTCATCTGGTCTTGAAGCCTCTTATAAAAGAAATATATGCTTGTATTTGCTTATTGATAAGGCTAGTGGGAGTTATAGAACTAGGAAAGAAGAATGAGTGATTAGGAGAGCACCATGAGAAAGGTAAATGTTAGTAGAATAAGTTTACATTTCCTTCTAGGTAATCATGGAATGCTCTTAACATGAAAACACCAATGGAAATGGTCTTAAGAGCATAAAGGGTAGTCTTGAGAGAGATATGTAGAAATGTGATGTACGGATCTTTTTAAATCAATTTGATAGTTTCTTCAACATTAGTTTGAAGTGTGTGAATAGGTACAATGTTGATATAGGTCGAGAAGGCTAAAAATCAAAAAAATCTTATTGAATTCAAGAAGCTAGTGAAGTGAAGAAAAGAGCATATTGGATAAAAAGATAAGATGGTTGTTTATTTGATTATGGAAGGTCCCCCTTCATTTCCTTTGGCACACCCTTTGAAGTGTCGACACATGTTTTGGTGTGCCTCCCATGATGCGCCTTTCTTGCATGCGCCAAGGCGCATGCGCCTTCGTGTCAACAACATTTTTGTTGCGCCACGCATTTTGGTGCGCCAAAGGCACGTATTTCAGTGTTGACAGTATTTTTGTTGCGCCAAAGGCACACATAATCACGTGTTAACACGCATTTTGGTGCGCCAAAGGGCACAAAGTTTGAAGTGTCGACAGGTGTTTTGATGCGCCCTTTAAAAGTGGTTGGCGCATTTATTGCACCTTTGCCTATATATAGGCGCATCCACCTGTCACTTTCACAATTAAAAAAACACGTGATAGATTTTATTCCTCTACACCTGTCAGCATGCCTGTCATCCTCGTATCACGTTCGTGGACCCCACTTCATCTCTCACGTTATATATATTCGGGTAGGTGGTCCTTTTCCTCTTGTGTTTTTACTGTTGGTTGTTTGTTTGTGTAGTAGGAGGCATGGATTTGTAAAACCCCTCTTTTGTTGTTCTTGTTGTCCTTCTCCCATGCTCTTCCTCCTCTTTCCAGATCTGCTGGTAAGGAGGACTCTACCTCAGAAAAAATCACTTGGATCTCCTTAGTATGCCCTCTTCACCATCCAAAAACCCGCAGAAGAGGCTTAAAACACATGAAACCCCTCCAGAGAAAGAAACAAGACTTAAAAGTTTGTGCGACTGCATTTTCCTCTTGGCGCATTCACCATGCTTGCTGCATAAAATACAGTTGCGCCCAGAAGGCACACTTTCCTTGCTTGCAACACCCAAAACCCTGCGCCCTCTTGGCGCACCGAACTCCTATGTAACATTGCAAAACACTTGCCCATTGGCACACCCTGCACCCATGCAACACCAACCTTACCTTACTTTGCGCCAGTATAAAAGCTATGTTAAATAGGCGGCGCGCATCCCCTATTATAGTAACACAATGTCATGCAAACCTTTCATGCGCCACGCCAAGTTCCCCTGTTGCGCACGTAAAGATGATGTTACACACACTAAACCTGCGCCCTTTGGCGCATCCTGTCCCCGTGTAACATGAAAATTATCTGCGCCCGTATAAAAACGCATATAAATGGCGCATGCACACTTCCTTTGCAACAACAAAAATGTCATGTGCAGTATCCATGCGCCTTGCGCCCTTTGGCGCTGATTTGTCCCTTGTAACACCCTTTTTCTGTGTGCCATACTATTTAACCTGCGACTGCTGCGGTGTTCATGCGCTGCACCCACGATGCCTTAAAATTGCTAACTCTTCCTTACATCGATGCTTTAATGGGAGATCAAACATAGCTAACATGACTCTTACTGCATTGGGTTTCACTTCTTCTTCTTGCGAGATCAGCAAGCCCGAGTTCGAGAACTACATATGTCTACATCAAGCAGAGACCAACCAAGTCTAAGGGTAAAGCCAAGCTTACGAGAGGAAGAGATGAAGTATAAATATCGGAGGGTCGGGATGCCCGAATCCCGGCGAAATGTGACTGGATATAAGAGACTCGAGCTCGGTCACATCGATATGGAAGATTTACGGCGAGAACCGGGAGGGTCACGGGAAGTCCTGGATGGACAAAGCTGGTAGGCGTGGCTGCATTTTCTTTGGGGGATCCCGATCGGTGTGCGATAAACAACGAATTCATGATGGTAGTGGCCCATTTGCTTCTGACAACAAAGACATGAGGTGTGTCCAAAATGAGAAGGGTGAGGTCGTGATCAACCTCACTTGCCCGGACACTTTGAAATTATGCTTGGCATTCCTCACCACCAGGCACTTTGTGGCCGTAAGCCAAGAAAGACTGCACCAAGGCTTGGGAGGACAACGAAGACCGGTGTATGCAATTGATGAATGAGGTGTACACGAAAAACAAGAAGGTGGTAACCGGATGGCCACAGTCATTCATCGTAGTGATTTCTCCGAGGAACTAAGTGATACCATCACGTTCCTAAGCGAGTATTTGGGCTTTCGATGCCCACTACTTTCATAAATGGATGCTCGGTACACAGGAGACAATGAACAAGAATGTGCGGATCAACGCTTGAGTGGGCGGAGATCATAAGCGGCACTATATCGAGCAGCTCAATGACTCACCACAATGGGAGGTTCTACATGAACTCCTACGTAGTTTATGCTGCTGACCTCGGAGAGGATTATCCAGCATTGATGCGATGCGGGGTTTGGCCCCAAGTAAAAATATATGAATACTACCCAGAGCTAAAGCTGGAAAATAGTATTTCACAGTTTACAAAGATTAACGATGCTTTCTTCTACGGCATCGTCTACCTTTTGAGGCCAAACATGACTCACGGTCGTATGACCAAGAGCATTGTTGCAGCAACGGAGAAGTGGGGGGCCTTATTCACGCAATTTCCCACCTTCACCTATCTAAGGGCCGCCAACTTCTTGGGGAACCCACCAAATTGCCAAGATATGCCGGCCCCAAGCTGATCCTGTTGGAGCTATCCAGACAGCTCATAACCTACCACGAAAAGTGTTTGAAGAGAAAGAAGGGTGGAACTCCTTTCCCCCTCACAGTGGGCAGGTACACTTGTCTTTCCCACCACAAAGCCGGGAGATGTTTGCAGAGCTAGAACTGCTCAATCTAAAGCACAACTTCCCGGCGAGGCCCACTTTCGATCCCGAAAATTTCCTTCCCGGGCCAAACTCGATCGAATCCACATTCCACGAGATCGAGGATATTTATATCGACTTTGTATCATGAGGTCGAGCTCAGAAGAAAGATCACTCCCACTTGGCTTTGGCTGAAATCATTCAGTATGGCATGGCCATTATCCCAAAAGGTTATCAAACTATTGATCAAGAAGTTGATCAGGTATATCTTGACACGGATGGGGACAACTGGCCATTTTTTATAATTGTGATAGAACTAAAGCCCCCCGACCATTGAAGAAAGGGTCAAAGAAACTCTGCGGAGAAACGAGCAGCTTTGGTGCGGGATGAATGGCCTCATCTACCTCGGGGTAGATTTCACCACATCTCCATTGGGAAATGCACCTTCCAGGCCAAAACATCTGCCAAAGGGTAGAGGAAAAGACAAGAGAGGTGAGTCAAGCTCTGCCCGAAAGAGGCTCTTGAGAGTCCCCCTTCCACCATGCGAGAACAAGTTGTAACTCTGGCTTCCCCGAGAGAAAGAAAGCGGCCAAGATGTTCCGATGGGCACATCCACTCAGGATGTTGCCACTACTACTGAACTATTGAGGTCCTTTCTATCCCTTCTCCCTCTCCTCCTTCCCCTCCTCGCGTGACCCAAAGTGACCATTCCTTTGGTCGTATCCTCTCCCCCATCTTCTATTGTTCCCCCTTCCTCGTCATCCATCTTCTCTTCTCTCGCGGAGCTGTCCCCCACCATTTCTTCCCTCATCTCTCAGCTCCCTTCCATTCCCATGTCTACCTCCCCTGTAGTATCTCTTCCTCCCATGAGCACTTTCTCGGCCTCCCTCTCAATGCCGCCTCCAAGTGTCTCAACGCACTTTCCCTCTACTACTGCAGCTGCTCCCTTTTCTACTTGGTCCCTCTCCCATAAGTCCAGCATGGATCTCTCAGCACCTGAGCCAACAAAAGAGGAAAGTTCCCATCGCACCGATGGACTTCTCCATCATCCCATCAAAGGGGCCAAGAAGCAAAAACCTATAACCCGCTTCTCTCAGAGTGCGTCAGGAGAGAGAGTAATGGAGATAGCGTATCCCAATCCTTTAAAGGATAAAAGGATCTGTCTTCGACAGTTATACGATGACCCAAGTCACAATGATAGGGACATCTTGAAAAGCCTTCGGGAGGCCCTATCTGCGATTGACGCCCTTTGCAAAAGCTCTCCGAGGAAGCGAAAAGAAGAAAAGAGGCTATTAAAGGAGCAAAATAAACATCTTCTCCGCCTTGCGAGAAAATGGGCGGTGCACCTCCTCTACTTGCCACAAAACTCTGAGCCTCAGAGCCGGGATAAGATAAATGAATACGCCAAAATCGGTGAGCGAGCGGGGTATGGCGGTTTCCACTGGAGAAGCCAAATCCTCAAAGAAAGTGAGGGAGTAATCACGCAAGTTCACCCAGATTGTATCGGAATATCGGTCGGGTGAACAAAGAGCTCCGGGTGATTCTAGCGGGACCTATCTCAGAAGAGTGGACCATGCCGGGATGCGGCATGAGACCTTTCGAGAAAATGCTCATTGTTCGATCGAAGATCTGGTCAAGTTCGGCATCTTGGTCACCCCAGGCCCTCAGCAAAATCCTTTCTACTCTGGACTACCGGGTCGATCGGTTGGAGTTTGTCTGGAAAAGATTGACAAAATCAAGGAGGAAGCCACTGGATGCGATGCATCAAATGGAGAAAATTGTCTGAGAATGTCTCAGAGGCTTGCTCACTCCTTCTTTCACCTTGAGAAAGGTAGATGAAACTATTCGGATCTTGAGGATCATTTGCAAGGGCTTTGGACCAGAGAGTCACTTTCGATGCCTTGAATCCATCAACAACTGCGCTTGGCTGTCGTGACTTCATAGGGTACCTGATAGAGGCAAAAAATGAATATTCCAAGCTCCCGAGAAAAGCTCACAGATGAGCGGGAGACTTGCGAGGCTATCAGTGATCGTCACAAGGATCCTTCCCAGGATCAACTTCAGCCCATGATCAGCAAGTTCATGGAATATCGTGCCCAGTTCCACATCACGTCTCTGAGCAGCAACAGAAGTAGGATACCCCCTTTCAGCCGCGGGATGATGATGAATAGTCTCATTCTTCTCGACCTTCTCTTTGTAAATATCTAAAGTATGTTGACACAAATGATGACATCATCCATGTTGCACCATGGGATGATGTCATCCACCAAGTTGTCAAAAGTCAACAAATGACTTTAAGATATTTTGTAAGATATTTTGTAATTAAGTGGTTGGTTTGTTTTTGCCTTCTTTTCTTCTCTTCTTCTATAAATACTTGAATACTTGTTGTATTCAAGTGTGGATACTTTTCAGATGAAAAATAGAAGTAAGAAGAAAAGACTTTGAACTTTTTGTAACAGAAACAAATATTAATACAATATTTAGACTTTGTGCTGAATACTTGTGTTTTACATCAGACCTTTCTTATGTTAGATCTGTATGATTGTTCTGTTGAATCTACTTCTACTTTGTTGTCATTTATTCATCAGTATTGCTTTATTCGTCTATGCAAGTAGGTTCGGCTCTGTTTACTACCAACCCAAATCATAGACCTTCTGACCTTTCTGCTTTGGAATTCATTTCTTTTCTCCCTTCAGATCTTTCCCATCTCCCCACCTCGTTCCTTTCCCTTCTTTTACAGTTGGAAATACCTCTACTGGGATGAGATCCCAACCCCTGAAGGTAGAATATTGTGAGACTTGCATGATTCTGCTTGGTAGAATAGCAATAAACCGAGTTTCACTTTGCTTGACTCAAAGAGGGGCATGCCTGCACACTGCTGTTGGCTCGTCTGTCATCCATAGATCTGCCCACTTTGATAGATTTTCGAACCAACGTTTTGGCGACTCTCTTTGGGATCGAACAGACCTAACGGATCTATGGTAGTGGTGTGTTTGAAAATCAAGAAAAAGTCAAAAATCACTACCTGTTTGCAAATTTTAACTTTTTGTTTAAAATCCAAAATTTTTGCAAAAATGCTCCAAACTGAAAATTTTCTTCAGAGATCCATAGATCTGGGCTAGATAGAGATCTTTAGTTCGCTGAGTTTTTACAAAAGTCCATATTTTTCCGTAGATCTGAGTTTTTGACATTTTACAAAATTTTCAAACTCTTTGAAAAGTCAACTCTAGATCTGAAAATCAGCTTACTAAGTTTTACCATCATTTTATCCTTGTTAATCAAACAATAAACCATGATCGGTTTTGAGAAGGATAAAATTTAAATATTTAGAAAAGTACATGCTTCTGGTTTTGTCAGAAAAATCAGAAAATCAGCAAGTACAATAAAAAAGAGTTCTTAAATCTGCTCCAAAAATTACAGACCTGGAAGGTACACTGGCGGGTGAACCATTTACTCGTAGTAGGAGAGCTCGTGGAGAAGTTGATCTTACTTTCGATCTACTTCAAAGGAACAACTTCAGTATTACACCAGCACGCTTCTCGTCACTGAGCTCAGCCGACCGGTTGTCCAGGAGTGTCTCACCTCCACGAAGGAAGCATCTCTCACCAGGAACATCTACATCACTTTGCAGTGCCTTGCTTGCTCAGTGGAACTGTGCTTCCAGCTCACGTTCTTTTTCCGGCCATCCAAATGGTAGTACCATGGGGAAATGCTATGGGCCCTCTGGCTTTGCCACATCCTGTTCACGCGCTCCCACATGGAAACCAAAAGAATTTTCCCAAATTTGATGGGAGCGGAAACCAAAGCACCGATTCACATATATCTGCATTCATCATGTCATGCAGTATCCTCGATGTGACCCATGAAGATGTGTCGGTTCACCTTTTTCTGGAAACTTTGCAAGGACCCACCGCAGAATGGTTTCAGCATTTGCCAGGCTGATCTATTACTAGTTGGGCCACCTTACGGGCTGCATTTGAAGACAGGTATAAGCCTTCCGAAGACGCGTTCGCATTGCTGTCAAAGATCACTCACCTAAAGAAGGAGGTCAATGAAACTATGCGTGACTTCATCACCCGTTTCAATTCACTGATCAACCATGTTCCACTTACCATGCTTCCAACACGGAAAATCAGAAGTGTTTCTTCGTAAATGCCATGAGCTCAAAAGTAAGTTTCTTACTCCTGCAAGAACAAGTAGCTACTTTGATTCTCACCCAGGATGCTGCCATCCGGATCGAAGATAACTTGCTAATATCTAGTGAATTAAAAAGAGAATCGTCCAAGCTTAAAGCTTGATCCCTTCTCCCACCACTTCATCTGATCTGGCATTTCAAAATATGGCGAATGACTTGCTCACATTAAAGAAGCAGTTAGCCCAAGCTTCCCCTAGTTCCTCGTACTGGGATATTCCATGAAGAACTTTCACTTCAATAACATCCCGCATAGGCCACGTTTTTCTGCAGCTTGCTCCACGGTTGGCGCTTGAGGCTCCTCCAGTCAACGCTTTAGCTGAAATCGAAGAAGAGGAGAAAAATTATGAAGAACCTTCGTCTCGAGTGAAGATGATCAAGATGTCGGTGAACCATTGGTGACTCTACTATCGGGTATATGGAATTTGATGAGGGGAATCGATGAAGAGGAGGGTACCCAGGATATGCAAGTGGACAGTCATATGTTGTTTTCACCCACTCACAAGGAAAGGAAGCGAGGGTTGCTACCAGAGATACGAAAAGAAAAGGCCATGTCAAACACGCCTCCACCATCGCTAAATGAGGTAGTCCCCTTAGGCTCAACTCGACTTTATTAGATCTTTTTCAAAAAATCTTTTCCCTGTCTCCCCTCCAATCAGTCCCTCTCATGTTCCTATCAAGGCCGTAATCCTACCCTACCATCATGAAATGAGGACTCATTCCTCCATCAATGCAACCCTTGGCCACATTTGACATAATTGACCATGCTAAAAAGACCAAGATCCAAATGTAAGCAAGCCGAGTATCTTGATCAAACCCGAACAACTTGTAAGGTTGACCGAATACATCAAAGTCAAGTTGTCGTAACTACTCGGGTTTCCCCAAAGGAATCCTCTCCACCCCTCCTTCATCCCATAAAACGTTGCCTCGACTTCCGCATCGGGCAAGATAGAACCTTTCTACCTCTCCCTCCTAATCAATGGCCACAAACTAAGCAACTGCATAATTGATTATGGAGCTTCTGATAATGTCATGCTGGAAAAATTCACCCATGCTCTGGGCCTCACCCTTACCAAGCCTTTTGGCGATGTTATTCCTTGAAACCAAGCAAGTTCCAGCTGATCGGTCAAATCAAAGATGCGTAATTTGTGTTTGCGGCGTGTTCCCGAGAAAAAGGGTAAAAATGACCGTCCTTGTTGCCGATATTCCAGCAGCCTATGGAATTCTGCTAGGAAGGAGTTTTGCAGTGAAGTTGGTGGGGAGATTCATATGGACTGGTCTAAGGCTAGAATCCCCATCAAAGGTGTAATGCAAACATTGGAGCTGAATCACAAAAAAAATACACAGTTCTAACTCCAGATGACCCCAAAGCCCAAATTCTCTTGAATCATCGGGGATGGGAAACTATTTCTTGTCTGCCGAGTCTGACAAAATGGATGTCCTCATCCAAGCAGAGGATCTTAACAAGATCTGGACTTTGCAGTTTGATGGCAGCTGCGTGACTAGTGGGTGTGGCGCTGGCACCGTGCTAATATCCCCCGAAGAGGAGATTATTCCTCTCTCTTTCAAGTTACAATTTTTCAACACGAATAATACTGCTGAGTATGAATCTTTGCTACTTGGCATGCAAGCCACAAAGGAAAGAGGAATCAAGAATTTGAAAGTACAAGGTGATGCAGAGCTGGTCATAAATCAAGTTAAAAGGATATACCAAGTGAAGAATGAAAGGCTCAGACATTACCGCAATGCGGTATGGGACAACATCGAGGAGTTTGATGCTTTTTCAATAAAAGCCATCCCGAGAGCTCAGAATGACATGGCTGATTCATTGGCCATTTCAGCATCTCTCATGCTCCCTCACCCAGGTTTGAAAATAGACACATATACCATTGAGGTGGTTTTCCGCCCAAGCGTGCCGACAATTCTCAGCACTGGCAAGTATTCAATGATGACAATCAACTCATTGCCTTTCTCGAAAAAGTGGAAAATTTTAGTGAGCTTCATTTTGAAGGATCTACTTCCACATGCTTTGTGAGTCTCATTTCTGATCAAATGGGAAGAATCCAAAGGAAACGATGGCATATGTCAAAAAAGGAAATAAAATCCCAAAGGCTTTGGTTTCCCTAGAATGGTTGTTCGATAGGCATGATCGTTTTGTCAAAAAGAAAAGGCGAGATGATCCTGGCTCCTCCCCAGAAACCGAACCGGTCAATTTAGGTTCGGTTGAACATCCACAGTTTGTAAACATTGGAAAATGTTGCACACCCGAAGAAAAGCGGAAGTTTGTCAAATTGTTGAAGAAATACATGGATGTATTGGCATGGTCCTATGCCGATCTAAAGTCTTTCAAGCCAAAGGACGTCCAACATGACATCCCGTTGAAAGAGGATGTCAAACCCTTTCACCAAAAGCAGAGACACTATAATCCTAAGATCTCAGGTACTATCCAGGCTGAAATTCAGAAAATGTTGGATGCACGGATCATTTTTCCTATCCATCACGATGCACAGGTCACGAACATTGTGTGCCGGTGTGCGCGAAGAATGGCGAGATACGCATATGCGTGGATTTTCGTAACTTGAATCAAGCATCCTTGAAGGACAACTACCCGCTTCCCATAATGGATCAGGTTCTGCAAGCAGTAACTGGATCAGAAATGTTGTCCATGCTTGATGGTTTTTCAGGCTATAATCAGATTGAAGTCTCACCCGAAGACCAATTCAAAACAACATTCACTACCCCTTGGGGTACGTTTGCTTATAGCAGGATGCCTTTTGGCCTGACCAATGCTGGTGCCACTTTTCAGCGGGCCATGGACTTTGCGTTCAAAGGTATGATGGGGAAGGTCATCGTAGTCTACTTGGATGACTTAACTGTGTTCTCCAAATAGTGAAATGATCATTGTGATCATTTGGAGCAAGTATTGATTAGATGCCGAGAGCACGGGATCTCCTGAATCCAAAAAAGTCTTTTTTTGAGTCACGAGAGGAAAGTTGCTTTGGGACATGTTGTTAGCAAAGAAGGGACGAAGATAGATACCGAAAAAGAGTTAAGGCTATTGAGCCTTACTTTACCTCTGAAAGCAAGACCGGCGTTCACTCCTTCTTGGAAAAGTGAATTTTCTCGGGCTTTGTTCCCGACTTTGCTTGAAAAGACTCACCACATATTATATTAGACATGATGAAAGGGTCACCAACTTTCCGATGGAGCGAAGAAGGGAAGAAGTCATTCGAGGAGATAAAAGCCTCCGTCGCTCATGCGCCAATCCTGGTATGTCCCAATTTCTCCAAGGATTTTATTATGTATAGCTATGCATCTGAGCACACTGTGTCGGCCATCCTAATGCAAAAGAATTCTCAAGATGTTGAATCCCCGATTGCGTTTATGAGCTCTCCTCTCAAGCCTCACGAATTAAAAATGACTCAATTGGAAAAACATGCCTTCGCCATTGTCAAAGCAGTTAAGAACTTCAGGTACTACATTCTAAACTCTCATACGGTAGTTCTAGTTCTGACACGGCAGTAAAGTCCATCTTAACTCAACAGGAGTTAGGGAGTTTGCGAGGAAATTGGATTGCAAAAGTCCAAGAGTATGATTTAGATATAAAACCAACCAAGTTGGTAAGAGGCAAGGGCCTATGTCAACTTATGGCTGAAAACCAAGATTGAAAAGATTAGGGAAAGGATGATTGCATTGATGGAGCACAAGGCCGGTTGGAGAAAGTCGATTCTCTACCCATGGTTCTATTTGTCGCCACCGGTGATGAATGGTATTCGATATCACTTTCTTTCTCACTTATGGTGAGTGTCCCAGCTCATCTAACTCAAAGGAGAAGCGTGCTTATAAAGCTCGAGCAGCCCGAGATATGTCATCAGGGATGACGCTTTTATACTGAAACGTGGAATAGATGGCATCTTCTTGCGATGTGTTGACAAACCACAACAAAGATAAAGTTACTTGAGAGTTTTCATGATTCGGCTGTGGTGGTCACTTCTCCTCTTCGTGATGGCACAAAATCATCCGGGCCGAATACTATTGGCCAACACTTTTCCAGGATGCAGCCACTTGGGTAGCAAAATGTGAGCTCTGCCAGCAATTTGTCGGCAAGCCCAAATTGGCTGCTTTTCCCCTCAGGCCGGTCATCATTGACGAACCATTCAGGTAGTGGGGAATCGATTTTATCGGTGCACTCAATCCCCAATCAAGTGCTGGACATAGTTATGTCCTGACAACAATAGATTACTTCACGAAATGGGTGGAAGCCATACCTGTCAAACATGCCACTTCCGAGGTTGTTTGCAGTTTCATCAAAGAAAATATCATTGTCAGGTTTGGCGTTCCAAACAAGATTGTTGCTGATAACGCTTCCAACTTCTCCTCACGAGAAGTTGTTGGTTTTTGCTATGAATACGGAATAACTTTGGCTCACGCCTCAGATTATTACCCTCAGGGAAATGGTCAGGCAGAATCTAGTAATAAAAACTTAGTAACCATCATACGAAAGCTAGTGGATGAGAATCAACGAATGTGGCACAAGTCATTATACGATGCTTTGTGGGTGGACCGCATTACTCCCAAGAGGTCTCTCGGCATGTCACCTTTTCAAGTGTTATATGGAACCGACGCTGAGCTTCCCATTTCTGCGAACTCCCTGCCCTGCTGCTTGGCACGAGCAATTGAAGATGAGACTTTCCAAAATTCTCTTGAAAAGAGGATCATGTATCTAGTAGAGCTCGAAGAAAAGAGAGTAAGAGTGGTCGACAGGATCACCGAACATCAGAATCAAGTCAAAAGATTGTTCGATAAAAAAGCTAAGCAAAGAGAGTACCAGGTGGGAGACCTCATCCTTTTGTGGGACAAATGAAGAGAGCCGAAGGGCATGCATGGAAAATTTGATTCCCTATGGAGAGGACCTTTCAAGATCAAGCAGCTCAATGGAGAGAATAGCTTCTATCTCTCGTATCTAGATGGGCCCAGAGCTCCAGCTTCCTATAGCGGGCGCATCTAAAAGATCTTCAGGAAGTAGAGCTTGCTCTCTTCTTTGTATAGTTTGCTTCAGTTGTGTGTTTGTTTTTTGTCGTGTGTTTTCTTTTGTTGGTTGTGTGTTTCCCCTTTTCGGTCGCCCTTGTTTTTGACTCTGTAACCCAATGGATAGGCACATGTAGATCTGGGATTCTCTACCCCGATTCACTCGAGAGATAGTCCCCAAAAGAGCCGGCTTGTTATCCCGTAAAATTGACAAGGGAAATTTCACGGGTAACCCAATGGAAATTTTGTTCTGGTCCCTCGTCAGGGACCCCTTGCGTTCGGAACGTTGCAAAATCCTTTTCCGGAAATCTAGTTTTCCGAACTTAGCCATTTTTGGTCTTTTTTGGTTGGGCGCACCTTTTGTCATGCAACACAGAGTAAGTAACTTTGCCCCCTTCATTTCCTTTGGCGCACCCTTTGAAGTGTCGACACATATTTTGGTGCGCCTCCCATGATGCGCCTTTCTTGCATGCGCCAAGGCGCATGCGCCTTCATGTCAACAACATTTTTGTTGCGCGCGTTTTGGTGCGCCAAAGGCACACGTATTTCCATGTTGATAGTATTTTTGCTGCGCCAAGGCACACATAATCACGTGTTAACACGCATTTTGGTGCGCCAAAGGGCGCAAAGTTTGAAGTGTCGACAGGTGTTTTGATGCGCCTCTTCAAAAAGTGGTTGGCACATTTATTGCACCTTTGCCTATATATAGGCGCATCCACCCTGTCACTTTCACAATTAAAAAAACACGTGATAGATTTTATTCCTCTGCACCTGTCAGCATGCCTGTCATCCTCGTATCACGTTCGTGGACCCCACTTCATCTCTCACGTTATATATATTCCGGGTAGGTGGTCCTTTTCCTCTTGTGTTTTTTTTTTGTTGGTTGTTTGTTTGTGTAGTAGGAGGCATGGATTTGTAAAACCCCTCTTTTGTTGTTCTTGTTGTCCTTCTCCCCCATGCTCTTCCTCCTCTTTCCAGATCTGCTGGTAAGGAGGACTCTGCCTCAGAAAAAATCACTTGGATCTCCTTAGTATGCCCTCTTCACCATCCAAAAAACCCTACAGAAGAGGCTTAAAACACATGCAAACCCCTCCAGAGAAAGAAAGAAGACTTAAAAGTTCATGTGTTAGAACACATTTTCCTCTTGGCGCATTCGCCATGCTTGCTGCATAAAAATAGTTTGCGCCCTCAAGGCACACTTTCCTTGCTTGCAACACCCAATAACCACGCCCTCTTGGCGCACCGAGCTCCTATGTAACATTGCAAAAACCTGCGCCATTGGCGCACCCTACACCCATGCAACACCAACCTTACTTGCGCCAAGTATAAAACTATAAAATGGCGCGCAGGCGCATCCCCTATTACAGTAACACAATGTCATGCAAACCTTTCATGCACCACACCAAGTTCCCCTTTTGCACACGTAAAGATGATGTTACACACACTAAACCTGCACCCTTTGGCGCATCCTGTCCCATGCAACATGAAAATTATCTGCACCTGGTATAAAATGCATATAAATGGCACAGGCACACTTCTTGCAACAAAAAAAATGTCATGTGCAGTATCCATGCGCCTTGCACCCTTTGGCGCTGATTTGTCCCTTGTAACACCCTTTTTCTATGTGCACCATACTATTTAACCCTGCTGCAGTGTTCATGCCCTACGCCCTGATGCCTTAAAATTGCTAACTCTTCCTTCTGTCAATGCTTTAATGGGAGATCAAATAGCTAACATGACTCTTCTGCGTTGGGTTTCACTTCTTCTTCTTGCAGATCAGCAACTGAGTTCAGAACTACATATGTCTACATCAAGCAAGAGACCAACCAAGTCTAAGGGTAAAGCCAAGCTTACAGAGGAAGAGATGAAGTACAAATATCGGAGGTCGGGATGCCCGAATCCCGGGCGAGAATGTGACTGGATATAAGAGACTCTGAGCTCGGTCACATCGATATGGAAGATTTCTAGGCCAGAACCAGGAGGGTCACAGGAAGTCCCTGGATGGACAAACTGGTAGGCAGTGGCCTGCATTTTGTTTGGGGGATCCCGATCGGTGCGATGAAACAATGAATTCATGATGGTAGTGGCCCTTCTTTCTGACAACAAAGACATGAGGTGTGTCCAAAATGAGAAGGGCGAGGTCGTGATCAACCTCACTGCCCGGCACTTCTTTGAAATTATGCTTGGCATTCCTCACCACCGGCACTTTGTGGCCGTAAGCCAAGAAGACTGCACCAAGGCTTGGGAGGACAACGAAGACCAGTGTATGTAATTGATGAATGAGGTGTACCTGAAAAACAAGAAGGTGGTAACCAGATGGCCATAGGTCATTCACCGTAGTGATTTCTCCGAGGAACTAAGTGATACCATCACATTCCTAAGTAGAGTATTTGGGCTTTCTGACGCCCACTACTTTCATAAATGGATGCTTAGGTACCTGGAGACAATGAACAAGAATGTGCCAGATCAACGCTTCGAGTGGGCGGAGATCATAAGCAGCACTATATCCGAGCAGCTCCAATAACTCACCACAACGGGAGGTTCTACATGAACTCCTACGTAGTTTATGTTGCAGCCTCGGAGAGGGATTATCCAGCATTGATGCGATGCGGGGTTTGGCCCCAAGTAAAAATATATGAATACTACCCAGAGCTGAAGCTGGAAAATAGTATTTCACAGTTTACAAAGATTAACGATGCGCTTTCTTCTACGGCATCATCTGCCTTTTGAGGCCAAACATGACTCACGGTCATATGACCAAGAGCATTGTTGCAGCAACGGAGAAGTGGGGGCCTTATTCACGTAATTTCCCACCTTCACCTATCTAAGGGCAGCCAACTTCTTGGGGGAACCCACCAAATTGCCAAGATATGCCGGCCCCAAGCTGATCCTGTTGGAGCTATCCAGACAGCTCATAACCTACCATGAAAAGTGTTTGAAGAGAAAGAAGGGTGGAACTCCTTTCCCCCTCACAGTGGGCAGGTACACTTGTCTTTCCCACCACAAAGCCCGGGAGATGTTTGCAGAGCTAGAACTGCTCAATCTAAGCACAACTTCCCAGTGAGGCCCACTTTCGATCCAAGAAATTTCCTTCCCAGGGCCAAACTCGATCCAATCCACATTCCACAGATCGAGGACATTTATATCGACTTTGTATCATGAGGTCGAGCTCGGAAAGAAAGATCACTCCTTTGGCTTTGGCTGAAATCATTGATGCGGCGTAGCCATTGTCCCAAAGGTTATCAAACTACTGATCAAGAAGTTGATCAGGTATATCTTGACACGGATGGGGACAACTGGCCATTTGTTGTAATTGATAGAACTAAAGCACCCCAGACCATTGAAGAAAGGGTCAAAGAAACTCTGCGGAGAACAGAGCACTGGTGCAGGATGAATGGCCTCATCTACCTCGGGGTAGATTTCACCACATCTCCATTGGGCAACGCACCTTCCAGGCCAAAACATCTGCCAAAGGGCAGGGGCAAAGACAAAGAGGGTGAGTCAAGCTCTGCCCAAGAAGAGGCTCCTGAGAGTCCCCCTTCCGCCACACGAGAACAAGTTGTAACTCTGGCTTCCCCAGAGAAAGAAGCGGCCGAAGATGTTCCGATGGGCACATCCACTCAGGATGTTGCCACTACTACAACTATTGAGGTCCCTTCTATCCCTTCTCCCTCTCCTCCTTCCCCTCCTCGCGTGACCCAAGTGACCATTCCTTTGGTCGTATCCTCTCCCCCATCTTCTACTGTTCCCCCTTCCTCGTCATCCATCTTCTCTTCTCTCACGGAGCTGTCCCCCACCATTTCTTCCCTCATCTCTCGGCTCCTTCCATTCCCATGTCTACCTCCCCTGTGTATCTCTTCCTCCTCCGTGAGCACTTTCTCGGCCTCCCTCTCAATGCCGCCTCCAGTGTCTCAACGCACTTTCCCTCTACTCTGCTCTGCCAGCTCCTTTTTCTACTTTTGGTCCCTCTCCCATAAGTCCGGCATGGATCTCTCGGCACTTTGAGCCAACAAAAAGAGGAAAGTTCCCATCACACCGATGGACTTCTCCATCATCCCATCAAAGGGGCCAAGAAGCAAAAACCTATAACCCGCTTCTCTCAGAGTGCGTCGGGAGAGAGAGTAATGGAGATAGCGTATCCCAATCCTTTAAAGGATAAAAAGGATCTGTCTTCGACAGATTATATAGTGACCCAAGTCACAATGGGGACGTCTTCAGAAAGCCTTCGGGGAGGCCCTATCTGCAGTTGACGCCCTTTGCAAGAAGCTCCGAAAGCGAAAGGAAGAAAAGAGGCTATTAAAGGAGCAAAAAATAAACATCTTCTCCACGCCTTGCGAGAAAATGGGCGGTGCACCTCCTGACTGCCCCCGAAAACTCCTGAGCCTCGAGCCGGGATAAGATAAATGAATACGCAAAATCGGTGAGCGGGGTATGGTAGTTTCCACCTGGAGAAGCCAAATCCTCAAAGAAAGTGAGGAGTAATCACCAAGTTCACCCAGATTGTATCGAGAATATCAGTCGGGTGAACAAAGAGCTCCAGTGATTGCGGACCTATCTCTAAAAGAGCTGGACCATGCTTAGGATGCGCATGAGACCTTTCGAAAAATGCTCGACTTGTTCGATCGAAGATCTGGTCAAGTTCGGCGTCTTCGGTCACCCAGAGCCCTCAACAAAATCCTTTCTACTGCGGACTACCGGGTCGATCGGTTGGAGTTTGTCTGAAAAGATTGACAAAATCAAGGAGGAAGCCCTAGATGCGATGCATCAAATGGAGCAAATTGTCTGAGAATGTCTCTGGGCTTTCTCACTCCTTCTTTCACCTTGAGAAAGGTAGATGAAACTATTCGGATCTTGAGGAGATCATTTCGCAAGGGCTGGGACCAGAAGTCACTTTCGACACCGAATCCATCAACAACCTTTGGCTGTCGTGACTTCATAGGGTACCTGATAGAGGTAGAAAATGAATATTCCAAGCTCCCAGAAAAGCTCACAGATGAGCGGGAGACTTGCGAGGCTATCAGTGATCGTCACAAGGATCCTTCCCAGGATCAACTTCAGCCCATGATCAGCAAGTTCATGGAATATCGTGCCCAGTTCCACATCACGTCTCCTGAGCAGCAGCAGAAGCAGGATACCCCCTTTCAGCCATGGGATGATGATGAATAGTCTCATTCCTCTCGATCTTCTCTTTGTAAATATCTAAAAGTATGTTGACACAAATGATGACATCATCCATGTTGCACCATGGGATGATGTCATCCACCAAGTTGTCAAAAGTCAACAAATGACTTTAAGATATTTTGTAAGATATTTTGTAATTAAGTGGTTGGTTTGTTTTTGCCTTCTTTTCTTCTCTTCTTCTATAAATACTTGAATACTTGTTGTATTCAAGGGTGGATACTTTTCAGATGAAAAATAGAAGTAAGAAGAAAAGACTTTGAACTTTTGTAATAAAACAAATATTAATACAATATTTAGACTTTGTCTTTGAATACTTGTGTTTTACATCGACCTTTCTTATGTTAGATCTGTATGATTGTTACATTGAATCTACTTCTACTTTGTTGTCATTTATTCATCGGTATTGCTTTATTCGTCTATCTGAAGTAGGTTCGGCTCTGTTTTTACCACCCAAATCATAGACCTTGACCTTTACTGCTTTGGAATTTGATTTCTCTTTTCCCCCTTGAGATCTTTCCCATCTCCCCACCTCGTTCCTTTCCCTTCTTTTACAGTTGAAATACCTCTAGTGGGATGAGATCCCAAGCCCTGAAGGTAGAATATTGTGAGACTTGCATGATTCTTGCTAGTAGAATAGCAATAAACAAGTTTCACTTTTCTGACTCAAAGAGGGCTATGCCCTACACGAGAATAGAGAAGATGGACAAAGAGGAGATAGTAAGAGAGTTATTGAAGTTGATTAGCCACAAGAAGCAATAAGAAGAAATTGAGATAAAGAAGAAAGAATAAGCCGGAAGAGAGAAGCAATAAGAAAGCAAGACAAATGGATGCAAATAGAATTAACAGAGTTAAAGAAATATATGGATAAGCTTAGAGAGTTGCTAAGAGATGAAAGTGTGATAGAATAAGAAGAAGGATTTTATTGAAGAAGTTAAAACAACATATAAGGCTAATTATGATAAGAAATAAGTTATTGCGAGTTACAAAAGAGGATCAAAATTAAGGATAAGAAGATGAGACAAGAGGAAAAGAAAGGGGAAGAGGTTGTCAATAAGGTGAATGAGAAAATATCCATGTAGAGATATTGAAATCGATTTAAGGACATGGATACATAGTGCCTAAGTGGATGAAAAATCTAGTAGCAAAGGAAAAGGATGACAAGTCAAAGCAAACACGTGAGAATACAAGTGACCAAGAGGAAAGAAAGAGAGATAAACTAGGTCTTATGAAGACACAAGAAATGCACAAAGAGCTAAATATGATTTGGAAAAGAAAGAGTAAAAGCATGGAGCAAGTAAGAGAGGGTGAAATGAATAAAAAGGATGATGAACTCAAACAAGACAAGCAGGTGCAAGAATAAAAACAAGAAAAACATGCAAAGAATGAGGTCAAGGTGTGCAAGGTTGATTCTTTGATGGTTGATATTGATGTTTATGTGAGTGAATTCCTTGAAATTGTAAAATATGATACAAGTTGTGCATTTGAGAATGAAAATCATGATGTCAAGAAAGGATATGATGATTTTTAATAGATGATCTTGATGATCTCTTGCAAAGTTTTTTGGATTAGATGGATGAAGATATAAAGAATGTAGGTAAAGCTGAGTAAATGATGAATTCTTAGGGAAAAAATGGTTCAAAAGAGGACAAGGAAAGTGAAAGTACAGAATTAGAGAAAATTGATATGGTGAATAATGTGAGAAAACAAGCAATTAGTCAAGAAAATGCAGATTTTGGAAAGGAAAGTGATGACTACAAGATGGATATGGGTTATGCAAAGTGGAAGAAGTGAAAAGACATGATGAAGAATACATTTTTTTGTATTGTTTGTGTATGCAAGTACAAAGGATGGAAACATGATAATGATGAAGGTGACGATAGAAATCTAGAAACAAATAAGAAAAGTGAAGGAAAACGAAAGAAAAAATAACACCATATGGGACCCAAGTTCACATGCAACATGTAAGGAAATTAGGTAGGAAGGAAGAAGATCAAAAATAAGAAAAAATGATGAAGACTCAGCTTTACCAACAAAGTACAAGGGTAATTTTCTCCACCTTGGGATTATGATGCAAGGGGCATCCTCAAAGCACATCAAAATTATTAATCTCTCAATCTAATCCTTTTTATGAGGTCAAAAAAATTATGTTAGGGTGTGATGAGGTCTTAGGAGAGAGAATCAGTGTTCGTGAGGTTCAAAATTTTAAATTCATGTTTTCCCTCCAAAATTGAAACTCAAAATTGTAAAGAATGAAAAATACCCAAATGGGTGTGTTAAGGTATTGAAAGGTTATCTTCAAGTGTGTAAGGGTGAGTTAGGTCCTATGTGGTGTGGTAGAGTGATGAAATGTTTAAAATAATGTGAAATGCCTCATTTTTTTATAAGCATATGAAAATTGACGTACGAAAGGTTAGTTAGGGTTGAAAATGGATGAAAATATGAGATAAAGAAGGAAAGAACTTGAATGAAAATGAGTTAGTGAAAAATATTAAGGAGAGAAACCTTCTTAGGAAGGTGATTGTTGAATGAATGGAAGTCTCCTCATGGATCGGAGGAGGAGAAAGTGAATCTTCTAAGAAAATATATAAATAAATGGCTATAACTCTATTTTTTACTATGAAGACTGTGTGAACACCTTTAATGCTTTATTTTGATGCATGTACTTATGGAATATTCATTTGTGTGGTTGTTTAATCAAGAATCTGCATGTGCTTATTGTAGTTTGGTGTGATGATCTAATAACCTATTCGTAATGCAATAGTTCCTAGATTGTCACACAGAGTTAAATACATGAGTGAATAGGTTTTAAGAGTTGAATTAATGAGTTTTATTAGTTGATTCACATGAAGAAGTGAGTAGGGAATGTCATTACATGATGTTTAATGATATAAGGAATTGAATATTTCATTATTATCCTTTGGATGTTGGAATAACTACAAGGAATGGGACTATAACTATGTATGTGGAAGTTTGAACAAAATCTTGTCTTATTTATCAAAATGTTAGGTTAAGGTAGTGCATGTTGACTTCAAGAAGACTTAAATTGATGAGTTTTGTAGACAATTTAAAAGTTTAGTTTGAAAAAGGATTCTATTCTTTGTTGTTGAGAAGTAGGGTTTGATAATACCTTATCATAACATGTAAATAGGTGAGTCACTAGTTATTGGTGAAATTTCACTCATGGTTTTAGGAATTCGTTAGCACATAACCTTGGAGGATGATGAGTTAGACCTAGGTATGGATTTTTCAAACCTTGAATTTGAGGGAAAAGAAATATATAAGCTTTTCAAGCTTCTCGGGTTACTACAGCAGTGCACAACTAGGGTTTTAGAGATTAATGTTATTTGGAGATGATATACTTCGACCTAGAGTCTAAAAAATGGAACAAATAGCCTAATCCTTTCCCTCAATCAGATTTAGGAATAATTTTGAGTTTCCATTGGATAACTTTTGAGATAATGATGACAGAGTCCCTAGTAGGATGGTGAACATAGTTTGAAGGGCTAATTGAGAAGGTCCCATTAGAAAGGAAGTAGGGTTTAATTTGATATCCAAGCCTAAAAATTTGGGGATAGTGAGAACATGGAAATGGGTGCTAGAAATTTTCTTCATTTGGTCTTAAAGCCTCTTATAAAGAGATATATGATTTTATTTTCTTATTGATAATGATAGTAGGAGTTGTAGAACTAGGAAAGAAGAATGAGTGATTGGGAGAGCATATCTTGGATTTTACCTATGAAATTTTGCATGCACCATAAGAAAGGTAAAGGGTAGTAGTGGAAGTTTACATTTTCTTCTGGGTATGTATGGAATGCTCTAAACATGAACATACCAATGGAAATGGTCTTAAGAGCACAAAGGGTAGTCTTGAGAGAGATATATTGAAATGTGATGTATGGATATTTTTGTATCATGTTGATAGTTTATTTAACACTATTTTGAAGTATGTGAATAGGTTATAATATTGAAAGAGTCCGTAGAAGGCTAAAAACCAAAAAGTTTCTTATTGAAGTCAAGAAGCTAGTGAAGAGAAGAGAAGAGCAAATTGGAGAAAACATTTAAGATGGTTATTTATTTGATTATGGATCATTGTGAAGGTGTATTTATCTATGGAATGAAATGTTAAAACTGAGTATTAAGCTTGGTGAAGACTTTTAGAGTGAAATGGGTCAAATAATGCCAATTTTAGCCATTTTAGGCTACCAATAAGGATCCTCATTTTCAGAGTGAGAGTAGGGTTGTTGTTGTTTCCTCCTAACATAGTTGAATGAATACAGATTGTAATTAATGTTATGCATTAGTTTGTCTTATTTTTGCATTTGAATTCATATTCAATACACCAAATTTCATTGCACATATCATGTGCACTATTAGAATTCAATATCTCTAAATGAGTAGCCATTTATTTGATAAGTTCTTCTATAAGTAGGCGTACTCCATTGTTAATGCTACAAATGCCCTTTATGCTGAGAGAATATTCTAGAGCCTCCCTACGATATGTGAAAGGGAACATTAAATTGGTAGGAAAAACCCTCCAATAAAACAATAGACATGTTGTAGATGGATCTCATATGAAATATTAGAGATCAAGGTCTTGAAATGTCCATCATGCACACACTCTCTCTTATCATCTTTTTCAGATATCCTTAAAAGTATAATAATAGGTTGTTAAAACTCAATAATGTAAAATTACTTTATAAAGGACCATTTCATTTAGTTGTACATGCATATTCTAAAAGTTTCATGAAAAAATGACATGGGTTATGCTTAGGAGAAGTGATCTCCTTCGTGCATTAGATCGATTAATAATTGTAACTTCTAGAAAACAAATCACACATTTACTACTTACATAATTCCTCTAAGTATGTTATTATATGCATGATTCCTAAATAAGAAAACTAGACATTAAAAACACTTCTTTTACTTGTATATTTCTTTATCCTTTTGATACGCTTATCATTTATTTATCTGCAATGGTTACTTTACTCGTGAACATTGGAAAACATGTGACCTAGCTCTGTATTTTCTATTTTATCCTTCAAGCATCCTAGACACTACCACCCATTAATTACAGGAGTGTTCAAGCACTATTGTCCCCTTTGGGTGCTTCTATCCTTTTCCCTCCTTTTCTCAAATTTGAAATTCCACATTATTTGTTATCTTTTTTAAAACCTCTTTTAACACTTTGGGTTGGCATTTTTAGTTACATTAATGATGAAATTAAAACAAGGGATTCATATATATACATGAATTACTCACTTTATTAAGTGGTTGGAAAACTTGGGCTATTACTTTACTATCTACTACTTGGGAAAATAACAATATTAAAGGAATGAATTTGGGATGCATTACTCACTTCATAGGAGGGGATATTTCATAATTCCATCTCACACATTTATCTTAGGGTAAAAGTAGTATCCTACTATCTTGATGCACTAGCATAAGGAAAACCTAGCTTTAAGGTACACACACACACATAATAACTAAATAGAGTATAAAATATAGGGCAACACTTGGTGAAAACCAAATTGGGGTGACTTCTAAGGTCAATTTGACTCAAGTATATGCATTAATTATTTTATATAATTTTTTATTGAGATATGTGTAGATAGCTAGGGTTTATTTATAAGTAAATGTGTAATATAGAAACCCTATAGTAAATTTAGAGTGATAAAAAGTGAAGTAAAGGAAACATTGACAAACCCTAAAAAATAAAATCAGTAACCATCACCTAGACACTATCTCCCAAATTCAAAAACCTTATTGTCGTTATTTTTCTCTTTATTCTGGTATTTTCTAGAGACACTTTTAAATCACATTTTTCCATATGAAGCACACTCAATCCATATCCAACTCGGCTCAACCTATTTTTAGCCCAGAATTAGTCCATATCTTCAAATACAAGATAAGTCACTCTTATCTCCCTATTGTACATACTTCTTGTATTTTACATTTTATATCTTATTTATTACTATTATATTCATTTGATATCAATCCTCTTATTAAGATTTAAATTTCATTAAATCATTTGGTGAACCCGCTTATTGATCAAACCTTATATTTCCATAAGATCCCTCATTTTGCTACATCATATCCCTAACATTAATCACCTAGAATTTATTTCTTTGGTTGGGGATTTTAATCTCTTTCATTCATCATGCCAAATCTCAGGGATCATTATCAAGATATATCTAGCTTACCCACAACACATGCATCTTCATCTAGAACACAAGCTCTTGAGTTTATTGTTCATTCCCAAACAATTGTTTACAATTCTCATCATTCTATATTCAGGCTCATATTTGCAATGTGTTTATTAAGAATGATTTAGTTAATAATGGATCTCACCTTAATATATGCAGAATTTCCTTTCTCCATCAAATGGGCCATGCTACTATTGATTTGACTAAATATACTCTATGTATTTATGGATTTGATACCACACCTAAACAAGTGTTGTGATAAATATTTTTACCTATTATTGTGGGGCCTTGTACTCTTAATGTTATATGCCATGTTATGCCTAATAGTCTCAGTTATAATCTCCTTCTAGTCAATCATTAGTTACATATTATGAATGCAATCCTTTCTACCCATGCCATAACATATAATTCCATTCTAACACCTCTTCAATGGATACTACTACAATAGATTACACATCTCATGTTGCTAATATTTGTGGTATCCCCCTAATACATGATCATGTAGACACTACTTACATTGCACATCATTATCCTCTTGTGATGAACTATAGTGTTATTTATTTACTTGATAAACTTTCTATTGGAATGCATAATACTCCTCCAATTTTGGATCACTCTCAATGCACTTCTAATGATCATATGCTTACTGATTCCAATGTTACATCACTCTTTGCACCTTCCTCATCACAAGTTAGAACATAGTGTGTTGATTTGATAATGATTCCTAATGCTCTCACTTTCCAAGATTCTATGCATGACTCATTTACTATGGCTACACCTCATCTTGTTACATCCATGGGGAAATTAATTCCCATCTTTATACATTTATGTCTATGGTCATAGGGGCTAGTTCATACAACTTTAATGCTTCCAATCTTTCCAAATTACACCCATTGCTTATGATGAGTCTTGTGTCTCTCCCTCCATTGTTTGCAGTTGATACTTGATGAGCCTCATAGCACTATATATGTTACACATCCTTTTCCTCACACATCAATCCTTATGTTTGCACTTACTTTTCCACTATTTCAAAAAATCCCAATGTTATGCCTATTATATTTTCTCCTACTAGATACACTCCCATTGTTTATACACTTCCTACTCATGTAGTTGTGATCTTGGATTGTATATGGTTTTCCCCTCACTATGTTGAAATTATTATTTTGTAGATCTTATGTTATCACATTTATAAGAATTTATCAATGAAATCACTTAATTCACTATGACATTCACACTTGGGGCATACTATTCCCCCTTATTACTTGATGACAAACTCTTGTTCTAGGTTCAAACATGATTTTGAGGGTACACTTACCTATATAGAACTCACCTTACACACATACACTAGGGGAAACCTTGCTCCCTCTCCTAGTCATAGAATTTCATTCCACTATTCGTAAAAAAATCTAAAATACAAGCTTAGCTATTGATTGGATGTATTCTTATTTTCTTATACTATTTTATGTTGCACACTACTTACCATGTTACTTTGATTCATAATATGATCTATCTTTTTCCATACACACATTCACATTCACATGTACTCTTAAGGAGAATGTAGGATACTTATAGGTTATCACGTGATGTATGACATTTAGAACTATTCTCTACTAGTCCCACTCAGACTCTTGGGGACATCTACCTTTCATATTTCTCTATATTCATGTTTTATCATTACAATTTCTACTTATTTCATTCCTACTTTCAATTGTATACATTGAGGTATACTATCAATTTTTTCTAACATTCTAACATGTGCTTCATGTGTAGCATTTGTCTCACAAGACTTACTTCCAACCATGGTTATGTCATATTTTTTATCTTGTCTATGTTTGTGTCTTGATTGTCATTATTTGTGGGTTATGCCCTATGTTTTATTGTGTGCCTTTTCTTTTATATCCTTGAAGGATTCAAGTTTCTTGTAACATCCTTAGTGGTGTCCCAAGTATTCAAACAACTACTTGTTATGTCTTTTACCATGCTAATGTGTGTTTTGACTAGTTTTTATTGCACCATGTCATGTTTGTTTCTGAATAACACTTTTGTCTAGCCATTCTCATTATTTTACATGTGTAATGGTTATTACCATGTACATTCCATATTCCACCTATAAGAGTTATATTTCAGATGTGCATTTCAGTTTTAGGATTCCTTATTTGGGCCACACTTTCCTTGGTTTATCTAACCACCCCAAACAAGTGGGGGAAAACATCGAGTGACTATTTCACTCTCTCAAAGAGTTTAAAGACTAGGAACATAATGGTACACAAAAAACTAATAAAAAACAAAATATAATAACATGGTTCAAAACCATACTTAGGCTAAAATTAGTCTAAGGATAGAAGCACCAAAGAAGAAATGAATAGTGGGTGCTAGTGTCCCACCTGAGCCATTATTTCTTGGTGTAGAAATAGGTACAATATAGGATCAACATTTTTTCACTGATATATTTCTCAAAAATTTAGTAGTTGGTAATCTGTTACAGGTTATTATCAGGAACAACATGAATGACAAGTTACATCCTTTGAGCAAGGAAACAAATTACTATGTTTTCTTCGGATCAAATAAGGCATATGGAGGCAAAATATTCATGGAATGATGCATCATCTTTGAACACGTTCTATTGGGTTTGCAACCATCTGCAAAGTGACACTTAGCTATGAGGAATTGTTAACGGTTTGGGGGGTCCTACAACTCTCCCAATACTCTTCCCTTGGTGATATGACACTCAAATCCTCAATTTAGCAACATGATTCTCAAATCCTTAGTTTTTGATGGGATTCCTAAATCCTTAGTACTATTCAAACCATCTCCAAGATAAAAAAATATACAAAAATAATTCTATCTCTTCTCTCATGACATTCAAGTGTATTCTATCCTTGATTCAATTTTTCAATACACATTTCTATTTTCACATTTACTAAGTTAAATTTTAATTTCATTTATCATGAGCATTGACTACACTTTTTTTCTTTTGCAGGTTAGATGAGATACTCCAACAAAAGGAAACACACAAATGGAACAAGAAACAATCTCAAGAACAAGACACTTCAGAAAAGGAAACATCCAACAAACAAATGTAGGCATCATTTCTACTACACACATAAGATCACCCCTAACGTCCTTATCCTCTTATATATTCCATGATACACATTCTAAAATATCTATTAGACACAATTTCAAGTAAAATCCTCATTCTAAATGTTATTGGTTACAACTCCTTTGGCTATCCATAAGGTACATTCTTCTTATCTACTTTATGCTACCAAATATTCATTCACCAACATAAAGTGGGGAAATGTAGACACAAAATCATGCACTTACTACTTACATCATGCCTCTAAGTATGTTATTATATTCATGATTCCTAAGTAATAAAACAATACATTAACAACTATTGTTTTTCTTTGACATTTCTTTATCCTTTTTCACTCTTATCATTTAATTTTCTCGAATGACCACTTTACTTGTGAACATTGGAAAATGTGTGACCCAACTATGTATTTTCTATTTTATCCTTTGAGAATCCCAGACACTACCTCCCATTAGGGATAGGATAACTCAGACGCTACTATCCCCTTTGGGCACTTCTTTCCTTTTCCCTCATTTTCTCAAATTTGAAATGCCATGTTATTTGTTATATTTTCTAAAACCTCTTTTATCACTTTGGGTCAGCCTTTTTGGTTGTTAATGACAAATTTAAAATAACATAATCACATATGTATAGTATATATATACATGACTTACTCACTATTATTAGGGGCTAGATAACTTGGGCTATTACTTACTATCTACTACTTGGGAAAAGAACAACATTCAAGGACTAAATTTGGGCTGCATTATTCACTGTATAGGAGGGGTTATTTTTAATTCCATCTCACACATTCAATTTTGGAGAAAATTAGTTGTATCTTGTTGTCTTGGTGCGAATAGCACAAGGTAAAGCTACCTTCAAGGACATTATTCAATCACACACATACTATAACTACATAGAAATTGAAAGGTAGTGTCATGCTCGATGATAATTACACTAGTGTGACCTCTTAGGTCATTCAAACTCAATCATATGTATTATTTATTCCGTATAATTTTTTCTTGATACTTGTGTAGGTAGATAGGATTTGTTTTGTAGGTACAGTTCGATAGAGAAACCATACAATGATGTCGGAGCACTAAATATCAAAGTGAAGGAAACATTGATACACTCTAAAAAACTACACATGTAGCTATCACCTACACACTACTTTGCTTAAATCTATAAACCTTTTTATGATTACTATCCTCTTCTTTTAGGTACTATCTAGACACACTTTCAAATCACAATTTTTTAGATGAAGCACATGCAATCCATATCCAACATGTTCAACCTATTTCCTAGCCTAGAAGTAGTCCATATCTTTGAATATAAGCTAACTCATTCATATCTCCCTATTGTCTGATTTGTTTTCCTTTTACATGATAGATCTTGGTTATTCTTGTTGTATTCATTTGATCTCAATCAAATTTGATCAGATATATTCTCAAGCCTAAAATACTTTGGGAGATGAAAATATCTCATATAAGATCTAGGGCACATGATCCCTAAGAGATTGTGTGGTGGTAGTGAATATCCTTTGACTAGTTCTCCCACTATCCGACCTACTAATGTTTTTCTCCAACATAAATACCATGTGCAATTGGAACAGTGTGACAAATATTGTTATGTTTAGTTTTATTACTATGGCTGGTTTTTGTGGTGGGATTACCATGGGTGGGGATTGTGTGAGAACTAAAAATACTTCTTATATGCATCTTAAAAGTGATGGTACACTGTGGTGCATTCTTCATAGGGGTGGGTTGTCTATCTATATTGAGAATCTGCAGGCCATGATCCGTAGGTTGCCAAAAAAATTGGGAAAGTGTGGAGGATGGTAGAGTTAAGATGATGGGCACTGAAAGTGAGGTCAATGATGACTCCATCTCCGATGCCACTAGTATGTCCATTGATGGTCTTAAAATTTTTAAGGATAAAACTAGGAAAAAACATGATATTTCTACCTTCTTCAGTCCTGGGAAAATACTATTTTGTATCATGATGGTATCACTGAACTTGCTTATCAGGTAGACAGACGGGATGCGTGTCCATGGTGAAGAAATACCTTACACTTGAGGGAAAATTTAGGAATGTTTTTCTTACCACATGTCCATTTTGAATTATCTTCGTAGAAACCAGGAGATTAGCTTTCCTTTCTTCCTCCTCCGATCCTTGACCACTTCCATCTCTCGACTACCAAAAATCAAGCTGAAACACCTCTCCACCATGGACTTATTTTGTTATTGTTCAAGAAAGGTATACTCCTCATCCCTCCTATACCTCGGGAAAACATGATGATTCAAATAATGAGACCTTTCCATATCACTTGAAAAAAAGGAAAAATGGGTGTCAGTGAGAGGGCTCTACTAGTATTTTCGACATCCTCTATGGTATGAAAAGGGGGATTTTCCCAAGGAGGAAAGTACGGGGAGTAGGGAAATATCCAGAGAAATTATTGATTAGGAAGATCATATTCTCATAGTGGAGGTGCTTGTTTACACTATTTTGGTGGTCAATAAAAATTTGGTTCAGACGTCAAAGATTTCCACAGATAAATTTATATCCAAAACAATTGTATTGGCAGGTTTGAATGTTGATTTCATTATGCAAGAGTAGAGGATCTTGATCCTTCAAGATCAAATTTCCAAAATGCAAGTGAAAAAGGATGAGGTGAATATGTAGTTACAATTGAGCAAGATCTTGATGAGGAAGACATTAGGGAGATCAAGGAGGATAACAATGGTAAAATTCCTTTTAGAGTCATCATTAAGTGCAAAGGAAACAAAGAGGTAGGATCGAGCACTAGAACTGAAAGCAAAGATGTGCAGGGAAAGGTGGACTGATTGAATCCCTTTTCCTGAAATTTTCTTTGATTTCCCTTTTCGAGGGTTTGTTTCTTCTAGTTTTTCTAAGTATTTCCTTTTATCAAATAAAAAAAAAACTCTATGTATATTAATACTTAGACTGCTTTTGGTCTGCTTTGTTTTGTTTGGACTTCTTGTCAAGATCATTTTACTCAATGTTGTTGGATCCTCTTGTTGGCTTGTGTTACTTGGACTCTTTTTGTGTAAAGGGGTTTTTAGTCCCTTCAAAACTAAATCTTATTACCTATCTAAAAAAATGGTGGTCCTAGCCACCTAAAATTTTATGGCCTACTACACAGTAACAATGTTCCTTATCCCTTAAATCTATGTTCTTCTTGGGGCCTAGTTAATAGGCTCATTGTTCATCATCCCAAAAAAAAATCACACTATTTATATTGACTAGATGCCAAGATTGCCTCCTCTTTATTTTTTAAAGAGTGAAACTTTTATAACAAGAAGGGAATTTCTCCATCTAAAACTTTCTTATCCTTCCCCTTTTCAAATTCCTCATCATTATTAATTTTAATACTTACAATATCTTAAATATCAGTAGGTATAATCACATGTAAATGTAATTTAGGTTTGGAAATTAGGCCATCAACATTGTATTTTGTCTCATTATTTTATTATCTTCTCCTCTTCATTAGCATACATCCATTCTTCCTTGAAAACTCTTCTTTATGGTGGTCATCCTCATGTCATTCCACTTGCTTTGGGTCTTCATGATACTTCCAAATATTTATTCACCTTCTTTTCAAAAATATCTCTTAGCTAAAACCTTATACAAAGCTTCCTTGTTTAACATTTTCATAAGCTCTTTCTCACTTTTTCTTCAAACTTGCACATTTTTCATGAGTATTGAAATTTAACCAACCATAAGAAAATTTTCAATCCTAATTTCTACCATGTTAATTTTTCATATCAAGAGGAAGGTTCTTGAAAGTTCCACATGAAGTACAAAGTAATTCAAACTCTTCTTCCTCAAGGAAAGAGTGCTTAGAAATATAGTACTTCAATATACTAGGAAGTTCTCTACTCTATAAGACTTCAACCACACAAGTAAATGTAACATATATCTTTGCAAGTCTCCAGAGGTGTTTCTTGGTCCAAGCGTACTTTCCCCCCTAATTTCAAGCCTCGATGATTAGAATATGTAGAAAAAAATCACGAAAAATGTGTTAGGTGTTTGATAAATAATGCTTCACATAAAGTATCATACAAATACATCTCCACCCCCTTTCTTAGAAAATAGTTCATACAACTAGAATATCACTATGTATATAATTATTTGACCCTTTATATCTAGTGCTCAATGTTATCTTGAATAATTCATAACATCATCCATTAGCACCATGATGATATAACAATTCAATGGTAATGGGAAACAAAACCAAAATGTTTCTCTAATTTACCATAATATCTAGCCTCAACATCATGCATGTAAGCTAAGGATAACATAGCCCTCACCATGTATAATAAATTCCCTCACATTGGTATATCATACAAGGTCACCTTGTGTGCTCACCCAAGGAATGAGAGAAGACCAATTCCCATCAATTTCATCCACCTTGTGATAGTTTTGAGATATTCACAACTTGGCCACCTAGTGTATGAGAACTTATTCACCATAACATATAAAAATAATAGAAAAGTAACCTCATAATTAGTTCTAACCTTCTCATCAAGGTAAATTTTAGTGGTGAATTTGTTCTAATTCATGAATATTTATAATTTTGAAATTTACATTTGGCGATTTTGAGGAGTCGTACGGAGCATAATTTTGTTTGAAATTTCAGGATGTAAGTTACTTTTGCAGGGTTGGATTTCTTAGTTTTTAAAATAAATTTCATAATTATGCATGTATATTTTTGTTACCTTGAAACACAAATCGGGTGTTATTATCCCAAATTAACCCTTGGATTAATTTGGATAACTTATTTAAATGGACTTAGTCATTTAGAAATCATAGGATGTTTGAACAGTCATCAATTTCCACCTCTCAAAAGCATTGGCCATTGGAATTCGAAAACCCGTGGGAGACTAAGTTGTAAGGCATTTGCGTGTTCCTTTTAAAATTTGACAAACATTCACACACCCGTCAAATTCTACACCACCAAAGCAGTTCAAATGCTCATGATGAGAAGGGCAACATGGAATGATTCCATATCTCTTCATTGCCTTTAGGTTTCATAGACTTCAAGTCCACGGAATAAATATAAGTTCATATAGTGTCGAAGTCTATGGAGGCACAAATAAAAGTCAACTATGTCAACAAGGACAAGTGGCACATTTATTTGAAGCCAAAAATTCTAAGTCCCCAAGATTAAAATGTGTGACATGAAACCAAAAAATCGACAAGTCGACAACCAAAAGCGACGTGGAGCTATTTAATTATCCCTCCCTTTGAATTTTAAAAAATGTGATGGGATAAGGCATGTCTGAAATTTATGACATCACAAAAGGCATGGGGTTTTCCATTGGCTAATGTTTTACAGTGGGAAGAAGAAGATAAAATAAAGACTGACATTGTGAAGTGCGAGGAGCTTTCTCATTGGATCACACTTCATAATTGCTAGATGAGACTATCAAATAGTCCGACAACTCGAGGTGTATGGGATGATCTCATTGGATGGGTCTTTGTACTCTATAAGAAGGGAAATAAAATGGACTAACACTATGTATTGGCTCACACTTCGCGTGGTCAATTAGGGTCTAGCCAAATGGTGAAATACAAATAAATGTGGAGCATTCCCATTAGCTTGCATTTTTAAAGGATTAGACAAGTGTAAAGGATATCATGAGATGTGTGAGAAACATGACATTGTCTTATTGGCCCGTATTTCATAAAGATAGATCTGATCGTAAAAGCTAAAGGAAAACAAAGGAAAAGGAAAAGACGGAAGTAAACCCTCGACCCCACGAGCAAGTGAAGGAATGACACATGGAAAAATATAAAGTAATGCACATGATTGGAAGATGTAGATCAAAAACCTAATCAAAGGATGCCATGTGTCAAATTCATGACGTATCCCAACATGAAAAACTCAAGTGGCCATATGTTTCAATCTAGATCTCCAAATCAAAAAAATTTATATTGTTAGAAATATCTCCTCAATCCCTTCAACTTGGCATCATCAAAATCAGATTTTTGTGGCATTTAGTGGGAGAAAAAGGGGAAAAATTTGGGCCATTAATATGTAGACTCAAATAGCTCAACCACCCAAATATGATCTGATTTGGATCTTACCTTCTTGAGCAAGAAAAAGATCATTGGGAACAAGTTTAATAAGGAACCCATACTCTTTCCAGACATTTTAATGCATTCAAACAATGGTAGAAGTTTGAAAGTCCATGTTTTAGGGAAATAAATATATCTTCATTAATGAAAGATCAAATCTGATCTTTTTCCCTCTCTTTCCTCTCTTCTCTTTCTTTCTTGAGATATATATTGTAAAATATTTCATTTTGAAAAAGATGGACATTCTTATCTACAAAGGAACCATGTCAAAATGGTCTCCCAAGTAGCTATGAACTTCGAGCCTTTATTTTGGCCTCTATAAATGCATTTTTCCTTCCTTTCAGTTGTAATAGACTTTGCATAACAATAAAATATGGTGTTTGTGGCTATCTTTTGCCGTATACTTGTGTTTTATTTTGCATCTTTCCTTCTTTTACTCTTGTAATATTGTGCATATCTCTCTCATTTGTAGGCATAATTTTGAATTTTTTTAATGTTCATCACCTTTTTCTGAATCTTTCACTTTGCCCTTTTATCTTAGGATTTCCCTTTTCATGCATCTCCTTCTAACCACGGTCCATTTAAATAGTAGCTTAGGATTATATAGCTTCATTTCCAGCATTAGGAGTAGTTTTAGTAGTAGAATAGGTATAGGATCCAACATTCTCTAGAGGTCTATTTCAAGCACGCAAGTCCTGACTTGGAGATAGTCCCATTTTCCCCAAAATCTCGAGTTGTCTATGACTCAGGGTAGGGTGCAATTTTGAGCTCAGACGGTTTTTGGCATGCCCGGTGGGACAAGATTGAAGCACTTTACAACTTCATACCAGCAAGATTGATGTGTTCTTGATGGTATTCAGCCTTTGGAGGAATTTCTCAACACATCTGGAAACTCCACTATTCCAAAAAACCCATTATCTCAATTGCAGACCTTTCCCTTTTCTTCCATTCATTTTACCTTCTATTATTTCCATTTTCCTTTCATTCTTGAAGTTGTGCAACCATGAATTCATTTCCATCTGGAATTATCATTTGCATAGAAAAATAAGTTTTATCCATCCCCATATTTTCAAAATCCTCCTCCAAATCAGTTTTATGAGCCTTATCATGAGGAATATGCATATGAATCAAATCCTATTGATATTTATGGTTATCCTATTAACCATGGTGTTTTTAAGGACATGGATATGTTGATCTTCAAATGTAGATTCAAGAGATGGAGGCAACATTGTTTCAAGGGGAGGAGGCATACAACATCATGGAAACTAAACTACCTAGTTTCAGTGAACCCTTTCCATGGGGTATACCTTTTCCAAGTTGGTACAACCCTCAATAGAAGCTAGAGGTATTGAATAAAAATCTAAATATAATGGTTGAAACCTTGAATATATTGTTGCAGTCAATTGAAAAGAAGAAGGATAATGCACCTACTTGTGAAGAACCTTGTCAATGGGTTAATCCTTCACCACCATCAAGTATCCCTCTTTATTACCCTTCCTAACCTGTAACATATCAACTAGATTTTCATATCCCTAGCTTTCTACTTGCTCCTATTGAGGATTCCCATTTTAAAAATCTTCCCTCCCATCCCATCTTCATTTTTCCACCCTCTTTTCCTCCAAACCTCCATATCCTCCAAAGAATTTATTCCACCTCCTTCACCACTTAAACCTTTGCAAGATCAACCAAGGGAAAAATATTCCCCCATTTTATAGAATTAGATCTACATGTGCCTAAAATTCATGAAAAAATATTCTAAAATCATGAAGTAATGGACCTTAACCAAAATACTAAGGGCCCAAGTTCTTAGTTACCTGAGGATACATTCCTCACTAAACAAGATCTTGTATCTTTAATAATAGCAAGGGTTGAAATTCATTTTTTAGGACAACATGATGCATATGCAACTGGAAGGGTAGATTAAAAATGAGCCAAACAAAGTTGATCAGATTCGAAGCTTTAAGGATTGGAGCCATGAGTTTGAATGAAGAAAGTTTCATCATCAAGAACATGACAATAGGCCTTCTCCAAGTTCATCAAAATCAGTTGAGGTGAGTCCCATTCTTGAAATCTATGTAATAATTATTGAAGAATGGATTGATTCTGAGAGCATAGTGGATGAAGAAGTGACCCAGCCCATTATAGGAATCCCTTCTTTTTTATTGAAAATTCTGAAGTCAAGGATGATGAAGTTAAAGGGTTAAAAGAAGAGGAAGAGAAGCTTCCAAGTGAGCAAGACGTTTCATTTGAATGTAGTGACCCCCATTGTCCTACATGTTTAGAACTTACTGCACTTTTGAATTACTACAGTGATCCACCAATAATATGTCCAAATGTTGCAATCAGTCATGAAGAGCTTCATGTCAAGGAGGAAAAATCAGATTTATAGGTTATGAGTTAAGAGAAGATCATAAAGGAAACTTCGGTCTTTCTTTCCCTTCATCCTTTCAAGAGTATGATTTTTTGGATGAGTTTGATCTCTCAAGATTCATGTTTGAAAATGAGAAAATACATGATGAATTAATTGCAAAATATGAAGTCGTCTGGAGGAGGAAGAGTTGTTTTTGAAGCACCACAAGAATAAGATCATCTTGCAAAGCAACTTCATTCAAGAAATTCTACAAGATGCCCCCATTCATGGGGTTGTGCTTCAAAGAAATGGTAAAATCACAAGGATCATCCCATTGGTTCCAAAGGACCCATGCCCAATAAGATATTTGGCTAGCTTGGAGCCAAAATTAGAGTTGCAACCAGTCATGTTTATTTCAAAAACATGAGGATGAGCTTCAAAAGGTCAACAAAAATGCCTTTAAAATCCAAATACAGAGAAACTAAAAGAGGTATATGTCTTTTTGTTGATACTTTTATGAGAAGGGTGAAAGAGCATATCTTAGACAAATTTTCACTCTTGTTAAAGACCATTTCCACTACAAAATAAAATACATGGTCTAAAATTGTAAGAAAGGGAAGTTATTTCCCCCTGCTTGTTTCAAGATTTGTTTATCTTCTCTTTTTTTGGTTAGAGCGGGGTAGGTAAGTTTTTTTTTCAGTAAAACAAGTTATTTTTCACACTATGCATGTTTTTATTAGAACATGTATGATCTTCCATGTTTTGTATATAGTTTTTGTGCCTTTTATTTCTATTTTCACAGTCCATTCTAGTTCGAGCAATTTTCATGGTGGAATCATATAGTTGGATCAGTTCAAAGCTTCATTTAAAGCTCCACAAATCATTTGTAGGCAATTCCAGTTTGGTGTTAAGTTCATAACGAATTCAAGAGACAAATTTTCAAAGAAAAGATTAGTTTTTAAAATTTTGGGATCGAATCCATGCCCTTTTTTAAGGCTACTCTTGGTCTATTCATCTAGCAAGCAAATGTCCCCTAAAAGTCACCAAACTCGTATCCCAAATTAACCCCCTAGATTAATTTGGATAACTTATTTAAATGGACTTATCCATTTAGAAATCCTGGATGTTTAAAAGGCCATATATCTAACTCTCAAAAGCACTAGCCATTGGCATTCATAAACTTTCAAGAGACTAAGTTATAAAGCATTGGAAGGTTCCTTTTAAAATCCAAATAGACATTCACATGCCCATCAAATTCTACACTGTTAAGTATTTCAAACACTCGCGATGCAAAGGGCCACGTGGCATGATTCCAAGTCTCTTCATTTCCATTAGGTTTGATGGACTTCAAGTCCGTGAAATAAACCTAATTTCATATGGCGTTGGGTCCACATAGGTAAAAATAAAATTCAACAAGGTTAATAGGGATATGTTTTACATATTTTTGAAGCCAAATTTTTTTAAGTCCCCCGAAGAAAAAAGTTGTGACACGAAGCTAATAACTCTGACAAGTCGACAACCCAAAGCTACGTGGAGATATTTCATTGGCTCTCCATTTAAAGTCTAAAAAATATGATGAGATAAGCTAAGTTTCAAAGGTCTAACATCATGAAAGGCATTGGGTTTCTCCATTGGCTAATGTTTCGCATGGGTAGAAGATAAAAAGAAAGACTAACATTGTGAAGTGTGTGGATCTCTCTCATTGGCTCACACTTCGCAATTGTTAGATGACACTATCAAAGAATATGACAACCTAAGGTGCATGGGATGGTCTCATTAGATGGGGCTTCCAACTTTATTATAAGGGAATCAAACGGGATAACACTACAAAGATCCTGAGCATTCTTATTGGTTCACACTTCACGGTGGTTAGTCGGGGGCTAGTCAAAAGGTGAATTACAAATAAATGTGGATCATTCCCATTGGCTTACATTTCTAAAGGAGAAAACAAGTGAAAAGGAAAGCCTTATATGTGCAAGTAATGTGGCATTGTCTTGGTGGCTGTATTTCATAAAGGAAGACCCAATCGTAAAGATAAATGCAAGCAAAGGAAATGGAAAAAGGAAAGAAGTAAATCCCAACCCCATGAGCCAATGAAGGACTAAAATATGGAAAAATATAAATCAATGCACATGATTGGTAGAGTTCGATCACCAATTTAATAAAAGGTTGTCATGTGTCAAATTCTTGTGCATCCCCACAAGTAAAACTTCAAGTGGACATATCTTTCAATCCAGTTCCAAATAAGACAAAATTTATACTGTTGGAAATGTCTCCTCAATCCCTTTAACTTAGCATCATCAAAATTAGATTTTGGTGATTTTTGGTGGGAGAAAAAGGAAAACAATTTGGGCCATTAATTTTCAAAATCAAATGACTCAATCACTCAATTCTAATTCAATTTGGCTCTTACCTTCTCCACCAATAAAAATAACCATGGGGAACGAGTTTAATAGGGTACCCATACTATTTTTAGACATTTTAATGCATGCAAACGGTGGTCAAAGTTTGAAAATTTGTGTTACAAGGAAAGATAGATATCTTCATTAATGAAAAGGTCAAAAATGATTGTTTCCCTCTCTTTTCTCTCTTCTCTTTCTTCCTTGAGCTATATATTATAAAATATTTCATTTTCCAAAATATGGGTATTCTTATCTGCAAAGGAACTATGTCAAAATGGTCTCCCTAGTAGATATGAACTTCAAGCCTTTATTTTGGCCTCTGTAAATGCATTCTTTCCTTCCTTTTAGCTATAATGGACTATGCATAGCAATAAAATATGGTGTTTGTGGCTATCTTTTTCCATATACTTGTGTTTTATTTTGTGTATTACCTTCTTTTACTCTTGTAATGTTGTTCATATCTCTCTCATTTGTAGGCTCCATTTTGACTTTGTTTAATGTTCATCACCCTTTTCTTGGTGCTATCACCACCTTTTTAGCTTAGGATTTCCCTTTCATGCATCTCCTTCTAACCTGGTCCCTTGAAATAGTAGTTTAGGATTAGATAGCTTTATTTCCAGCATAAAGAGTAGTTAGCAGTAGAATAGGTAGAGGAACAAGCATTTCTCCGAGAGGTCTATCTCAAGAACACATGTCCCACAACTTGAGACACTCCCATGCTGCCTCAAAATCCTAGGTTATCTATGACTTAGGGCGGGTGCAATTTTGAGCTTCAACATGTGCATTCACCGATATATACTAATAAATAATGTAATCATCTACAAAATTCAAATGCCACAATCACTTTCATAAAAGATGACCGACGCTCAACCACATAGTCTAGATGCATGACTACATAGTCCATAATCCTAAGTGTGTTTCACAGATGCCTAGAAATTTTGTCTATTATATTCCTTTTCAAAGAATTAACAATCAAACATCTATTTCAGTTGATAATACAACACAAAAATATTTGTGAAGAAAGAGAAGTAGATGGAATATTCAAAGGTATTTTAAGTTCAACTGGGTAGTGTTATCCAATTTTTCACACTTGGAAAAATTGGACAACTAGAACCTAATGGACCTGGACTGAGAAAGGGACTTCATTAAGAAAATTTGAGACATTACAGGTCTTGGAAGTTCGGGGTTTGCTCGTAGTGCGAAATCGGCCCTGACAGCCCATTGTTTAAACATGTTTAAAGCTCTTATTATGTTTTCATTACCCTCCGGGTTCTAGAAAACTACCACATGGGATTCATCCAGGGGAAGAAGCATTCCCCATTGAACTAAAATGGGATCTCATCGAGTAGCTCGGTGAGATACTCAACAAGCTAACATGGTGTGAAGGGAGATGAGCTCCATTGTAGGTCGTATGATTGGGAGAGGTGAATATAATAGAGAATATTGGAAAAATAAAGGACGAGCTTGTAAACAACTCAATGATTTGAGGTAGGTAAATTTGGGTTTATCGGAAATCATAGCATGGTTGAAAGGGTCTATATTCATCGTTGCACCAGGAGCTCAAATAAACTCAACATAGAATAACTCGGCAAGTTTGGAAGAATGGCTCGCTGTGAGTAGAGCCGAGGTGTATAAGAGAATTCAAGCTTGAAGAAACTATGCAACGAAGTTCTCGAGCATTAAAATCGAGTTAACATGGAGGACCGGGTATTATGATGATCACCGGAAGCTCAAGGTTCACAAGGTGTCCATGAGAAGATTATGTGCAATCGGTGTGAGTCAAGTTCATTTTAAGGGGCTTACGATTGATCTCGGTGGATTGAGTCATGTTGAGTAGGGACGATTCAAGCTTATTAAGCTCGAAGAGATGGCATATAGTAACTAGGAAGTTGTTGTGGAGTTCCACGAGAGGGATTCGAACATAGCCAAGCCAAGCATTGGAATGGAGGTAGCCCAAGTTCATGGGGATTGATTAGGGGAAAACAAATGTAAAGCTTGAAGTCATGGTACATGGTGAGCTCATGGTGACATAGTGTTAGAAGGGGAAGGCGAAGAAGTCCGCATGATTGGAAGAGTTGGTTATCCATGTCATCTCGATTTGAGTCTTTGATGCAAGAGTGAGGTGAGCTCGATGGAACCATGGTGATGAGTGGACACTAAGGAGTTCATGAGAAGTTTGACGTTGCGGTCACATTTTTCCAAGTCAAGAGCTATACGAGATAAGGGCGAGTCGATTATCATGTATTAGAAGCTCGAAGTAGACTAGGGTGGATGAAGAGCTTAGCGAGAGAATATGGTTGGGATTGATTGAATACGTGGCAAAAAATGTATAAGGCTCGCCCAACAAAAATAAATATGTGGTAGAGACAATAAAAAGAACCAATCCATGCGAGCGAAGAACGAATAGGAGAACTCACCGTAAGGAGCACGAAGTGGTTACGGAATAATAAGGTGCCTAATGTGGATTGGTTGAGGTCATTGAAGTGGTTCAATACAACATGGAACCAAGTTTCAAATGGGTCGGCCAGGATGGGACGTGTCCACAAGGGGGAGATAAAATATGACTCGACCGAGTCAAGAAGCCAATCACAAGCTAAGAATCCCATTTCACAATTTTGACTCATGGGTCCTATTAAAGACCAAAATGCCTTGATTTTTAAATTTTTTTTTTTTTAGTGAGATAAATTCAAATTTTTTAATTTATAGGGGCATGATGAGGAATGCTCTTAAGTGGTACAATTAATGTTATAATTAAGCATGTAGGCCATCATGTGCTACATTTTTTCCCAAGATTTAGGATTCATCCTCTCTTATCTCACAATTATATTTTCTATAAATGTAAATGAGAAACCCATTTCAAAGGGTTGGACATTTTTCATTTTCTCTCTCTCTCTCTCTCTCTCTCTCTCTCTCTCTCTCTCTCTCTCTCTCTTTTCACAAGATTTGGGAACTCTCAAGCTTTTTCCCCAAGATTGTAATGGTAACCATTGCCTCTTCCTATGTAATGATGCATTGTGCATGATATTGAAGTAATAAATATTGTGTTATGTGACTAATTATTGGTCCTTTCATAGTTTTTGCTATGTCTTTGTGCCTTTCTCATGTTTGTAGGTATGCTATGTAATTTCAATTTTCCATTACAGATTTTGGGAGTTTGTGCTTATTTGGGAGTGAAGCTTCATATGCAATTGGGTTGTGGTGCTTGTTCATCCTTCTTCACTGGAAGACCGAATTTTTTTCTAGCAACACCCTTTCTTGGTGCATCACCACTTCTAGTATAGGTTTTACTTCTTGCAAATATCTCTCCCTAAATCCCATGAAAATGTTAGTATAGGTCTAGTTAGCTATTTTATTGCATTAGGAGTAGTATAGTTCCTATTTTAGGAAGAGGAAGTCGACCTTCTCCGTAGGTTCACCTTAAGCTACAAGTCCCACAACTTGCAAGGTGATCCCATGCTACACAATCACACCAAATTCCCTACTCATCATTTGGCCATTCGGAGGGTGCAGTGATTTGGTGATAACAGTAGCTAAGTGTAGACACTAAATCACACACTTTGGGTAAATTTCTAGGTCTAGTCACATACCACTATTCATATGATTCCTAAGAAAGAAAAATACTAATTGACCACTGTATTTAGCCTCTTTTCTTGCATTTTGTTTTTTTCTTGGTCTTACACACCTTCTTTCCCAATCTAACTTTCAAAACTTCAATTTTTATGAGTCTAGACACCAACTCCCAGCTAGAACTCCAGTGTTTAGGCACCCCCATCCCCTCTAGGTGCCCCCGACCTCTTTGTATCTTGCTCACATCTTTTGGGTCCTTTTTAGCTATTGGGCATCTTATTTTCTTGGTGGTCAACCTTTTAGTGGTTAATTACAAAATTCAAACAAGGGAATCATATAAATACAAATCTATGTGACCATAATAAAGGACCAAACACTAAGCATCTACTACCATCACCTAAGGTTGCATCCAAAGGCATTACAAGAGTATTAAAACATCCATCTAGCATCCATTTAAGGGAAAATGACTACATTCTTCTGCATACACTTTGTAGGAGGGAAATTTCATTTTCCATGCACACATCTATCTACATTTTCTACATCTAGCTATTTCTCGCTATTCAAGTGTGTCTGGCACAAGAGCCATCTATGACATGATTCTACACACACATGCATAAATAAACAGAGTGCAAAATGTAGTATAGTTCCCAATCATAAGTTCACTCAGTTGGGTGACCACCGGGGTCATTCTGACTCCCCATTTACATATTTTTCTTTTTAGGATTTAATGTGTTTTTGGGTTTTGTAGGTACTCTTTCTCTTTGTAGGTTTCAAGAAAACTCAAGTGATCGAGAAAACAAAGTACAAGTGACTAAAGGAGACATTCGGTGAACATCTCACGACCCTATGAAATTTAATTTATGAGGTTCGAGAAGTCATAAGCACCTGTGAGGAGGTATATAACACCCCAGTGCCCTCGACCTTGTCTAGGTGCCCCCGACCTTTTCCAGGCACTCTAATCCTAGAATTCATGATAGTTCTAAATTTTTCTACACTCGGTTGTGACACTCTGCTTTCTTGTTTCATAAATTTTCCATCTCATCATTGCTTCAGAATTATGGTGAATTAGCTAAGTATCTTACCATCTCTCTTCCACTTAGGGTTTCAAGTTTATTAGCTAACTTTCTTCGGTCAAATTTGTACTTTATTGCATATCTATATCTTGCACAGTTACTTAATTAGAAATTAACATTTATATTTCAACATTTGTTAAATCACTAAGTATCCATTAATTGAACCAATAAATATAGAAAAGGTAATGATACTCCAACATAATGCAAATGTACAATCTATAGTTGGAAACTTGGAAAGGAACACAAATTTCAACTCAAGATGGACATAGTTGAGGAACATTTTGGAAAAATAATTACTTGTATTTATTTGTGTAGATCTATGTTTCTATTTTGTCGGGGTTCTCCTTTCCTCCTCTACTATCTCTTTTCTTGTCTCCTTCTCCTCTCTATATCATTCACATTTTTTCCTTTATGATTTTTGGTTAAAATAACCAAAAATGAGAATTCACCTATCATATGATTGAGCTTCCCTCTCAAACATAAAGTAACATCACCTTTTTCAATAGGTTATTTTTCCTAATTGTTGTAGATTTTATACCACATGCATTGGGTTATTTTAAAATATAAACTAACATATTATTTGAAATAGTTTTTCTGACTTCTTTGGGCATCCAAAATGTTTTTCACATTCATTTCCCACATCAAGGAACCTCCTGGAATGGAATGTAACCTTGAATTAATATGGTAACCAAAATTAGAATATTTCTAGAATATGAAATCTAAAAATTGGCACGTGTGCCAACAAGTGAAAATGAGAGTGATGAAGAAGAGGAAAATGATCTTCCCTTTCAAGGCATTCAATTTATTTATGATCATGAACAAGCATGGTTTCTGAAAGAGTTCCATAGAGGTTTGAATTTTCAAATGAAGAGATTTCTTCATTTTTCATAAACCCTACTAAAAATTAAACAAGTAAAGTAAAGGATGTTTTCTCACTATCGTACAAACATGGTGATCCTTTCTATATTGAATAAAATGGGTCATCTCCTAAGAATTTTGATGCTCCTTGAATAATAAATAAGGTTTCTAAAACACCCCTACAAGTTGTAGAAAAAGAACAAAAAATTATAAGCAAAGAAAACTAGACTAGATGAACTCACCTCATCTCATGGTCCTATAATCAAATCCTTGTGGCTGAAATTCAAGAAGAGTATTGTTAAAGGAAGAAATATGAAAATTGAAAATTTTGAGGATCAAAATTACACACATCTAATGAGAGAAATGAACAAGAGGTATAAAATGTTTTAGGCACAAAAATATAAAAAAAATTGAAGATGAATCCTTGGAAGAGGTAAGTAATGATAAAACATATTTAAAACATATATATGTTAAAAATGAAATTTTGGATGATTCATGGATTATTGAAAATATCAAAGAATTTCCCTTATTTTTCCTTCACATTAATGAATTTATCACTTATAGGGATGAAGAGACTTCTCTAAAGAAGGAGTGTGTATAAAGGATTATAATAATAACATAAGGAATTTTATATCCCCACCTAAATCTTGAAGTATTATAATTTGATGAGGCTATGCAAAGGAAGTTTGAGAAACTTGAGACACTCTCGAACAAGAAATATAACATCAATATGTTGGAAGTAATTCCCAAAGATCCTCCACACTTTCAAGTTTTTTTTTCCTGAGTAAGATCTTAATTTCTCTATTGGATACATTCCTTATGAACCTCATGATGATTTTTAAGTTAACACCACTATAAATGATGAAGATAACAAGGAAATAGAGTTTCCATCCATGACTTAATCTCATCCTAAGACAAATCTTTATGAAGAAGTGGTTTGTAAGGAAATTGAATATATTTTTCTCAACAACAATGATATGATGTTTTCTTAAGTTACTACTCATCATGAATATATATAAAAGGAATCCCTTCTCAAAATGAATTCCTCTTCTCCATTGGAAACCCTTCAAGAAAGTGATTCGATGTATTTTTGAATGAATTTATTATTGTTTTTTATCCTCAATATGATGCACATGTGCTCAAATTCAAAGATGATAAAAAGAAGAGCTCAATGTACCTCCAAAGAAATCTATTCATGAGAAAAGAGAGAGAATTATCATGTAAATATTTTGGAAGCACAATGGACTGAGAATGGGGGTGAATTATTTCTTACAAAAATTTAACTAAATCATATTTTCTTACTTAAATCATAAACCATTCATTAATGTGTGCTTAAAATTGAATCAAATCAACATAACCATGAATGAGAGACAAGTACACAAGATATGAGTGGGAAACCCTCAAGGGGAATAAAATACACTAAAAATTCTAATTATATTACTCAAATCAAAAGTATTTAGTGAAGCACCAGCTTCACAAGGATCACCAACCCCTATTTTAGTAGAGCAATAACCTTATAAGGAGCACCAACCCCTAGTTTAGTGAAGTGCCAAATCCACAAGGAGGATACAACCCCTAATATGATCAAATACCCAATCAATTACATTTTAATGAAGATATATGATGTATTGTTTCTTCTACAACTAATGGATATCACAACTTTAACTCACACACCTTGAAAACCTCTTCAAACACTCTCTTCTTCAACTCACTCTTTCTCCTTATTTCATGGACTTGTTTTGGCTTTAAAACCTTGCACACATGCTCTATAACTCTCCTTAGACATTCAAACAATTCCTCAACTCTGAAATTATTCCTTCATACCTATTTCAAACTCACACTTGGGTCACACTTTTTCCCTCTCACTTAGCTAGTTCAAATTTGAACTAAAACATTCACTTTATACCCTTCTCATCTCAAAAACATAAAAAAAAAAATTCTCGGATCATTTATATCAACCAATACATCTTAAAAACATAACAATACATTTAGAAAAAAACATTCATAATGGACCCATGTAGGTTGGCCATGCTCAAACACACTAAATAAGCCCAAAAATGACTCAAAACCCCATCACTTGATTAATCAAAGATCGCAAACCTCATCACCATGATTATTCAAGAAAAAATATCTCACACATGTAAAATATGACATAAAAACATCATACATGGTTGTACAATATCTTTCACCAATCAAATTATTTGTAACACTATCAAGAAGGCTCATATCCTTCTCAAAATAGTTGTTTCTAGGAACCATTCTCCACTTATGATCAAGACCACACAAAAACACGTCAACTATGTCATGTAAAAACTCATTGGAAATCCCATGACATGTAGATAATATACATGCTTTCTAGAGCACATGAAAAATCCATTCATGCAAACCACACCAACTTTCCTCTTTGACAAACTAAGATGCCTAGAAAGTGGTTTTAGGAACTCAACTAGTTTTCACCCTTGCTTCCACTTTAAAGACCTCAAAAGGCCTTAAATATTTAAAAATTCATCCCTCTTCAATCTCCAATTGATAGAAAGCATCAAATAATCCATCACATCCATCTTATACCTCCATCTTCTAGCCATAGAAATCTTTTCTAAGAAACAAGCAACCTTCTTCTTTAAAAATTGAACTGGATGACCTATCAAATCATATCACCATAAAAAATACCTTTGGAAATATATCTTAATACTGTTTCCATAACATCTTACTTTTCATTCCAACTCCAAGTGGAAAGCCTTAAAGCATGTCCATCTTTGAAACTTTTCCTAAACTACGCACCAAAAATGCCTTAAGACTAGTCTTCATAAATAGGGAACAATTTTCCCTTTATAATATCAAACATGATCTAAAAAAATCATGGAAATCAATTAAAACTCCTAGGATAAAAATGTCAATTTATTTCATACTTTCTGGACAACTTTGTCCCAAACTAAACTTCTTCATAAACATTCATTTTTGAGTGGGGTCCACAAATCACCACATGATCTAATATAAATTTATGGAAATATAGAGGAGTCCTCTACAACATCCAATCATCATAATATCAATGGAAAAAAATTCTAGGAACATACCAAGAATATCTTCTCCATTGCTTTAGACCTAGGGTTTCAAACTCACAAAAATAAGTTTACCTTCTTGACATTCGTTCATAAAAATGTGACAATGAAATGGCCTCATTATTTTTGGAAAATATTCATTATTAACATAAAAATATATTAAAAATATCTTATGTCCCCATGAAAAGCACAAATCCCACAACAAGCATCAAAAGGTCAACTTTTTCCTCAAAACCACAATCTAAAAACTCGTTTTACAAAAAAGACATATCTTCAAAATTTCTCTACATGCTGACTTCAAATTTTTCTCCCACCTCTAGGACACCCTTGTACATCATCTCAAACCATCATATTACCTCAAATATATTTCTATCTCCATTTTCCATCTCAATTTTATGACTAGGACTTAGGGTTTTGCATGCTCTATGCCATAAAAAAATTAACCAAACACTATAACACAACATGAAACCTCTACTAAATGCATATAATTGATGAAAAAAACCTGATATGCCAATATTAATGATCTCAAGATCTCACACATATATGAAAGTGGCTATCATTCCTATTTAGGCCTTCAAGCACTACAAACCGACCTAGTTTAGACCTAGACCAAGTAGACTAATACCATGACTCAACATCCAGGGATCTCTAAATTACTTAAGATACTTGAGAAAACATGTCTCACACCTCTTAATGATTCTATGAGCTCATATACTTCTACATATCACTCTCATTCTCACTTTTTCCTTCAAGCACCTAGACTAGGTCTAAATGATCCCTATGAAACCATGCTCAAACCAGTACCTGCACTCCTCCACCTCATTCTACACCTGCTAGACAAATAGGACCATCATACAATAACATCATAAAAATTGTCAAAATTCATTCCAGACTTCGAAGCTAGTATAATATAATTTAGAAAAACTCTGAAGCATTTTGTATTCCATCTTGCAAACATGAACAATCCTAAAATTCCATGTCATTGTCATGCCAATCACCTTATGACACTACACCATCATATTATTTTTCATTAATGATCTTTTACATCAATGAAAACTCAAAAAATCACACATGCCAACATCTACCCCTTTTTTATTGATGGAAAGCCACCTAGTCCTTCTCCCCATTTTTACATTAATGACAAAGCATACTTGTAGCAACTAATCTCCATCTTTATTTCCTGTCTCATTTGAGTAAATCAAGTTTCAGGCTACTTGAGCTTCAGCCCTCGGATCTTGATCCATTCTCTCTGATTTTCACTCTTATTCTAGCTCTTAGGCCTTCTTTTTTGTTCTCAAGGGTATAGTCCCTTTCAAAAACTATTTGCCAATAATAAAAAAAAAAACTAATCTCCATCTTTATCAATCTCTTATGATCACCATTTGGTTGGAAACATCAACCAAAGTCTTAAAATTAAGCACAAAAACATGTTTTTCTTCATCTTGACATTATTTGACCACCTTGCATAGCTTGAAACCACTGAACTCCCCTAGATAGAAGCATACATGTACTCACACATGCCAAAAATCATGATTTAAGGATAAAAATCATGTTCACCTTCTTCATTACTTATCTCAACAAGATAGAGTTCAAACTTATATAATTCTTCCATACCTTGTTCATACACCTCTTTTAGGTTGAGGTCCCTAAACCAAGTCTTCAGTGCAATTTAAACCAACATTTGCAAGCTCTATAGATCCATACACTCAATTAAATAACTCCTTATATATCCCTGGACTTATACTATCCTCTTCTAACTAAAAACAAGAAAATTAGGCTTATTACCTTGTTTTCATGCCTTTGATATGGATCAACCACTTCATCACTTCTCTAAATCATTGTTTCAATTTTATTAACCTTTAAATCATGTCTATCACTCTTTTTGGAAAAGTGAATTGCTTCACAAGTCATTCTACCTACAAACATCACTCACTCTACTATACAATCCTTCTAACCACCTTATACACCTAATATAGGACCAAATCAAGATTCCCTGCTTTGATGGGACAACTTAAACCTATAGCTTGCATCCTTACCCCTGCAACAATGTAGAAATTTTAAAATATCAACTTACAATCCATGCGAGCATTCTTGGCTTCACATTAGAAGGGTAGGGGGCACATAAAATGATCTTCATCCTTATTCACCATAAAAAATCATGAGTTATTCTTACACTTAAACTTAAAGCACATTTATATTCTTGTCTTAAATTTACTATAGTATTTCAGGAGAATTTAACTCCAAACAACCTTTTTCTCTTAAAAGCATTATCTCGAGTCACGGTCCTTCTTCTTAACTTACTAGGATTTTTAAAACCTAATGCACCTGGATTAAGGTCATCAATTAATCCCCTTCCTTTAGACACATTAAAAATCCTATAGCCATACATTTTGATCTAACATTTTTCACCTATAGGCTTGACATAGTCACCGTATCCTGCAAGCCCACCTATTTCATCTTGATCCTCAACATAACATTCTTACCCTACTTTAAAGATGAATGATCACGTCAAAACTATCTGAAACAAGATTAAAAAAATGATAATCAACATTTGAGCACTTGACAATTGAAGGTATGCCTCGAGAATACCTTTAGAAACCTCAATCACTCGGATGTTTGGACAACTCTTGAAACATGTGTAATTTGATTAGTTTCCAATAATCATCAACATAATGTAGCTTATCTACTTAAGTATTTAAGATATTGTGAGTCACCATACTAACCCATATACTTGCTTGAGATCATGCTATAGTCATCAAGACTTGCAAAACATCATCACAAACCTCACCTTGTTGTTCTTATACAAACTTGATGATACTCTATCCTTATGAGGCATTTAAGCCTTAATTTTGATCTTCGAATGTAAGCTTAGATGAATGATCATATCCTTACTCCACTATGAATCACTTTATACATGTATACACATCCAAATTCAGCTTGAGACACTATTTCAGGCTCAAATGTCGATATATAGTCGTATAGCTTGTATTTTACACTTTCATTGTCTTGTCACAGTCATTGTACCTAATTTCATGAAACCTTCATTCAAAGAGTAATAAACCTCCATAAACACCCTGTAACATTTCAATTTTCACCCTTTTGACACCTTGCACTCACTTTATAAGGTCAAGAACTTGCTTCCCTTGGCACGTATCCTTTTCGATCTGGAGACATCTTTGAGATTCATTACCTAACACCGTCATAGATATATTAGTGAAGATAAATGACTTCTTCTCCTTAAAATTTACTCCCTTTTCATAGTTAGTATCTATTTCACCCTCTAGAACATATTGAAGGACTTCATAAACAAGACATAATAGATTTGAAAAGGAACTCGACCTAGTATACTCAAACAAGACCATAACCACATGATATCTCATAACTTTGCAATCTACTTCTGATATAACTTTGAATCATTAGCATAATACTTAACAACACATGATGTTACACTTACTTGAAACTTCCTTCACATACACTTTACCTCATAAAACTATCAGGACCTGGATCAACAAGAACTTAAGACATCTAGAGAGGCTTGACTTCATATACTACCATGATATCAACCTCAAATAAATACCCCATGTACTTTCACAACTAGACTACATGACAAACCTAACAACACTTCATGCTCATACTCAAATCTTAAATTACATAGACTACTTAGATGTAGAACATAACTTCACCTTGACATATCAAACCAAGACCTCATAGAATTCAACTATGGCAGTATAAACTTAAAAACATGATTGTAATTATTTAAGGAATTTTGACACACATTTCATTACATGAACAAGTAAAATATACTACTAACATACCTTGAAATTTTGATGACATACATTGATAAACCACCTATAGTAGTATACTTCAAATAGTCAACTCCCCCTCTTCTCAATGCTTCATATGGATCAATATACCTCTAAGAAGCCTAGTAGAGGCATATATCATCATGATGGATCTAGAAGAAAGACTTGAAGAGGTATCACTTCCATCCACTTGTTTCTGATCTAATCTCTAAGACATGCCTTGATTTACATCAACATTTACTCTTGATGAGACCCCATTATTCCTTCTAGGCTCCCATGACTTATTTTTCCTTCTAGCCTACATATTAGGACCTTGAAAGCTCCTTCCTTGCCTTGTAGGTCCATAACAGTCCCTAACATGCCCAAACCTATTGAAATTAAAACATACAACTCTACTCCTTCCCTTGTAGCCTTCATTATTCTAATTTTGACTTGATGGTTCATCCAAACAATACTTAGCAACATGACCTCTCTCATGGAAATTGTAACAAACTACATTCTTTACTTGCTCACTTCTATTATCTCTCCAAGGATGATCATCCTTGACAAACCTCCTAAATTCCTTAGATCTATGACCAAAACCATTACAAGTGAAATAATAACCATTAAATGATCTCTCATACCTTGAGGCATTAGGATTCCTTATGGAATTTGTCTTCACATTGTCTTTGTTATATTTCTCCTTTTTCTCTTCCTTGTTGTTTGGTTCTTTATTATTATTACCTGAATCATTTTTTTCTTGCATGATTTTCTTTCCTTTGAGGTCCTCTCTAAACCTACTCTATCACATGTTGATCTCTATTTTCAAAAATATCATCAAGATCCTTGGTGCTTTTCTCAAATTTTTGAAAGGACTTAGCCTTCTTAACATCCTCTAATAACTTTTCCCTAGAAAATATATATCCTCTTCAAATTTGGTGCACTTACTCTCTTTGTCTTGCAAACTTGTGACTATAAACTTTACCTTTTCTTCTAGCATCCTAATTGTCTCATTTAGCTTACTTGTTTTTGACCAATGCTTCTCTTCTAGATCATGAATCTTATCTTCATATCCTTTGACTTGAGATCTCAACTTCTTGTTCTTCTTTTCAACATGTATTTGTTAGGAAATAAGGGATAAAATATGTGGAACAATCCCAAACATAATTGCAATAATAGAAACTAATATGCAAAAAAATATCACAGATCTGAAATAAAAGTGTAAAATATAAAAGAAAACAACACGAGATAGTATTTAATGCAGTTCATCTAATTTGGGCTACATCCACCAAGAATCACTTTCTCAGATTTAAGGATATATAGATTGAAGGTGATTCCCTAATCATCATAAGTGCTCTCAATAATAGGTGCAAGATCAATTGGGATTTAAGAAACATCATCCAAGACATCAAGGAAATGCTTAAGGATTTTGATAAAGTTTCTATTAATCATACGTGGAGACATGGTAATATTTGTGCGGACAAGATGGAAAATATAGGTGTCTTGAGCCATGAGTACAAGATATGGGGTGAAGGAGATAAGCTTCCCTCTAATATTAATGATGAAATCATTAAGGAAAAGGGGCACTAAGTTTCATAATGTTGGCACGAGTGGTCGTAAGTATTTCAAGTACCCTGGGAACTTTCACAAAAATCATCTTCTCCGCTCACTTTTTGAAAGGGTGAACTTGCTTTGCTGGTTGTGGGGAGCTGTTAGTTGAAAGGGAAGTTTGGTAAAGCTAAGATGGGAGGTGACAGAATCAGGGTGGAGCCTGCTAGTCGAACTTTGAAGAGAACAATCTGAGTCTATGGAACAAGCTTAAGGTTGGGGGATTCAGCAATTTCATCACCAATTACATGGTCACGACTCAATCCTATCAAAATATTTCAGCATTGCTTGGAAGGGGTTTTTAATATTTGTGACATGGATGTAGAGGTCTCGAGACCAATATAGCCAAGATTACTGAAATGAAAATGGAAGGTTTGAAGCTCTATAAGGATAGAAAACGCAGGGATTTGGAGATTGACAGGTTTTTTGTTGGTAAAGAGAGGTGTCGGTTCTTCACGGATGGTATTGCCCACTCTTGCATCCTTGGTGTTTAGAAGGACGTCTACCTCCAACTCATGAAATACATCACGTTGGAGGGCAAGTATAGAAAGATCTATACCCACCATATGACCCTGCTCAACATGTTCCAGCACAAGGTGATGATCAGTATTCCTTTCTTCCTTGCTACCTCTCTCACGAATTCCTTGATTGCCTTTCAGCAAGACAAGGTGAGCTTCCCCTGCATGAAGGTTTGATTCTCCTGCTAGTCGAGAATGGTACTCTAACCCTGGTCCCTCCTTTGAGGATGGTGATGGATGAGCATGCTGAGGAGGATGATGTCACTCTTGTTGTTTGCCTCACTAAAATGAAGGTGGGAAAGGGTATCGATGTGGAAAAGGAATGGGAAAATGACAATAGAGATGGTGGCCTTGGGGAGGCCAGTGCTTCCAGGAAAATGGATTGTGTGGGTGATCCCAATGTCTTTGATGAATGGAGTAGGAAAATGTTGTACCTGGAGGGTGTCCTGAAGGCCATGGAGGCTGTCAGTGCTGGCCAAAGAGATTCTATGGTGGACATTATCAATATTTCCAAGAAAATGGTCACTGATCAAGTTTAGACTAAACATAGAGTAAATGAGCTAGAAAATCAAGTGAAGGTTTTGCTGGACAAGGTGGAAATGTTGGAAACAGGAAACAAAAGAAGGAAATTCAACCTCTGGATTAGTAGCTCTGAGGAGGAGATGGATAATGGAGGCCATGGTAGGTCCTGATCCCCTGGTTCTTTGTGTTTGGTTGGTGCTCCTTGGTCGTGTGTTGCAGGTTGCTAGAGCCCTCTCGAACTATGGGCGGAAGTTTGGCAAACTTTAGGTTCTTAGTTGTTTTTTTTCCATTTTTAGGGTTTCCTCTCTTGGGTCCAGTTTGCATTGTAAGAGTTAAGATGTTTTAACTCATTTTCTAGGACTCCTTTGGTTTGGTTACTCCTGTTGGTTATCTCTTTTTGTTCCTCTCTCTTATATGGCCCCGGGAGCTGATCCCTATTTTTTCCTAATCTAATAAAAAACTTTCTTGGATTTAATAACAAGCCACCACTTTCTCTCAATACAATACCCAACTCTATTTGGATTTGTACTCAACAAACTCTCCTAAATTCACACTTGAACTCACACAAATAAAATTTTATGTCTCCTACATCAATAGGAAATTTCTTAAGTAGTTGTACAATACCATGGGTACCAAAACCATGGGCCAAAACTGCCCCATAAACCTATGGGTCAAAATACCACCCATATGAGAAGATCATGTTTCCCAAGGTATTGGGAAGTGTTTTTGAGGCAAAACAATTTTGGAGAGTGTACAATACTTTTAGTGTACATTCTTTAACACTTCCACACATGAAAACAAGCTCCACAATATAACATCCTTAACTCAATTTGGATACACACTAGTTCATCTTCAACATCATCTTCTTCATCTTCAGAATGTATGGAGTCACCAAAAATGATAGGGCCATTACTCATAGAGTTAATAGCATCTTTGGTCATAAACAAGACCTCATATCCAACATCTTCATGATAAATATAGACTTAAAATATGAAACAACACTACTATCCTAAGATAATCAAGCCTCTTCTTCTATGTGGAAAATTCTTTTTCCCTTCTTATTATAGTCAAAATTCTTGCATTTATTATTACCTTTATTGTACTTGTGATTCTTATTGTCATGATTATTTTCATAGTATTCATCACCTTAATTTTCATTCATATGAGGAAACTTAGCAGCAAAGTGACCTACTTCACCACAATTGAAACATTTAAAGGGAATTTTACCTTTGTACTTACCAGAGCCAACATTTAATCTCCTAGCCACCATTGCAAAGAGTTCTTCATCATCAATTTTAGGAGCATTACCATCATCCTTAGCCTTCTTTCCTTTGGTATTAATTTTAGATTTGAAATAAATATCTTTCTTAGCTAGTTTGGAATCAACAACCCTCATTTCATAGGTAGTCAAAGTTCCATGAAAATCATCCATTGTCAAGAGAGTCAAATCCTTTTCTTCTTCAATAGCAGATACCTTGGAATCAAATCTAGGAGTAAGAGATCTCAATACCTTTTTTACTACTACCTCTTCCTTCACATCTTCACCTAAACCTTTCATGGTGTTGACAACCTTGTCAACCCTAGCTAGATACGCAACAATAGACTCATCATCACTCATCGTCAACCATTAAAATTGATTTATGAAAGTCTTAATCTTATCTATCCATACCTTGGAATCTACTTCATATAAGACATGAAATTTCTCCCACATTTATTTTTCTGATTTTCTATGCATCACCTTCACAAACTCATATTCACCTAGACCACAAATGATAGCATTCATTTCTTTCATGGACTTGTTTTAGCTACAAAATCTTACACACATGCTATATAATTCTTCTCATTCTTTCACACACTTTCTTATATTTTAAATTATTACTTCATACCTATTTCACACTCACACTTGGGTCGAATTTTTCCCTCTCACTTAGCTAGATCAAATTTGAACTAAAACAATCACTTTATACCCTTATCATCTCAAAAACATAAATAAATTTAGTATACATCTATTACCTATACCAATAAATTCATTAAAAAATATTCATAATGGACCCATGTAGGTCAGCCATGCTCAAACACACTAAACAAGCCCAAAAATGACTCAAAACCCCATCACCTGATTCATCAAAGACCACAAACCTCATCACCATGATTATTCAAGACAAAAAATAGCTCACACATGTCAAATATTACATAAAAAAATAATCCATAGTTGTAAAATATATTGCAGCAATCAAATTCTTCATAACACTACCAAGAAGGCTCATATCCTTCTCAAAATAGTTGTTTCCAGGAACCAATAATCACCTATCATGCTCAAGACCACACCAAAACACCTCAACTATGGAATTTAACCACTCATTGGAAATCTTGTGACATATATATAACATTCATGCTTTCTATAGATCATGAAACATTCATTTGTGTAAATCACATGAACTTTCCTTTTCACCAAACTGAGCTTCCCAAAATGTAGCTTGAGGAACTCAGCTGGTTTGTACCATTTCTACCACTTTAAAGACCTAAAAATTCCTACACTAGGAACAAAATTCATCTCTCTTCACTCTATAACCAATATAAATCATAAAATAATCCATCTCATGCATTTTCTACCTCCATCTTCTAGCCGATAAATCCTGTCCTAAGAAACAAACAACCTTCTTCTTCACATTGAGTTGAATGACCTATCAAATCACATCATCATGAAAAAAACCATATACCATTAGAAATATATTTGAATCCTCTTTCCATAAAATCTTACATTTTCTTCCAAATCTAAGTAGAAGGTCTTTAATTAGATACATCTCTAATCTTTGCTCCAAAACTACCCCAAAACTGCCTTAAGATTAGTATTCATAAATAGGGCACACTTTTCCCTCTAGAAGCTCAAAAATGATATGAAAACATACATAATGTACATAAATAAAACTCATAGGATAAAAAAATGTCAATTTATTTCATACTTCCTTTGGAAAACTTTGTCCCAAGCTGAACTTCTTCAAAAACATACCTTTTCGATGGTGTCTACAAATCACCACATGATATAATATAACTTTATGAAAATATGGAGGATTAATCTACAACATCAAATCATCATAATAGTAATATAAAAAAATTATATACACCTGCCAAGAATATCTTCTCCATATACATAGGGTTTCAAACTCACAAAAAGTAGTTTACCTTCTTAACATTCGTTCATAAAAATATGATGATGAAATGACCTAATCATTTTTTTGAAATCTTCATAACTGAACTTAAAATATATTCCAAATATCTCAGGTACACATACAAATCACACATCCCACAATGATCATTAGAAGGTCAACTTTTACCTCAAAACCACACTCTTGGAAAACCCAATTTTACCAAAAAGACATTTATTGCAAATTTCTCTTCATGTTGGCTTGAATTTTTCTAACACCTCTAAGACACCCCTATGCACCATCTCTAATCACCACCTTACCTCAATTATATTTTATCTTCATATCCCATCTCATTTACATGACTAGGCCTTAGGGTTTTACATGTTCTAGGCCATAAAATATTGAACTCACAATATAAATTAGCATGAAACCTTTAATAAGTTCATATAAATGATGAAAACAACTTGAAATAGCTCCATTAATTATCTCAATATTTCACACATACTTACAAGTGATTATCATGCCTAATTAGGCCTCCAAGCACTAGTAATAAGCCTATTTTAGACCTAGACCAAGTAGAATAAACCCATGACTACGCTGTTAGGATCTCTAAAGGACATAACATACTTGAGAAATAATATATCAAACATCTGCATTCTTCTAAGATCTCATAAACCTCTGCATCTCACTTTCATGCTCCATTTTTCCTTCAAGCACCTAGACTAGGTCTAGATGATTACTTACAAACTATGCTCAAACCAATACCGCACTCCTCCACCTCACTTTAAACCTTCTAGACAAATAGGAACTTCATAAAATAGTATCATAACAACTTTTATCATTCATCCTAGCCTCTGCAGCAAGTAGAATAAACTTCGGACAAACTTTGAAGCATTTTGTATTCCATCTTGCAAACATGAACAATCCTAAAATTCGTTGTCATCATCATGTTAATCACCTTCTCACACTACAGGTCATTATCCTCTTTCTCATTAATTAGATTTTACATCAATGAAAACTCACAAACTCACACATGCCAAAAAATATTGTGAATAAATCTTCTTGTAAATTTTTCTATGAAAACACAAAGTGAAGATTGAAAAGAATATGTAAAACCTTCAAAGCATCAAGCATCACATTTTTGCTTTAGTCCATTTTATTAAATTTAAAGGAGATGATGAGGGTATTTATGAATTTTCTCTTCCGGTATCACTACTTTGCTAAAATAAAATCCACTAGAAATGTTCATAATGAATCACATAATTTGGTAGAAGTCAAGGAAAAAGAGGTTAGTGAAATGTCTATTTCATATTTAAAACTTGGTTAAAATGAACAAAAACTCTAGATAAAATCAAATCCTCTCAATTATGTATCATTGGTGATGAATTATATAATTATTTTAATATCACTTTGTTTGTTCACACCTTTGTATAAATATCATGATTTAGTAGAGGTTGAAATTAAAAACTTAGTAGTTTTACAAAGAAATAATAATGGATTCCCATAGTCATTACTAGAAATATGGAAACCACGAGAGAAAAATAATGTGAAGATCATGATTACGATCTATTCAATGGTCAAATAGTATGCCCCATGGTATATTATCATACTCTCATAGATTAGATCGTGAAGAGAAAATCACTATTGTTTCATGCCATGAAGAGATGTATGATATTCAATATACTACAAAATTTAGTAAAGATTAAAATGTTTATGGTAAATCCTCAAATCAATAAAATCATTAATTACATTAGCAAAATGAATGTTGTTTCATACCTTATCCCATAAAAATGGGAGATATGAACTTGGATGGTGATGAGAATGATGGTATTCATGATAAATAATTTATGCACTCTTTTTCTTCATTGATATGATAAATTTGTGAATGTGTTGTTAAATAACAATTGGAGCTCGAAATTGCACCTTTCCCATAATCATGAAGATCTCACATTTTGAGGTAGCATGGGACTATCTCCAAGTATGGTACTTGCAGACTTGAGATAGACCTCCAGAGAAGGTCGACTTCCTTGTTATGTGGATTTGGGAAAACCCGCATAAGACAACCTACTTCTAATGCTAAAAATACTCTTGCAACTACCTCCTACTCAAACAACTCCAAAGGGACCATGGATAGAGAGATAAGAGAAATTTAAATCCTTAGCTATAAGGAAGTGATAGTACCAAAATAAGGTGGAGTTATCCCAAATCCGGATGATGCAAATGTAAGATGCAAGGTTGGGATAGCGAGAAAACACGTAGTTCATATGTAAACAAATAAAGGAAACTGAAAAATATGATAGGACAAGGCATTCACATCAAACACTTTGTATTCAAAGGAAGGAAGTAAACCACACTTGCATTAATCAATCTTGAGGTATTACATGCATAGCCAAGGCAAGAAAATAACCATTCGTGAATTATATAGGTTGACAATAAGAGAATCTGAGTTTCACAAACAAGAGCTTGGAAATATGCTAAGAAAGGAATGAAGGATAAGAACCCTTAAAAAGTACACAAAAAATTATATTTATACAAATTCATGGTAAGGGGAGAGAGGAGTGAGAATGGAAAAGGACCACCGATTTCAAACCGATCGCTCTAAAAAAGCATTGAATGAGTGTGTGTGCTATGAAATATTACATAGTTTTATTGTAGTACAGGCATGGACACCTCTAGATGTAATCAACAACCATATCACGACCCATTGATTCTATCACATCCATTCAAACTACATATAATGGTTTCATACTTCAATAATTTTTGGTGGTTGGATCTCTGGTTCCAGTTTGACGTGGTCTTGAGACTATCCATGACTTTTGCTTTGGTCTACATTCTCCTAAATGTTTTTCCCTGCATGATTTGAAGAGTGAAAATACCCACATCACCCACAAGTGTCTAATCCTTTGACTAGCATATTTTGACCTAGCAATCAATTTCCTTTATTTAATGGGTTTAGATATGAAACTTGCAGAGCACTGTAAATCATCATACTTGCAAAACACTATGTTAGCATTTCATTGCTTTTTAACTTTCTCACTTTCTAACTTTTGTTCAATTTCCACGTTGCCAACCAACCATTTTTTCACACCTCGTGGATTCCTTTGAATTATTTAGACCTTTGGATTAATGATCCAAAATGTATAAGTCCTTGAAATGTCAATTCCTTTGTTCTTACATTCATTATAAACTAAACTAGTCTTCTCGTAGATTTTCTAGAGCATGAAAATTGTTAAGTCCTTTTGATGAGTTGTTCAGGATTACATCGGAAGTAATTTTGGACAACATTTTTGTGACTTTCAAGAAACATATTCCTACTACATGACAAATCCTGACTTCCTTTAAGCATCCATTGGGCATGGATTCCAACTTAATCCTTGAATAAATTGATCTTAGCCTTGAAAATATGTCTCTTGAATTTGTATGAGCTTACCAATAGAATGGAGTTTATCGAAGGAGTTCTGAAAGATGTAGACTGAAAATTATACAACTATATGATTTACACCATAAAACATTTCTCGATATGATTTGCACATGACTGCAAGTGGCCCAAAACTTATGTACAAATGAGAAGATCATACATGTCTCAAGTGAAACATGCAGAGATTGAAAAAACTTATTATAATTGAAGGAGTCACCACAAGGACTAAGGAAAAGGGAAATCAATCGATGATCAACACACAAAAAAGAGGAGAATATATCTAACAACACAAAACACAAGTATTTATAAGATGCAATAGGATAACTTAATGGGAGTGTTTAAGATAAATCCCATTGACTAGGATTTGCAATACCTCTCCATCAAGACTGGATAACTCAAAAGAGTGTATTTTTTTGCAAGCAAAGTGATAATATATGGCCCACTCCAAATTGCATCAAACTTGGAACTCCACCAGTTTGGATTTATCCACATCCCACTTGAGGACCAAATCCCGTGATTTAAAAATATGTAACTTAGATTTCTTCTCAAACCACTACTTGGTAAATCTCTCATCATTTTCTAACCTTTCCATGGAATATTTCCTCATTTCTTCAAGTTCAACCAATTCTACCATTCTTATTTCTCTTTGATTTGCAACTTAAAATTCCAGCTATTGAGCTAGCTCAAATGAAGGTAGATTAAACGATAATGGGAACATAGCTTATATTCCATATACAATAAAAATGGTGTATTACGATGACTTTCTTTGGATTTATTCCATAATCCTAAAGAGCACTCTTTAATTTATTTTTCCTTCTATTTTATTAACTCGCATGGTCCTCTTCATCATTCTAATCAGGTTCTTGTTAGTTGATTCCACTAAACCATTACCTGTGGATAATAATTAGAGTAATTCTTCAATTAGACTCCATTTCTAAGAGCACAATTATATACTTTGGATCCTAAAAATTCCTTAGTATTACAAGAGATAATGATTTGAGGAATCCCAAACCTCATTGTAATGCCCTCTAAGAAAGAATTGATGACTAATTTAAGTGGCCTTCTTGAGTGGTAAGGCCTCACCCACCTGGTGAAGTAATTTTTGTTGTTAAGACCCATTTTTGACATGCACTGTTTGGATGGAGGATTAACCATTCCTATGGAATCCAATCCTCGTTTAGAGAAGGGTTCATCCACCTAAATAGGACAAAGGGGTAGGGATGTTAGCCTTTTATTACATGTGAAGAAGGAACATTAATAAATTTCTTGACCCATTGATTTGCATTTGCAAACAATGTGGGCCAAAAGTATCATCCTCTAAGGATTTGAATTGTAGTGGCCTTGTTTGAGAAATGTCCACTAGAGTAGCCATTATGAAATTCGGCAAAGACTTTATGTATTTTTTTTTCAATACACCTTAACAAGACACCATCTAAATTCATCTTGAAAATAATACCATTAATTAATACATAGGAATTGATTGTAACATGAGGTGTCTTCTTCTTATTTTTATTAAACCAAGAGGATAACCTCTAGTTTCTAAGAAAGTTGTTATTATTTATCCAACTATTGTGACTATTTTGAGTTCCTTTTTCCTACGGGTCTTATGTGTTGGGCTGGTCTATATCATCCTAATATTCCTCCATGAAGAAAAAATATATCTTTTTCACCTTGATCATTTATAACAAGTTGCTCACATAATGCTCTCACTCTCACCAATTTTGTGGTTTTGATGATGAAATCAAACTTCATTATTTTGATTACCCATCTAACTCTCTTTTCATAGATTTCCACCTCCATGATGAATTCTCTCACATTAGGATGTGAGACGATAAATTTAATGTGGTTAGTGTCTAGGAGAGGCTTGAATTTCTTGAGATCCCATGGGATGGAAAACACTTTCTTTTCTAAATGGCTATACTTGAGTTCGAATTATTTCAATGTTTGGCTAAAGAAAGCCACAAGTTTCTCCATATCTTCATTGTTCTTTTGAGTGAGAATCACTACTACACTAATATTTCTTCCATAAGCATAAATGATGAAATTATTTTAAATTATAGATTCATGAGTGTTGGCACTTGAGCTATTGCAGCTTTGATCTTATTAAATATTTCTTTCCATTTTGTGGTCCATTTGAAAGCACTATCTTTCCTTTGCATTAGGGTGATCAGCCTTACCAATCCCACAAATTTGGGAATGAATTTCCTAACAAAATGATCTTTCAAGGAAATATTGGAGAGCCTTCTTATGAGTTTGCAAAGAAAGGAAAATAATAACAAAGATTCTTTCTGGGTCAATTACAATTCCATATTTTGAGACAACATGGCCCAATAACCTACCTTGTGGAACTACACAAATGCATTTCTTGGGGTTAAGTGAAACTCCAAATTATTTTCACCTCTCGAAAAATTTCTCAAATTCTCCATGTGTTTTTTTCATTTCTCGAGAAAATAGTGATGTCATCTAGATACACAAGGACATACTAGTTGATGAGTTCATAGAAAGCAATGTCCATTGCTTTTGGACATGTGGTGCCTACATTTAACAATCCAAAAGGAATTTTTTATACACATACGTTTCCCATTTGGTTGTAAACATAATCCTAATTTTTAATCGTAATCTAATTAAAGCTTGAATAACCATCTAACTTAAAAAATATTAGATCCAACCACTATTTGAAGGATTTGTTCCATAGAAGGCATGAGATGATGATATTTAAAAGAATCCTTTTTCAAGTCCCTAAAATCCATAAAAGCATCATCTCTCCATTTTTCTATCTAATTGGGACCAAATTGGCCACCTAAGATATGTATTTGATAGGAAATATTATTTTTGATTCAATGAATTTGGATAACTCCATTCTCATAAGTGGCTCAAACATGGGGTTCACATGCCTCTATTTTTATCTAACTGACTTGGCATCAAGATCTAGATTAATAGAATGTTGAGTAGTGTTGGGCTCGAAATCTTTTAGATCTTTATCTCTCCATGAAAATATATCAAGAAATTTTTGATAATGAGATATAAAAGCTTGTTCTTCTTTAGTAATACATACCTTTCCTAACAAAATATCTTTTCCTTCTACAATGGTAACCAATTTTTAATCATCTTGACCCATGGACATGCATTTTTTCCCCTTGATCTCATCATCAAAATTAAATATTCCTTCAAGGGCGACTCCTTTGGATAGTTTTTTTTTTTCAGCAATTGAATGATCTAATCACCATAACTATATTTCAAAGTGGGTTGTAGGTTGGAAGAGATTTTAACTTCATATTTAATTAACTAAATGATTTTATCATCATTCTCAAATACTTGCTAATTGGGTAAGTGCATGAAGTTGGGGGGCCAAAAAGTGGACAAAACCCAAAAAAGCAAAATGCGTACATGTTCTATTATAACATGATCACGTTTTAAATTGTCGGTTTGGGATTTACCAAGGCATAACACATATATGTTATAACGTGTATGCATTATCCCTACTATAAAGAAAAAAAAATAGGCCACGCCTCTATCATTTTATCTACCTTAAATGTGAGTTTCAGAGCTTAACCGTGCCCTCACATTTTTTCATTCAGCTAGATCTCAAGCTCAAAGGATCATTTCTGGATTTTCGGAAGATCTGAATTGACGATGGTACCACGAATAAGAGGTAAGCACAATTATTTTCTCAAAATTGAATTGAAATATGATAATTATAGATTAAAATTTGAATTGAATACATATTTTTATTGTTATAGTTAGAGGTCAGAGGTCAAAGGAATCATCCACAACCAAACCTCCCATTATTCTCAACATCCCTCGGGTAGTCAAGAAGATTTAGCAGCCCACATAGTTAAAAACAAAATTGAAATTGATGATTTAATCAAAACAATGAGGGATTCACAATCTAAAAACCCCCATCGTGCCTCTCTTGCAAACACATTGGAGGCATTACTTGTTCAAGTTGACACGGAAATGGGGAAAATTGATCATTGGACAACTTACAGAGAGGTTTATAGGGTTTATTATTCCAACAAATTGTCATATGCAAATGTAAAGAAAAATAAATTTCAAAAGAACTCATATGCACCTTATTCACAAACCCCTGCACTAATTTTCCTAATATGTTGTCATGTAAATGGTTTCCCATCCATTAGTGCAATAATAATTTTATTAAAAATAATTTTTGGGACTGATGGTGGATGGTGTTTGATTTTCCACCTTGTAATAACAACGAGGTGCCACTAAACATTATGAGGAAACTCTATTGTGAGTTTATCCTCAACAAGATCCCAAATTATTTTGATTTCCAGATTTCCAAGGCTGAGGAAAAGGATCTGCACAAGATCAACTATGTGCACAACGTGCACCTATTTAGCAGGGTAGATTCCCCAAATAGAAGCCCCCTCACCCTGAGATTGTCCCTCAATTAGTGAAGGAGACAGTAGAGATTGATACACTCCACATTCTTCGGGGCTATCTGTGACTCTTGTTTGACATACGAGGGAGATTTTTGATCTAGATGCTCACGAAGGTACATAGAGTATTCCCTCAGGGAGTACTAGCATGAGGCCACATCTTTTCTCGTTATGTGGTAGCATATGTTTGGGGCCCGAGGAGGACGATACTTTCATGCGTATTTCATTTTGGTGCACACTGGTACTAGGGGTGCACATGATAATGTCACTATGTCAGATGTCCTTTTGAGTGAGAAATTTGGATTACATTCATCGGCATCACCTTCACAGGTAAATTTGTTATGTGTGTTACAAAAAGTTTGGAGTACTTGATTTACTTATATATGTTAAATTTTTGAAATAATTGTATTTATACATGTATATGCATTGATATTACAGTCACATGGGAGGTGCATCTTCATCCCGACCATAGGCAGCGAGCACCATGCGTACACATACATTCACAGAGGTAATTTAGAATGTTAATTATGTAAAATTTTCACATACATGTGTGTGTGTGTGTGTGTGTGTGTCTATATATTAGTTTTGAAGTCAAATATATGTATGTTCTTTTATGTCCATCTAACTCACGTGATATACATGTTTGATAAAGATGTTGACTTTACTAAACACCCCACCATCTCTGCGATAAGTAGATAAAGGTGTTGCTTTATGATTTCATCTTGTGCAACAACTCACCGAGGTATCCAAACAACACATAAATTTTCTTAAATTTCTCATGTAGTTCATATTATGTTAAATTACATGTTAGTAATGTCTTTCATTGTAGAATTATTAAATTATGTTAATAATGTCCTTCATTGTGTATATGCAAGAGTTACCTATGATAGGTAGCATCCTGTTCATTTGATTCATAGGCGTGGCAAGGTAAAAACAATAGTTCTATATTGATAAAATTACGTAAAATATTGTCATTATTTACATTCATGTACTTAGTTCTATTTTCACTAATTCTGATGTTATATTTTCTGATCTTATGTGTATGTAGGGAGCTTCAACCCCCTCCATTTTGAATTCAAGGGCACGGACTCCTCCATCTCATCATCTTTGTACCCCCGTTCATACTACAAGAGCTCCCAATGACTCATCTAAGCGTGAGATGCAAATTCGGTGTGATCGACAACTTGTGGTAAGTTTGTGTATTTATGTAAATACTTTCATTCTAACATGGTCTTAAATACATGTTGAAAACATATATAAATTAAGTTTTGACAAAAAAATATTTTTTTCATTTACAGCTCATCTACAGGCGTGTATTCAAGTGGAAGAGGACTCAAAGCATGGGCTTAGATGATCCAAAGTCATCTCATAGATCTCCATCTTCATCTAAGGGAGGGTCTTCTTCGAGCAAGGCCAAGAGAGGGATAGATTTTGATGAGTAGGAAATATATATGTCTTACATGACATTGTTTTTGTATGCCTATGTGCATGGAATTATATGTACGCCTATATGGCATTTGAACTTGATGGTATATGACCTATTTGGGAATTTTTGTATTTATTATGCACATTAAAATACTATTTGGAACTTGATAATTTTGTATGAGACCTTACATTTCTGAGATTATTTTTGCATGAAACTAATATGATGTGCACTTGACAATATTTAAGTCATTATGGATTATTTTTAATTTATTGGTGATGTACATGTGCTAGCATTTTCAATGTATAATATGCATCAAAATTTGGAAATTAATATTTATATAATGTATGTATATAAATGGTTACCTAATCTGAGTAATTATTCATTCAATTTATCAATGTGTATATGTGTATTTACCTTATTTGCGCTTCTTCTTGCTCATGGTATCTTTGTATTGGTTCCTATCTTATCATGTAATTACTACATTCTTCTATGCTTCTTAGTCTTCTCCCCTATTAAAACACCCAAGATTCGTCACAATTTGATGCCTTTCATCTGTTGATATTTTGATAATGTCTCTCCATATACATTACTCCAATGCTTGAGAATGTCTCCAGATGCAATGACATTCTGATTCAGACACTCAATGATTCTTGATTGTCTAATCCTATCCAATTCGTGTTATTACCTTTAAATCTGTAGGCATTTCAAGTTATTTGGAAATCACATCACACCCTTCACTAGGCTTGATGACTACCCCTATCCTTTTGAAGGCACTTTTGAAAGAATCCATGGGTTTATCATAGCATAAATTATCAATGAATGGAAGGTCACTAAGCCATAGACTAGCTAACTCCCATCCATAACTAAACAAGAAATATTTACTAGGTGATTGATAACTCATGTGTGCTCTTAGACATACCCCTAAAAAAATTCATCCTTAAGCCAATCTAGTCATTCAAGACTCTTAAGGACCACGCCCGATGAGGTAGCCCGGAAGTATGGGTAGCATAGGGAACCAAAAAAATCTTCCACTAGCATTCACATAGCCACCCCGATGTGTTGGCGTAGTTGGTTTGTTCCCACAAGCTTCCGCTTTGCAAACTACATCGTCTGGGAGCCCTACACCGACTCGTGCATCACAGATTTCACACATTTGCAAACAATAGGATAACGAGAGAACCAAATGGAGATGGAGAAAAATGGGAGAGAATTTTGTAGATGGCTTCAACATGGAGGTTTCGATCGATAAGACATCTCTAGGTGCCATGGAGTCTGAGAAATCACATGTTGAAGATATAACGTGTTTTGGTCTCAGGGCTCTTAAGAGACTACACCCAACGAGGTATCCCAAAAGCACGGGAGCATAAGGAACCAAAAAACCCTCCTCTAGCATTCACCTAGCCACCCCATGTGTTGGCATAGTTGGTTTGGTCCCACAAGCTAGCATTTGTAAAATACAGCATCTAGCAGCCTTACACTGACTCAGACTACACTATTTTACGCGTTTGTAAAAAAATATCAGTGAGATAACCGAATGGAGATGGATAAAACCATGATATGATTTCATAGAGGGCCCTATCATGGAGGTCTCAGATCTAACAAGATGTCTCTAGGTGCCACAGAGTCTGATAAATCACTCATCGAAGGTATAACGTGTTTTAGCCTCAGGGCTCTTAAGGGACTACGCCGACGAGGTAGCCCGAAAGCACGGGGAGCATAGGGAACCAAAAAAAAAAAGCCTCCACTAGCATTCACCTAGCCACCCCGACATTTTTTTCGTAGTTGGTTTGGTCCCATGAGCTTCGCTTGCAAACTATAGTGTCTCGGGAGCCCTACACTCGACTCGGATGTAGTATTTCACATGTTTACAAACAACAAGACAACAAGAGAACCAAATGGAGATGGAGAAAACGAGAGGATTTCATAGATGGATTCAACATGGAGGTCTCGAGATCTGACGAGACATCTCTAGGTGTGATGGATTTTGAGAAATCACTAGTTAAAGATATAGCGTGCTTTGGCCTCGGGCTCTTAAGGGACTATGCCTGAACGAGGTAGCCCAAAAGCACGGGTAGCGTAGGGAATAAAAAAAATCCTCCACTAGTATTCACTTGGCTATCTCAACGTGTTGACGTATTTAGTTTCATCCCACAAGATCTCATTTGTAAACTATAGCGTTTGGAAGTCGTACACCGACTGGCTCAGTCTGTAGTATTTCACACGTTTATAAACAATAGGACAACGATAGAACAAAATGGAGATGGAGAAAACTATGAGAGGCTTTCGTAGAGGGCCCCAACATGGAGGTCTTGGATTTGACAAGATGTCTCTAGGTTCCACGGAGTCCGAGAAATCACCCGTCAAAGATATAGCATGTTTGGGCCTTAGGGCTCTTAAGGGACTACACCCGAATGAGGTAGCCCAAAAGCATGGGGAGTGTAGGGAACCAAAATGAAGACTCCACTAGAGTTCACCAAGCAATCCAAATGTGTTGGCCCAGATGGTTTGGTCCCACGAGCTACCATTTGCAAAATATAACATCTAACAGCCTTACACTGACTCAGACTGCACTATTTCATGCGTTTGCAAACAATAGGAAAACGAGAGAACCAAATGGATATGGATAAAACCTCGAGAGGATTTTGTAGGGCCTTGAAATTTTTCCATGTTAGTATTGAAGAGCTTCAAAATTTCATTGAACGACTACAGAAATATAACCTAAATAGTCAAAGTAATAGACTAAATCAGCATTCTATTTCTCACATATAAAATGAATTTCTTCCTTCAAAAAAGAAACTATGGGTGAATGCTCAATCAAAAAATAAATTACAATTCTAAACGAGTTTTAGGCTCAATTATCAATAATTTATTGTATTTTTTTTCCAGATGCTGCTTTTAGAACTACCCGGTTTGAGTTTTGAAGTTGAAGAAGCAAATGGGATTAATAAAAATAATCAACTTGGCATGTTGTCCTTAAGATTATCCATGATTCCATTCACATAAATATTCCATTCCAGTTAATGTGTGATCCTTCCACACTTCCCTTTTTCCTTTTCTTTTGCTCGTATCTTCTCTTTAAGTTCTTCCAGATGTTTTTGGGTAATCAAATTGACTCTTTATGACTTTCAGGACGCATTTCTTCTTGAATAATAGTGACATCTTCACCTAATTGTTTTTCTTCACGATGTTCATTGTCATCTAAAGTTGAGATTGAAAATTTATATGGCCTTCAGCTTCTTTTTGGGCACAAACAACCTTTTGTAATATCCAAAAAAATTCAAGCTCTTCATTCTCTATTTGATTGAAGATATTCATTCTTTCAAAATGAACAGTTGGAACATTGGTGGTCTCCCCAAAAAAACTAAGTTCATAGTCTACATAGTTGCATCTTGTGGAAAATCATTGAAAATTGGTGGTTTCCTCCACCCGTGCTTTCAGGTTACCTCGTCCGGCGTAGTCCCTTAAGATCCCTGAGGCCAAAACATGCTATATCTTCGACGGGTGATTTCTCGGACTCCATGGCACCTAGAGATGTATCATCAAATCCAAGACTTCCATGTCTCGAGCCCTCTACAAAATTCTCTCACGATTTTCTCATCTCTATTTGGTTCTCTCACTGTCCTATTTTTTGCAAATGCACAAAATAGTGTAGTCTGAGTCAGTATAAGGTTGCTAGATGATGTATTTTACAAACGGTAGCTTGTGGGACCAAACCATCTAAGTCAACACATCTAAATGGCCTAGTGAATTCTAGTGGAGGATTCATTTTGGTTCCCTACACTCACCTTGATTTCGAGCTACCTCATCAGGCGTAGTCTCTTAAGATCTTTGAGACCAAAACACCTTATATCTTCAACATGTGATTTATTAGACTCCATGGCACCTAGAGACATCTCATCAGATCAAAACCTCCATGTTGAATCCCTCTACGAAAGCCTCTCATGGTTTTCTCCATCTTCATTCACTTATCTCACTATTCTATTGTTTGTAAACATGTGAAATAGTGTAGTCTCGAGTTAATGTAAGGTCAGATGCTATATTTTACAAACGGTAGCTTATGGGACCAAACTGCCTAGGCCACCACGTCTCGAATGGCTTGATGAATGCTAGTGGAGGATTTTTTTGGTTCCCTACGTTGCCCATGTTTTCAAGCTACATCATTCAGTGTAGTCCTTTAAGAGCCCTAGAGACATCTCATCGATCCAAAACCTCCATGTTGAAGCCCTCTGAAAGCCTCTCGCGGTTTTCTCCATCTCCATTTGGTTATCTCATTGTGATTTCTCAAACTCCATGGCACCTAGAGACATCTCATCAGATCCAAAACCTCCATGTTAAAGCCCTCTGCGAAAGCATCTCGTAGATTTCTCCATCTCCATTCGGTCATCTCGTTGTTCTATTGTTTGTAAACATGTGAAATAGTGTAGTCCGAGTCGGTGTAAGGTCATTAGATGCTCTATTTTGCAAATTGTAGCTTATGGGACCAAACCATCTAGGCCACCACATCCAGATGGCCTGGTGAATGCTAGTGGAGGTTTTTTTGGTTCCCTACGCCGCCCGTGCTTTCAGCTACCTCGTTCAGTGTAGTCCTTTAAGATCCCTAAGGCCAAAACATGTTATATCTTCGATGGGTGATTTCTTAGACTCTATGGCACCTAAAGACATCTTGTCATATCCAAAACCTCCATGTTGAAGCCCTCTATAAAATAATCTCACGGTTTTCTCCATCTCCATTCGGTTCTCTTGTTGTCCTATTGTTTGCAAACACTTGAAATAGTGTAGTCTGAGTCAATATAAGGTTACTAGATTTTGTATTTTGCAAACAGTAGCTTATGGGACCAAACCATTTGGGCCAACACATCTAGATGGCCTAGTGAATTCTAGTGGAGGATTTTTGTGGTTCCCTATGCTACCCGTGCTTTCAGGCTACCTCGTCTGGGTGTAGTCCCTTAAGATCCTTGAGGCCAAAACACGTTATATCTTTGACGGATGATTTCTTAGACTTTATGGCACCTAGAGATGTATCATCAGATTTGAGACATCCATGTCAAGACCCTCTACAAAATTTTGTCATAGTTTTATCCATCTCCATTTAGTTCTCTCACTGCTTATTGTTTGCTACGCGTGAAATAATGTAGTCTCGAGTTAGTGTGTAAGGTGCTAGATGTTGTATTTTGCAAATGATAGATTATGGGACAAAACCAACTATGTAAAAACATCGAAGTGGCTTGGTGAATGCTAGTGGAGGAGGATTTATTTTGGTTCCCTATGCTCCTGCAGTGCTTTGGGCTACCTCGTTTGGGCATAGTCTCTTAAGAGCCTTGAGGCCAAAACACGGTATATATTTGATGGGTAATTTCTTAGACTCAAAGTGGCACCTAGAGGCATCTCGTCGATCCATACCTCCACGTCGGGACCTTTAAGAAATCCTCTCATGTTTTTCTCTATCTTAATTCAGTTCTCTCGTTGTCCTATTATTTGCAAATGTGAAAATATTATAGTCCGAGTCGGTGTAGGGCTTTTTAGATGCTATAGTTTGCAAATGGAAGCTCATGGGATCGAACCAACTATGCCAACACGTTGGGGTGGCCAGTGTGGACATTAGTGGAGGATTTTTTTGGTTCCCTATTCTCCCCGCTTTCGTGCTATCTCGTCAGGTGTAGTCCCTTAAGAGCCCTAAGGCCAAAACACACTATATCTTCGATGGGTGATTTCTCGACTCAAGTGCACCTAGAGATGTTTCATCAAATCTAAGACCTCCACGTCAAGACCCTCTACAAAATCCTCTCATGGTTTTCTCCATCTCCATTTGGTTCTCTCGCTATCCTATTGTTTACAAACACGTGAAATATTGCGCCTTAGTCGGTAATCACAGTGTACGGGTCATAATACATATGCTATAGTTTACAAACAAAAGCTTGCGGGACTGAACCAACTACGCCAACACATCGGGGTGGATAGGTGAATGCTAGTTGAGGATTTGGTTTGGTTCCCTACGCTACCCGTGCTTTCGGGCTACCTCATTCGGGTGTAGTCCCTTAAGAGCCCTGAGGCCAAAACACGTTATATCTTTGATGGGTGATTTCTCAGACTTTGTGGCACCTAGAGACGTCTCGTCAAATCCAAGACCTCCATGTTGAGGCCCTATAAAAATGGTCTCACATTTTTATACATCTCTATTCGATGCTCTCGTTATCCTACTATTTTGAAAATGCGCAAAATACTATAGTCCGAGTGGTTGACAACTTCAAGATGCTATAGTTTACAAACGGAAGCTAGTGGGACCGAACCAACTATGCCAACACGTCGGGGTGGCCAGTGAATTCTAGTGGAGGATTTTTTTGGTTCCCTCTACACTACTTGTGCTTTTGTGCTACCTCATCCAGCGTAATCCCTTAAGATCCCTAAGGCCAAAACACACTATATCTTAGATGGGTGATTTCTCAGACTCCATAACACCTAGAGATATATCGTCAGATCCAATACCTCCATGTCGGGTGCTATATGAAAGCCTCTTGCTTTCCTACTATTTTAAAACATGTGAAATACTACAGTCTGAGTTAGTGTAAGGTTGTCCATTGCTAATCACCTGAATAATATAGGTGGTGAAATGATAATTTTAATAAGATATTTTTACAATATAGGTGGTGAAATGAGAATTTATGTTTGTTGTTCCTTTCTAATATTTAATTTCTCTTAGCTTCACTTGGCTTCAAGAATAATAAATTCTCTACTGACAGTGCCAACCACGTGAAGGTGGAAGCTTTTTGGCACCACTAACCTACATAAACATGTTAGTAAGAAATTAAATAGAATTTTAAATCATACAAAATTCAAACAAAATCATTTAAGTAAATATTCAAATTAAATTCATGAAGAACATACCTTTGCAAATTCAATCCAATGAACCATAAGGATCAACTCTATTCTTGACAGTAGCAAGAATTGCTTCATGATATGATTCACGAACCTTCCATAGATTCTTGTTTGATGGCCACCTCGATATTTGATCAATTTAATATTTGTTGCAAGGACCAAATGTGAATAGTGAAGTATCTTCCAATGTACTTCATAGTCTTCAAACAACCAAATGTTTAATTTTTTGATAGGATATCGTCGAAGCCAAGTTCCAGTGACTACCACTGACCCAATGAGATACTCAAGGTCTTCACCATCAATGACTACCTCTATTTTGGCTGCAATGTGTAATTCTTTACAAATTCAACTACTGAAACAATAGTACCAAGTAGGAATGTGTCCTTGCTTAACTTGAATTGTTCATCCAACGATCAAGCTCTATGTGTGTGTCTTGCATACTCATAAAAAATTTCCTCTCTGAATTTGACCATATATTTTGATACAGTAATTGTTTTCTAAAAAGCTCACACCTCTTAGATTCTTTTCCATCTTTTAATTGATATGCCACCGATTTATATTTGGTGAAATCAACCAATTCTTTTCCTATTGAATATGTACTCTCCTCATGGATACAACTTTTTTAGATTTGGTAAGCCACCGCATACATCGCACATTCCATCCAAACATGCTTTGTTATAAAAATTGTCTTATTGATTTTTCAAAAATATTTTCAAATAAATTCCCTTGAATATTTTTGTGGGACATTTAATCCACACTCCCGCAACATGATGTCGATGATGCAAAACATGACGTATTTGACAAAAACATCATAATGCATTAAAAATTCAATATGATGCCCGCAATGACAAGTGGTACGTAAGTGATTGATTTTCACATAAAAGGGTTTTCTCATTTCAAAGAATCTTTGGCTAATGTTAATTTATGGATTTTCATTCTTAAACTTAGAGAATAATTCTGTTTGATTCATATCTAAGAAATGTTTTGCACACGATTCACGATTATGAGAACCTATTCTTCTTTTTACTATATCTCTTCTATTCGGTGACACCCTTGTGTTCTCATTCCAAAATTTTAGAATTAATTATTTTAGAATATCAGATGTATTTTTTTCTTTTCGTGGAAGTATGCTAGAGAAATCCCAATAGTTAGTGTTATTGACTGACTCAAGACATTTACGTCTCTCTATTGCTTTCATTAGTGTTTTTTTGTTTAGCTTCAAAGCATTGCTTGTTTTTCTAATCAAGTGTTTATTAACTATTTTATCACTTACTATACAATTAGTAAGTGCACATCGTGTAACATTACTATCTTTGGTGTGTCTTTTGCCACCTACAATTTGGTATGCTTTATGTATGTTTTCAACAATTGACGCATTTTGATAAAAAACATTAGATGTTCTTAACCCCAGGGTCTTCATTATAGGTCTCATCTTAATTAATTTCATCAATGTAACAAATAATTGACATCTTTGTGTGTCATTTAAATTCTTAAAGTAATTATCCCAAATTCCACTAGCTTTTCTTCTCACATTTCTTTCATACACTTTGTTAGGCATTGGTTTTATAATATTTTCATCAATTTCAATTAAGTGAATTGGTTTTCTTCACAAAATGGAAGGATGTGTTCTTAGAGGTGAAGATTCATTTACAAGGTTATTGTCTTCATTCAGTGTTTTCATATAAATTTTGGGGTTAACATTTGGATTCTCAGGTAAGGGTTCAACAATTGGATTCATATCAATTTCTTCATCCATACCAACATTATCATTTAATTCAATATCATTATTCATTGCAAAATCATTATTCATTGCAAAATCATTATTCTCTACATTTTTATTATGTATTTCATCCCCATTTTCTAATACATTAGCTACATTTGATATAGTAGATGTACCTTTCCTCGCTCAAAGTTTTTGCATTATCTTCAATTTATTTATTCTCTTCCCTTCCAATTTATTCTGTCTTGTTCTTGAATTTCCTCTTTCCTTAGCTCGACGTTTATCGCCCATGATTAGAAAAAAATCAACTAGTGGGGTAGAGGACAAAATGAACTAATAAAAAATCGTGCAAGAATGTAGAGAAAATTGCAAACAAAATAGAATGTTTGCATAATTCCCGTGAAAGAGATGAAAGGGACGTTGGGGGGCCACAATATATAAAAAAATAAAAACACGTATGTGTTATAATGCACACACATTTTTATTTTCTCTTTTTCCAAGCCATGCCTCAAGGCTTGGGATCCGGTTTGATCCCCAAGCCTGAGGCATGGACCTATACAAACATAACAAACAACATGTTTTTGCAAGAAAATGTAAAAATTCCACTTCCTCTATGATAAATCAAAATAAAACAATCGATCCATTTTAAAAAAATTATACCATGATGTAGAGCAGAGTTTCTTCTTTCTAAAAATATAAATTTTCAATTTTTTTGACTAATATAAGGTTTCCATATTATTTATTTTCTAACTATGCCTTTTTATAGCTATTTTTTAAGTGTAAATATGTCTATCTTTCATGGTGTATCTTTTTTTTGGGTGATCAAAATTTTAAAAATTTATACTAGCCCAAACTAGGCATAATTCTATACAAATTCAAAAAAAAATCTAATTTTCAATATTTTTTGAGGTAGTTAGGGGGGGAGCACTGGAGCTCCGTTATTTTTCAAAACATAAAATTTATGTACTAGAAAAATCATAAATAAAAACATATTTGCTATAAAAATATAAAAAAAATGGAGCCCAAACTAGATGCTCCTAGCTATCTTTCTACCAAAGTGTTTTCAAAAATACTAAATGGTGCTTAAAAATGGTGGGGGGCACGAAAGTCACTCTATTATGTTTTTAAACAAAAACAGAGCACCTATTTGGTATTTTAGTTTTTGACCCACTTAACTTATCTATTTTCAATAAAATTTAGTAGATTAGAAACTAGACTAAAAATTCAACAATTTATATTTCTACAACATCTTCCAATTTTGAGTGTAACTATTTCTAAAAACTCGTACATTTGAAGTTTTTTTTTTTTTTTTTTTTTCTAGAAAACGCATCCACTTAAGACCCCCTTTTGGCCTCCCAACTTGGTGCACTTACCCAATTCACAACATTATCTGGAATTTATGGTCTTATAACCATCTTTACATGTTGATTTCCTTACATAAGACCATTCATGGGTGAAAATTGAGAACTAATGGTTTTCATCCAAATTGCCTCCTTATTTTGCTTCCACGACACCACCTAAAGGTTGAAAACTTCAAATATTTGTAGAGTATCAAAAATTGGTTCCTATAAGCTCTCAAAATATTTTTCTTAGCTTCACATTTTCCTCTAACTTGGTGAATGACCAACTCGATGTCCTCAAATATTTGCAGATCTTTGAATCATCTTCTTTCCTCGCTTAACAAACCATGAAACAATGCCTCATACTCCACCACATTTTTGTAGTATGCAAATTTCAACCTATAAGTGAACAAGAGTTTATTTTTCATAGGAGAGATAAGAATTACACCAGATCTAGCTCCATTTCTTCACCTAGAATCACAAAATACATATTTCATAAACCAAAAGCATCATTATATTATTTCTTGTGTGGAATTGGGGTAGTGAAGTGTTCTCATGGATATAATAGGTACCCATGCTATTTTTCATAAATTTATCATAAGGTTCAAATTCATAGTGATATTTTCCCCATTCATCTAATATAATATTAGGGATATCTACTACTTTGAGTGCAATATTTCATTGGTTCAAGATCACCGCTTGTATCTCCTTAGTTCATATAATTTACATTGATATGAATTGGATTATAAAATTCCACATGATAAGATGCAATGGGTTCAACTTTGATTGTAAAACTAGTTCCATATCTTTCTTGAGTAACATATGAGACCAATTTGAAGATAAATATATGTCCATCTTTGATGTGAAATATGTAGAGAGTAAAATGGTGAAAAGAGGTGGCAAGTAAATCACTAAAGCATCATGCATTATGGTTAATCTTGGACAAGCATGTAAGGTTGATTTAAGATCTTTTACTATACCCAATACTTTCACTCTTGATCCATCAAGTTAGTTAACGCCCTTAGAAGTTTGGATCAGTACTCAATCCCCAAAATGTTTTTTATTTTATTTAGCATGAATGAAGTCCTAACACCAAACTATATCATGTAATTATGAAAAAATGTGATTTCTAACTATGAGAGACATGTAAAAAGGAGGGGGCTTAGCCATTGAACTCACATGTTTATCCTTGGGCTAACAAATGTTGACCGCGACATCTGATTTACTCATGGTGGGTTCCAAAGGTGGAAGCCGCTTCAATGCTTCATGCAAGAAAGCCCTAGGAGATGGGATAGACAAAGAATCCCAAATTGTGAAATTGATATTTTTCTTCTTCATTTGTTCTATAATATTGAGAAGAATACTTGTGTATTTTTACAATGAAGGTACAACATGCTATTTGTTTCTCTACTCTACCTGTGGAGGTTGTTTTATTGGCGCTTTGGAATGTTCCATAGTTATGTAGTGTTAAGGGGTTTTTCTGTGTCCTTTGTAACTTGTTCATTCTATGGCTACTGAGTGATCTATAGAAAACTAGATGAAGCTAGAATTTTACTCAAATTTATGAACTGATTAGAAGTGTTAAATGGAACTAGGGAAATAAGAGGATGAGGTCTCACGTCGATCTTACGCTTCTTATATATCACATGATCTTACATATGAAGTTGTATCATGTCTAAGATTCTCACGACTTGATTAATAACACTAAATTATTTAGTTTCAAAGAGCATGAAGTCAAGTTACGGAGGAAACTATTAAACCTCACATGTATTACTCGTTGAAGGAACCGTGATTTGTTCTTGCGAGTAAGATGGAGTTTGAACAATAATAGATTTTTACCGCAAGGATTTCATTCCCACATCATATGTATATTGATTATGGGGTTGATCACATGGATAACACCATTTAAAGCCTTATGGCATGTTATTTTGAACTAGAATAATGGCCTTACTAGAGTTATGGGTAGGAAGGGGTTACGGATTTACATTCGGTAGTTTTCTTAAAGGGTAATCTTGTGGGAACCCATGATTTGGATAATTAAATATTTGTTTTGGATATCCATGAGAAGGGTTATGATCAGTTTTAAGATATTGAGTTTGTTTCCTCTTAAGGGAGATAATCTCATTTGTTATATTTTTAAGCTAGACATTAAGACTTTCAATTTCATCTTGTTTGATAGAGGAACCAGATGTGGAAGTAGAAGATGAAGTAGATGGTTGAGGAATATGAGAAAATAGGTTGGGTATCATGCACCAATTTTGGGAAAATGGGCATATGCAATCTAGGGGCTAACTTATTTTCTTGAATAAGATAATTTTTAGCCCTAATGGCTATTGCATATGCATTTGGTAACTAGACAACACCCATAGATTGAATCATTACTATTATATACAAATTTAGAGCTATAAAGAAAGTATAAGAATGCACCTTGTCGAGTAAGTCTTAGCAGTAATGAAATTATGTCTCATGCTCTCTAAAATATTAAGTTGAAATCCACCATGAGCTCATTTGGATTTCTATTGATTGATGTAATTTTCTTTAACAATGATATGTTATCTTCTTTCTCCTCGAATTGTTAATAAAGAACTATACAAAGTTCATCCCATTTTTGAATAGAAGGTCTCAAGATTCTATATCATCGAAGTGCTTTACCTTTTAATGAAGAATCAAGAATCCTAACTACAACATCATATTTTATGACTAGATGAATTGAACACACATTTGTAACATATTGAATATGATCAGTTGGAGTGGTAGAATTTTTTCCAGTGAAGGAAGGAATACTTTTAAGGTCAAATATTGGTATATCATGTTGGACATTTAATGCTAAGGGACTACCACCATTGAAGCTAAAAAAGGAATTTTTCTCTATTTTTCCATGAATGGAATAAGACTTATAATCCTTGAAGATAACAAGAAGGGCCTACTAGGAGGAGGACTAGAAAGATTCTGGTTTTGGAGGAGATGATGATCTCTCGAATTATTTTTCCTCTTCTTCTTCTCCTTGCTTGATAAAAAAATACTCAAAAGAGTCACTTCCCACTGCATTTTGTATTATTTGTATTCTTCTCATGAAAAGGAGAAACTAAGTTGTTTTATCAAAGATTTGAACTTTGCATTTGTTAGATGTGTTGAATAACTTTCTCAAAAGGTAGAAATCACTAATTCACACAACAAAATTAGTAATAATAAAGTTAAGCTTTATCAAGTTACTCTCATTCGGGGTGCCAAAATTGTTGGAGCTCAAAATTGTACCCTACCCTAAATCATGAAGATCCCATATTTTGAGGAAACATGGGACTATCTCTAAGTGTGGGACTTGTGGCTTGAGAGAATCCTTTGAGAAGGTTAGATTCCTTGTTACACAAATTTGGGAGAACTTGCATAACCCAACCTACTTATTACGCTAAAACTAATCCTACAACTACCTCCTACTCAAAAAAATTCAAAGGGACCAAGGAGAGAGACACAAGAAAGGTAAATCCTAAGCTTCATGGTGGTGATACCAACAAAATAAGGTGCATCTCTCTCAAATACAAATGAAGAAGATGTAATATGTAAGGTTGGGATCATAGAAATCATATAGCTCATTTGTAAACAAATAAAAGAAACTGAAAAATGTAAGAGGGAAAAGTATTCACATCAAACACTATGTATTCAAAGGAAGGAAGTAAACCACAATTTCATTAATCAATCTTGAGATCTTACATTCGAGCTAAGGTGAGAAAATCACCATTCATGAATTACAAAGGTCGACAACATGAAAATTTGAGTTTCACATAGAAGATATTGAAAATATTCTAAGGAAAGAGGTAGAATAATCCTTACAAAGTGTTCAATCAATTTTTTATACAAATTCATACTTAGGAGAGAGACAAGGGATACCACCAAGTTGGAATTAATCGCTCTAAAAAATCATTGAATGAGTGTGGGTGCCATGAAATCTTATAGAGTTTATTTGTAGTATAGGCATGGAAACCTCTAGATGAAATCAACAACCATAACATGACCCCTTGAGTCTATCGTGTGTCACTAAAATACATAGAACTATGCCATAATTCATTAAATTCTAGTGGTTTGGGTGGTTGTCTCTTTGTTTCCATTTCAACGCAGCCTTGAGACCATAAGATGTGTTTCCTTCACTTTGTGGCCTCCCAAAATGTTTCCCCACATGCTTTAAATATCAAAGATACATATGCCACCCGTAAGTGTCTAATCCTTCGACCTATGGATTTTAACCCGGTGACTAATTTCCTTTGTTTTGTGGGTTTGGATAGGAAACACATGGAGCATCAGTAAACCATCATACCCTCATAACACTATATTAGCGCCCATGGATTTATAAATTGGTCACTTTATAAATTTTATTACATTACCATGTGACCAACCAAATGTGTTTACACACCTCGTGGATTCCTTTGACTTAATCCAACCTTTGGATTGATGATCTAAAAATATCTAATTCTTTGAAATGCTCATTCCTTTGTTCCTACTTTTTGTGATAAACTAAGCTAGTCTTCTCGGCTTTTCTAAAGCATGAAAATGGTTGTGTCCTTTTGATGAGTTGTTTAGGATTACATGGGATTTAATTTTGGGCAAAAAAACCATTTTTATTTATTTCACCTCCAAAAAAGTAAGTGATAACACTTGGTTCATCCCACACATGTGTGTATTCAATTAAGGGATGAAAATGAAAAAAGAGTGTGTTGTGGTGGCCATGTCTTATCATGAGAAGAAATTTTAAGAGAAATAAATTTTTGGATATCAAAGAGATGATGATGAATTCCCACACAAGTCAGTGCTTAGTGTGATCCAAAGTTAAAGTAAAAGGTTCATTTCATCACTTCCTCGTTACCAAAAGAGAAAAAAATGAACATGCATTGATGCGGTCATTGGATTCAAGAAACTTCTTGCAATATCAATTTGAGGGTGGATTTATGATTATGTTCTTCTTCTCAAGCTAATTGTAGTTGTCAAATTTTTTAGGTATGGTCAATTAACCATCTTCAATCGGTCAAAAATATCATGTATTTAGTCTTATGTGTCGTAATTGTTCCAACTTCTCTCATCCTTTTTTGGGTTTGTAAAAACTTGTATATTACATTCCTTACCCTTGTACATGGTTTCCCCATTTTTGGATGTCTTCCCTTTTTGTTTTTATGTGTGTATTTATGTGTGATTTCAATAAGTGCAACAAGAGAGATTGGTCACCTATGTAGTTATGTTGAGCCTCGGTTTGTTTCCCAATGGATAATGCATATATTAAACACCAAGATATTCTAGATTCCAAATTATTCCCTATTTTTTCTTCACCCGATCTAAGTGATCTCCCTAATAAGAGCCATTCGTTATCATGCTAAATTTTTATGCTCATTTTTTAAAAAAATATCAACATGCTTTCCCTTATCATAATTCCCGAATTCAAAAATATTACATTCTTGTATTAGCTTTATGTTTGTCTTGTTCCTCATCTTGATTTATACCTTGTAACTTTCCTTTAACTTTTGAAAAGGTATTCCTTTTATATACAAGTGTATCCAGCACCTTGTCAGTTCCCGTAGTGTAATGGAATCCCACATCACACAATTTTTGCATTATTATTGAAGTTTTCAATAATTATTAAGCTAATTTCATTCTAAAACTTCATCTTAGGAACTTTTGTTCTAAAACCTCATTCCAAGGTTGCCCATGCACTTAAGTGATTCCAAAATATGTAATTTTGTTCCCAAAACCTCTCCCAAGTCTATTTTCTAAGTTTTCTTCCCAATACTCATACTTGTTGGAAATTGTTTTTTCCTAAAACCTATCCCAACTATTATTTTATTCACTTTTGTTCCTAAAAGCATATCACATAAGGGTTTTGGGAACTTTTGGTTTCAAAAGCACATCACTTAAGTGTTTTGGGAAATTTTAGTTCCTAAAGTATATCCTATGTTATCCAAACATTAAAACATATTCTAATATTCCATCCCTATTGTGCCATGAAGTTTAATTTGTTCTTAAAGTGCACCAAAAGTGTTCCTAGTGTACTAAAGTTCCCAAAGTCTCTCAAAATTCCACCCATGAAATGGAATTCTAGAACATGACTTATAAGATCATAACTTTTGTATCCACACTCTAATTTGAGTGTATTTTGAATATTTAGAAATATCTTGAAGAAATTATTCATCTTGTATTAGATTTAGAATTTCAAAACTTGTATACAGTTTTCATGAGAATCATTTCTCAAGTGTTATTTTGTTTGCCTTCATTTTGAGAACTTGTTTCACTTTTTGGTTCTAAAAACTTGTTGAGAATGCACCTATGACTTGATTTGGTTCCCAAAATGTTAAAAGGGGTTCTAAAGGTTGAAATAACCACTCAAAACTTCACCCAAGTTTTTAATGAAGTCAAAAAGTGTTATCATTACTCAAAGGTGAGGAAGTTCTCCGAGATGGAACTCCAAAACCAATATTATATTCATTATAAATTTCTCATCCAAAATCTAATTTGAGTTCCATTTGAAGTGTTGGGAATATATTTAATTAAGGATTAAACTTGTTCAAGTTTGTTTTAGAAACACCTCGTACATGGAAAGTAGCCAGGTTAATAATAAAACAAACAAAAAGCCAAAGAGGAAAAGTCAAGAAATCTTGACAACAGACCACCAAAAAATAGAGCCGCATAATACCATGTCTATTTATTAACCATTAAATTTTTGAGAGAGAAAAAAACTAACCAAAGGAGACAAAGCCGCAAAATCTAGGACTAAAAACAACAAAAGGATAAAAAAGGCCTTCCATTAGTTCTCCTTAGCCTTATTGCGGGTTCTAGCACTCGGCCCGATATCCATCCTACCCAGTAAATTTGATGATCATAAGTTTTGGTCTTTTCTCCTCCTTTTCCACAACATGGGTGTCCACAATCTCAGGTTCTTTAGGAAATTTCTCCTCCTTATCCTCAATTTGGGTGTTCGATGTCTCTAAATCGGTCTTAATCTAACGTGTCTTTACTATCGTAACTACTACTAGGACAAAACTCATATTGAGCTTGTTATTTTCCACTTTTTCCACTTGTTCCTTAAGGATAGATAACCTCTGATCCCATGAAAAAGTCTACTTGTATTCCCCATATTCTTTTATTCTGGACCTCTATTTTATGGTGGAACTCCTTCAACTCCTAAATAAAATTCTTATTGACCATGAGAATGGTATCGATAGTCAACTCAACACGCATAATCCTAGCCTCCTAGTCCACAAATTCTCTCTCCCTTCTACAAGATATTTCACCCACATTTTGAACACTTGGGTTTCATATTACAAAGAACAACAGCTATCCCTTCAGGGGTGTCTTTCCCCTTCATTTTTTTCATGCTTTTAAAGGTAGATGCAAGGGTTTCTTGGTTAGACTTAGAATCACTAGCATTCAAAGGTTGAGAAGGGATGATGCATTTTCCCTTTTTCACTAACATGAGAATCAAACATTGATGTAAAGGAACATCAACTTTATTTTTTTTTAAGTCAACAACGATGGATAACAGGGACCTATAGAGGAAGAAAGAAAGACTCATATCTTGGTTCCTATGGAAGATATTTAGGATGGAGAGATGATAAGAGAAAATATTTCTAAATTTACCTTCCAGAGTCAGGTATTTCATGACAACAAGACATATGTCATCCCAGTGTTTAGGGAGATAAGTACATGTAATGCTATCATCATAAGAAATAGTATACTCTCCAGTTCAGAAAAAAGTGGTTATCTCATTTTTTTGTGAGTTTTGTGTTTTTAAATTTTGAGACCATTCATAGCAAGCCCAATTATCTCAGTTATGGATTCTTCAGTAACCCTAATTTAAACCCCCCTAAAATTGAAGCCCCCTTCAACCCAAACATATCCAAAATCAACAGAGAGTGTGGGGTCGTTACCTTTTAGTCACCAAATATACTTGAAGAAGCCCCCTTTGCATAGAAGCTTCCACAAAATGGTGTCATTTTCAGGTGAAGGAAGTGGGTTAGGTTCTGACCCTATGGCCACCCAATGTTTTCCAAATACACTTTATCTCTTCAATTCAAACAAAATGTAATAACCAATTTCAAAACACTTGAATAATTTCCAAAGAAAATGAATCGTAAAATTTCCCAAAAATATTAGGATCTTTTTGAACTCCCAAGCATGTGAGATTTGGTTTCCATCATTACACTACCTTTGAAGATGTTTTATCATTTATCAATTTTATAATGCTTTCCCAAGGAATATGTGTCCCTAGACACATCATCGATTTGACATGTTGTTTCTTTTATTAGAAATAATGTACACATGTTTATTACCTACCCTGAAGGTGTGATGGATGTCCACCTTATTCAAGTTTCATAATATAGTTTTGCATAGAATTTTCTTGATAATAATTTCTCAAGTGTTGTTTTTGCCTTCATTCTAAAAGTATTTTTTTCTCATAGTTTGAGTTTTACTCATTAAAACTTGATCAAAATTTGGGCATATCATATTCACTATGCAATCACCATTTTGGAATGTATTTATGATTATTTTCTCATTGGTGAAGGAAAATTTATCATATAAACTTCAAAAACATCAGTAGTAAGAATGGTAAGTTGAAGGTGAACTTATATCAAAGAAATATTCCACCATAGTGAATTGTATCAAGCAAAGAGATTATTTATTTTAATAAAAAAACACCAATTTGGAATCCATGTGTGTTGATGATTTTTATGCTTCATAATCATACATATGAATTTTTTACATAACACTCTCATCCTAAGAGAGAATAATGTATATGAGATTGTTCTTGAATTTAGGTTACAAGAATGAAGATGAAATTTCGAGTTCCTCTCTGGTTATTCCTTCAAATATTTTTGAGATTTTACCTTGGGAACTAAAATTTTCATGGTGAATATGGATTTATATGTGTAAACCGTTAAGAATTGATCAATACAATTGTGGTTTTCTTCTTTCCTTTAAATGTTTTGTGTTTGGCGTGAATATATTTTCCCTCTTGTGTATTTTACATTATTTCCAAATTGCTCACATTAGATTTGAGTACATATTTATTACATTCATTCTAAAAAATGTATCTATGTCACTTTGAACTAGAGAAACTCCACATTTTAATCTATTGCTATCACCACCCCTTTTAGCTTAGGATTTACTTTTATGCATCTCTCTCTCTCTCTCTCTCTCTCTCTCTCTCTCTCTCTCTCTCTCTCTCTCTCTCTCTCTCTCTCTCTCCCCCTAGTTCCTTAGATGTGTTAGTGTAGGATAGTTATAGGAGTAGGTTTAGCATTAGATTAGTTTGTGTTCTAAAGATTCTCCTAACCCATGAAATAGAGTATCTGGCCTTCTCTAGAGGTTTGTCTCAAGCCATAAGTCCCACACTTGGAGACAATCCCATGTTGGCCCAAAATTCTTAATCTTCCATGATCAAATATAGGGTGTAATTTTGATTGCCGACATGAATCAAGAAAGGTAATTCCATGATTTGTATTCATCATTCTTATTCTCTTGATCATGTTAGGGACTTTATTTTTATCTATTGGGAAATTTTATTTCAGTCACTTAAGTGAAATTTCCATTTTTCATTAATAAAAGTGATTTTGTAAAACTTAAGTGACTAAAATATAATATCACTTTAAGTTTTAACTTAAGTGAAAGTGAAAAAGATTAAACTTATATTATTACTAGGAAGGTGGTTATGGGATAAAATTATAAATTTAGGGATGGGATTTACATTGTAAGTGTTTCGTTCAATACTATTTTTTCCCTCTATATGCTAAAGGCATTTGTTGTAACTTTGTGTACACAAATTTTTTAGTTTCCATGAATATATATTACAATGATGATGTGTTCCTTTTTCCCTATGGTTTTTAGTCCCTTCAATCATAACACTTTGAATTTATATTTTATAATTTAATTAATTTACAAACATTATTTTTATCCCTTTTTATGCAATGCCCTAATACTCAAACTTTGTGTTGAATGTTTGGGTATGTGAAATATTTTCCATATATATATGGTTTGGATATTATTAAGATTTTTGATTCATGTTATTATTATTCAAATATAATATTCTATTGCATTCCTTCATATGTGAGAGTGAGATATTTATATCTTTTTAGTTACTTAGAGTTATCTAGGAAGACTCATTTTCTAGTATGTTGCAAGGTTCTCCCTTCCTCCTCTACTCTCTCCTTTCTCATCTCTTTCTCCTCATATTTTCCACCCCCACATCATACCCCCATCATACAAGGGAACTACCCTCTCAAACATATAGGAACATCACCCTATCATTAAGTGTTTTTTCCTAGCCATTAAAATTTTTATACCTCCTCCATTGGGGCATATCTAAAAATATAAAAGTGACATACATAAAATATTTCTAAAAATCATAAATGTAAAGTTTATTCAAGACCATATCATGAGCCATATTAGCATCATCAAAAGTAATAACCGACTATAAAAGTGGTATATTGGTAATAAAATAGAATAAAACATCAAATGGATGATCATAAGGAGGACTAAGTGATGATCATGGTACACTTCTGATTTATAATTAGTAGTTTTGCGGTCATGAAGTTCATCATTACATAATTTTATCTTTGTATTTTCATTATAATGATTAGATTATTCGTTGGGTGTGTCCCATTCAATAGAATTTGTATCAATAAGGTCTTGTATATCATGGTGAATTTTAACACATTAATTAGTAGAATAGAAAACACATTTATAATAATCAATATAGTCATCAACATCAAATTACTTACTATGAGGCTTTTTATCATTGGCATTAAGTGGTGGAGGGAGATATACAAAGTTGGACTTCGGTAATAGTTTAAGAAATAGATGAGGTGTAGAACAATTGTGTGAATTTCTAGTGAGGATCTTATAACTCGAAGCCTTGACGTTATGATACAACATGAGAAACAACTTTAACACCATCCTTATTGTCACTAGGATTTCCTTTGAAATTATGTTTTCATTGAAACTTAGAATTAGATGAAAATTGGTAATGTAGTTGATATTTTTCATGATTAGGATCTGAGCTTCATGCTCATTTAGTAAATGAAATAAATTTAAAAATGATTTAAAATTTTCAAAGATAACTAGTTTTTGTAAAGGGTAAAGAATGATGTGTGTAAATAGATCTTGAAGCTCACTACTATCTACTAGAATATTATTCATCTTGGTAAGCATAATCTTGTAATGTAGGATATAATAATTGATTGGTTCACTAGAACCTTTTTGCATTTAATCCATTTGAGAATAAGAATCTATACCCAAAGATTTGATATATATTTGTGTAATGATTTGGTTAGCTACAAGGGTAAAATCTTAAATAGAGTGAGTAGAGAAATCATATAACCGTCATAATGCAAAATCCTTAAGACTTCTAGTAAATATCTTGGTAATTAATGTGTCATTATAAGCATAATCCAAGTAAGTGGCATAGAAAGCATGTATGTATTCTAAAGATCACCCTTACCATAAAAAATAGGAATATTAGGAACAACAAACCTATAGGAAATGGATATAAATCCACTTCGGAGTAATTAGGGTATGAATAGATTGAGTATAGTTCATGATATGAGCATATGTGGATGAACCTTGCTATAATTGAAAATTTTAATCTTGTAAAATATGAATAAGGTTTTCAAGAATTGATGTCGGAGCATCTATGAGAAGTCCTTCAAAATTAAATCTCTTTTTTTAGTCATCATGAGTGTGAAAGAGCTTCAGGAGGTTCTAATGGTGCATACAAGTCCTTCAAAGTAGTGGAGTTGGGAAATTTGAATTATTCCTCTTGTGTGTTTTCCTCCAAAAAGGGAATTTAAAAATTCAAATATATGTAATGAGTGTATGGTCTTAAAAGGGTGTTTCAATTGTGTTAAGTGTTATTGTACAGATCTTATAGGTGTCATATTATCATGAAGGACATGTTTTGAGTCCTTTTGTGTGTTTTTGCATCATTTAGATGCTTAAAATAATGTAAGGAATGACAATTATAGGTCTAGGAGAGAGGTAAGATGAAGAGTCACAAGGTAAGGGGAGTTACATTGCTTGTAATTGTTGCATGCATGAGGAGTTTGAGTTTAGGATGAGGGAGAGGGATTTTTTTTAGGTATTCCTCATGGGGGAAGTGGATGGAATGAAATTATATAGCAAGGGAGAGGTTTGAGTTAAAATGGGAGGAGATTTAGTGAGAACTGAACCTAGCAAGGTCCCGACGATGTCTAAAGAGGTGGAGGAGTTGCTAGAAAAGGTGGGCTATTAAAATTTTCAAAATATTTGATGGGTATGATGAAAAAATGAGTGAAGTAGTTGCTAAAACTTGGAAGGAAGGTCATGTTTGGGTAGGGAATTTCTCTTTCACTATCTCACCAAAGTTTATAGCAAAAGTGTCAAGCCTATCTCAGGAAGGAAGATGCACCTTCAAACCTAAGTTTGACTACAGTCTGAGATCGAATGCTTCATGCAAGGTAAGGGTGTGCCTAAAAATATTCATAATGGTTATGCTAGAGAGGATTTGCCTCATCCTTTCAATGAAATAGCTCAGTTAATCATGGCGTATATAACTTTAGAAGGGAGATATAAAGTGATTTATGGGTATCACTTTCCTATGCTCAATCATGTTAGAAATAACAGACCCTACAATTTCCCCAATTTTCTATATTTTTCTTTGGCTAAATCTATAGCTCAAGTTGGGAAAGGAACTTTTACCCTTCCACTACATTAAGGGTTCATCAAATCCATGCTTAAGATGGGTGCTCCCCTCATTGGTAAAAACAAAAAAATGGGGCTAATTCTAGGAATTTGAATCAAGATAGTTTGGGGAAAAAAAGAGATCTTGGAAGCTAATGTGGTTGTTCCTAGTATGGAGGAAATGGGGAAATCGGTGGTTAAAAGGACTAGGTCTAATTTGGCCAAAGAAAGTGTTAAGAAGTAGAGGAGGGAGAGTGTGGCTTTGGAGCCTCAGGAGAATTTGGAAGTTATTTCAGATTCAGGGGAGCAATAGGAAGAGGAAGCTTACCAATCTGATAGTAGTGAGGAGCTGGAGGCTGGGAAATATCCAAAGAAATCTAAGGGAAAAATATCAAAAACATGAAAGAATTTATTGAGAGTTTGCATGCTCTCAAAACTACTCAGAAGAATTTGTTCAAAGCCTAGGATACGAGTCAAAAATCAAATGTCTTCATGAGAGAGTTTGAAAATTGTAGGTTAGATACTGATATCAACAGACATAAGATAAGCATGGTGACCATTGATCTGAGGGAACTTTAGGAAAATTTTGAGAAACTCTCATCTATTGTTCTTAGTGAACAACTAAAGAATGCAAACGAGAGATTTTGGCCATGGAGAATGATATGCTAAAAATGAAGGAGATTATTTTGTAGATCATGGATGTTCACATCCTCAATGTCAAAAGCACAATTCACCATCTTAAACTTCTGGCTGAGATGATTCATTCCATGGAGGTTGCAAAGAATAAAGAAAAGGATGGGTCTAGGCCAAAAGTGGAGATAGCTGAACCGGATTACCAATTCGGAAATCAACTATTACTAGCTTGGTCAAGGAATGGAACGGGTGCATGCACATGGTGGGAGACTTGATTAAATAATGATGGCTTATATGCCTTTCTGGATGTATGGTTTTTTTTTGTGTTTGTCTTGTTGTTAGTTCCTTGGCTCCCGTTGTTAGTTATTTTACTTTGGGATTTTAGGCTTGTGTTCTTGATATTGGATTTATAGTTTTGGTTTTTGGTACTGGTGGGGCTTCAATGGATACTCCCTTGGCTATTTTCTCTTGATCTTGCATACTATGTATGGGGTAGGGTCCCCTCAACCCTCTTTTACCTCTTACCAATTAAATATAAGAAACATATGGCATGATAATGAAGCACTTTGTTTGTGAGAATACATGTATCTTTCTTGTAGAATGTTGTGCATAGTATTAGGTAATGGATGTTCAGTGTTATTCTTCAAGATACTTCAAAGAAGTATTTACAACTCCTTGTGTAGATTATAAATATCTTAGATAATGAACTTTGTGCCAACTTGAGAAGCCAAGGTATGAATTGTGTGTGAAAACTAGATAACATGGTCCACACTAGTCATCATAACTCTTTAATTTTAACTCCAAATTCCTTGAAATTGTGTCCACAAGAATATGATCTCTTTTGGAAAATTGGTTTTAAACTTTTTTCTTAATTCCTAGTCATTTTTTATTTATAATGTGTTTTCCCATATGTACTTGAGAGTGCATACAAATTTTTCAACAAAATATCTACCGAGTAAAATGAGCATAACTCACGTGTTTTGAAGAGTTAGTTGCTTAAATTTGGAGATCATGATAATAGTATAATTTATAAAGCGGTTTTTAATATTTATGTGATTTTACTCTTATGTGAAATATTTTAATAAAACCTCTTCACATTGTTTTTGTAAGAAATAATCCATTTTGGGCTTAGGAAGGATCCTCGTATGCAAAAACGGAGTTAAGTTATTGTTTTAAATCCCATTTATAGTTAGATATATGATTTTTATTATTTCTCTCTAAGTCATTTGGCATTAGAGCATGAATTTTGTATAGTTTGCATATTGTTATTGATAACCACAAGTTATTTGTGAATGATTGATGAAGATTTTAACAGGAAAGAATCAAAGAAAGAGAAAGTGGAAAATCCTTGAAGAGATAAGAAGAAAGTGAGTGAGAATAGGCTGAGAAGAGAGTGAAGAAGACACCAAAAGACCTGGTGAGGCCAAGGTGAGGTGTAGAGAAAGGGAAAGGTGAAACAAACTTGTCAAAAAGAGAGAAGATGGAGTTAGAGAGAGAAGAAGTGATTAAGGGATTGATAGAGATGATAAGCCACCAAAGGAGAGAAAAAGATAGGATAGAGAGAAAGGAAAGAGAGAAAAAGAAAAGAGAAAGAGAGAGGAAATTGGACTTGTGGATGCAACGAAGAGATAAGTGAGTTAAAGAGAGAGGTAGAAAAGTTGATTGTGTTGATGAGTGAAGAAGCAAATGAAGAGATTGGTATAGTATTGAGAAGAAGGTCAAATGGCCCATAAAGAAACTTGTAGAGAGGAGAGAGAGAATGTAGGTAAAGTTACAGCTTAGGGAAGAAAAGAAGAGACTCAAGCAATGTGAAAGAGAAGTAAATAAGAATATACTAAGAGAGAGTGAAAAGGAGGTGAAGAAGGAAGTCATTCTTGAAGAAAGCATGCAAATAAAAGATGAAGAAGAGATAATGGAGAGGTTTCTAATTTCGATAAGAAAACAAGAATCTAAAAAATGAAGAATAAATGAGTGAAGAATTTGGTAATGAGAGAGAGAAAGAATAAGTAACATAGGTAGGACAACTTTAGATCCATTTTTAAGGCTTGAAAATGGAAGAAGAAGAAGAAAAGTAAGAGTACATGTTTATCTATGAGAATGAAGAGTAGGTAGAAATCTAAATAAAATCTCTTGAAGAAGCTTTGTTTGGGAAAGGAAGAATAAAATATGATGAAGAAGAGGTTGAGATAGTAAGTTAAGATGCAAAAATTAAAGAAGTACAAATGAGCGATGAAGAGGAAGAAGACCAAGATGAAGAGAAGAAAGAAATGATGGAGGAAGCCTTGAATGAGACCAAATGGTCTCCAAATTTTTCATCTTATGCTATTTTTGACTATGTTTGTGCAGATTTGGTAGATAAATAAATAAAGGTGATTGAATAAAAGGCTCTTGAGAGAGATTACAAGAATTAGATGCAATAATAAGCTATCATTTTGGATAACAATACTAAGAACATGAAGATGAAAGAGAAAGGAAAAGAACAAAGCAAAAAAAAATGAAGGAGCAAGTAAGAAATGTCAAGGAAAGTGGAAGGAGAAAGAAAAATATATGAGACCTCGTAGGTTTTAGAGAAAAAAAAGGACAACGAGTGTGTAGAATAAAGACTAAAGGAAAACAAAGAAAATGAAGATGTAGTGGAGACCCAGTGGTGTAAGAAAAGTACATGAAGGATTCTTTTTCTCCACCATGGGAGTATGATGTCGAGATTCTATGAGAAGACCTTGAAAATCAAATCTCTTGTTTCTTGGAGTCATCATGAGTGTGAAATATCTTTAGAGGTTATAATGGTGCATAAAATTCCTTCCAAGCAAGTAGTGGACTTGGGAAATTTGAATTATTCCTCTTGTGTGATTTCCCTCCAAAAAGGGAATCTAAAAATTCAAATATATGTAATGGATGTATGTTATTGAAAAGGGTGATTCAAGTGTGTTAAGTTTTGTTAGAGTCTTACAGTGGAATTTTATAATGAAGGACGTATGTTGAGTCCTTATGTGTGTTTGTGCATCATTTATATGCTTAAAATAATGTAAGGAATGGTAGTTATAGGTCTAGGAGAGAGGGAAGTTGAAGAGTCACAAGGTAAGGGGAGTTACATTACTTGTAGTGGTTGCATGCATGAGGAGTTCGAGTTTAGGATGAGGGAGATGGATTTTTTCAGGTATTACTCATGGGGGAAGAGGATGTAATGAAAGGAGATAACAAGGGAGAGGTCTGAGATATTGTAAGAAACATATGACATGATAATGAAGCACTTTGTTTATGAGAATATATGTATCTTTCTTTTAGAATGTTGTGCATAGTATTTATTAATGGATGTTTAGTGTTATTATTCAATATCCTTCAAATAAGTGTTTATAACTCCTTGTGTAGATTAGAAATATCTGAGATAATGAACTTTGTGCCAACTTGAGAAGCAAAGGTATGAACTATGTGTGAAAACTAGATAACTTGGTCTCGAACCAGTCATCATAACTCTTTCATTTTAACTCAAAATTCCTTGAAATTTTTACCAAAATAATATGATCACTTTTTTCATATGGGTTTTCAACATTTTTTCTTAAGTCTTAGTAAGTTTTTTGTTATAACATGTTTTATGAGTTGTACGGAGAGTGCATGAAAATTATTCAACAAAATGTCTTCCTAGGAAAGTGAGCATAAGTCGCGTGTTTTAAATATTTAGTTTCTGAAATTTTTATATCATAATAATAGGAAAAAAATTCAAGTTGGTTTTCAATATTTCTTTGATTTGAAACTTATGTGAAAATTTTAATAAAATATCTTCGGATTGTTTTTTTGCAAGAAACAAGCCATTTTGGGCTTGGGAAGGATCCTCGTATATAGAGAGGATTTTAGATCTTATTTGAAATCCCCTCAATATTTAGATATATATTATTGTTATTATTTCTCTTTGAATCAAGAACTTAGCTCTAGAAGAATCATGAGAGCCACTATGGGTCTATAAAGGAGATATAGGAGTAGAATTGGTCATAGGAATATACATAGTAATATTGTGAGGTGGGGCACTAGTTTCCCCCAAGATATAATAACTTTAGATGTAGGAATATTGGATCTATAAATAATAGAATATGTATGAGGAATACCAATGATGATTTTCTCATTAGATGATTGACCACAAGATAATTTGGTTATGAGAATAATCTTGATAAAAGGCGCAATATTGTGAGGGTTATTATGAAGTTGTGTATGAAAATTAGATAATAATTCAAATTTTTCTTGATCTAAATTATTTTCCTAATCAGAATGGTGTTCTCTATTTATATCACTATTTTTGTAAAGGAATTCCTAGTAATTTGGATCAATGAGAGAAGGTATTCCTCTAACATGAGAAGAAGATGAATCTATGGAGACACAAAACTTGTGAGTGGGAGGAGAAATTTAAATATGATCAATAGGTTGATGATTAAGCCTATTACTAAACCAAAAGGAAATGTAATAAAATCATGCATAAATTTGAAAATTAAACCCTTGGGAAATTAGGTTTAAACAAATTGATGATTTGATCAAGATTCAAGTTCCCAAATGTTTACACCCTAAAAATATAAAAGAGTGTTATTATATTATTAGTATTAGGATGAAAAGGTTTGTTACATGATATTATTTAAATTAATTCACAAACACTAACCATGTACATTCATAATAACACATTAATACTTGGAACAATTCTAAAATGATAATATGATTACTCAAAATACATAAATGGATAATTACTTATCTACACAAAGAGGTACAAGAAGAATATGGGTGTGCAGACTAGATGAAAAGACTATTTTGAATCTTTAAATGCTTTGTCTCTAGAATTATAAATGAAAACTATTCCTATTCAAGACCATATATTTATTATCAGACGGTATTTACCTGTTATTTTATGGTTCTTAACTCTTGTGTATGGTCTTGGTTTTGTTTATAGTAGGAATTTATATGTATGGTTGTGATTTAATATGATTAGGTTCACTCTGCAACCATAGGTGTTGCACATTTACAAAACCATTTTAATAATTTGATCCAATTTCAAACCCTAACCTTGTGTGGGAGACCCTAAAAAAGGTTAGTGTTTTAGTGTTTTTTTAAGTGCAATTTTTGCATCACCTAGATCAACACTACCCCGAAGAGGCCTCAAACTACACATAGTTCTCCACCTAATATATGATATCTATATGGATGCAACTAGTTTGGAAAATTGATGATTTTACAATGATTTGAGTGACTTTGACATTGTTAATACATTTCTATTTTCCTTTTAAATTATTTATAATGAAGGAATCTATTATCTCGGACTTGGTTGAGTCCTTCAAACCTATTTTGGTGGATTCTCTAATTGATGTGAAACTATTATTCAGATATTTCAAAGAGTCTCGAGTGCTTTAGTATTGAGATTTACAAAAGGATATCATAAGAGTATTATGTGAATTATGAAGTCGAATTGAATCTCTAATATAAGGTTATATAGGTTAGATATCCACATTCTCGTCCAACATAGGAAAATGAACTAACTTGCATAATGATTTTAAAATTCAAAAGAGTTGTTAGATGGGTGGGTGCAAGATCGTATAGGATGGGCTTGACCATAATTCACCATGGACTGATATGTAAATTTTTTCCTAGGTAAAAGTGATGCAAAAGCTAAGGTTAAAGAATAGTTCCTAAATTTTAATTACTACTTTGGTTGATTAAAATTTCCTAAATGAATGACATAATAAAGTGTAGTGATGAGCAAGTTGAGAGAGAGAGAGAGGAAGATACACTTAGCGAGGGCTTAGAATGTGAGCATTTTTCTTATCATAAGACCAAATAAAAAAATTGTTGCAAAGGATAAGTTGTCAAATTTTAGTTTCTACATATATTTTCATGTAGGTTTGGATGAAATTATAGTAGTGCCTTGCATGTATAATACATACACAACATATATTTTAGTATGTGGGAAATATATGTTAATGATAATCACGATGTTAAATGGTTCTAACAACATAACTTCCTTGTATACCTAATGCCCTTATCAATTCCTTGAAATATGTCACAAATACACAATTCATAAAGTTATGGATATTTCAACTAAAGGCATCTTCCAACATCAAGAAAAAGGTTGGGCATGGTTTTTAAATAAGCAACATACCTTATAATCAAACATATATAATCAAAAGAAATAATGGATAAAATCCTATAAAATAAAATAGGGACCTTCTTCAATCTAAAGGAAATCAATTTAAATGAACCTCATATGCATTTCATCACAAAATTTATGTTAGGTTTATATTTTTCCAATTTTTACTCAATGTCATCATAAAAATCCATCTATAAAAATGAATGCTCCAAAACTAATACAAATTTCCAAAATTTCCTTTATAGAGAGTTTATGTTATATGCAGAGGTGCAATAAAGTGTCATCAAGCTTCTCAAAACATATCAAGACCCAAAAATTTACTCTCAATGGGTTTGTAAGAAGTTAAATAGTATTTATGTAGAACCTGTTCTAAGGGCAATAAACTTATCCTTTGTGTTTTGTACTTTCTCCGTCATTCATGCAAGTTCTCCTATAATTTCACTTCTAACTTTTCTATATAAAATATCATGGTTATTTTTTTTTTTTGATAAAAGGTGAAAAAGGGTTAAGGGGACCCTACCCCGTACAATAGGAGGAGAAAAAGATGACACAATGAAGACCAAACGAAGCTGCCTCTACCAGGTGAAAAGATAAACCAACAGATTGAACCATGAAAAAGAAACTAACAACAAAAGTATAAAAAACCAACAAACTATCTCAAACTTTTAACCCCTTCCCTTTGGATCTTAAGTGCATCTTGAGGGGTGAGATATCCCTTTTCTTCTTCCTGCTCACAACAGTCCAAACCTCAGAAGTATTTGGATTTACATTTTCAATATGGGTTGGAGTCAAAACATCTATCTGTTCCTTGAGATTAAGAGGCTCAGAAAAAACATCCTCCTTTTCTGGATCATTCAAAATCATAGGGTCGGAATCTGAGTCACCTTCTGAAGTATCATTCACCACTAAGTGTCTTGGATTAAAATTCTTCCACCATGAGCTATTCCTTTTAGCATGCTTCCTAATCACGTGACAATTTGAAGCTAGATGGCCAAGAGAAAAGCAATTTCTACATCTAAAGGGAAACCCTTCATAGTCTATATTTTGTAACCATGTTCGATCCTCCACTTTGAGTTCAATAGCAGCAGGGAAATCAACAGTAATATCCATATCAACCAAGATTCTAGCATACGTTGTGTGCTCAAAATCATCAGTTTTTTAATCTATAAATAAACATTTCCCTAAAGTATTGCCAATAGTTGTTAAACAACTTTCTAACCAGAATTGGAGAGGTAGATACGAAAGATGAATCCACACCAGTTTAACATGGAGGGAATCCAAATCAAGTTAAATAAAGGAAACCATGGTTTCATCATAAGCATATTGGATTCAAAATCCCATATTTTCCCAAAAATAAAATCTCTATCCACAGCCGATGCAAAAGCAACAATAAAAAAACCTCGAGCACTGGGGAAAATATCATGGTTATTGTTTCTAGATGAAATATGGATTCTTATTGATTCAAACCCCAAATTTGTGACCTCGACCTAAAAATGACTTAGCTGATTTAGGTCAGAAAATATTAATACATCCCCTTGATATGGTGAGTGTTTCCTACATACCAATACTCTAAAGAGGGATAAAACCTCACATAATTATACCAAACCAAGGTAATATTACTCAAATTATATAATAGAAAATTATCCCCGATTCATCCCTAACACTTGGCAACACACACCAATACTTTAAAATTATCTCAATGCTTAGTGTAAGGAAGCAATATATATGACTTGATATTTTTAGATTGTTTTTTGTGGAAATTTTTTGTAAGGGATAAATGTTTAAATAATTTATCTTTATATTATTATAGCATTCCTTAGGTTAGTGTTAGGTTCCTCTAATAGGTGAGGGTATGTTAATACTTATAAGTGACCTTTCATTAGTTTTCCCTCTCAACCGAGTCAACATTATCACTTATTCCAAATGCTAAGAAAAGCAACCATTTTGAAGATGTGACTATACGCCGGAAAAGCGACAAGCGAGCGTGGGAATCTCTAAGTAACTCTTCCGCGTACCTGACCTCCCGAGGTCGTGCCGAGACAGCCGGTGGGGATGGAATATGCGTGGGATGCAGAAAAACTAGTTAGGCAATCTAATGTCTTCAATACGCACTAGTGGAATTTGTGAATCTAAGGCAAAGAAGGCCCTTCTAACTCCGAATCGTGTGATAGATCGGTCCAGCGAGGATGACTACTCGAAGGCTCCAATCAATATCGAGCTCTGGCGTGATTCGATCTATGGGTTGTGGAATACGTGGAAAATGACCTAGGATAGTTTCGTGTATGTCTCCAGATAAGGTCATATGGTGGGTAGTGAATACAATCGACTCTACGGACGATTCTCTGGCCTAGTCCAGAACTCTCTAGCTTTGCTAGCTGCTATATCTAGTAAGGATAACTGTTCGATGATGGTGGGTGGAAGTGGGGTAGATCTGAATACTAGTGTACGTAGGCCAGTGTCTATGTCTAATTCTCCTATGGATTCATTAGGTTGCGGGATTTGTGGGTCACAACCGTAGACTCTTGGTTGTTGCGGTCCTGCTATGGTCATGTACGAAATCAGTCCCTGATCCCTAGTATCCAATAATCATATGCTTTTTCAGCCTCTATATTTAAAATTAATAGCTGTGTGATCTTCTCAGAGTACCTCACAGTCGTTCTTGCAACCTGGATTCTTAGGCTGGTATCTATATCTAGAAGAGTGTCTCCTGCATCTGGCTGTGGGACCAAAGGATCACAACCAAAGGTTTGTTCTCTTTCGAACCCTTCTACAGTCATATGAATGTTTGCCTAGGGTAATCTATAGTTCGGTTGATTTGACCAAAACGTGTGTGCTTGGTCGTCTTCTATATTTAATCCCCTCAACTGAGAGCTGATCTGTCATAAATCTGTTGTTGTTTGGAAGATTTGGATTCTAAGATTCTGGTCTATGTCAACTATTGCTGTGACGAGATTGGGTTGAGGCACAATTGGCTCAAATACGTATTCTCTGGGTTCCCTAGGTCCCATGATTGTCATACAAAACAATAATGTAAATCTAACTGCAACAAAGTGAATTTAACTATGTGGAATAAATCTAGAACATATATAACTTCTATTTTTGTATTTTCTGAGAAACCTTAAGAATTTAAGAAAGCAGCTATTTAAAATATCTAGAATTGACAACTAAGATAAAAACTTAAAACAAACAAAATAATTGATTGTATAGTTATTTATCTATGTGTAATTTGTAGATCTATTCTAAATAATGAAATAACTTGCCTAATCTATTTTCCGCCGACTCTCGATCCTACATCTCAGGAGTGAGTAGTGAATCATATTTCTCGAAACTATCAATCCCCACAGCTTCCCTGGCAATATCGAAAGTAAACTTGACTAAAAAGTAAGTGATTATCTACTCTATTTGATATATTTCTAACTTAGAACTTTGAAAGCTAGAACCTGGATTCTGCAGAATAGTGGTGAATCCAATGGTGTGTGTGATCTTGTCCCCTCAGTGTGATCTCCTCGTTCCTTCGTGTTCACGTGAATCCAGAAAAGCATGTAATGCTAGCATCAACAGAAGTAGATATTGGGACAAAGGTAAGCTCGTAATATGATCAATATAATGTGAGTAGGAGAGGGATAGCGCAAGAGTACAGAGCTTGGCTTATGCAATTCCTAGCGGGATCTATTGCGAGTCATGCAACATAAAGCGTCCAGAACCTGAAACTATCCTGTTTTGAGGAGCAAAACCTGCAACTTTAATGGCTTCCTAAGCTATTCTACTCCAATGGATTGGGTGAAATAACAACACTGCCTGCACAAGATGGATATGTGGCTTACCAACAGCTGAACAATGCTAACTAAGCATGTAAAGAATTGAAACTATGGCTTCTAAGAAAAATAATAGACTGAGCTACTGAAATAGAAGATGAGAGCAAAAAATGAGAGGCCAATTGAGGGGCTTGAAGTAATGACAACACTTGCACAAGATGGATATGTGGCTTTCTAACTAAAACAATGCTAACTGAGCATGTAATGAACTAAACTATGAATCCTAAGCAAAATAAAAGACTGAACTACTAAATGAGAAAATGAGAGGAAAATTGAGGGGCCATTTGCTTGAGCACAAGCCATCTATTTATAGCATTTCATTCACCCAAAGATCAAAACCAAACCGAACTCTAAAACTATAAACAATGGCCAAATACTATTCTAGGGGACCAAAAACATAAATGCAAGCCCAAGTCGGTAAAAAAAAGTCAGGTGAATCGTTGATTTTTACGTGAGTCGTGTTAAAAACACTTTCTGAAAACACGTAAAGGACCACCGCTTAATCGGGCGCGGCGTCACGAGACCGCCGCCTTATGCATGGCGCGGTCACAGATTTAGCCCATGCAAGGCGGTGGTTTGTAAAAAGGATAAAAAGGCTAAAAGAGGGGAAAAAGAAAAATAAAGCACGCAGGGGCTAAGCGGGGCATGCGTGATGTTAACGCACACTTAGAGATCTTTTTTCGATCCCAACACCTTACGAGAGACTGTATCATCATTGGGGCACTTGTTACGTTGTTGGGCAAAGATGAAGACCTTACAATTTTGGGTACGTACAGTGACTATTCAAAAATATGGGGACAAGTTCATAGGATGTGTATAGGTTTGGATATAAACTAGTGTAGGACCCATAGACTTATCCAAGGTGTGACATAAATCAAATCTAAGATAAGTGGAGGTTTATAAAGATGTTAACCAGTATATGTAGTGATTTATAAAGAGTTGAGTTGGAAATCAGTTTTCATCTAACATATACAGAGTATGGGAGTGAGTAGGAAGGTTCATTTAGTTGATAAAATAGTTTATAAATGAAGTGTGAATCATATAACTACAAAATTCCATATTACCGATTGTCGGGACCTAATTTAGGGTATTACAATCTATATCACTTTAAGTAGTATATAGATCACTTCGGACACATATTATATCTATATTTATATTTTATTTTTAAATTTGAGGATTGACAAGGAGAAAGTAGTACTACCCTACACCTTTGGGTTGATATTTGTTTGTAGTTAATGATCCAAATTTCAAAAAAATGATACATGGTATGATATTGAGGAGAAAATGGAAAATATTTGTCCAATTATTTGGCCATTAGGAGGGTAAACATAGATTAATTTTCACCATGAAAAGTGTGTCAATTAGGACCCATGTAATTTACACTCTTCAAATAAGCATGAGCATAGTTTAATGGAAACTTGGTTCACATATGATAAGGTGTATTCATTCCTTAGCTCTTTCAATTTAAATATTTACAATTATTTGGATTATTTCAAAAATTCATCATGAAAATACATTGATCTACACACGATTTCTTACATATTTTACATGAATAAAATGGAATATTACGTAGAGACACTTGTCAACACACAATGTACCTATATATCATGAAAAAAATTATATTATTCCTTATAATTTAGAATTTCTAATAGTATATTAAAATGGGACATTTTTAGAAAACTAAAATTAGCCTTTGGAAATTTGGCAACATCAATTATGGCATATTGTTATACACTTAGACAAATCACATATATTTTACTTTTAAATACACTCTCCCTCTACCAATATTCCAAACTTTTTCTAAACCACATCTATTTTCTAGTCATATCTATTTAGGATCAATTTAGTATATAGGAAAACACCTCATAATCCTATAAAAATATTATACATACCTCATATTCACTTTTGCACTCCCAAGACATGCACTCCCAAGAAAATACTAATAAACCTAGACCATTTTAGTTTCATGAGTTGGGTAAGGAGGGAAATTAAGAACTGTTCTCATATATATATATATATATATATATATATATATACATACATATATATATTACATGAGATTATTACTCACATTATACACACCTTGGATACCTTTAGATATCTCACACTCTCTTGGAGCACTCTCACTACATTAACGATCATTATTAAAGGTGTAGAAAATCTAAAGTCTATGAAGTAAAAACCTTAGCTAAGCCCACATAGACAAATTTAAAGTCAAAGAGGTAAAAGTATAAATGAAGGTACATTATTTTAACATATAATTTTTCACTCTCTCACCCGGAAGGAACAACTACATGTGGTTTGATCCCTATTCATAATATTTGCATATTTTAAATTCTCACCATAGTAGTTATTACCAGGGTTGTCCAAACCAAAATGATAAACCCTTTTAAGTGACCCTTATAATATTGCAATCACATTAGCCATGTTGAGAATAGAGAAATCATAACCATCCCTTCTGAGGAGGAGATAAAATTGATTTTAGATGCTATGGAAAGTGACAAAACTCTAGGGTCGGATGGTTTCCATGCCTTTTTCTTCCAGATGTACTAGGATATTGTTAAGAAAGAAGTGGTTTTAGTTTTCCAATATTTTTTTCTGATCTGGAAGCCTACTCAAAAAAATCAATCATACCTTTATTGCTCTCATACCCAAAAATCTAGGATTAAAATATTTAGGGACTTCAGACCCATAAGTTTATGTAATACTATGTATAAGCTAATCTCCAAAATCCTGGCTTTCAGACTAAGGGAGACTCTTAGTAACTTCATTTCTCCTAACCAAGGATCCTTTGTGTCGGGAAGAAAAATTCTAGACAACATAATCACCATTCATGAGATGATCCACTCTGTTGAACTTTCAGGAAGGGAGGCTATGATTGTTAAGTTGGACATGCAAAAATCCTATGACAAGATTTCCGGGATTTCTTGTTCTCCCTTTTAAATTATTTGGGATATCATCCTCACTTCATCAAAATGATCCAAGCTTACACTAAAGACCAGAGCTAAATTATTATTATTAATGGGAATCCAAATGGTTTCTTCATCTCGGAAAGGGGTTTGAGGCAAGGAGATCCTTGTCACCCTTCTTGTATATTATTATTGCTGAAACATTAAGCAGGTTATGCTCTAGGGCCCAAGTTGAAGGTAACATGGAGGGTATTAAAGTGGCTCATGGAGTTGAGAATCAATGCTTGCAAAAATTTTGGATGACATGGTTCTCCTTGGATAAGTTGTTGTTCAGGAGGCTTGGGTATTCAAAAACATCACCAAACAATATGAAGAAGTTATTGGTTAGAGGATTAACTTCAAAAAGAGCTCCTATTTTTTCATAAATGTGGGGAGGAGTAGCGAGAATAGGTTAGCCAATATTCTATATTACAGCATTAAAGGCCTCCCAAATACCTATCTTGGAATGCCTCTTTGTGGGAAAAAGTTAGAGGAAGGAGGTTGGAATAAATTAATAGAAAATTTTCATAAAAAACTTTCCTCTTGGAAAGGATCATTGTTGTCACAGGCTGGAAAAGCTCAACTCCTTCAAAGTTGCTTACAGGGTATTTTTGTTTTCATCATGTCCATTTTTACGTTACCAGTAAGAGTTAGGAAAGATATTGAAGGTATAAAAAAGATATTTTTATGGACTGGATCAGAGGAAAATAATATAATCCCCTTAATTTCTTGGGACAAGGTTACTCAACCCAAGGATAGAGGGGGTCTTAGATTGAAGAATATTCAATTCATGAATCAAGCTCTAATAGCAAAGGTTGGTTGGAGATTGCACAGAGAGGAGGGAACCTGGATCAACATTTTGAAAGTGAAATATTTGTGTCCCTTTGGCAGTACTTTGGATCTTTTCTCTAATTTGGAGCTCCCTAGAGGATCTATCTTCTGGAATAATATTTTCATTCTAGAAAGTTGCTAATTAAAGGGAGTAAATGGAATCTTGGGAAGTTACAAAGATAATTTTTGGGAAGATCCATGGATTAAGGAAAAATCCCTCATAACTAAGGAACCATGGAGTGAGCTCTAGAATTTCTTTAACCAGGAAAAGGGGGAGCTGGTTTGTAGATATTGGAATGAAGAGAGGAAGTGGATCCAAATCCTATCCCCCTCACTATCAAGGGAATTTATATCCCTTTCAAGAACTTAATCATCTCCTTAAATACTATCACATACCCCAAAATAGAGCTCAGGATGAGTTAATTTGGAGAACCATGAACACTAGGGAGTACGGGGTCAAGTCAGGATACTTGCTAAACTTTGAGCATATTGAACCCAATATCTATTGGAGGAAGATCTGGAATAAAAATATTATTCCCAAAATCAATATTTTTCTCTGGGAAGTTGTAAAAAGAAATATCCTAATTGTGGATAGGTTAAGAAAAAGGGTATGATCATCACTAATAGATGCAATTTGTAAATGTAATGAAGAGTTAATCCAACATATCTTCCTGGAATGCTCTTTCTCCTTTCAAGTCTTCTCTGTGATCCTCAATTTTTTTAAGATACATATGGTCCTCCTTGGGATGTGGCCCTTCTCCCTAAACAATGGAGCTTCAATTTCCAAAATGAGTTGATCAAAGAAATATAGAAAATTTCCCTCTCATTTTTTCACCGAATAGTATGCGTACGTAAAAGAAAAATAGATAAGGTAAGAGTGAGGAGGAATACCTCTCGAATGAAGGTGGAAGGTAGAGTACGTGTGTTCTAATTTTCCGATCCAATACTGGTTGTGAGAACTTTATTTTCTAGAGGAACTACTTGCATGAATACAAAACAAGACCAAAATAGGAATATTAAACAATATATGACATTGGAATGCCTAGCGTATGCTAGATTTAGGAAGTGTGATACTTCTTAGATGGCTATCAATCCACTGTTTAACAAATTAATGTAAGAAATGATGTGAACCAATAATGTCCTAATGTAGTCGATATGATTTAGGTGTCTAATCTAACAAAGCAGGCTAGGCTGATGATCAGATCTGGAAGTCAAACATGTAAATAAGGTGGTTGGGATGAGTCAAGGTCAAGCTTTAGGTGATTTGATTTATTTAGGTAAATGTTATAGGGTTGTTGTTATAGGCAGGTTTACTAGACACAAAGAATGACTTCAATCTGGGGTATGACTAATGTCGGTTGAGGATAAACCGATGACAGTTTAGGTTAATCAACATCGGTAGGGTCGAGATGATAGAAACTTAATGAAGTTTGGTTTTGGTGATTCTCTGTGATTACATAGAGAATGGACAGAGAATGGTGAGGTTGATGACAGTTCTGGGAATACTCAGAGATGTCTAGAGGTGGGTATAGAGGATTGAGAGGTTATAGGTGATTAGGTGGAGAGATTAGCAGGAGGGTGAGAGATGATGGGGTGCAAATGATACTAGAACTCCTAAACAAAGATGAAGAAATTGATCTAAATAAGTATGGAAAGGTGCAGATCCAAATGTACTTACAAAGTTAGTGGTTGGATGAAGGTGATGGTTGATATGTGGAATAGGTGGTTATTTTCATGATTGTACTTCCCAAACATTATCGTGAATGCTTTCCTTTCAGATCAGTGCTTGGTGCTAGTTCAGGATGTCTGGATGTGCAGGAGTTCTCTAGTGCATGCTTATATGCACGTCTCTCTTCTCCAAAACTTCAATAATTCTTCCAACCTCTCAAAAAAGGTTACCAAAGTGAATATATGGTAACCGACGATGGTTTAGGTGATCAACATCGTTTTGGGTTGAGTGACGCGCTTAAGGTGGGAAAATCCTAGGTTTACTAAAAATGACAGATCTTGGCAATATTTTTAGCTAGCTCTATCCATTATTCGGATCAAAATGGAATGTTGTGCTTAGATAAATGGGCATGTGGTTAGAGGAAGAATAGGCATGTGATTTTAGGGTTGAACTAAGTCTTAGTTAGTTATGGTAAGTAGGACTAAGTCTTAGTAAAAGGAAACATGCTAAGAATAGGTTTATGATGAGGTGTCTAGGTGATGTGGTGGGGTGAGGTGGAAATTATTTTAATTAAGGTAATTAAATAATGAATATTGTGATAATGGGAATTAATTTAACTGGTAGGTAATTAAATCAATATGCATGTAGGGTAAAGGGGGAGTTTGACCCAAATTTGGTGTCTACATTTTGCCCCTTTTTGTCGTGTAGCTTGTATTGTTAAGCGATTAACACAAACAACAAGTAGTGATTATCCCATGTGTGGGTGAAGGTGATCCCCTCAAACCAAGAATTGATGAGGTGTTATACAAAATCGGTGACTGGTTTGACAAATGTGTAGTTGGTGGAAATGAAGGTAGGTGGGGAAGGATATGAGTATTATGGGAAAGGGTGATGGTCAACTCGGGTAATAGCTAATAGGTCGGGGTCAAATTGGGAATGTGTAATGGTTAAATAGGGTAATAGGTAATATAGTATGGGGTCAAATTGGGTAATGGGTAATGGTAATCAAACTCTACATCATCCATCCAGGTCAATAGGTTTATCCAAACAAGGGTGAAGTGTGTCGGTATACAAGGTATAGGATATGGTCCAAACACACAATGTAGGTCAAGAACATGAACATTTAGGTATGTTTTGGTACACTAAAGGTTTGTTCAGATAAATGGCACGGTAATAGGCAAGGTATGCTTGTTAGGCTTAAACAACATAGGTAACAACATCACAAGGTATAACGAGTACATAAGGTCAATGGTCACACAAAGTAGATCAAGTCCATGTAAATAGGTCATGGCACGGGTAAGTCCAAGGTATAGGTAAAATAAAAATCTTGGGACGCAACTAAGGAAATGTAGGGGTAGGTTGGGCTTGAGAATAATGGAGTCAGGTCAGTTTAGGCATGATGGAGTCTTGTGTTTAATTTTGAGTTAATTTCCAAGTTATTGGTAGCATGGAAAAATAAATGATGATGAATATGTATGTTATGGTGTAAATTTCCAAAATCTTTGATATCATGGAAATTTGAAATGATTGATTAGATGTTTTGATGATGTGATAAAATGGTAGATATGTATGTGTGGTAAATTTCCAAGTGTTATGAAAAATGGAAACTAATTACAGTAGAATGTTAATAGAAAATATGTGGGGAAAATGGTTAGGGTAAAGAGTGGTCGAGCTAACCTCCAAGGGCCCCATGCCCTAGGAGTGCTACCTACATAGCCCTGGCGAAAAGGGGCCTCAGGCCGATGTAGTTCTCCCATAAGCTAGGGAAGAATATGATGAGGTAGAGTAATGGGTTGGTAGATTTTAGGCATGATTGATTCTAGGTCATAGGCATGGTTGAATGAGGTCACTTAGGCATGGTTGAGTTAGGTCACTTAGGCATGGTTGAGTCTAGGTGATAGTGGAAATATTTTAAAATGTAGGTGTCGATGGTCTAGTCCTATATAGGGTAATTAATAAGTAATGAAGAAGGTGAATGGTAAGAGGTGGCCAAAGAGCCACCTAATTGATAAGGACCATAATGAGTCTACCATACCATAGAATGGCTTATGAACATAAGACCCTAAATGTATTTCATAATGGACTATTCTAAGGGTGAATAAAGTCACATGATCATGAAATGTCACAATTGAAAAAATCCTTGAGTGGATAGAAAATTAGGGTGAAAAGGCATTGAGGTGAAAATGAGTGGTTTAACATAACTTAATATACAACGGCATTTTACCGGGAAAGAAACCCATGATCAAAAAATAGGCAAGTCCATGACGAAAAATTTATCATTTTTTTTTTTTTTTTTTTGTAATAGACTGGTCAATACGGGAATTATATATAGGATGAGTATATTATCTCATTGAGGTATTTGTGAAGTTGATCAATGCAGAAGCTTCAATATTTTATTTTGGTTTTTTTTGCAGGATAGTCTTTTTATGATAGACTATGTGCGATGATGAAAAGCTTTGTATAGTTGTCCTTTGAGGAACAATCTATTTATATGGGCGAGATAGAGAGAAGATATGTCCCTTTTGAGGGAGTGATATCATTGCTGGAAGTTTGACTCAAGGAGTTGAATCCTATTTTCTTTTGGACGTTTAAGTCATGGAAAAGACTATAAAGGAAGATTAGGTTCTTGTTTAGAAGACAAAACCATAGTACATAGAGGTTAACTATGAAAGAGATGGTTTCAAGTGATGAATGACCATGGGATTCCATATTTGAAAAGATGAAAATTATCCATGAGAATCATGCCATGAGTAGAGCCATGGTACTCATATTGAAGATAAGGATGAAAGGTGACGAATAATCACATGATTCTTGTTTAGTCATTGATCCTCAAAACAGTAACATGGAAGGTGAATGACACTAAAGGGATGAGTGGTCAATAGACATAAGGTGATATGGGACTAGATTTCAAAAATAAAATGGTTGAAGATACAAGGCATTGAGGGGCTCAAATTTGGGTTGACCTTCAAGTGAAGACAAATGATAAGCACCCGATCCATAGGTATGAGTAACGATATAGGTTACAAGCCAATTAGGAGAAAATTTGACCCATTTACCTTTTTATTCTTTGGTTACATGTTGATTTCGATAGTTGATTTGTGAATATAAGAATCTTCCGCACCAAGGTAGGTGAGGATGGACTCATCATCCTGACATTGAACGATGTTAATTAAAGGTGTATCATCATCGATCATGTCAAGATACATGAAGGGAAAAGAAGCAAGAGCCTCACCATTGTGTTGATAAGTCATAGGTCCTAGTGAAGTCATGTTCATGAAAAAACAAGAAAAAAAAGTTAGGAGGAATAGATTCATGTTCTATGGACTCGTGGGTGAAGGTGGTGATGTTGGTGAATGGGGTGGAGAATTTTTATCTTTCTCATGAGGTCAATGCGATCCTTCCTAGAAGATGGTACAAAAAATCCAATGCCACTACGATTTTGTGTTTATGGGTGGTACATGAAATGATGGTATGATGGCCTTATTCGTAAAATTGAAGCCAAATCCTTTCCATGCAGCAATGGTGAAGGAAAGTGTGGGTGAAGCGGTGGTTAGTGAGAGATTGGAGGTTAGATGAAAATGGTCATGTTTGGGATGGATTTTCAGGTGAATAGGTGGTAGTATCAAGTCCCCCATACGTTAAGTTGGTGCAAAGGTGGGGAGGACCATAAGGGAAAACCTCTCCTATGTGATAGTCATAACGAGGGTGTTGGCACAGGTTTCCATACTCTTGCAGAGTGAGGAATGTGTTAATATTGTAGAGGCAGTATTCCCCCAGAGTGAGGTATTGAAAAACACCTTCTAAGGGATTAGTAGTCAATATGTGGGTTGCAGGGGTAAATCACTAGATGATTGGGTAGGAGGGGTGGCTAGATGTGAAGTAGATGGGTTAATGTAGAGGTTGCATGGCGTAGTAGGAGTAGAAGAGTTAGGTGTGGGAGAGGTGGCAGCATAATTGATGGATGGGGTTATGGGTGAAGGAGAATTAGGGGTAGTAGAAGATTCCTTGACTAGTACAAGGACATCGTTAGGTTGGTACAACATGTTACAAGTTTTGAATGGTGATGGGTTGGTTAGGATGGTATAGTTATGCCCTTCATGTTGTATTTTACACAAGTGGTGTAAAGTTGAAGGGACACAACCCATGATGCAAATCCAAGGTCTTCTCATAAATCGGTTATACTAAAACTCTCCCTCTAAGACGTAGAATAATTCTAGGATAGTGTGAGGGCCCACACGAATGTGGAGAATAATGGTGCTAAGGGTGGAGGTGATGGCGTTGTTCAAGGAGCACAACATAACTAGGTTATTATGTATACAATTAGAATGTATTTGTATTTGATTATACACATGGGAGGATATGATGTTAATGCTAGCACCACCATCAATCATGATGTGTCATACACGTATGTTATTGATATACACGGAAACAAAAATGGTGGGATAAGGGTCATCTCGACAGAGAGAAGTACAATCTCCTCATTAGATAAACTAAGAGAAACGCAATCGATGAGTGGGCATGGGGGTAGAATAAGGAGATGATTTAGTAAGTGAGTCCATGTGGTGAGGGGTGATAATGGAGGCCACTGGTGTGGGGTCATTGGGTAAAAATTCAATGGATTGTAAAACCTCCATAAGGGCTTGTCTATGAGATTCAAAAGTTTGGACGAGATCATACAAAGACATCTTTAGAGGGGATTGATGTAATTGTTTTATCATTGATGCGATGGGTGACCCCATCAGAGATAGGGTATGTGGGTCCTTGAATGGTGATTTTGGTGTGGGTGTAGATGGTATATTGGGCACGAGGGTTGGTTGATGGGCTAGTTGCTTTTTCTTTTCCTTTGTCTTTCTCGGCACAGTGGAAACTTGGACCATGTTAATATGAGGGAGGTGGTAAATGGAGAAGGTGTAGGATGAGTAGTGTAACAACATGATGGGAAAAAACCTAATGGGGAGGAAAATCCTTGTGAAGTGAGTTGGGCACACTAGCATTTGGGTGGTGGTTTGGCTAACTCTCTAATATGGACCATGTTGATCTCAAATTTTGGAGGTGCAAAAAGGGTTATGGGGGTGGAGATGCAGGTCATTGAAGAAGCAAGGGACAATGATGTGTGGTGATAGGTGAAGGTGGAACATGGTCCTCATCAAGAAGGTCATTGTCGTCGAAATTTTGTTCAGGAGGACAAATTTGGAGAAGAATGGTTTTAGAGCCTTATAATTTTCTACATCATGTCTTGACACACGATGATAGGAAAAAATCTTGGTTTCATCAAACCCTTTTGGTTTGGGTTTGAGAGGATCATAAGGTCAAAGTGGTGGTAATGTGATGATGGAAGTATCTAAGAGATTGGTTAAAATGTTGGCATAGGACCCTGCTAACGGATCACAATGGGAAGTGAGTGTGGGTTTGGGTAAAGGTGTGGATGATCATGAGGGAAGAGGATTTATAGGAGGGGGAATGGGTTGGCCCATTAGTTTGGTAAGTGGTATTGTCTTAGGTTTTGATGGCATCTTCTTGGGTAAAGGTGTGGTAGAAGAGCTAGTGATGGAAGGTTTTGTTGGTTTAACTACCTTATTGGAGGGTAGTGGGTTCTTATCTTTGGTTTCACCTTCTTGGGTAAAGGAACCATGGGAGTATAAGATGTAGAAGGGAAAGTAGATTGTGGAAGAGGATGGGTTACCCATGGGGACAACTGAATTGTGGTTGAAGTATTTGGTAGAGATCGGGTGGATGGTATGGGTTGAAGTCATATGGGAAAAGTTGGGGTTATAGTAACTGGTGGAGGTATAGGTGGTAAGAAGTGCACGAGTGAGGGCAAGGGTGTTTGTTTTTGGGTGAATGAGGTGTAATGAAGGATCGTGATTAAGCAATAGGTTACTTAGATTTGGCCTAGCCTTGGGTAGGAGATTGTTTGGTCAAGGTTGATGGATGGGGCCTAGGATGGATGGAAGGGGTGAAGGTGACAAAGGTGTGGTAGGTGAGACCGGTGTATGTGGCCTAGAAGGTTGGGTCTTCCTTTTAGGTGGAGGAATAATGTTGGTGCGGGTTTGGGAAGATGTGGCTAAGTCCAATTTGATAGGTGGGTGAGTAAGGCTTGATGTCGGCATGACACCTAAGGTAGTGATGAGCCTAGATACGAGTGAAGATATAGGTGTGGGTAGGTTTTTAGGTTTTGGAATGGTTTTAGTTGTGGGTAAAGGTTTGGATGTAGGTAGAGATGATGAAGAAGAATCCATTTTGATAGGCATGGTCAGTGTCGATCTAGTTACTTGGAAATACCTTTGGGTAGATCATGTAAGTATCTTCAAGAAACATTTTCATTTGAGTCAAAAGGGGAGCCGAAGATGTCCCCAGAGCATGGAATTATCAACGTAATCCAATCGATCGCCAACTGTGAAAATGGGACTATTGTAGGAGAAGATGGAGTTGTTTTTGGTAGTCCTTATAAAATATGTTTGTGAGATAGGGAATTGGATAGCCTTGGACTCTGTAGGTAAAAGAGCCAAGATCATGTCAATGGGGTCTGGGATGCTAAGGGAGAACTACCCCCAACAGTAGTGGCATGTCTGAAGAATCTCCCATGGGTAGGAGAGATGGTAGGTGGGGTGAGGTAGAATTCTCCCTTGGTGGAGGAGAAGGTGATGATGATTCTCCTATGGATGGGATAATTAAAAGTGTTGAATTTTTGGTAGGTTGTGAGGTAGATGGTGAAATGGAATTGGTAGAAAACATGGGTTCCTTTGTGGGTGAAGGAGTGATGAAGAGGGTGAAGGAGTGGATGCTCCTCTCACAGAGGAGCTTGTGCCAAAATTTCCTCAATAGATGAAATAGGTGGGATTTGAGGAATGGATGGTACAATATCAAAACCGCATGGACTTCACGGACATTGTTGTCACTGGATGAAGGTTCACTATTTTGATTAGATGACAATTTATGGTTAGGAACAAGTTTTTAAAGATGTGAAAATTTTGATTTCTTTGGCATGTTCGGGTTGTCCATGATGAGGTCTCCATTATCTATCATCTCTTGGACAATGTTCTTAAAATTTATGTAGTTACCGTCATTATGGCCTTTAACGTGATGATAATTACAATAGTCATGTTCCTTATACCATGCATGCATAGAATGAGCAGGATTGAAACTAGTATGATGTTTTATGGGAGTAAGTTTAATGGCTTCAGCTTTAAGAAGCTTTTCCAAGACTAAATAATAGGGCTCTCCAATTGAAGTGTACTTCCATTGCTCCCACTAGAACTGAAAGGTCTGGATAGGGGAAATATTGGAAGAAGGTTGGGCTTGATTAGAGGGATGAGATGGACCCACCTTGAGGACTACCGTGTTGGTAGATCCTTTGGCCTTTGAATAATTATTTTGGGGTTTTAAAGATGAAGAAAAATCATTTAGTTCTAATGGGACATTCTTGTTTCGTAATTGGATTTTCTTTTCATCAATGGCACAAATTTCTAGCTTTCATGCCATGGTGAACACTTCATGAAAGGTTTGACAAATTTGTACTGCATAGTTGGTGAGATGTGTCTGACACAAGATCTAGTGAACAACTCAATAAGTTTAGTCTGAGGTAACTAGAATGTTAATTAGTTGATAAGACTCTGCCAACAAGAAATGAAATCTATGATAGATTTGTCTTCATATTGTTGTGTCGAATACAAGTCGGTCATGGTGACCTTCTTGACTACATTGATCGAGAATTGGTCTAGGAATTCTTGAGCCACTTGGTTGAAGGAGTAGATGGAATGTCTAGGTAAACTATTGTACCAATCTAAGGCAGGTCCTATTAGGGACATGGGAAATGTTTGTAAGAGAAAAGCATCATCATGGGAAATTAGGTAACACCCATGTTTGAATGACTACAAGTGTTATTGTGGGTCCTCTTTACTGTTGAAATGGTTAAACTTGGGAATTTCCCAATGTACAGGGTATGGGAGAATAGGAATGGATGGATAGCCCATGCTCATAACATATTTCATCATAGGTCAAGGAGTTATGAGAGTAGAAAATCGATGCTTTTAATGTCTGCATCTTTTCCATCATCATCCTAATGAGGTCATTGGTGGGTTGTGAGGAATGGGTGCCTCCTATAGTAAAGGGAGGTTGATGATGGGTGTATGATGTGGATGACATCCCAGTACATGGAGGGTGTTGAATATGAAAACTACAAAGGGGGATAGATACGGGTGGAATGTACCCCGAATAAGTGATAGACGAGATTGGGGGCTACTAGTGATGCATGTAAATAGGTGGGGTGGTCGTGCGACTCTTGTGGTAATGGGTGGTAGAGACTGAGGGATAGAAAGAACTAGATTTTGGAAAGGGGTGTGGGTTCTTTGACACTGGAGGTGGTTGTGATGCAACTGGTACATATGAGGAAAAGGGGGTAGATGGGGCTATGCTCAAGGCATTCGGTGAAGGAATGGTTGACACCATGGGTGCAATAGATGTCGTTGGGGCAGAAATTATGGCAGAGGTGGAGCCTAACTGAGAAACCATAAGGGGTAATGTGGATGAGGGCAGCATTGAGCTACTGGTAAATGATGTAAAAGTGGGTGTGAGGGCAGGAGGGATATATACAAGCATGTCATATATTAACTATCCTGAGGAGTCCCAGGTAGATGAGTGGGTGAGATAGTATTGTAGGGCCATAGGATTCGATCAAGGATTCTTGTGAACTCCTCATCACCGGTAGCAATGGGGATAAGTTTATTTGGATCCATAGGTGATAGGATGGATGGTAGTGATGGACTAGGTAGGAGTGGCTGATGGCTAGCATGAAATACAAGGGTGTTATTTTGGCTGCGAGTCAACACCATGTGAATTAGTGTTGACCTAGTAAGACTATATTATGTAAATGACACAGAAAACAATAGAAGCAGAGAAGGATAAAGTCTAAGGGGTAAATATGGTTAGTGTTTTGATTAAAAATCAAACACAGAAAACCGAATACGGTCAATATGATTGATGGCAAATTCTGAGAGGAACCGATGATAAGGTATGATAACCGTATCGGCCACCGTGGAAAGTACTAGTTTCAACAAATGAAATAAAATTGATGAATATGAACTGGGAAACTATACCTGACAGAGATATCAGAAATTTGGGGGATATGATGGTGTCTTGAGGACCAAAAATAGAAAATAATAGGTGATGAAGGTTGTTTCAGGTAAAATAACCAAAAGATCTAGAAGTCGACACCGATTAGGTAAACCGATGATGGTCGATGTAAACCAAAGACGATCGCTAACGAACGTTGTTGGTTCTTGTGAAATTAGAAGAAATGAAGAAAAAATGGATTTTGGTGAATTAAACTAGATGAAGGATCAACCCAAAAATATGAGAATGATAAGATGAGGTCTTGACACACTTAGAAACAACTAGAATACTCCAACTATGATGGGGAGTGTGAAAGGAAGAATAAAAATGGAGAATCGTAACTCACACCTCAAAACGCAAGTCAAGAATAAAGCTAAGAAAAACATGTAATCCTAAAAGTGAATTTATGTTTATTTTATCTTATGCTATTAAGACTGACTTGTGAATTTAGAACAGAGTTTTTGGTTGGGAAGGCATCCTACAAAGAAGGAAATCTAAAGGTGAGGTTTCAGTTATGTTATGGCGAGGGCGGTCCTTTCTCTAAGGTGATGACTGGACAAAGATAACTAGTTGGGCACCCACTGTCAATCCTCTAATTGTGTGATCGTTGACAACTTCTTCCGGGTGGGATGTTGTTTAAGAAGATGTGTAAATTCAAATTTTTGTAGTTTGGAAAAGAGAGAGAAGAGAGAAATGTGCTTTCTACAGTTCAATTATGTCAACCATCAGCTGGGCATGACTTCCAAAGATATAGGTTGCCCTCATTTTTAAATGTGAGCTAATAATGCAGCATACAAGGATGAAATGCAAAAAAATTATAACCCAAATTGAAAATTATATTTGATGAAGCAAATGATGAATAGGTCAAGAATGTGCTCTTTCACTACTATGCAAATGCAAGAAGGAAGAATTGGTTCGTTTTAAGCACCAAATGACAAATGTCATTTAGACAATTAGAAGAAAAGAATATTACTAGGGAGAAGATTAAATGTGTATTTTTCAAAAGGAAAGAAACACACAAAATGTTTCCCTATATGAAGAAAATTAAATGAACCCAAGAGAGGGTCCCACTAGGTGTGCCAAAATGTTTCACTGAATAATATGTGTACGTAAGAGGAAAAAAAGATAAGGTAAGGGTGAGGAGGAATACTTATGAATGAAGGTGGAAGGTAGAGTGCACACATTCTGATTTTCTGATCTAATGTTGTTAGAGAACTTCCTTTTGGCTAGGAGGAACTACCTATGAATATAAAACAAGACCACAAGAGGAATATTAAATAATATATGTCAGTGGACTTCCTAGCGTATGCTAGATCCAGGAAGTGTGATACTTCATGATGGTCATCAATCCCGTTTAATAACTTAATGCAAAAAATGATGTGAACCAATAATGTCCTACTATAGTTGATATGATTTAGGTGTCTCATTCAAGTACAACAAGTAAATCTAATCTAACAGGCTAGGTGATGATCAGATTTGGAAGTCAGACAGGTTAATAAAGTGGTTGGGACAAGTCAAGGTCAAGCTTTAGGTGATTTGGTTTTTTTAGGTAAATGTTATAGGTTGTTGTTATAGGAAGTTTACTAGACACATAGACTCGACTTCGGTCTTTTATGGCTGATTCCATTTGAGGATAAACCGATGATGGTTTAGGTTAATCGGCATTGGTAGGGTCGGGCCGATGAACTTTGGTTTTGGTGATTCTCTGTGATTACACAAAGAATGGATAGAGAATGGTGAGGTTGGTATGGAGGATTAAGAGGTTATAGGTGATTAGGTGGAGGGATTGGCAGGAGGGTGAGAGATGATGGGGTGCAAGGGAGACTAGAACTCCCAAACAGAGATGAAGAAACTGATCTAAATAAGTATGGAAAGGTGTAGATCCAAATGTACTTACTTGTACTTACAGACCTGGTGGTTGGATGGAGGTGATGGTTGATCCATGGAATAGGTGGTTAGTACTTCATCTATGCTTCTCAAAATGTTACCGTGAATGTTTTCCTTTTAGATAAGTGTTTGGTACTAGTTCAAGAAGTCTAAATGTGTAGGAGTGCTCTAGTGCGTGCATGCTTGCATGCAAATATCTCTTCTCCAAAACTTCAATAATTCTTCAAACCTCTTAAACAAGGTTACCAAAGTGAATATATGGTAATTGATGATGGTTTAGGGTGACCAACATTGGATTTGGGTTGACCGACATCGCTTAAGGTGGGAAATCCTAGGTTTACTAAAAATGACAGATCTTGGCAATCTTTTTGGCCAACTCTATCCATTGTTCGGATCAAAATGGAATGTTGCACTTAGATAAGTAGGCATGCGGTTAGAGGAATAATAGGCATGTGATTTTAGGGTTAAACTAAGTCTTAGTTAGTTATGGTAAGTAGGACTAAGTCTTAGTAAAAAGAAAACATGCTAAGAATAGGTTTATGATGAGGTGTCTAGGTGATGTGGTGGGGTGAGGTAGAAATTAGTTTAATTAAGGTAATTAAATAATGAATATTGTGAGAATGGGAATTAATTTAATTGTATTTAATTAAATTAATATACATGTGGGTAAAGGGGGAGTGTGACCAAAATTTGGTGTCTACACCCGCATACATTTTGGGAATTATGGATCAAACAAAATAATCAAATCTTTAGGAACAAAACCTCAAGCTTGGATATGGTTATTAAAATGTTGATTTTGTCTCTCAAATAAAATTCTCAAATTTTAAAGCCTAAATCATCTAAGGTCTTCTCAACCTAGGAAAGAAATATTCTCAAAAGCATGAGCATTACCCCAATCATCCCTTTGAAGGAGAAGGCCACCCATAGAGTTAAATGGTCAAGACCTCCTAATGGTTGTTTTAAACTCAAATTTGATGGATTCACCAAAGATAATTATAAAACTATTGGGAGGGAGGTCTAGTTCTTGACCACCTCGGTAGATGTCTTGGAGCCTATGTAGGTCCCATTGGAAATCATACCAACAATTATGTGGAATCCAAGGCCATGCTTTGGGGCATCATGATGTGCAAATATTTGAGACTAAGATCCATCATTATAGAAGGCGACTCCTTATGTGTCATCAATTCTCTAAAATATCAGAGTAAGTGTGGATGGAAACTTAGCAACATCATTAAGGAAGCTCGTGTAATGTTGGAATCATTTGACAAGGTGGATATCCAACACACCTTCAAGGAAGGTAATAAATCTGTGGATGTGCTTGCTAATCAAGGCAACGACATGTCATATCTAATGACATGGCTAGGGACATGTATTCCTTGGAAAGACATTATAAAATTGATAAATGATGACATGTCTTTGGAGGAAATTTAATGATGGTGACCAAGGCTCACATGCTTGGGAGCTCAAAAATATCTTCTTCTTTTTGGGAAATATTATGATTCATTTGCTTTGGATTTTATTCAATTTTTTTGAAACTGGTGATTCCATTCTATTTGATTTCAAAGTGAGAAGGTGTGTTGGGAAAACAATGGGAGGCCACAGGGTCAAAACTAAGCCCACTTCCTTCCTTCATCTAAAAAATGACACCATTATGTGGAAGTTTCTGCAAAGGGGTGATTCTCCAAGTACATTTGGTGACTAAAGGTAATGACCCCATGCTCTTTGTTGATTTTGGAAATGCCTGGTTGAAGGGGGATTCAATTTCAAGGGGGTGGAAATTAGGGTTAATGAAGAATCCATAGCTGAGATAATTAGGCTTGTTATGGATGGTCTCAAAAATTTTAAAGACAAAACCCACAAAAACATGAGATAGCCATTTTTAACCCAGTGAGCATATTGTTTCCTATGATGATGGCATTGCCCGAATTTTCCTCCCTGAATTTTGGGCTGATGTCTACCTTGTTGTCATGAAATACTTGACTCTGGAAGGAAAATTTAGAAATATTTTCTCTTATCATCTCTCCATTCTAAATCTCTTTTGTAGGAACCAAGCTATGAGTCTAGATTTCTTCCTCTATAGGTCCTTGTTATCCACCATTGTTGACTTTAAAAACAAGAAAGTTGATGTTCCTTTACATCAAGGTTTGATCCTCCTGTTAGTGTAAAAGGGAAAACCCATTATCCATGATCAACCTTTGAATGCTAGTGACCCTGAGTCTAACCAAGAAACCATTACGTCTTCCTTTAAATGCGTGAATAAAATGAAGAAGAAATACACCCTTGAAGGAATTTCGACACTCTTTCGAACCTAAAATGTGGAGTTCAGAATGTGGGTGAAATCTTGGGTAGCAGGGAGAGATATTTTTTGAATGAGAGGCTAGGATTATGCATGTTGAGTCAACTATTGATACCATTCTCACATTCAATAATAATCTAATCCAAGAGCTGAAGGAGTTCCACCATAAAATTGAGGTCCAGAGAAAATAATTGGGGGAATACAAGCTGAATTCATCATGTAGGAGAAAAGGTTTATATCCTTCATGACTAGGTTTCCAAAGTGGAAAACAAAAGTGTAATATGATATTGGCCTTTAGTAGTTCTGACGGTGAAGAAACAACTGATTTTGATATCTGCGTGATTATTCATATTCTCGAGACAATGAACACCTAGAATGAGGACAAGGGGGAAAAATTGCCTAAAGAAATTGAGATTTTGGACACCCAGACTATGGAAAATAAGGAAAAAATACCAAAACAAGTGATCATCAAAGTTGCAGGAAGGAAGGATAACAGCCATGTGCTAGAACCCGTAGCAAAGCTAAGGATAACTAATGACAGCTTTTTTATTGTCCTTTTTTGTGTTTCCTTTGGATTGTATCTTTGTTTTCTTTAGTGGTTAGTTTATCTCAAAAAAATGTAATTGTTAATATTTAGACATTGTATTGTCTAGCTTTGTTCTTTGGTGGTTTGGTGTCAATATTTTTTTACTATGCCTCCTGGATTTTTTACAATTTTTGTTAAATTGACTCCTTTCTATGTATGGGTTTTTTTGGTCCCCTCAAAACCAAACTCTTTTTATCTTATCCAAAAATATATTGCAAGCAAAAAAAATAAATTTGGAAAAATAAAAGTACAAACATGTACTATCGCACATGATCAAATGGTTCTCAAATATCCAAAATTATATCAAAAATAGAGGGAATCTCTCTTAGAATTCATAAACTCCCAAACATATCTTATAAATTAGTGGAAAAGTTCAAAACATTTGGTATGTTATAGGGTTTTGAGTATTCATGTAAGGTATAGACAACATGTTATCACCTATTCTTAGTGTGGCACTTAGAAAATCATTTATAAATGATTTCCAACACTTTTGGTGCCTTTTTCAAGTGACATACAACTAAAATTATTTGACTCATATTTCTATTATATTCTCAATTTCAAATCAAGTAAGTATAACATCTACATACTTTAACAAATTCATATTATTGTGTCTCTTATAGTCTAAATTTAATTTCATGTTCTAATTATATTATATGTTATTATATGCAAAATAATTAAAACACCATCATTCAATTTTAAGAAAGTAAAATATATCCACCCATTTTAGGTGTGGGATGAACTTGTGAGTCATATATCTCAAAATAAAGGGATTATAAGAGTTGTGTATGATATGGAAATAAAACACTCATCTAAATATCTTAAGATAATAATGTGAAAAGTTGTATGCCATAAAAACATTTCCCCCTACATGGACACTAGTTTAAGCAATGTAAGCACATTAATAAAATGCTTTGAGCAATCTGAGATATAATATATGTATGTATAAGTGTAATATGCCCCAATTGGGCCTAATATTAATTTATGTAATCCTATGAGTACGTCATGGTATTTTGTGAGAGATATAAATGTTAGGAAATGTGGGGATAAATAATAAACACATATTAGATATCCACCATAAAATTTTCAAGAATTATATTTTATGACTATATAATAAATTTTAGAGAATTAAACTATAGATTGCTTGAATAACATTGAAAGTAAATAGCCCATAACACATAACATAGGATTTAAGTGGGAAAACCTTTCGGTAAAAATCCACTAAAAATATCACTTATTTTTATTGAGAATTGAATTTCACCCAACACTCCCACTATTTCCTTGATCCCCAATAGTTACACCTTATCAAAGGTATTACAAATTGTAAAAATAATTCACTCAATGTAGAGTACTAGCTCACATATTTTGCATTCATGTTTCTTGCTTCTGCTCGCATATAGCTCGCATCATGCATCATGATTTCTATTATTAATAATCTCAAATGAGATCACCTTGTTTTATACAAGGTGGGTGATGTGTTTTACCACTTCACTCTTATAATTCAAATTTGAATTAACAATTACCTTACACTAGTCAGCATGGGGATCAACTTATGTTTTAAACATAAGTTATAAGCCAAAGTTCTTAGTCTTTGGTGGGTTTTTAATTAAGTAGTTTCCTACTTAATATTACAAACCCCAACACTCCCCCTTAATATTAAGTAGGGAAACATGCCAAGTCACCTTTTTATACAAAATGAATTACAATCCATAAATCATAAAAGTTATTTAGGCTAGCATGTAAACACATAAAAATTATTCCCAAAAATACATGCCAAGTCACCTTTTTATACAAAAGGAATTACAATCCATAAACCATCAAAGTGATTTAGGCTAGCATGAAAAGAAATCTATTTGTTCTATGGATTTTTAAAAAAATCAATACATAACTTTATTGTTCCATGGGTTTTGAGAAAAACATGTCACAGTATAAAGCTTTAATGTTTCCTAGATTTTGAAACATCTATGGTACAAGGCTTAGTGTTCCATGGATTATAAAAATCCACAACACAAAGATTAGTGTCCTATGAGTTTTGCAAAAAACATGTCACAAAAGATAAAGCTTGTAGTGCTTTGTGGATTTTGGAAAAGTTGAAGTACACTACATAGTGTTTTATAGGTTTTAAAAAATAGAAACTCTGCGGTACACAAGAACAAAAAAAAATCTCAAGATAAAGTGATAAAGTATGAAGTATTACATAAGATTATGGATTATTTTATAAAACAAGAATATCCCATATCTAATGCTTCATTGGGTATTATAAGTAAACTCACATGAAGTGATTATTTACTTAAACAAAATGGAAATAGTATTGGGAGTTTACAACAAGACATTAAGAGGTGGCATTGACATGCTCATTCCCCCTCAAGGGAAACTCTAAAATCCCATATATCTTCATCTGATTTAGATGTGGAGATAAAATTCATCCACATGATCATTTGAGCCAAATTCTAAAAGGCCTAACATGGCACAAAATTTATAAAACTTTTCAACACACAATGGCTTTGTAAAAATATATTCTACTTGATCTTCAGTGGAACAAAACTTGAGATCAATGTCACCATTTAGAAATTTCTCTCGAATAAAGTGCATATGTATTTCAATAAGTGTTTCCTTTAATACTATATTATATTTTTTTCAAGAGAAATGTAACTTTGGTTATCACATGTAATAATAGTACTTCCTTTAAAGCTGATATGAAGTTCATCCAACATTATTTTCAGCCACATAGCTTCCTTTTCTAATTTCATAGCACTTATATAATCTTCTTCAATATAAGAGATATATATTGTTAGTTGATTATTTCTACTCCAAGTGATTGCACCTACACCCAACTTGAAAACATATCCAGAAGTAGATTTTCTATCCACAATATCACTAACATGGTCAGAATCACAATAACCAAATAAATTTGCATCATTACTAGAAGAATAATACAATCCATAATTGATTGTACCTTTGATATACCTTAAAATCCTTTTTCCATTTTCCAATGGTCCTCATAAGGATCCTGCATGAATCTAGACACTATTCCGGTACATAGGATATGTCAGGCCTATTCCTAGTTAAATAAATCAAACTACCAACAAGTTGTCTATACAAAATAGGATTAAATTTATCACATATATTTTTGGATCTAATTTAACACCAACTTCCATAGGAATGGAAAAATATTCTTACAATGAATCATGTTAAATATATTCTTATGGTTAGAATCATACTGTGTTTGAGATGCAATAGTATATTTATGATCTTGAACAATAACCATGCCTAAAAAATGATTCAGATATCCTAAATCAATCATTTCAAAGATTGCATTAATTTTTCTTTGATTTTAAGAATTATATTCATATCACTACTAATAATCAATAGATCACCAACATATAATACAATAATGGTAATATGACCGTTTTGTATATTTTACAAACAAATCATTATCAACAAAATAATTTTTGAAACCAAGATCTTGAAATAAGTTATTTATCTTAGCATACCAAGCTCTAGGATCTTATATAATACCATAAAACTATTTTTTAAGCTTACAAAAAAAAACTTCCTTACCAAGTTCTTCAAACACTTTAGGTTGATGCATTTACATTTATTCTTTCAAATCACCATTTAAGAAAAAATTCTTAACATCCATTTGGTGAATATCCCATCTATATTAAGAAGGTAGAGCTAAAATAATTCTAACAATGCTCATTTTTGCTACAGGAGAAAAGGTAACCTAAACCAAGTTTCTGAGTAAACTTAATCTTACCAACAGAGTTATACTTGCTTTTATATGGCCATCTAGATCCTACAATGATTCTTTTAGGAGGAAGAGGGACTAGTTCCCAAGTATTATTCTTAATTATAGAATTGTATTCATCTTCCATAGCTTCAATCCACCTTTCATATAGGTTGTTTTCTTTAAAGGATTAAGATTAAACTTCATACAAAGTTTATAAGGCATGATAATTATGTTGGTTATAGGTCATCTTTCTCATATTATTAGGTTAAGAATTAGAAACCATATTTTGAGCCCATTTAATCCTTCTATACTGAGACAAAATTTTGAATACTCCCCTCAATATCCACATCCATCATATCTAAAGATGGATGTTCATGTTTATCGAATTATGTTTCCATATTGTCTAGATAAGGGTTAGAAATAGAGGAGGGTAGAGAGGAAGAATCAAAAATGGTTTCTCAAGAGCATGAACATTTCTATTTCCTATGATTTCTTATTAGCATTGTTATTATGATTTTTAACAAATTAGGAGAGAAGATAGAGTATCCAAATTAGGAAATTCATATTCATTTTGATATTTAGAATTCAAAATAGATATATAATTTCTAAAATTTTCATGTATGTTGATCTGAATAATGAAATACATTAATTTATATTGAAATAATTCATAGTTACATCCATCTAACTAATCCTTAATATTCTTAATTTTATGTAAGTAATTGAAAATATTCTCATCTCCTTTCATTGGAGTTGTAAACAATTTCATGATTAGCTTAATTATCTTAGAAAGGTGACTGCCTTCATGCATAGTTTGCAATTGATTCCATGCATCAATTGGAGACTCCATGTGTCCTATGTGCAATAAGAATTCATCTTTAATGCTTTGCAATAGGATTGACATGGCCTCTTGGGATTTTTGGGAGAAGGAACACAAACTTTCAGGGTTAACTTGTCTCTTAGTGGGTCATTTTTCAACACCATTGACAAAATCCCATAGCTTTCTTGCCATAAAGATGGATTTTAGCCTAACTCTCCAAATACTATAATTAGTTCTATTTAACAATTGAGATTTATCCATGGATAAATTATATGAACTATCCATACTTTAAAAACTTAGTAAATTAGATAAAACTAGTGTTATGTGGTTTTAACAATTGCATAAATCCATGGTTAGAGTTCCATGAAACACATATTTCCATAGAATGAAGACAATATACTTCCATATATTTAACAAAATATAAACTATTTAAGAATGAATTGCAACTCAATAAAAAATGTCAAACAAAGTATGAGAATCAAGAAGGAGGTCAAAACACAAAGAACAACTCGTAAGAATCCACAAAGCAAGAGGATAAAAAATTTAAAAAATCAAGTTTGGAAGTCATGGAGCAAATGATTATTGATCTGTGGGATTTTTTTTTTAAATTTATTTTTCCTTGGAAGTTAAAGGTAAAATCTACAAAAAAACAAGACCGCAAAACAAAGGAAACATCTGTGAATAAAAGAAACTCCGTGAAACAAAGGAATGTGAACAAAGTCATCAAAAAAAGGATAATGTCGTGAAGTGAAGAAATAATGTGCAACAAAAAAATCCTCATGCAATAAGGAATAATTCCATCGAGAAAATAAAAATAAATGCAACACACAAAAAACACCACGCAACAAGGTAGAATTCCATGAAGAAAAGGAAAAAAATGTGCAAGATTAGAAAACACTGAGGAAGGTCATGGATGACCAAAAAAAAATTCCAATCACACAAAAGGATAAGGAAGATAGGAATAAGTCACAATCTTGATTTTGATTTTCCACAATTATTTAAAACTTACGAAACTTCCAAATTCAATTTATTTCACAAAGAATTGTAGTTTTGCACCTGTAGTCTTTGAAAAAACTGCGAAGCAAAGAACAAGGTTTCATGGATTTTGAAATATTTTCAAGCAACCTTCTCCAAACTATTCTTCAAATAAATTTCCCTACAAAATAGATTTATCCTACACAACCAAAAACATCTAGCTTTGATACCATGTTAGGAAAGTGGGGATAAATAATAAATATAGATTATATATCCACCATAAAATTGTTAAGATTTATATTTTATGATTTTACAAAAATTATAATGAATTAAACCATAGATTGCATGAATAAAAGTGAAATTAAATAGCCCATAACACATAATAATGAACACATAACACATGATTTAAGTGGGAAAACCTTTTGGTAAAAAACCCACTAAAAATATCACTTATCTTTATTGAGAATTGAATTTCACCCAACACTCCCACTATTTCCTTGATCCCCAACAATTACACCTTATCAAAGGTATTACAAACTGTAAACAACATTTTCTCAATGCAGAGTACTAGCTCACATATTTTACATTCATTTTTCTTGATTCTACTCACATATAGCTTACATCATGCATCACGATTTCACTTCTTAACAATCTCAAATGATATCACCTTGTTTTATACAAAGCAGGTGATGCATTTGATCACTTCACTTTTATAATACAAATTTGAATCAGCATCCTCCTTACACTAGTCTCAAGCATGGGGATAAACTTATGTTTTAAACATAAGTTATAAGCCAAAGTTCTTAGTATTTGGTAGTTTTTAATTAAGTGGTTTCCTTCTTAATATTAAAAACCCCAAACATATATTTAGTATATGCATAAAGTAGGAGATGCACCTAAGTGGGCCATATATAAAAATTTCAAGGAACATACAAAGGCACTTTCCTTAAATATATGCATGAAATATATACATATATCATAGAAACATAGTAAGCACTTTAACAATCAACATGACATGGATCATAGAAAATAAGAGAATCGAGGGTGTTTGTTGATACAAAAAAAGTAAAATCCAAAGGAAAAAATGAGGTGTAAAGAAAATTCCTTGAGATAAATCTTGAGAAACAACATGCGAAATAATTATAGATCAATTGAAGAATTCAATTAGGATCAACTAGAGCCAAATGGAAAAAAAATATAGAAATCAGCTGAAGTGAAAAAAATAAATAATTGGTCAATAAGCATAAAAAGGAACAATTGTGAAAAATAAATAAGTAAGAGCATGACTCAACCTTAGGATATTTTTAGGAGCATGAAGTTGGAATTTTTAAGGGTTTTCCTTCAATTGTGGAAAGGTGATGTGTCATTGATCCATTTTTCTATGATAACAATGATACCCAACTAATTTGGCTTAATTTAACTTATTTGTTCTTAATTTGCACTAGAATTTTCTTGATTTTATTTCAATACCTTGTCACCCACTTGAAATTATCTTGATATAATATTCTTGTGGTAATCCTTAGTAAGGTAATTTTACTAAATCATGTGATGATCAATATAATGAATTTGTGTCTCATGTAAAATTTCTAACTAATGTAATTGCCTTTTATCTATAGTTGTTATCATAAATACTACCTTTTAGTGAAACTCCCATCAAGAAATACCAAGCTTCAAGGGTAATATTAATTTTACCCATAAATTAGTGAGTAGGTATTACCACCATATTTGTTCATGCATTCATATGATATTCACATAGGGCATAATGTATGTAGTTATGCTAACCATCTCCATGTTTTTGACCATATTGATAAAATATTAATAATATGTTAACTAGAAGTTGTTGGTTTATCAATTTCTTATGGATAATAAGTAGTTGATACTATACACTCGATCTAATATTTTTCATAAAATTTATTAACCATTTTAATCTTGAAAGATGAACAATTATTTTTAATAATAAAGGACAATAGACCAAATATAAAAATTATGTGTCATGATAAATATGTAAATATCTTCACACATAGTAGACCCTATTAATGCAACTTTACCAACTTTATAAAATACTATGCGGTTTTGAAAAATACTTATGAATTTTTTTAGGATTATGGATTAAAATTTACAATTAAATAAAATCCCCATACGGAAAATGGCCATGGTGAAATATCTGGTTGCAATTCCTAAGATTTGCCATATATTTGATATTTATCATCTATTTTTACACATGCATAGTAATATTGGCACATCATGTTCCAATAATAACATATTCTAATAAATTTAGATAACGTGGATTTTCTACTAAAAATTCTACCAAACTCGCTATCGTGGACATCCTATAATGGAATTTGGGCATATTTTAATTCTATAAATTTAAATTGTTTCCCATAAAGGACATTTTAAAGAGTACATCTCAGGCTATGACATATCTAAAGGTGTCTCTACATAATTTTCTTCTATCATTTCTTAAAATTGGTGTAGGAATTATATCTTATGATAAATAATTATATACATGAATGTACTATTGTGAATTTTCCTTACCACTATCTAGTGTCAATAATTCTATATAATCCATCTTTTCATCTAAGAAGTATGTTCTATCAATCTATTAATATTCAATATAACATGGTCAAATATTATATCAATGGTAATTAAGAAATCCACACTACCCATAATGACACCATGTTTGTTATGACCTATGGGAATATTATCAATTTCAAACTTCTTAAATTGGGCCCTTAAACTATGTACTAAATTTTTTAAAGCAAACGATTTTTCTTATTTGATTTGAAAGGAACATCACTTGATTAACCATGATTTGAGAATCTCCAATTTTCATATCATATGATAGATTTAACATTTATCATGTTTTTATGGAGTCCTAGAATTGATTCTCCATATTTATCAATATTGTTGGTGTATGAAAAGCTCAATCTATAAGATAGTAGTATATTATTTCTCCGAGGGGTATGAATACAATGTTGGGAATGATGTCAATTTTGGCATTTGAAATTATGTTAAATTTAGATAATTTATATTTTAGAAATACTCTAAAAATAGAATTTTAGGATGTTTTAGGACTTATTTATTTCATTCATGTGTTTGTTTAGTCAATTAGGAAAAAATAGTAATTTTCAATTTTTTTTTAAATAACCGAAAAAACTTAAAATGGACTATCAATTGATAGTTTCCAAATAAGTATAATTTCTTATGTAGTCATCCCAAAATAGGTGGGAAACCGAGTACATAATTTATCGAGAGATAATCCCCAAATGCCACATAATTTTACCCAAATTTGGCATGCTTTTAGAGGGAAAATTTTATTCATGTTATGGAAAGAAATATATGTTTTTTGTTTTCTATTGTTGATGTCGATTTTCACTTTTATATTTATAATAAGAATGTAGTTATCACCAATGTCTTGTTATAGATTCAAGTTCGAGAAAATAAGGTGGCACTAGATGTGGAGCATCTATAAACACTCCTACGCCGAAAAATAAATTCTATCGCACCTTTGTGGTGTTCCTCCTAAGAAACCACACTTCCCAAAGAGACACCTACATTTCAAACTCTATTGCACCACCACTCCACATAATTATAAATTTTGTAAACCATCATACACAACCAAACCAGATCATATCTATGCATAATGAAAATGTTATATATAATAATGTGTAGCCATACACGATGTGAAATGGAGTAGAGCTACATAGAACCAATCTCATCTTCTACGAAATAAACCTATGTCCAATGATATCCAATTGTGAATGTGCATGCTTTGAATTAATGTTTAACTTGTGTGTATGCATGAAACTTCAACTTAGTGGTGGAAATGTATCTCTTGATAAAAATGACAACAGAAATACCAATTCTTTGTTTCCCAATGAAAAAGTATAGATATGGTGATATATATGATTATACTAGATGAAATGAATGATTTTCTATTAATTATAATTATAGAAATCGATGTTGGAAAACCGACTACAATTAATATACCCAAATCATGTTTCAATGTTACCAAAAATTATCAACAATGCACAAACTAATCCAAGAGTGCAATACCAATGAAAATATGAATAAAAATAAATTGAAGTATGTCAAACAATGTCAATGCAAAGTGTAGTAGAGTAGAATGAAAAACATTTTTGATGACTTAAACCTATTCAAACACATATTTGCGTGTTTATATGATAAATATATTGTTTTATTTGAATGATGCACCAAAGATAACAAGCCAATTAAAACACATTAAACTTCTCAAAGATTCACAAAGAATATCATAAACCTAGAAGTTGTACTTGTTAGTAAGCAATGAGCCATTAATGACACTATGGACCTATGTGGAGGGAGTGTGTTATGTCATGAAATGGATGGTCATGTGTTAAATTAATATAAGATCTCATTCATCAAAACAAAAAGGTGGGAAACATTTTCTAAGTTGATAAAACTACAAATATGCTAATTTTATGGAAATCACTATATTTTAGGGACCTCATGTGTGAATTCTCTAGGAGGGAGCTATAATTAGACTTTGAATGCATACCTAGCTTACATAATTCTATTATGGGAAAAACTTCTTACATGTTGACTTTTCCCATGGATTGCATGAGTCTATTTTTGAGTTAACTAGAATTCCAAAATTATTTTAGGAGTATTTTAATATTATTATTGGTTCTATTTTGAGTTTAATATGCTTGGTAATTTTATTTGTAAGTGGAAAATTTAGCCTTTTGTGTTAATAAAGGCATGTCCCAAAGCATGACACCATAACACTCTATTATTACAATTTTTACAAGTTTTTCTACTATTTTATATTTTATGCATTCATATTTAATAACTAGAAAGCTTACAAATCTTAGTTTGAAGTTTAGTGGTGCATACAACAAAAATTTTGATCATCAAGTACATAAGTAATTACACTAGCTTAATCACTATTTTTCTCGGACTTTGTTTAGATGTTCTAAATATTCTTTTGGGTTATATCAGAGGTTAATCAATACTTTAACTTTCTATTTTTGTTCTCTTTCCATAGCCATTCTATACCTTTCATACAATTCCAATCCTTTTACATGAAGTGCATTAGATCCATCAAATTGCATTGTTAATGTCTTATTTTCCTCCATGTGCATACCAAAACAATCTAAAAATATGTCATTAATAGGATTGTGTTTTAGTATGGAAACATAAACTACTTAATATGTTATTACATATCTTTTAGCTAATTTATGTGATATAAATTAAAACTAAAATCCATGAATAACATTATCCACTTACATATTATTCTTGATTAATATGGTTTAAACATAATGTTCTTCAAATGATAGATTTTGGTAATAACACATGTTTTACTATTTAGAATACAAGCATTTTATTTTGTTTTGAAATATACAACCATGCATGACTTTTCCATCAAGTTTTAGATTTTATCATAATCCATTATGGTTGTGTTGATGTAATATATTTCTCTTTTTTATTGTATCATCATGTTGTGTGCATTATTTTAATAAGGCATGTTTGTAGTACAAATGTATAGGAACGATATTTATTGCTGAAAAGTGGCACTATAACTAGGGGATTTGGTATACATTCTTTGATTGCATCAAAATCCCTTTGAAAATTGTCATCCCATTTAAATTTTAGTGTTTCTTTGGTAATATTAATTTTTACAATTATTATCTTCCGACTACATGGTAAATATTCTAATTGCTTAGAGTTTTCATTTTAAGCTTGTTATTTACTTAATATTATTAGGAGGCATTTCAACTATAACTTCTAACTTCTTGAATCGACTTATATACCTCTCCTAGAAATTAAGAAACCCAAAACCCTCCCTATCAGTAACTCCAAAGACAAATTTCTTAGGATTTAACCTTATCATATATTTTCTTAGTCTCTCAAATATTTTTAAAGTTGTGCACATGGTTTTATATTTTATGATATTTTACAAATATCTCATCCACATAGTCCTCTAGGATGTTGTGAATTTTAAAATAGAATATATATTTCAATGTAGTTTCTATGTTTAAAGTCTAAAATGCACGGAAACATATAAAATTTTACCCCAACGAGTCATCAATGAGGTTTTGTGTTATTTGTTAGGATTGATATTGATTTGGATGTAATTAGGAAACCCATCTACAAAAGAAATAATATCAATATTAAAAATGTGAAGTAATCTTTGGGACATGATTATTTAATGTCTCAAAGATTTTTAAATTACCCTAATTAGCTTGCTAACTAGGAAAAGTTTGAAAATAAAATCATAGTAATCAATAGGTCAAACGAAATTGAGGAAATTTTGAATTTCCTCCTTAAATAGGAGAATAAATTTAGGATGCATATTTATAATCATTTTCTTTATAAGTTTGGCATCAAGATTCAAAAAATTCCATGTACTATGATATCAATGGAAATTCATGAAATATAATGAAAGATCATGCAAAAATATCTTGATATTTGATTAATGATTCAATGTATTCTTTTCTCTAACAAATACAATGTTGAAAATAAAAAATTAGAGTAATCAATAGGTTGGATGAAACCAATGTTAAGTAGATTTTAGATTTCCTTCTCATCTAGGAGTTTCACTTCAAGATGTATATTTATAATCTATTTCCTTAAAGGTTTTACATTAAAAATTTATAACAATACTTTGCATTTTGATATTGGACTACATTCATGACATCAACATATGTGTCACATTGTAGTCTAGGATTAACATGACACAGTCAAGCGTGTTGGCACTTCACCTAGATAAAAGTCTAAGTTCTCACCCAAAGTGCATACAACTCTACCATGTCCCTTCCTATGTCGATTATCAAGATGCATATCTTTTGCACATAGTTACCACCACATACATGCATACCATATGGAGAATACATATTCACATAATTATATCATGTGCAAAGACAATTATACATAACCTTAAGAGATGATTATTCATTTATAAATCATGATCTATTACATATATGCAAGCTTTTATGAATGCTTCAAACTTCACACAAAATATATGTTTACATCTCGCATCAATATCCAACCATTAACATGATATCCAATACAATACCAGACAATCTATGACTCCTTAGGACTTTGCAGACTCTCCATGACATTACATTATCCACATATCACTATACTCTCCACGTGTCACTCATATTACATGGACACCACAAGTATGTTTTTGGTGAAATAATTTTTCATGTGGGAAAATTGTTGGTTTCTACCAATGGTCATGGGGTAAGCCCCTCCTTTGTGTGTATGGGAAGAATCCCATTATTGAATGTAAACTAACTAAGAATAGTGGGTGTCCATTAGGTTGGGAATCACACAAGAATACTCCACTAAAATTGTGGCAAAGTGCTTGTACCAGGTATTAGGGAGGAATTTTCAATGAAGATAGGTAAAGGGGAGTTGGGGAAATAAGGAAAGAAAGGGTTATTGTTGTGAGTAGGCTTGCATAGTTCACATATAATAACCATAGTAAGTCCACATTCAATTAGAATAACATAAACGAAAACCAAGATAAGACCAACAAATCATAGACAAAAAGTTCCATTGACTCATGTTTTATAAGATTATCATGTATGCAAAGTTGGAAAGAGAGAGTAGAGGAACATAAGACAAGAAATAAAATAATTACAACTTTTATTTCTTGATGTAGAAGTAGTAATATCAACAACATACATTCAATCAATAATTTCCAACCCCTTGGAATGGAGAATCCATTCCAATTTATAGCATTACAAACATGTCTCTTCATCTACCCACACATAATCTTTCATCTATCCCTATCACTTGTGACCTTCATATTCTTAGGAGGTGATTATTTCTCTTATTAGTGAAAAAGGACTCTTACAATGTTGAATTGAGGGTCACTTAAGTGAATAGGATGTGTTATCCGAATGTTCCCCTTGCTCATTTTGTGGCTAACTCCTTTCATTCTTCCCTCTCTTGTGCCTCAGTCATAATTTTTTTCTTTTCAGGCACTCAAAACCTTCTGGAAATGGCACCATTGGATAGATCTCTTTCTCATCTTTCCAAAAGGTAAATTTTTCCTCCTAACTCCATGTATTTTTGAAGTTATGGCTCGGTGGAGTTTTTGTGGGAAATTTTCCCCTGAAAGGCCCACAACCAATGAGATGGCGCCACGTGTCCAAGGAAGTGGCGGGGTTAGAGAAAACTTGGTTTTTTACCAAGTGTTTGGAAAAGTTTTCAAAAGGGATATTTTTCCCGGGCCCACCGGTGAATCAGATTATGCCACGTGTCCATGGGGAAAAAATTGAAAAATGACTAAGTGTTGGCACCATGGAGAAATTTTAGGGGAAGGGCCCGCGCCCAATCACATTTTGCCACGTGTCACCGGAGGCCGAAAAGTGGAGGGTGGAGGTGAACTTAGAATTTTGGCAAAATGTTTGGAAAAAGGGAATGGAGAAGTTTTGGCCCGCTCCCGCCAACCAATCATATTATGCCACGTGTCCATGGGCACCTGAATGGTAGAGCGCGGGAGGAGATTGGGATTTTTTCCCAAAAGCTAAAATGAAAAGGAAAATTTTTGCAGAGGGTCCGCGGTGAATGAAATTGTGCCACGTGTCCCAGATCGGTGGAAGGCGGGGAGAGTTTGGGAAATTTTCCCAAAGAAAAAGAAGGAAATTTCAAAGGAAAAATCACCCCCCCAGAGTGCGAACCAATGGAATCTCACCACATGTTAGGTGGCAAACCAAAAAAAAATCTCAAGATAAGCCGCATGGAAAATTTCGAGGGAAAGGCCCAAATAGCGTCAAGACGAAGGCGCCACGTGGCCATGCCTCAACTCATCGGCTCGGCGGGGAATTTTTAGAAAATTTTCCAATGGCGAAAACAAAGGAAAATGAAGCATTAAAGGCCCACACCCAATCAAAGCATGCCACGTGGCACTAGAATGGTGGAGCGGGGGAATTTTTGGAAAATTTTCCAAATGACCAAAAAGTGAAAAATTTAAAAAAATTTGCTCCATAATCCGATTTGGCCCTGTTTTGCCCTAAAATTTCAAATGGCCATATCTTTCGATCTAGAGCTCGTTTTTTCACATTCTTTATATCAATGGAAAGATGGTGAAATTATCTACAAGATTCTAGGGTCATTTTTGCATTTTGATGGATTTTGGAGAGATAAAATTGAAAAACACCTCTGGCACGTGGTCATGGATAGAAATGACGTTTCAACCACCATTTTTAATGAAGAATGGCTCGCATTCTCTCCTAGCATGGTGAAAAATGTCAGGGGATGGGCCTGTAAGGATGCCCATGCTTGTTTTAATGTGTTTTGGGTCAGTGGTTGAATCTCTCCCATGTTTTCCCACATTTCTCTCTCCTGGGGTCGTGGTTTGCACTGTAAAAGCTAGAATGGGTTCATTTTAAAAGAAGGAGACACTTTTTCAGCTCTGTACAACTTCCCTTTTTCTTCCTTTTGGCAGAATTTGTGGAAATTTTTACCTTTCCATGCAATACAACACCCCTTTTTTCCTCTTGATCACTATAATGCATTGTATTGGATCTGGAATGTTAATATATGCTCTGTGATTAAAATCCCTCAATCCTTTCATATATCTACCATTGTTTTCTGATCTTTCATTACATTTTGAGCAATTTGTGCATGCTTTGTGTTGTGTTTTCTTGTGGATTGTGTATGTATTGCAGTATCAGGTGTCTGCAACTCCTTTGGTGCATCACCTCATTAGCATTAGCTTCATTTTCTTGCATTCCTTATCTTTGTCCCCTTGGAATTTAGAGTAGGAACTAGGAATTTAAACCTCTGTAACTTGTAAGTGATATATCTGATCAAGGAGTTGAGGAACCAACCTCTAATCTAGAGATTCCTTTCCCATTTTTCAAGTCCCACACTTGGGGGAGAGGATTCAATGTTGTGCAATCACACTGGATGTCCAAAATGTCAACTAGAAGTCTGATCAACATCCAGGGGTGCTGCTGATTTGCAACAATAGTTTTGGCATGCCGGTGGGACCTTAGAGGTCTTCATCTTCATTGCAAAAATTGATGTGCATTTTTGCAAGTTTCTTACTTAAAAGAGCCCTAAATTGCACATCTGGCGACTCCAAGGAAGAAGAATCAGCTGGTTTTAGCAGTGCAGACCTGAAAACTCATGAGAAGAATCACCACAAGGTCAAGAGTTGGAGAAGAAGAAGTGTTGTTTGAGTATCTGTAGTTATCTCCAAGAAGAAGGCAAAGAGGGAGGAGAATTCAAAGGTCTCCATCTCCACCAAACAGAACTCTATCAACTCCTCCACCTGGTAGGCCTTTCATTCAATCAACAAGGGTTCTAAGGCCAATCAGAATGGCACAAAACAACCCCTATGTCAATTTCACTGGCAGCAGCCCACTTGCTCTCAATGCACAAAATCCAATCCTAGTTGTAGCATTGAAGAACATCCCATACTTTACTGGAGAGAATCAGACCACTCCTGGTGATCATGTTAAGGATATTGCTAATATTTGTGCAATCCATGAGATCAATGAGATGCAAGTTGTTGTCAAACTGTTGGCATCTTCATTCAAAGGGAAAGCTTTGTAATGGTTCAGGAGTCTTGCCTTAGGTTCTATCCAAAATTGGAACCAACTATGTATAGCCCTCCATGAGCAGTTTGGAGAAAAGGGAGACAACTTGTCCCTTTTGGAGCAGCTGACAACCATCAAGAGAGCTCCCAATGAGCAGTGACCTGACTTCAACTTCAGATTTCAAATGACTTGGGAGAGAATTCTAGTGGCAGTAAGGCCAGCAGCAGAAGGTGCTTTTCTATATTACCTTAAAGCTTTAAATTCTGATATTTCTATGTTGATTCAATCCATGGGAGGCACAACTATCCCTGTTGCTTATAGCATTTCCATTAGAGCTGAAAATTGTTTGATTCAAGCTGGCAAGCTAGCTCCTAGGCCTCCAATGCCACTATTTCCAAGTTTAGAGAGCCCAAACACTAATCAAATGCCTAATTTAGCTCCTATTCCCACTCCTAGAAATCAGAATTCAAGTGAAGCTTCTACTTCATCTTCTAGTGCCTCAAATGAGCTTCAAGAAGTCATGAAGCAATTACAAAATCTAGGCAATGAGCTAGTTACACTCAAGAGGCAGCAAGCCCAAGGTTTTAGACCTCCTTTCCAGCCTCAAGCTCAGCCTAATAGGTAGCCATACCAACCTCAAAGACCACCCAATCCAGCTGCAAATTTAAACCAAGCAAGACCTCCTGCCAATAGACCATTTCAGCCCTATAATCCCAATGCTATATCTGCCTCTAAGGCATTAGTGCCAGTGTAAAACAACATAGCTCAAGAGTATGATTGGTGTTTCCCATGCAATGAACCTCATAACCAGTCTATGTGTTTCAACGGTGCCTTAAATCAAGCATTAATGGTGATAACTAACTGGTGGTGTGGAGGGTGAAGGTAGTCAAAGAAATAACCAACAACAAGACACATCCCAACAGCAATCAGCTCCAAATGATACCACACTTGTAAACTGGTAGGCAGAAGATTTTTGTGGCATGAATCAAACGATTTCCCAAAGTGTTGCAGCCAACACAAGGTCAAAAAGGAGAAATTTGGGTGAAGAACAGCCATTAGCTCCAAGAAATCCACAACCTTCTATCACTCCACAAATTATTGGCAAGCAAATTCAGTTCCAAACACACAAGGGCTGCCTAAAACAACTCTAGGCCAACTCAAATGCCAGTTGTTGCTGCCCATGTGCAAGGAATGAATGTGTAGGCCAAGGGATAGAAAAGAGATGCTTCATCTCCATTCAACATCATTGATCAGATGAAGAAGACAAATGTGAACATATCAATGTGGGAATCACTATCTATCCTAGGCCAAAGAGATTTTCTACAAGCTGCCATGAAGGACTAGTCAACTTCAAATCAGCAAGTCCAAATGCAAGAAAAGGTGCTCACAAATGTTTCCCAGCCTGAGGAAATCATGGAGGACAGCAAGGTAAAATGTTGAAGCCCCCTCCATTCTATGTTTCATTGATCATTGGAAATCAATTAGTACACAATTGCATGATTGATTCCGGAGAAAGTAGTTCAGTAATGCCCAAGCAAATAGCTGATCAGTTGGGAATTCAGTATGAAGTCATATCCAAAGGGGTAGTGCAATTGGATGGGATAGCATAGTAACAACAGTTGGAGTGATAAAAAACTTGAGTCTTACCTTGCATGCCTACCCCAACGTTGTTGTTTTGCAAGATGTCTCAGTAATAGACCTTCCACCACTCTTTGCCCTATGTCTGTCAAGGGATTTCACAGCCAAGATTGGAGGTTACTTATCTGCTTGATTGGTCACACATGTTGTTCAGAACAAGATATGGAACTAAAGCCACAATCAGATCTGAGCCTATTGCAAACTTTCACATTGAGCCTTACACTCCAAGTCAAATCAATACCAATTGTTCAACGTTTGATCAAGAGGATTATCCAAGCACTGATGAAACTGACACCAAGGTAGGAAGCATCCCAGATCTAACTCTTGATGAATGGGAAAATAAGGTGCATGCTTTTGATCCTTATCAAGAAATAGAAGAATCTGAGCTAGGAGTCTATTGCATGCATGAAGAAAATCAGCCTATTCCTAGCATCACCAAGCCAAACCACAAGGATGACAATGAGGTATGGTAGTTGTTTTTTGATGGATCAAGGAGTAGACAAGGTGCAGGAGGGGGAGCTATGCTTGTTTCACCTCACGGAGTTAAGTATTATTCAGATTTTAGATTTCAGTTTGCATGCTCTAATAACACTTGTTGAATATGAAGCCTTGATACAAGGATTGCATTGGTCAATCAAGAGAGGAATAAAGAACTTGCAAGTCTTTGGTGACAGTGAGTTGATTGTCAACCAAGTTAAGGGGCAGCATGCTTGTCAAGAATGATCTACTCAAGTGTTATAAAAATAGGGTGTGGGACCTCATTGAAGATTTTGAGGGTTTTGGCATAAAATCCATTCCTAGAAAAGAGAACCAAGCTGCTGACAGGCTTGCAGCAGTTGGGCAGCCTTTGATGTTGTTGAAAGCATCCAAAAAGACAAGGTACAACCAAACATCCATGTGATTGTGAGGCCTTCAGTGCCAGACAACAATGTAAGTTGGCAAGTGTTTGAAAATGATCAACAAATCATCCATTTCTTGCAAGAAGAGGCTGAGTTCTCAGCTAAAAATCAGGAAAAGTTGGAGCAACAGTATGGTGACCAAGTGGTATAGCTGAGAACCAACAAACTACCAAAGGGACTTATTACTTTGGAGTCCATTTTCAATCCTAATGATCAGTTTAGGAAGGAGAAAGCAAACATTCAAGTCAAGGGAGAAGATTCAATGTCCATCTTGGTGGAAGAAGGAAAATCACTCCAAGTTGGTAAGGTGACAACTGAGCGAGAAAGGTATGAGTTCATACAACTTTGTCAAGAATTCCCTGATGTGTTTGCTTGGAGCTATGAAGATTTGAAAGGTTTCAATCCCAAGTTAGCTCAACACACCATTGAATTGGATCCAAGTACTAAACCCATCAGACAAAAACAAAGGCCAATCAATCCACACATGGAGCCTCTCATGAGAAAAGAATTGAATAAGTTGATAGAATCAAGAATCATATTCCCTATCAAGCATTCTAGTTGGGTAGCCAACTTGGTTCCAGTTAGAAAGAAGAGTGGGGAAATCAGATTGTGTGTTGATTTCAGAGATTTGAATAGAGCATCTCTCAAGGACCATTACCCACTTCCTTCCATGGAGCAGATTTTACAAGTTGTTGCTGGCTCTGAGAGGTTTTCATTACTTGATGGCTATTCGGGTATAATCAGATGATGAAAGAAGAGGATCAGTTCAAGACAGCCTTTACAACCAAATGGGAACTTATGCATACGGGAAAATGCCATTTGGGCTGTCCAACACTGGAGCTACCTTCCAAAGAGCAATGGACATGGCGTTCAGGGGTTTGATTAACAACATTGTGCTGATATATCTTGATGATATCACTATTTTTCAAAAATGCAGCGCAGACCACCTCTTTCATTTGAGACAAGTGTTCCAAAGTGCGTAGAAGATTTGGAGTATCCTTGAATCCTAAAAGTGTATTTTCTAGCCCATGAAGGAAAGCTCCTTGGCCACATTGTCTCCAAAGAAGGATTAGCAATTGATCCAGAAAGAGTTGAAGCCATAAAAGCACTACCATTGCCAAGCCACAAGAAGGCCCTTCAAAGTTTCTTGGGGAGAATAAATTTTGTTTGGAGGTTTGTCCCAAATTTTGTAGCCCTTGTCAAGCCTATCACCAAGATGTTAAAGAAAAGCATGGCTTACAAATGGACAATAGAAGGCAAGGAGAGTTTTGAAGCAATCAAAGAAGCCATCTCTCAAGCCCCAACTCTCATCAACCCGGATTTCTCCAAGGATTTCATCCTCTATGCATTTGGGGGTGATGATACTATTTCTACAATTTTGGTACAGCAAAACAAAGACAATGATGAGCAGCCAATTGCTTTCTTTAGCCAAATCCTGGAGGACTATGAGGTGAAATATTCTTTCATTGAGAAGCATGTTCTTGCGATGTCGAAGCTTGAAGAAATTCAAGCATCTAGTTTCAAACAACAAGGTTCAGTTGCTGGTTTCTCATGTGGGAGTTAAAGATTTCCTCCTCAACAAAGACTTGAATGAAAAAAGGGCAGGTTGGATTACTCATGTCATGGAGTATGACATAGAGATCAAAGTCACCAAGTTGGTCAGAGGAAAAGGATTGTGTGAGTAGCTGATTTTGAGCAAACAAAAGGAAGCATGCAATGAGAAGGAGGCTATTTTGGTGTTGCAAGACAGCCATGAGCAAGGAAGCACTCAAGAGGAAAATAATGGTGTCCTCACTCCTTGCTGGACCCAAGACATAATGCACTTCCTAAGCATAGGTCTATGCCCTCCAGAGATGAACAAGACCAAAAGAAGACACTTCAGATTGCAGGCTGTCCCATATGCCCTTGTTGATGGTGTTTTGTTCAAAAGGACATGTGAATGGAGTGTTGCTGAGATGCATTGGTACAAATCAGATTCATAGGGTGTTGGAAGAGTTCCATGGTGGACCAGCTGGTGGTCATTTTGCACCAAGAGTGACAGCTCTAAAGATCATGAGGGATGGCTATTATTGGCCCAAGATTTTTAGTGATTGTTATGCATGGATCAAGAGGTGCAAGAATTGTGCATTCTTCACAGGTAAAGAGAGGCTAGCTGCCCTTCCATTGCATCCAATTTCAGTTGACCATCCATTCATGCAATGGGGTTTAGACTTCATTGAGTCATTAATCCCAATTCAAGCCAAGGGCACAAATGGATTTTAACAGCAACAAATTATTTCACCAAGTGGACTGAAGCAATAGCACTCAAGGAAGCAAATGAATCTAGCATCCTAGATTTCTATGAGGGAATAACAACCAGATTTGGCATACCTACTACAATAATATCAGATAATGCATTGGCATTCATTGGGTCCAAGGTGACTGAGTGGGCTATCAAGAATGGGATCTACCTAAGCACTTCATCAAATTATTACCCTCAGGGTAATGGCCAAGCTGAATCTACAAACAAGAACTTGTTAAGGATCATTAGGAGGACTCTTGATGAAAATCAGAGGTCTTGGCATACTAAGTTGAAATCAGCCTTATGGGCTGATAGGATAACTCCCAAGAGATCTACAGGTAACTCTCCATTTAAGCTTGTTTATGGGAGAGAGGCAATTTTGCCCATGTCACTTGAGTTGCCAACATTGGAACTCATGAAACATAGTTGGAGTTGTTGGAGTTTGAGCCCATGGAGGTTAGATATGTAGAATTGATGGAGCTCCAAGAAGTTAGAAATCAAGCATCCCAAGTAATGGAGAAGGATCAAGCTTTGATAAAGAAGACCTTTGATAGAAAAGCAAAGAATAGATCTTTCCAAGTTGGAGATCTAGTGTTAAAATGGGATGCAGATAGAGCAAAACCGGGAAAGGCATTCAAAATTTGATGTCATTTGGAGTGGCCCATACATGGTCACAAAGTGTAAGGACAGCAATGCTTTCCAATTATCTTCATTGGATGGTGAAGAACTACAGATTCCAGTCAATGGGATCTATCTAAAGCATTGTTACTGAAGGGAATTCTCCACCTTGTACATATTAGCTTAGATTTTCATTCCTCCAAGTGCTTGTGCACATTGTTTTTGTAGATTAGCTTTACTTTCCCTAAGTGCTTTGGCACAAGCTTGTTGTTCTGGGAATGTGTGTTATAGGCCTTGCTCCAATCAGATGATGTTCCACCCTCCACCTTCCTCCTTGCAATGTTCTAGTCAGTTAGGATACCAAACAGAGAATTTGATGACTCCATGCCCAATGGATTGCTTGAGCAAAGCTGTAACTTCATCCAAAGCGTAGATGACCCCTCTGAGTCACCAAAATTGTTATCCAAAATGTTCCCCTTGCTCATTTTGTGGCTAACTCCTTTCATTCTTCCCTCTCTTGTGCCTCAGTCATAATTTTTTTGCTTTTTAGGCACTCAAAACCTTCTGGAAATGGCACCATTGGATAGATCTCTTTCTCATCTTTCCAGAAAGGTAAAGTTTTCCTCCTAACTCCATGTATTTTTGAAGTTATGGCTCGGCAGAGTTTTGTGGAAATTTTCCCCTAAAAGGCCCATGAACCAATGAGATGGTGCCACGTGTCCAAGGAAGTGGCGGGGGTCGGAGGAAAACTTGGTTTTTACCAAGTGTTTGGCAAAGTTTTCAAAAGGGATATTTTACCCCACGGGCCTGCCGGTGAATCAGATTATGCCACGTGTCCATGTGGAAAAAATTTAAAAATGACTAAGTGTTGGCCATGGAAAAATTTTAGGGGAAGGGCCCATGCCCAATCACATTTTGCCACGTGTCACTAGAGGTCGGAAAAGCGGAGGTGGAGGTGAACTTAGAATTTTGGTGAAATGTTTGGCAAAAGGGAATGGAGAAGCTTTGGCCCGCTGATCCCGCTGACTAATCATATTATGTCACATGTCCATGGGCACCCGGAATGCGGAGCGCGGGAGGAGATTGGGATTTTTCCCAAAAGCTAAAATGAAAAGGAAAATGTTTGTAGAGGGTCCACGGTGAATGAAATTGTGCCACGTGTCCTTGACCGGCGGAAGGCGGGGAGAGTTTGGGAAATTTTCCCAAAGGAAAAAGAAGAAATTTCAAAGGAAAAATCACCTCCCGAGCGCGAACCAATGGAATCTCACCACGTGTCAGGTGGCGCCAAAAAAATAAAAAAACTCAAGACAAGCCCGCATGGAAAATTCAAGGGGAAAGGCCCACGTCCAATCAGCACGCGCCATGTGGCCTCAACTCATCGGCCCGGCGGGGAATTTTTAGAAAATTTTCCAATGGAGAAAACAAAGGAAAATGAAGCATTAAAGGCCCATGCCCCAATCAAAGCATGCCACATGGCACCTAGAATGGTGGAGCATGGGGAATTTTGGAAAATTTTCCAAATGACCAAAAAGTGAAAATTTTAAAAAATTTGCCCGCCAATCCGATTTGGCCTTGTTTTGCCCTAAAATTTCAAACGGCCATATCTTTCGATCCAGAGCTCGGTTTTTCACGTTATTTATATCAATGGAAAGCTGGTGAAATTATCTACAAGATTCCAAGATAATTTTTGTATTTTGATGGAGTTTGGAGAGAGAAAATTGAAAAATGCCTCTGGCACGTGGTCATGGATAGAAATGACGTTTCAACCACCATTTTTAATGAAGAATGGCTCGCATTCTCTCCCAGCATGGCAAAAAATGTCAGGGGATGGGCCTGTAAGGATGCCCATGCTATTTTAATGCATTTTGGTCGGTGGTTGAAGATCTCCCATGTTTTCCCACGTTTCTCTCTCCAGGGTCATGGTTTGCACTGTAAAGCCGAATGGGTTCATTTTAAAAGAAGGAGACACTTTTTCAGCTCTGCAACTTCCCTTTTTCTTCCTTTTGGCAGAATTTGTGGAAATTTTTACCTTTCCATGTAATACAGCACCCCCTTTTTGCCTCTTGATCACTGTAATGCATTGTATTGGATCTGGAATGTTAATATATGCTCTGTGATTAAAATCCCTCAATCCTTTCATATATCTACCATTGTTTTCCTGATCTTTCATTACATTTTGAGCAATTTGTGCATGCTTTGTGTTGTGTTTTCTTGTGGATTGTGTATGTATTGCAGTATCAGGTGTCTGTAACTCCTTTGGTGCATCACCTCATTAGCATTAGCTTCATTTTCTTGCATTCCTTATCTTTGTCCCCTTGGAATTTAGAGTAAGAACTAGGAATTTAAACCTCTACAACTTGTAAGTGATATATCTTATCGGGGAGTTGAGGAACCAGCCTCTAATCTGGAGATTCCTTTCCCATTTTTCAATTCCCACACTTGGGGGGAGGATTCAATGTTGTGTAATCACACTGGATGTCCAAAACTGTCAACTAGAAGTCTAAACAACATCCGAGTGCTCTGATTTGCATCAACAAGGATGAAATAGAAAAAATTAAATTCTTAATTGAAAATTAGAATATGAAGAGAAATGGATGAGATAGAGAAGGGAGTGACTGATCTAATGAAGATGAATCTCATTAATATACCTTTGAGAAAATTCTTCATGAATGAGTATCTTGACCTCGATCATTCATTAAAATGAAGCACTAAGATTATATATGCTTCCTTCTATTGTGAGATACTCTAAAGTGATGAATAAGTTTTTAGAAACATTATTACATTGTTAAAGAAACATGATGATTTCAATATCATAAGGGTCACTTTCCTCACCAAGATGTTACCTTGGTGGAAGCATACTTATGGTACTCAAACATTATTTTTCTCAATTTCTCCACGTGGAAATAGGCTTCCTCTTCTTGATAGAAATATCGATCCCTAAATGGTACTTTAAGGAATGATCAAGAATGTGTTCCATGTTCAAATATCCCACACTATAATGAAACATTGAAATTTCCACCTCCTCGACTTGCAAAACATGATATCTTTATCAAGCATTAATCAAGTGTGTAGAAACACTTCTCAACATATGTATTATTTGAGATGACTTCCATTCTTGCTCACGGTGAGATTCCTAATCAATTTGAATTTCAATGGAGCTCTTGATTCTTTTCAAACTCCTTTCTGACATCATAATGTTCTTGGTTTCACCTATTAAAACTCGATGTGCTCAAATATGTTCCTTAACTCACATGTGATCAAAATGATGATTTAGAATCCTTTGAACTCTTGTAGAGGGTTAAATTTATTTTTTGAGACATGAAATATATTCTTGGCTTTGAAAATATGGAAAAAATAAATAATCTAAGAAAAATGGGAGCTATCACAACTTTCTAGGCTGAAATTGGAAACTTTTTATTTTTAGTAGGTCAAGGCCAGAGTCTGTTATTATTTTTAGCTATTTTGATTTTTTTTACATATTTATGTTTCTTGCATCTCTGGGGATCATATTTTCTAATAATTCACCTAATTTGACAAATTAATATTTTTTAGACATATCTTTCCATAAGCATATGCTATTTTTAGTAAGTGCATTGCACGTGTTAGATTACAACAAAAATAGACTTGAAATTTTGGGTTTTATTCTAGGATTCCCTGATCCAAATTTTGGATGATTCCTTCATCTGGATGAGTGGGAAAATAAATTTTTCATTGGATGGGGTAGAATAATGAGAAAAACTTAGTCCTCCGTATCTTTAAAAATCAAACCCCCGTCGCAACAAATTTCATAGATTTGTAAACTATATTTGTTTGTTGTCCTCTCCAAATTTCAAACATTTGCACACTGCCAAATCTTAACGTAAGTGAAAAATTATTCAAATAGGGAATTATATTGAGAGGGGAAAATTCCTTAATATCCATAAAAATAGCTACTTCATGGTGCAAAAATTGGCTTGCATGAAAGTAGATTTTTATGATCATTTGCTCCAATTTTTAAGTGATTTCGCCTACCAGATCTTCAGAAAACAAAGAAGGATCTCACTTTCCATTCACTGTTATGGAATGGAAGTCATTAATTAAGGTTGGAAGGTGTGAAAGAAGCAAAAATGGATGAATGGAATCCTTTTCAAAAGGAATGAGAAAAAATGGTGTTTTAATGTGTTTTATCTCACTTTTATGGTGTCTTCTGCGACCATAGATCAAACTCGGGTTTTAAAGCTAAGATAGAGTGAGGTTAAGATCTGGTTTTTATGTTGAAAATCTGGAAATGTAAAATATTTTAATAAAAATTTCCTTCTCCCATTTGGAAACTCATTTTGAGCATGAGGGGCAGAGTGGTTGAGCAAGATGAAGCCTAAAAACAAGCTTGGAAAGCTTGGCGGAGATTCATGTGAGTACATAGGGGCTAATAGTGAGTATGAGGAAAATTTTATTGTCCCCTTAATTCCCTTGGGTGAAAATGGATACAAGGGACACCAAAATTCACCTTGGATCAAGGTGGTGACATGTGGCACAACAAAAAATTGGCTAAGTATGGGAAACACTCACCTAACTCACCTCGACTCAATCCGAGTTAAATTGACTTCACATGAGTGGTTTAGTGGTTAAAAGGATTATATATAACACAATTATTTTCCCCTTTGTCCCATTAGGTACAAAGGGACACCAAAATTACCCTTACCCCATTTGGAAAGCCAATTTTTATACTAGCTTACCCGAAATGGCCAAGAAACATGAAATCTTCATTCCCGGAGCTCTAGATGGACTTTTGAGATTAAATTTTATATTAATATAACTCAAAAGAAAATTATAATATCAATGTAATAGGTTTTAGATCTTAATTATTCCTCAAAACTCCAAATAATGGCTCCTTTTTTTATCGGGACAATGAACTACATCTATAAAGTTTGAACTACTTTGATAAACCCTTAGGTATTGGATCAAATTTGATTATTTCATCATGTAGAGAATTCTTCCATATTTCTATTTCCTATTTCTTTTCCTTATAAATTTTTATGGAGCTCCCATAATCATTTGGAGAAGTTCAAGTTCATATTTTGATTGCTCATTCCTTACACTTTGAAAACCCATTTTACACATATTATCCCTAAACCATCAAATATTTCCAAAATATTCAATTATCTCTAATACCACCTTCAAGTTTTTATGATTTTATCATAAAATTCTTGGAGGATGCGTACATTTATGGAAAATGGCCAAAATTGGCCATTCTTGGATTTAAGCAAGACTAGTTCTTCATTGAACTTTACTAAATCAATCCATGAAATTCATCACACTTCCTTACACACTAAGGTGTGATTCAAAACATCATTATTACCTTCTTTGGATCTAGTTTTATGTTACCAATGGAGATAATTTGGCTAGGAGGAGGGCTTAGTGTGATCGGAAAGAAATATTTTGCATTATGGCCTTAGTTGTCATGCTTGAAAGTTTGAATTTTTAGGCTAGTCATTTTTCATGACAACAACTAGATCTAGCTTGGGAACCTTGGAATGTAAAGGGAAATGGAGAACCTCATAAATATTTTGGGTGATTAGACTGGTTCTTTAGAATCTTTGGGAATAGATTCACTTCCTCACTACTAACACAAGCAATGAACACACAAAGGGAAAAGATAGAACACACACAATAGAAAGGTGAAACCAAAAAAATTAAAAAACAAACAACAGAACAGAAAGTAAAACTACATTACAAGGGAGGTAAATTTATTGAGGTGGGATAATAATGTACACACACCTGGAAATAGGTTCAGATAAGTATGTACCATCATGGAACACTAGGTTGAACTCGTACCTCTAAGTCTCAAAGATAATAACCTAATCATGCCATACTCTCATGATGGCTCTTCATGGTTTGAGAAGAAGGAGAGAGACCAATATTCCATATTTGTAATCATATTGCATGGAAAATCCTTCACATCCAACGACCACTTTTTACCCATTTTCAAGTTTTACCTTTGGTATTCTCACTTGAGGCCTTGTGGCCATGAGAAGCCACTCTCACATGTTTTCAAAAATGGATTCCATGTTCTTGACATAAAACAATTAATCATTCTTTATGTATTGTTGTAGTATGGGATCACCTCTAGGATCAACGAGAGGATTTGAAAATTTCCTGAAAGAAAATTGATTATTTTCCCATTCACAAGCCTCTTCAAGCTTCTCACTTTTCTATTTCAAACAATTAATTTCTGGACATACCATTTCAATATTGACTTTGAAATCATTTCTTATGGTAGATGTATTTTCCTCATGAAGGAAGACATATGTAGGAGATTCAATCATTTTCTTTTCTTTCCATTCACCATGAATACAACCTTCTTCACAAAATGGGAAAGAGGGAGATTAATTTTCACATTCATTCTCATCCACTAAGGCTTCAAAGAGAACATTGAGATTACCAATTTTTTCTATCTCATTGTTGAACATTTGTGCATCAAAATAAGGATCAAAACTAAAATCATACTTATCTTACAAATTCATGACATATGTTAGGATCTCAAGACTAAGTTGAGGGTATTCAATTTCTTCCGCAATCTTTAAGATGTCTTGCATGGATTCCTCCTCAAAATCTTCCACATACTCATTTTCAAGTAGATGGATAGAAATCTGATCTACACATGGCCATAAATCATTTGAAAAATCCTCCTCTTGATCCACATTTCTCTTTAACCAAGGGTTACCTTCTTGCATATTTGGGCATGCATAGTCTACATCATTTTCAAACATAGAGAAAAAATCCATGTTGCATGGGAATATTATATCTTTCAGGTCAATATTTTTCAAATCATACTCATGACATGGGAAATAATACAATGTTGGGGCTGCAACAAGAGGATAATCTTTCACTCCATTCCAAACATCTCCTAGAGAGTCTTCTTCTTCATAGGAAAAAGGGAAGACTTCGTATTCACTGTGGTGATCATCATTATACTCCTTTGGTGATGATGGGGAATCAACTCCTTAGAGAGGTCATGCTCAATTTTTTCATCCACAATTATTTCAAGAAGGAAATTGGATTCTTCCATTTTATCCATCTCATCATTGGGCATTTGTGAATCAAAAGGAGAGCCAAAATTGGAAATAAAACCATCAATGATTACATCAAATTCATCTTATTGAAGAACTTGATTTGGGGAAAGAGTGCTCATATCTTGAACATCTTCATGGTTTACGGAGTTCTTGATAAGAATTGGATCATCTGTCATAGAACAAGAATCCTCATCTCTCGTACACATTGTTTCTCCAAAGGGTTATGCCTTGAGCCAAAATGAATTTATGAATGGAGGTTCAACTTTCAAGATATCGTAATTATCCTCCAAGATGTTGAGTTGAACTTCATAGGAAGGATCAAGAAGAGGAAAATCATGAGAATCACATAATAATATTTTAGGGACAAATACCTCATAATATAGAGAATCATCATAATCTTCTTCCAAAGGATGAATCTCTTCTTCCTCAACATTATGGAGTGCTTCAAGTTGCTCATACCTTTTTTTCATAGCCTTAACATAATTTAGAATCTTAATATTGGTTTGGGGATCATAATTTTCTTATGAGACACTCAATATTTTTGGCACAAAATTTCTTTTTCAAGGTTGTCGTTTCTTCATCTCGAATTACAAGAAAATCATCCAAAGGAAGAGAAACAAAAGAAAGAGGTTTGAGTTTCTCATTCAACTACGTGAAGTTAAAAATATTACCTTCAGTATATTCTTCACCATCATGCCCTTAATACATCATTTCATATCTCTTTTACATCTTTCTCATCAAGCTCTTGGATTCTTGATCATCAATAGGTGTAATTCCCATTTTCTTTTCTTTAACAATTTTCCACTTGAATTGAAGCCACAAGATTTGATGATAGGATCTTCACAAGAAGAAATTTTCTCCATTCTAGACATTATTTTCATAACTACTGCAGAAATTTTACTCACATTCTTTCCTTTGGATAATTGTAGATTTTGGTGATCATCTTTTTCTTCATTTTATTACATCACTTATTGGTGTTAAACACCAATATCAAAACTTCATCATTGTGATGTGAGAAATGAACATGACATGGATTCATTCCTTGATAGATTCACCTTCAAAATATGTTTTATTTGTTTTGGAATATTGTTTTCATGTGTTTTTGGAAGGAAAAATTCAATCTTTGAAACATGAAAACTATACCCTAGTGTCAAAATTTTTCTTGAAAACCCTTCTAAGAACATCTCCGGATCTGTATGATCCCTCTATGGTGTATATCCTACCCTTAAAGGTCCTCATATATATCATACAAACATTTAACGAGTGTTTGAAACATGATAGCAAGTTCATGGAATTACTCCAAGGTCTGATGTTTCTTAAGAAAAATTCCTCAATAAGCTTAGAAAGGCTATTCTTGGCCTTTATAGGATTGGTGTGCATCCTCTGGGATAGAGTTGAATGATAAAATTCATCAGAATAGTTATTAAGGAGATAAAAACATATTTCAAGTGATTTAGGAAATTTTAGGGAATATTTAAAGGTTTAGGAACAAGTTTAGTGAAAGTGAGTTTTTAAGGTGAAGGAGCTTACAAATCAAAATAATGTCTGAGCTTTAGAAGACGATTCTGGTGGATCCATAAAGAGTTAGAGTTCAAAAAATATATCATTGGAAACATAATTCAATTATATAAATTATGGTTCTTTCATATTTTCACAAGACTCGAGAGCTTCTTTCCACATCCTATTTTTAGCAGACACAACTTGTAGTCTTGAGAAAAAGGACATTTTTTAGAGTCTTGCAGGCATAATTAGATCATGGGACCAATCCATTCATCTCATAATATTTCTTGGAGTCAATTTCATATACATAAGTTCCAAAATGGTCCTCTTAGAGCTCCAAAACTTTGTCTTTAAGGCTCTCCTCAAGGTAAGCTTTCATGACTTAGCCATTTTCACAAGTGGACACATGTTAGTCTGATATTCTAGTGAACTTTTTGTCCCATCTATCTTATCCCTTTGGGAAATTTGGGACACAATTTTTTTCCCAACCCTATTTTGTTCCTCTTTGACCATCATATGACCCTAGCAAAGCTCCGTGAGGCATGTTAAGCTCCTTTTCACCTCATTCTAGCCCTTCCCATCATGTAATCACATATTGACACTTGTCAACCCAAGGTGAGGGTGAATTTTTCTACCCCATATGGTCTGTCCCTTTGGGATAGTTAGGACACAAAAATTTCCCAATTCTTGTCTTAGCCCATGGTTCTCCACATGACCACAGAAAAGGCTCCACAAGCCTTTTTTAGCACTTTCCCTCTCCACCTTATGAAATCACATATAGATAATTATTGTTGGGATTAGCACACCGGTTGTATAGACAATATATCAGATCTAAGCATACATGTAAATAAAAGTGGATATTCTACCAGAAGAAATATACAAAACAAGAGATATAAATCAACACCATATTTAATGTGGTTCACCCAATGTGGGCTACGTCCACCAAGAAATAAGCCAATCTATTATCCAAAGCTTTGACAAGATATACAATTGAATATTTACAATCTTCCACACCTCTCAGATGTACAGTACTTTCTTTCTTTCAATATTTTTCTTCTTCTCCAAGAATTCTCTCTCTCACCAAATTTTACAAGTTCTTCTTAATTCTTGTTAATTATTACTTCTAAACCCTAGCTTTTATGCTTATATAGGTGTTTATAAACTTAGGGAACTTAGCCATGCAATTACAATCAATAGATATACTTTAATGCTAAAAATAGATCTAATTCCCGAGATTTAATTAAAACATTCTCGCACATGTAACCGATGTTGGTTAGCCCTAACTAATGTCAGTTCCTCCTTGCCTGACCAATGTCGGTCCTAGGTGACCAATGCCGGTCCCTCCTAACCGATGATGGTTACTGTGTTTTCTAGAAATTTTTACATTACATGTTAATCTGAAGTAATTGAGCTCCAAAACTCAACAATCTCCCACTTGGAGATTAATTACTGCACCATACATGTACATCATCATTCTTGGATCCTTCCTTAGCTTTGTTTCTTCCTCTTCAAGTCTCAAACTCGAAGACCAACAGAAGTGGAGTGTAGTTCCAACTTCTCCTTTGTTAATGACTTTGTTAGCATATCCACAGGGTTCTTGTTCATATGAATCTTTTCTAGATTCAACTATCCATCCTCTAATACATGTCGTATGAAGTGATACCTCAATTGAATGTCTTTTTTTCTCAAATGAAATGTTGAGATCTTTTCCAAATGAATTACACTCTGACTATCACTAAACAGTTTACAATAATCTTGCTCCTTTCCCAACTCTTCCATGATCCTACTCATCCATATCATCTCCTTGCTAACCTTTGTAGCTGCTACATACTCTACCTCTGTAGTAGAAAAATCCACAACCTTCTGCAATCTTGAAATCAAGCTAACTATTGTCCCACCCACTACTTGTGAAAATATATCTAGCAATGCTCCTCCTACCATCTAGATCTTCGGCCATATCCAAATCAACATATCCACATAATGAAATATCCAAACCTCCATAGCATAACTACATGCTAGATGTCCCTTTTAAATACCTAAGTATCCATTGGACTACTTTCCAATGCTCTTTACCTAGATTGGTCATATATCTACTCACAACTCCCATTACCTATGCAATGTTTTGTCTAGTACAAACCATAGAATACATGAGACTCCAAATTGCTGAAGCATATGGCACTCGTGTCATGTATTTGACCTCCTCATGTGATGATGGACATTGATTTTTTATTAATTTGAAGTGTCCATTCATAGGTGTAGTAATAGGTTTTGCATTATTCATGTTGAACCTTTCTAACACCTTGTAGATACAATCTTCCTCGACAAATACAATTTCTTATTTTCTTATCTCTATGTATTTGCATGCCAAGGATTCTTTTTTTTGCGAGATCTTAAATCCTTCATAGAAAATGTGTGAGCTAGCTTTCTCTTAAGCTCACTAATGTCCTACATACTAGATCCTACAATAATCATATCATCTACATACAATAACAAAATAATATAGCTCCCATTTTCAAGATTCTTAAAATAAATATAATGGTTAGATTCTATTAGCATATGGATTTGTATGCATGCAAATGACATGCAACATGTGGGAATGAATTCCCTCCTCAATGAAGGTGAGACGCCTTTGTTGAAAACTGAAATTGTATTTACATATATATATTCAAAATTATATGTGGGGGTGTTTTGGAACATCAATGGAAAGAAAAAGCTGAATGAGGGAGATGGAATGGAATGAAGGAATGATATGGAAAGGAATGAATGGAAGGAACATACAAGAGTTAGTTAAAAGAAGAGCCTAATATCACATGGAGAAGAACAATAAATAACTAACACAAACAAAATGGAGTTTGTATCAATTAAACGAGAATGAGTAAAGGGAACACACATGAGCAAGTAAATAATAGAGCTTGATCATTGTGAACAAGAATAACAACTTATTAACTTTGACAATAAGATCAAAGACAATATTTACATGAAAGATTTAAACATCTAACATCTAACAAACATAAGAACATAAAATGTAACAAGAGACAATGAATGAGACATAAAGTTCGTATTTCATTAACTCCAAAATGTCTTCACAAAAGAACACAAAGTTTCTTCTGAAACAAAGCTTACACACAAAAGTATTTTCTTCTCCTCTCTCAAATTCCCCCTTTACAAATGAGCCCCTCACTTCCTTTTATAACCCAAAATTTGGTTACAAATTAGTTAGGGTTTTACATGAACATTAAATAAGGAACTTAAGTGACCTTTGACTTTTCAACCAACTTTATTAAAATCAACTAAAAATAGAAATCACTTAAGTTATCCACAGTTTTCCAAAAGCAACCTAAATAACAACATTCATTTCTTAAAATCCCATTTTTAAAAACATACAATAATAACCAGTGCCTTATCCATTGAAATGGGGTCTGCCTATCTCAAACGTATGAGAAATGGACTCTCCCACTTCATTAGATACCAAGAAAACTATCTCCTTGAACCTTCATTGAATTTAGGATCTACCGTTTTTGCCAATTAAAAGGATCTAAACCTTCCCAATGTTTCAAACATATTTTCTTCTTACGGAGGTTCATTTAGTTAAAGAATAGACTCATAAAATACCTGAAATTCCATAATCCTTCTTGGCATATCATTTAAATTAACCATCTTTGATTGAGAATTCTCAAACAATTTCTTTAATTTGATGTAATGCTCCATTGAGGTTGACGAGAAATTATTGGCGGGAGTGTACATGTGTAGACACCAAATTTGTGTCTTACGACCTCCTCGTACCACGCATCTCATTTCGCAACCTAACCTCATCACCTAAACCTTACACAATTATTTATTAATTACCTTATAATTAATAAATCCACATCGCCATACCTGCCACCTCATTTTTCCACCTCATCATGACCTAGTCTTAACCCTAAACTAACCTAATTAAGACCTATAACTTGGTCTACATCCACACCTATGACTAATGACTCCTCACCCGCACCTAAAACCAACCTCATAATGACTTGACCAAGCCCGCAACTAATCCCTTGGGAGAAAAGGAGGGAAAGTTGGCTATTTTACTAAACATAGCCCACTTTGACCTGACCGATACCGGTTCCTACTCGACCGTCGTCGGTTACGTAACCGTCATCGGTTCTCTGTAAATGACCTCTCCCAACCAAAAACAAGGGGTTGGATTTTCATTTGATCTAAAGGAGAAGTCATTGGAAGGATCCGATTTGACTTGGCCGAGCAGAGACAAGTGAAGGAAAGAGAGAAGTTTACAGAGAAGGACATCAAGCCCAAGACTGCAACTAAATAACCAGAGTCCAGTGACACTCATCCGAGCATCAGGAGAGGAGATAGCTCATCTTGGATTGTCAGATCATCCTACTTGAGCCCTGTCTTCGTCATCACAGTCCCAGAACCTGCATTTTCCATCAGGAACTAGTAAGTAAGTCTTATACGTTCTTTTAATAATATTTCTTGGATTTCTGAATCACAGTAATTACAAGTCTACCCCCAGATCCACTACCCAGTAACACTCTCCACCTAACTTACATTCCTCTACCCCTACTTTGCCCCAAGAACAGCCCCCATACTCTCTGAGTCTTCTCCATCACCTCATTACCTATCCCCAGTCATTTTACCAACCTTATAAACACCATAGCTATCATATAGCCATCTTATAGCCAACCTTCACCCAACCCCTTAAATCACTACCCCTACCGATATCGGTTATCATCAACCGGTACCGGTGACACTGACCGGCGTCGGTCACCGTGATTCAAAACCAAGACCAGCCCTTTCTCTATTGTTCTAACAAGGTAAATAAATTGCAAATGGACAATAGCTTATTTGTTAGAATTTGTGTTAATTCATATCAGCAACGGAACTAACCACCTTTGAAAGGAAGTCTCATATTTCCGGGCCCAAGGCAATTCCCTCACTTATCATCTAATTAGAATCTGGTGGTCTTGTATTCTTACTTGCAGGTAGTCCTTCCCAGACAAAAAGGAGTTCTTTGCAATCGATCTGATCTCTCTCTACGGTACGCGCACACCCATCTCAACATTCAACAGGTATTCCTCCTAGCCCTAACCCTTATCTTTTCTCAAAGGAATGAAAGGATAGAAGCAACTCTATCCAAAAGCAGAAAAGCATTTATGTGCGAAACATTTTGGCACGCCCGGTGGGACCCATTTTGGGTTTCTTTCTTTCTTGCTTGCTTTCATATAGGGAGCATACTTGTTGTTTTCTTCTTCTAAAAATTTCACACGATATTTTGTTATATTTGGTAAAAGAATTTGTCTTGCTTTCCTAGCTTTGCATTACTAAAAGTCATCTTCTTTGCTTCATCAAATAACATTTTCAATTTGGGTTTAAAACACGTGCATCCCATTTTTGCGTGTTGTTTTCAATTCTAGTGAACGTAGATTAAGTAACAGGTCATACATGTGGGGTGATTTCCATGGTATTGATAAGAAATTAATCTTACTTTCACTGCACAACACATACCGAATCACTTCACAATTAACACAACAGCTCAAAACATCCCCCCTTTTTCCGCGGTATTCCTCCGCCCGATTGAGGTAACCTTATAAGCCAAAACAAACTTGACATTTCCCCTAAGTCTTTTGTTTAGGATTCTGACATCATTCTGCGTCTAAGGGCATAAGCCCAAATTGATTAAAACTAATCCTAGGGTTAGTCTGTTAATTTTCTTGTGTATCTTGCTTGTTTTCAGTTCTGTTTCTCTGTCATACACTATTTTCTGTGATCACTTCAGAACAGTTTGGTAGGCATACTAAGCACTGTTAACCCCAAATCAGTAGCTTCTTACAGTTTCTTATACCAGTCCTATTATACTGACATCGGTTAAGTGACCGGTTGGCTATAGTATAACCGACATCGGTTAACAAACCGATATCGGTTCTGATCTTTCTGATCCCGACAAACCAACAACCTACCAATTTCAACATTCTGGGGTTGTTTCTATTCCTGATAGATTGAAACCTTACTGTGTACTCTTGCCCATGGTTGTTATCACTCGGAAGCAAGCCGCCGCCATGGTTTCACATGCTGCTATGTGCCGGCTTTGCTGAATCACCCCTTCACATTCTATGGGAACCCTACGGACACCGGTGAGGTTCCCAAAATCCCTGTAGGAGATAAGGAATTTGTAAAATTTTTGGAAGCTAATCCTAGCACTGTACAATATTATTTATCTCATGCCCCTGACCGTACGCCCGATGGTCAACTCCTTGTTGGCATGCCTATTAGTATAGCTGCTCATTTAGCTCCTTCTTTCCCCGATAACTTCGCTTTGCCTTCTACATCCTTAGCCCCGTTTCCCAATCCAACGGCTTCAGGGGTTCATACGGCACAGATTGGCTTTCCTTTGGTTAATCTTGGGCCCAACATATCATTACCACCGATTGCTCCCACCTCGTCTCTCTTGCAGACTGCTCCTTTTATGACTTTCTCTCTGCCACCTATCCACACGAGCTTTCCTTCTCAAGTTCCGCCCACCTTTTCATTTCCACACACGTATCCGGTAACCTCAACGTCTTATATAGGACATCCCTATTCGCCTCAACATATTCGTCCTCTATACCTTATCAACATTTAACCCCACCATTGTCTAGTGGTGGCCCTTGGCCCAATCTGCCTCCGTTTACCGCAACCGCACCATCATCTCATCCAACTACTGATTTAATCAAACAAATGATGGACAAAATGCAAAATCTAGAGGCTTCTGTTTCAGGAAGTCGTAGCGCCTACGACATACGAGAAAGTTTGTCGGGAGCCTATCCACCCCTTCTGTCCCCCTTCATTAATATCCTCCTCAATGGGAATTACCAAATTTACTCATTTTAATAGTAAGGAGGATACTCAACAACACTTGCACTCATTTAGACATGCCTGCTATCTAATTGCTCATGACGATGCCTTACTACTCCGCACCTTTCCCATGTCTTTATCAGGACCCACCTTGGAGTGGTACAGTGCTTTAACCCAAAGACTCAATCTTCTCTTTTAACCAATTAGCCCAATCTTTCTTGGATCATTTCTCCATTAACATTGCCAAGAAAGTATCTATCACCGACCTCTATGCCATCCGACAATTTGAAGATGAATCTATCGCAGATTTCATTGGACGATGGCGGGGCCTTATCAACCAACTTACGTATGCCTTGCCTCAAGCCAAACTTATCAAACTTTTACGCGGGCCTATGCTAAGCACATCTCTCCTACCCTCCAAATTCAAACTTTCTGCACATTTGACGAAGCCTTTACTATGGCTTGAAAACTAGAGATTCGAGCCTTAGAGGAAGAGAAATTGCGGTTGCGCAACAAAAACCCCAATTTCCAAACCCAAGATTCCACCAACAAACCTAACACCACCAATCCTCACCCATCGACTGCTTCGAAATCAAAAGGAGCTGTGCACGCGGTGATGGTCAAATCCCAACCACCGTCTAATACCCCGCCAAAAACCACCTATAAGTATAAAGCTGAGCCCATCAATTACACCCCCTTGGGAGAAACTTATGGTGTGATATTGGAAAAATTGCTTAAAGTAGGAGCCATTACCTTACCTCCTGTTAAACCTCACTCCGGGTTTGATTCCACCCGCGCCATACCTTCTTGGTACAAAGAAAATGACTTCTGTAACTTCCACCGCGTGAAGGGACACAGTCATGAAAACTGCAAGATGTTGAAAAACATAGTGCAGGAAATGGTTGATGCAGGGGATATAGCCCTCGATAATCCTAACGCCCCTGCTAACTGAAATTTGAAAATTTTCAACAAACCATTCCCGAAATCACTCTTCTAATAGTAACATAAACCAAGATATCTTAGCCGAGGAGAGTGTTCATGAGATCCATGCAGTCTTCGACTCCCAGCCAAAAGCCTCTATCGAAAAAATTCTGAATCAAGCCTCTTCACTAACGCAGGAACCCGAACCCCCTTCATCACCATCAAGACAAGACAAAATCCTTGTCGTTCCTTTACCCATCAAGGAATTAACCGCCCAGAGTTCTCTTCTCACAAATGAGCCTTCTTACACCACATCCTTGCAAGACTGTGAGCGGATGTTATCTAACTTATCTATTTCCCAAACATCTCCTTCTACCATTCTTGTTGTACAAGAGGAAGGCTCGCCACTTCTTTTGTCATCCTTAGATGAGAAACCTCTTGCACCGACATCACCACATTCTTTAAACATGACGGATCCTCTCAAACACGCCCTCCTACCTATTAGTTCTTCATCGCCTAAATCTTTTCAGCGACCGGTTGACCTCTTAACGCCCATTGATACAGTGCCTCATTTACCCCCTGTATCACACCCACAGTGGACCGGAATCACAACCCACCTTTCTTCCATACAAAGTTCCTATTCACACGTGAGGATTGTCATCCCTCAGAAGATAGACGAGTCCTATGGGAACATTTGAGTACCCCATATTCTACTCAAATGCAGATGACCGATCTAGACGCCTCTACCATATACCCGAAGTGTTTACAGAAGCTTAAAATTCCTATGTCCTCATCTTCACCCCCCTCATCTCTACCAAATACCTCATCCACCTCTATTAGCCTAACCAAATCTTCCCCTACGCTTGGGACCTCACCAATACCCAGTCTAACACACCCACCTAAGTGGCTAGATTTATCTAAAAATAAAGTCGTCCATCCACTTAGGAGACAGACTCAATCTCCTCAACCTATGCCTCTATCACAACTAAAACCATCGTCGTCACACCTACCTTCCATATTGGGACCTCATCCCTCCACCTTGCATCAATATATCATACCTCCTGCATTTTCTTTAAAACGACCTACGCCTTCTGCACCCATACAGAGATCCAAGGGTATATCAACACCGTCACCCCGCGTATCCTGTCCACCTATCAACCCTAAACAAATTCCATCATCAAAAGATTTGTTTACTGTCACTCCTATTTCTCCATGGTTGTTTTCTGATACCACATCATCTGTGGCCTCATCATCTAACCAACTAAACATAGCTTCTGCGCCAAAGAAGCCACATTTAGTTAAAACCCATTATCAAAACCCCTTGGCTAAACCACCACCCATACAAATCAACCATACCCCATCATTACCAGAATCTACCCAGTCAATAGCCTCATCTTCCTCTGACTTTGACCCACTCAAAGGGTCTTACGCCAAAATCCTTGCTATGTTGGTGGAGAATGCGACCATTTCCCTACCCCCACTTAAACCTTATGATCCATCTAAACCTCGACCTATAGGTTATGATGAGTCTAAAATCTGTGCTTACCACCGCACACCAGGACATGACATAGAGGGATGCAAAGTGTTGAAAGCCATACTTTATCAGTCACCTCTCTCAGATAGAAAAGTTAAGAAAGACAACTTACGAAGGGAGAGACCTTTAGCTTCAATTCCCTCTCTATACCACTGTTCCCCGCCTCACCAAAATCTATCATTATTACAACTTCACCTCTCAAAGACCATGACTTATCCATACTGTCTTCCTCCTCTCGTGTTCACGAGATCAATATGATTAGTGTTGCTACTCGAGGGCAGAAAAACAATGGGAAAGCGAAAGAAAGCACACCTGCGGCCTCTCTTTCTCCATCCACCATCCCGATCGCACCACCACCTAAAGTGGTTATTCGTGGACCCGCCTACCCCGTCTCTAATGGAGTTTCCCACCGAACCATGATCAAACAGCTTCACCAATCACCTGTAAAAATGACACTGTATGATCTCATTCAGACTTCTGAATCTCATCGACAAGCTCTCGTTGAAATCCTTCAAGGGATAGAGGTCTTACCTAATGAAACCTTTCCTGTTACCTCCATTCTCACACCCAATCATGTTGCTTTGCTCACCAAACAACCTATCTCCCCAACCACTTCTGTCTCTATACAGCAAGCCACTGCTGTCAGTTTCTCCGAAGATGAAATTATCGACTTTGGTGCTAAAGATCCTGACCCTGCTCTTTTCATCTCAGCTTATGTCCGGACATTCGGGTGCATCGTGTTATGATTGACGGGCGCTAGTCTAAACATCATCTCTTCAAAAGCCTTCCAACAAATGAATATCCCTTCTAGTTGCATGTGTGCCAACCCCATCATGTTGCATTCATTCAATGATGTTATTACTTCTACCTTAGGTACCGTGATCCTTAACATTCGTGTAGGGCCACGCACTTTACCCGAACTCTTCTATGTCCTTGAGGGAGAGTTCCAATACAATATGTTGTTAGGCCGCCCTTGGATCCGGGCTATGGGATGTGTTCCCTCCACCTTACATAGATGCATAAAATTTGAGTACGAGGGGAAGTCCTACACCGTAAAAGCTGATCCTCCCCCCTTCAAAACCTGCAATATGTTATATCGCCCTAATGATGTGCTTGTACCAGTCAAGACACCCATTCATCCAACCCAACCATCCACTTCAACCACACCTCTACCATCCACTTCAACCGCACCTACACCTTCAACCAATGAAACCACCATCACAAATACCACTTCCTTTCCCGCAGATAACATCCCAACCTCAGACCCCTTAGTAGATGTTTTTCAATGCCTTACGCTGGGGGAGTATCGCCTATATAACGTTAGCTCTTTCCATACCCCACAGGAGTACGGACAGTTACATGCGCATCCTACCTATGACCGTCACATGGGGGAGGTAATCTCTTACGGACCACCTAATTGCCGCACCAACCTAACGTATGGGGGTGTCAACGCATCCTCCATTACCCCTGAACCTCCTCTTGGTGTGGTTCCCTTCCAATCTGATTTTCAATACTTGACAAATCATCGTTTTGCCCTCACCTTCTTGACTCGTTGTGCTTGGAAAGGCTTTGGTTTTGGTCTTTATGAACAAGGCCGACATACAATCATTCCCGTGACTACACGCAAACACAATGATCGTAGTGGTCTCGATTTCTGAAACACTTACACTTTGGAGAAACCTCGTGTCAGTTGTATCCTGGAAGATGACAACGTCACCCCTACCAAACCATCATCACCCATTTTGCCATCGTCACCCACAGAGTCGATAAACCCTGAATCTATCCCTCCTAACTTTTTTTTTTTTTTTTTCATAAATGCTATCTTCCTAGGTCCTCTCACTTATCAACGCGATAATGAGGACCCATCTTCTCTTCCCCTTCTGTATCCAGACATGATCGAAGAGGATTCGCCTTGATTAATGTTGTTGAGTGCTAGGATGACGACTCCATCCTCACTTACCTTGGTGCGGACGACTCCTATATTCAACGTGCCTTACCGTCTGAAACTCAAACCATGTTGAATGAGTCGACTATAAAAATCAACATCCACATAGAGGAGGATCCTCACATTGTGAAGATCAGACAATCCCTTAACACATCGAACAAGCCTCCTTTACTACCTTTCTCTCAGACCTGCAACCAAGCTTTCGCTTGGTCCTACGCTGACATGCCAAGAATTGATCCTGACATTGCTGTCCATAACATTACCCTAAAACCCGATTCCAAACCAGTCAAACAGAAACTGAGAAAAATGCATCCACGCATTGCCCTCTTGGTCAAAGAAGAGCTTCAACGACTTCTTTCTATTTCCTTCATCTTGCCTATTGACTATCCTCAATGGATTTCTAACATCGTACCTGTCACTAAAGCAACGGGGGACTTCGGATATGCACAGATTTTTGAGACCTTAACCTTGCTTTCCCCAAGGATGACTTCCCCTCCCAAGTATTGATCAACTTGTTGATCTCACTGGCAAACCATGAGATGCTTTCTCTCATGGATGGCTTTTCGGGATACAATCAAATTTTGGTAGCCCCGGCCGATCAACATAAAACGCCTTCATCACTCCTTGGGAACCTTCTATTATCGTGTCATGCCGTTTGGCCTTAAGAATGCTTTGGTGTGACCTATCGGTGAAGCTATGACTTAGATTTTCATGACATTATGCACACTATTCTTGAAGATTATGGCGATGATCTTCTTGGCAAATCTAAACATCGCAGGTGAACATCTCGATGTTTTAACCATTATTTTTGATCTTTATTACAATATTCTAAGTCTGACAACCAAAGAAATGTGTCTTTGGTGTTCTTTTCGGGAAAACTTCTTGGTTTTATCGTCTCTTTGCGTGGCATTGAGGTTGATCCATCTAAAGTCAAAGCTATCCTAGAAATGCCCCCACCCAAAAACCTCAAACAATTACGTAGTTTGCAAGGTAAACTTCAATCTATCCGGCGTTTCATTTCCCAACTCTCGGATCGATGTCAACCTTTCCATCACCTTCTTAAAAAGGACATTACCTTTCAATGGAGCGAAGAGTGTCACCAAGCCTTTGAAGCTCTCAAAGCCTATCTCTTGCAGCCACCCGTGCTTATCCCACCTCAGGATGATCGCCCTTTCTACCTTTACCTTTCTGCCACTGACCATGCTTATAGAGCCATGCTCACACATCGGGACTCGACACATTGAGAACAAGTCATTTATTATATAAGTCGTACTCTCGTGGATTATGAGACTAGGTATACACATGTAGAAAAATTGTGCCTAGCCCTATCATTCATAGCCACCAAACTCCGACACTACCTCCCCGAATCATAAAACTTTTGTCATCACCAACACGGACCCCATTCATTATATGTACGCCAAACCACATCTAAACCAACGCATCTCGATGGCTTATGCTCCTCACTGACCTCGACCTTGAATTTATACACCAGAAGTCAATCAAAGGACAAACTATTGTGGACCAACTCACAGAGGCCCCTTTAACTGGGGAATAATTTACCAATTTTAATTTCCCAACGAACTCATCGCCACTCTTTCACTCAGGGAGGAGTCCTATCCAATGACCCTCTTCTTCGATGGATCCAAATGCCAGTGCGATGGAGGAGCCGGCGTTGTTCTCATTCCTCTTGATGTGGAGCCTATGCCTCTTTCATTCCAACTCGATTTCCCCTGCACTAATAATACAGTGGAATACAAGGCCCTTGTTTTGGGTCTCCAGGTTGCGTTACACTTAGGTGTCAAATCTATCAATATTTTCGGTGACTCTCAATTGGTAGTCAATCAAGTTATGGGCATCTACCAATGTAAAAATGAGGAACTTCAAAAGTACAAACATTACGTGGATTCACTTTTGACCTCATTTACTCGTTATTCTATCCAAACCATTCCCCGCTCCACTAACAAATTTGCGGATACTATGGCTTGCTTAGCCTCACAAATTCCTACCTCACCAACTGACTCTGACATATTCGTCTTGGTCCAACAACTCTTTGCCCCATCTTACTCAGCCCCGGTTGTTTGTATGATAAATAATGTGTCTGCTAATTCACAGGATACCTGGTACCACCAATTTCACGACTACCTTACAACCTCTGTTCTCCCACCTGACCTTACTAGTAATGGCAAACGTGCTTTTCTTAAAAGTGTTTCTCGTTATGTTGTCATGGGGGGACTCCTTTATAAACGTGGCTTTGATGGCATCCTCCTTCGATGTCTAACCGGCGCGGAGGTCACCTATACCATCCAACAAGTCCATGACGGTATTTGTGGTGGACATTTTAGTGGCCTTGCTGTGGCTAAATGAATCCTTCGCCTAGGTTATTATTGGCCTACTCTTAATAACGACTGCTACGAATATGTTAAGCGTTGTGTTATGTGTTAACAACATGCCAACCTTCAACATACTCCTAGCCATCCGCTACAGGTCGTACGAGATCTTTGGCCTTTCTCACAATGGGGTTTAGACCTTATTGGTGAGATTCACCCGCCCTCTTCGCAACGTCACCATTGGATAATCATAAGCAACTAAATATTACACTAAATGGGTGGAAGACATTCCACTCATTTCAACCAAAAAAGAAAAATCGTCAAATTCATTAACCATCACATTATCTCTGCTGTTTTGGTGTTCCTCATCGCTTGATAACGGATAATGGTAAATCTTTCAAAAATAAGTTGTTCTGAAGACCTTTGTGACAACTTTGGTATCAAACTTAGTTTCTCATCACCTTACTATCCACAGGCCAATGGTCAAGCTGAATCTTCTAATAAAACCCTAACCAAAATCCTCATGAAAGTTGTTAATGATTCTGGAAGAAATTGGCATGATCACATCCCCTTTGCCCTTTGGGCTTATCGTACTAGCATTCGTACCTCCACTAATGCCACACCATTTTCTTTGGTATATGGTGCCGAGGTTGTCTTGCCTCTTGAAATACAAATACCCTCCCTCAGAATATCTCTTCAGGATATTCTCACCAACGATGATTTCCGCCAAGAGCGGTTAGCCCAATTAGAGCTTCTTGATGAGCGTCGTCTTACGGCTCTTGACCACCTTCAAATCTATCAAAAACACATCAAGCGTGCTTATGATAAGTGACTTCATGAGCGTACCTTTAAGGTTGGTGATCTTGTCCTCAAAGAGAATCAACATGTAACCAAACTAGAAAAGAGAAAACGTGGAAAATTTGCTCCTAATTGGATTGGGCCTTACATTATCACGCATATTTATGGATCAGGCACTTACCGTTTAGCTTCGCTTAATGGTAAACCTGAGCCTAAACCCCTTAATGCCTTGCATATTTGACCATTATATTGTTGACTTTAGTGTTATATCACTTCTTATCTACCTTACGCTCGTCCCTTGAGCTCATTTACTACCTCATACACTTTTGTTCCATCCATCTCAAAATAGAATCAAACTCACGTGGTTTGGTCATTACCTCCTCTTAAAGATGCCTTCCCCTTTTTAGTCTGGTCCATGCCTTAGAAGTATCAAAATAACATGTTCTCAATTGAACATTTACGGGATATTCTTGAGTCAAACTTCCTACAAAACTAGATGCTTCATGCCAAACGGACATCTAGACCTCTAAGTTATACATAGACTGCTCCCTCGAAGGACAGCTATGCACAAAAATCGCATCTGCTACTATAAATAGACTGCTCCCTTGAAGGACAGCTATACAAAGTTAGCCTTTATCAGAAGCTTCTCACATTGATCCGCTTCGTGAAGACCTCAAGAACAACAAAATACATATCCCATGTAGACTTCCCACATTGATCGACCTATACCAAAAAAAAAAAAAAAGCAGTATTCCAAAAGCACTTTTGAGTCATGGACTTGTCTATTTAGGTTTGGTTCTCTTTCATCAGAATAATCACCTTGTAACAAGCTCTCAGCACCCCCGCCTATATCAACCACCTCACCTCACCATTTGTCAAAGCAACAAAACTCAAGGGACGTGACGTATATCCGATATATTGTGATTATACAACTCTTTTCACCTATCGACTTCTCGCCTATGCAAGGTACCTAGGGATTCAAGCTCATCCTATGTTAATATGTGGTTTGTTTAGCTCTTCTCAACTACGGGACACTTTTGCCTCTTTTGCTCGACTCTAGGATTGTGTGTTGACCTTAATCAGGATACGGTTCCCTACCACTTGGGTAGGCTAACTTTTGCTTCACCTATACCTATACCAACATCGCCAACACCAACAACATTACCCTACCAATATTAATATTTCTACCAACCAAAAATTACCTAACCATACCTAAATTACACAGAATTCACCTCTCCCTGGTCCTAAGGGAGAACTACATCGGTTTGAGGCCCTTCCTTGCTTTGTGCAATGGGCTATGTAGGCAGCACTTAGGAGACATGGGGTCTCCCAAGGTTAGCTCGACCATCCCCTACCATACCCTATCATGTGTTGTAAATATAAATATTTTTGTGTATTTCTATTTTGACAACATTCATCTTTATCCTTTTTCAAAACAAACAAAAACAACATTCAAAACACAACCATTCTTATTATTATCATCACTCAAAACAACATACATATTTAGTTTTATTTTAGATGTTAAACAAATACATCTTCTCTATCATCGACTCGCAGGTCGGCATCCTTATTTATTCTTATATTCCTATGAAATTCACTTAGACCCTTGCGCCTCCTCCCAAATCAGGTGGTGATCATGATCGTCGACGCCCTTCACTTGGCCTCTCCATCCTCAAAGGTGCCACTGCTATTGGTTCCTCCCACTGATCCGCCAACATCTCCTGTAACATATGAATACGTCCTCTCGCATGGAGGAATCTTGCCTCTAGTCTCTCCACTCGTAACTGTGAAACCTCTAACAATCTCGTTGTCTCATTCACCTGTGATTGAAGCTGGTGAACCAAATCCTGTAGACGATCTCTCTCCGCTTATAATCACGGCTATGTCGGGTGCTCACATGCACTCGTAGCTATCTACCCACCATAATCTATAGGCCTCTGTCGTTCCCACATCCATTACCCTACGATCGGCACTTTATCTCTTGGCCCTTACGGAGGTGTCGGTAGGGAGGTGAGAATGCTGCCTTCGGTGTCGATCCTCATGTATGGTCTATATGTCATAGGTATATCTGAATCGAACCCAAATTGTCCCGCATGCGATCTAGAGGAATCCTCTCGTACTCACCTAGCACATGCCTGCGATCCACCTCAAGCACTCTACACCCTCAACTCCTCGGCTATGTTCTCTCATCACCATATAGTTCCCGTAAGGCCTCAACAAATATCCGTAATCGTCACCATATCCCATACCTGTCTATAATACTCGATGTCATCTATCACGGCACAGGGATCTCGCCTCTTGTTCTGCATCTGACCCATAAATCGAATCCCACCTCTGCACTCCTGTCTCTCCGACTCGATGGGTCGGCCTATTAGACACACACAAACAATGTGCTCATAGGCCCAACAATGTAATAAGTATGAACAATCCAAAGTGTCGTCTGTGTTTTCGCTGCGCAGCCCATAAACCCATGTATAACTCTGCCATATATGCGGGTGCCCATCACGAAAGTCACGCTCATTTTTATCATTTCCCAAATAGCACTCATCAATGCTTTTGGAAATCTTCCGCCATCCACCTCGGGTAATGCATAATACCCCACCGCTATCATTAATACTACGGCCACCTTGTTGCCTCGGGGTGTACTACATACATTATACCATAAGTGAATGTCAAACCTCATGCGTGTCAAATCCGTGCGTATGGACCAAATCTTTGCTATTATCGTTCCTGCACCGCACTAGGAAATGCCTGATATACTGTTCTTCCTATAATTGGGAGTCTTAAAATACGGAACACATCTTCCAACGTCACTGTCATCTCCCCTGTTGGCAGATAGAAGGTATTCTTTTCTGGATTCCATCTCTCAATCAACGCCTGCAACATAGCATGGTTACGTGCAATTCATGAATAATAGTGAATTCCACTTAACCCCAAATGATTTATCAATGCCCATTCAGCTAGTGTTACATCCGCTCGGATTTGTGACAACAATCTTTGGCATAGTATCATTCATCCTTAACCCTGCTTCCGCCTGCATACATCAAAACGACACATAATTATTCAATAAAACAAATCTCCACGGGTTTTTTCTCAAATTCTGGAAACTCCTACAGTAACCGATATCGGTTATAGATAACCGATACCGGTTATCTCTAAATGATACCGATCACAGTCAAAAATATACACCCTGCTTAAAAACATACACCTACGATAATTATTTTACCCGTTTACTCCTATCTATACCTAAAAACATACGTGACCACCCTGCTTACCTACCCCATAGCACTCACCCCATCCCAAACCCTTGCCTATCACCTTTTCTTTCTCATCTTTACCCACTTACTATCTCTCATCCTATTCATAAAACATGCAAGAATCAAATTACAACCAAACAGTTTACCTCTTGGGATGCAGCAGCTTGAGGTGGAACTTGTCTTCCCCTCATCTCTGCCTGCTGGATGCTTCTCCTCGTTCAGCCATGTTCACCACCCTCTTCAAATATAACTTGTCTTTCTGCCTTCTAAATCTCAGCCCACACTCACTTCACCTATCTCTTTCCTCCTTATCACTCAATTCTTTCATGCAATTACCTATATCCATCATCAAACAACGTCACATTCTCGTATTTAACTTGTTGCATGCTTCTAAAAATAAGAACTTAAGATGCCAACCAAGCAGTTCTATTTTTAGGAAATATCATTTTGGCGTAACCGATATCGGTTGCATATAACGCTTATCGATCATATAGATACCGACATCGGTTACATAACCGATATCGGTCATGTGCCCGTTTTGCTTAAACCTAGGCCGTTTCTTCGTTTTTGCAAATTTTTGTGGCGCCCGTCTCTTTTTCCTGCATCACAACACCATTACCAATATTTGTCATCAAAATCACCTCAATATATTATCTCTATTTCATCAACATCATCTATCTACAATAAAACAAACCATCGACAAAACACATACAACATTTCATATACACCATGTGGATTAAACTCATCATATATTAAATTTCACAAACCATCGACAAAACACATAAAACATTTCATATACACCATGTGGGTCAAAATCATCATATATATATATATATATATATATATATCAAAGGTTTCAAATATACAACTTGCCCTGCATAGGGGCCTCTGTGATCTCAAGATAATACAAAGCCGGCACGCAGGCCGCAATAACTGTCAAAATCTCGACTCGGCTCATAGGCCGGTCTCTCATATCAAAAATATACTCAGCTCGCAGACCGGTATCAACTATACAACCTGTACTCAGCTCGCAGGCCGGTATATACAAAAGATGAATAAATGAATGAAAGAATCATATGTGGGCACGCAGGCCTCTCTATACATAACTGGTTCGCAGACCGGTGCCTCTATCTAATATCCAAAAACATAAACTATCTCCTCTGCAAGGATACCTCAGCTCTCTCCACCGCCCTCGGCCTGTCTCCCTGCTAGTCCCTGTGCTGCCTCTCTTGCCTCCTCCCTGTAACGGACCCACCGGCTGTGGCTGCACCCCCCTGGGATCTCTGGCTCCGCGAGGTCTCGGCTCTGTGCACCGCATATGGCTGATAGTCAGCCCCGGTACCATCAAGGACATCCTGATAGTACCAGGCCTCCGCTCTCGCCTCCATATAACGGGCCCGTGCCACCATAGCTACTGGGGCTGGTCCCCCGACTCCTAATAATAATGGCCCCTGTCCTACTGCAAATGCACCCCTGTGCTGTGGCTGGATCGTGCTTGAGGCTTGGTGGCGGTACATGGCTGTGTGTACTCGTGGGCCATGCTGATGGTGGTGCCTATGCACTATACTGTGTACTGTGTTCGTGCTGTACTCTATACTCTGCCTCAAGGGCTAACTACCCTGTAATATCACGATGCAGGCATACGCAGCAGCAAGCTACCCCTGTAACAACTGCACCTGTCCCAAGAGTCGGTCCCTCTCTGCTATAACAAACAAAATCTAGTTGTGTGGCTGTGCTCTCCTCGCTGCTCTCTCCCCTACCCACCATACCAAAAATGACCTGTGTGTAGCCGGCGTCATCCACGGTATCATCCGCCGGCCTCTCTGCTACCCAATCTGGGTCCACGGGGTGTGGTACAGGTAGTGGGGCCTCTACATCCTCCCTCCGATACTGAGGGAAGGGAGGTGGCTCATCCTGTCGTAGCCCTAACTGCCGTCGTACCCTCTCTAGGGGTATCCGCTCATGCTCTCCCAGCCTCCGTCCCACTATCCAGGTATACTGGATCTAGCACAACTGTGATCGGGCTCCTCCTTGGGGCTGATGACCTCTGTAAGGCCTCCATACAATATCCAATGCGGTCGCCCTTTAGCATTTGACGGTAGTAAGCTACATCCCGTCCTGCAAGCACCGCTCGTGGCTAGCCCACGACCCCAACCACCTCTGAAAGCCATACCTATATATCACCTGTGGCCCTGGCTGCTGGGGCAGCCCTACTGAGTCGAATACATATGATGTGCTCATATGCCCAGCAGTGTAACAAAAATGTGGAACAAATCCCGAATCGCCTCATCCGGCGATAACCCCACAGCTCTCTGTATAGCTGCACCAGGTATACTGGTGCCCAAGCATAGCACGTATGCTCCTCCACCATCTCGTGCAGCACCCCCATCAACGCACCGTGGAAAGCGGCCTCCCTCTGAGTCTGGAAGGGTGAAGCATGTGATGCCTATCATCATCAACATGGCAAGCCGTGTCTCATGTCTGTGGGCGCGATACATGTCCCCATAGGCAATGCTCATGCTGTGATAAGTCAATAACATGGCTGCATCCCCAAATACCTATAGAATGCTATCCATAGTTGTCTCTGCGTCTACCTGGAATACTGCCTCTCCTATAATCGGCAGTCTCAGGATGTGATATACATCCTCCAGGGTAATAGTCATCTCTCCAGTCGGGAGATGGAAAACATTAGTCACCGGATCCCATCTCTCGATGAGGGCAACCATAAGACTGTGATCCCTATCTATAGCCCTATATCGCTGGACTCCGCCGAGTCCCACCTCGCGCATAATGGCCCACTGCGCTGCGGACACGTGTGGCCACATCCGTCTCAACAGCGGGGGCATCCTATCCCGCATAGTCAGCTGCTGACGTGCCTGCACAAATAACCCACTTCATTAGACTTACCCTTTCAAACAACAACTACTTTAACCTTCTATACCCCCTTTTAACCACCCGACCACACCCCGACTCTATAACACACACCTACACCCACCTATTTTACCCTAAAACCTTTACGATATCCCCTTTCCTTATCTCACACCCTACCAATCACTCAGCTCTACTCTCGCCATTTACCTATGCCCCTACCAATTTAACACCTCCCCATTCATACCCACCACCTAATCTATCCTAAACCGCACCAACCATTCCCCCACCAATCACTCTTCCTATCAACCTCTACCCCTTCCCTCTTCACCCCCAAAACACAAAACCCAATAATAAACACAACACCCAAACAACAACCCCAACAACAACCTAACACCCAAAACCACAACAAAACCAACCCAACACAATAACTAATCCTAACTAAGGACCGGTACCGGTCACCCATGACCGCCACCGGTCCCCTCCCAAGCATCTCTCCACCGCCGCCGGTCGACATCCGACCGACACCGGTTAACCAAAAAACCACCTTACCCGAAGAATTCGTGACCGATGTCGGTCGCTTAGCGACCGACATCGGTCACTGTAAAATCGTGGAGCCGAACCCGACGCGGCCCCCCCCAAATCCATTTTTTCCTATTACTCCCCTTTTTACCCAATGAAAAACCCTAAAAACCTACCCACCCTGCCGCCTTGGCCTATTTAACCCATCTATCCTCTCCATTTTTCAAATAACTTCAATTTATTCATTATTTTATCAAAACATTGGATTCCTACCCAAAACCCAAATCTAGCTTAAAAACATTAAATTCACACAATGAGAGGTTTCGAACCTACCGGTATGACGACACGTCGTCGTGGTGGGATAGGTGGTGGCGATCCCAGCCTGGTCCAAAGACCTCCTACTCCTCCTCTGGCTGTGCCATGACTCTAAATCTCCTCTGCTGGGTCCTCCACCAATCAAATGCTTGCCTCCTACTCGCTCGGGCCTACCAACCACTCACTTCTCCACTCAAATAGTGCCACCTCAGCCGACAAATGCAACAATCTCACTAATACACCTCAGACAACTAAAATTGGTTTTCAAATTGAGAATATGACAATGACAGGCCGTATTTTTCTTTTTATAGGTTTTTCACCTATAACCGATATCGGTTATCTTATGCCCTAAAGAACCGGTATCGGTCATATAACCGATACCGGTCATAGAGAATCGATATCGGTTTAATCCCACCTTTCCCCACTTTTTGCCCTTATTTACTAATCTCCCTTTTTCACCACATCGCCTATATCCTCCTTCGCTGAAAACCCTTTGTTGACTTCATTGGCCCACTTCACGGCCACAACCAATAATTTGGCCCGACCCAAGGCCGTAACCAACCATTTGGCCCGACCCAAGGCCGCAACTAACCAATCTGGCCCGACCCAAGGCCGCAACCAACCATTTGGCCCGACCCAAGGCCAAAACCAATCATTTGGCCTGACCCAAGGCCGCAACCAACCAATCAGGCCCGCCCAAGGCCGCAACCAATCATTTGGCCCGACCCAAGGCTGTAACCAACCATTTGGCCCAACCTGGGCATGAACCAACCAATCGGCTCGACTGGGCGCGACCACCACTCACTCGGCCCGACCCAAGGCCGCAACCAACCATTTGGCCCGACCCAAGGCCGCAACCACCCAATCGGCCCGACCCAAGGCCGCACCCAACCATTTGGCCCGACCCAAGGCCGCCACCAACAAATCAGGCCCGACCCAAGGCCGCACCAATTACATACCTCACCCAAAACCAACAAATTACAATTTTACCCACCCATCATGTAGCTTTTTGTTCAATCGAGCTCACCTGTTCGTGTTTTAGCATGATTAGGGTACTTGACTTGATCAGTCGACCAACTTTGCCTAGACCAAGACCGTGACGTTTATCTCGACCAAACCAACCATTTAGTATTGCCGAACATGCCTAAACATTCCTGTACCTTACCCGTTATATCCCCTGGAGCTACTTCCTATGCCTTGGATACCAGGATTATATCACCCTTGTTTGGATAAACTATCGACCTTTGCCTATGAATTTCTTGTTTTCTCTTCAAATCATGTACCACCAGTGCGCACTCTGCATTTCAACATGCGTCTGCTTCCTTGGACCTACCCCACCATCTTACCATCATCTAAACACCATTTACCCTTTATCAACCCTATCCCTAATTTCACGCTACCTCAATTTGTGATAGATTTGAGGGGGATTACCTATACCCTTAACAGGGGTAACCACTTCTTATTATTGTTCGTGCAGGCTTTACAAGATAAGCTACATGACAACAAAGGGCTAATGTAGACACCAAATTTGTGTCTTACGACCCCCTGTGCCCCGCATCTCATTTCGCAACCGAACCTCATCACCTAAACCTTACACAATTATTTATTAATTACCTTATAATTAATAAATCCACATCGCCATACCTGCCACCTCATTTTACCACCTCATCATGACCTAGTCTTAACCCTAAACTAACCTAATTAAGACCTATAACTTGGTCTACATCCACACCTATGACTAATGACTCCTCACCCGCACCTAAAACCAACCTCATAATGAATTGACCAAGCCCGCAACTAATCCCTCAGGAGAAAAGGAGGAAAGTTGGCTATTTTACTAAACATAGCCCACTTTGACTTTGACCGATACAGGTTCTACTCGACCGTCCGCGATTCGTAACCGCCATCATCGGTTCCCTGTAAATGACCTCTCCCAACCAAAAACAAGGGGTTGGATTTTCATTTGATCTAAAGGAGAAGTCATTGGAAGGATCCGGATTTGACTTGGCTGAGCAGAGACAAGTGAAGGAAAGAGAGAAGTTTGCAGAGAAGGACATCAAGCCCAAGACTGCAACTGAATAACCAGAGTCCAGTGACACTCATCCGAGCATCAGGAGAGGAGATAGCTCATCTTGGATTGTCAGATCATCCTACTTGAGCCCTGTCTTCGTCATCACAGTCCCAGAACCTGCATTTTCCATCAGGAACTAGTAAGTAAGTCTTATACGTTCTTTTAATAATATTTCTTGGATTTCTGAATCACAGTAATTACAAGTCTACCCTCAGATCCACTACCCGGTAACACTCTCCACCTAACTTACATTCCTCTACCCCTACTTTGCCCCAAGAACAGCCCCCATACTCTCTGAGTCTTCTCCATCACCTCATTACCTATCCCCAATCATTTTACCAGCCTTATAAACACCATAGCTATCATATAGCCATCTTATAGCCAACCTTCACCCAACCCCTTAAATCACTACCCCTACCGATATCGGTTATCATCAACCGGTACCGGTGACACTGACAGCGTCGGTCACCGTGATTCAAAACCAAGACCACCCTTTCTCTATTGTTCTAACAAGGTAAATAAATTGCAAATGGACAATAGCTTATTTGTTAGAATTTGTGTTAATTCATATCAGCAAGGGAACTGACCACCTTTGAAAGGAAGTCTCATATTTCCTGGGCCCAAGGCAGTTCCCTCACTTATCATCTAATTAGAATCTGGTGGTCTTGTATTCTTACTTGCAGGTAGTCCTTCCCAGACAAAAAGGAGTTCTTTGCAATCAATCTGATCTCTCTCTACGGTACGCGCACACCATCTCAATATTCAACAGTATTCCTCCTAGCCCTAACCTTTATCTCTGCTTTCTCAAAGGAATGAAAGGATAGAAGCAACTCTATCCCAGAACGGAAGTATTTCTATGCGAAACAACATGTCCTTAAACAATTGTGAAAATTGCTCTTCCACATGTTCTAATGAACACCTTTGATTATGCTCATTTATGAGGTTGCAAGGGATCTCAGCTATGAATTCTTGAATCAAGGCAAGTGAAGTGAAGGATTCATTGCATATGCTCTCATAATGGATCATAGAATCCTTGAAAAGCATCTTCCTTGATTTGAGATACAGACATCAAAGAAAACGTGTCCCTTGATGTTCAAATTCGAGAATTCCTTCAATGGCTAAAACTAGGATTCCATACTCGTCATCTCCCTAAACTGGAAATATCTCATCCAAATTTGATATGTTAGAAAAAAGTTTCCTTAAAAGAAAGAATTGGATCAAGATACGCACTAACATCTTCATGGAGCTTAACCATTGTTTTGATCGTCTCTTGGCCTAAAATGAGAATCTCTGAAAGACAAGTTTTAGTGACATGGTCCAATGTGTTTATTTCTTTTGATAAATTGAGAGTTTCTTCATCAAGGGTAGACACTTTGAATCCGGTCTTTGGGAAATTGGATGATATGGGATTTATTATATGTTGAACATATTCCACCAATTGATTCTTTTCAGCCTTGAGTTGAGAGTTCTGAGACTTATATTTCTCAAGTCTCTTAAGCATGATATCAATTGAATCTTGAGCCATCGCCATGTCACTTTCCAATGTGGACCTCCCAAGTCCAAGTCTAGAAACTTCATAATCAGTAGATGTCATGGCATCACACTCCTTGTCAACTTGTGGGATGGCAAGATCCGTAAATCTATTTCCGTCACTATCCACCATTATTCGAGAAAGCACTTTAGGCTTCTTAGGAATGATGTCATTTAAAAGTTTGAAAAGGGCATCAAAATCAATGTCAATTACCTTAACAACCCTCTTCCTTTTCTTGAACTTGCAATAAACCCAAAAAGGAGTATCATTCACTATTTCTGCATACAAAAACTTGGAGCTCGAAGAAACATTCTCATTGTTCTCGACATCATGATATTTTGTAAGAATCCTTTCCACGACCTTGATTTTAGGAGAAATAAACTCGATATTCCCTTGTGATCATTTGGGAGATTTTGGGAAATATCTTCGTGAACTGTAGACTCTGAAGTGTTCGATATTTAGACTACCTGCACCCGAGTGGACATTTCTACAAGGCATGGCTGAGGATCATTTTCACTAGCTTTTGAGAACTATTAACAATGTGAGTAGAAGAATATCTACTTGAAGTAGAAAATCCCAATACATGCTCTCTTCCCTCACTAGGGCTAGGACCCTTAGGTTTTTCTCCTCATGACACATTATTCGATGAAGGGGATTTTGGAAACCACTCCTTTCTTGTTGATTATGTATGATTGATGGCATAGAGGTCAATTGAGAAGGGGCTTTGGTTGAATGAATACCTCCTCGAGTTGGAAATTTTTTTGATCCTGAAGTATGATCTTGAATTGATTGTAACTTGGCAAGTTCTCTTTCATACCAAGATATGCTTCTTTCAAGGATTGGTTGATTCTTGCTATCAAGAGAAAATTCATCTCTTTTGGTCCAATCAATTCGAGGCAACAAGGTAAAAGCAATTGCATCATATGAAGGATCAATAACATATTCATCATCATTTACGAATGAATCTAGAGGGTTCTTGATGTGAAAGGCCTTGATCTGAGAAAGGGTTAGGTGAGAAAACTTTCATCTTCTTACTTCATGCTTGTCTGAATAGGAAGCCCAAAATATTCCATGGTAGGATTATGTTGATACTTTTCTCCAAGAATCTTCTGCATATATCTATTGATATCAAACTGGGCTCTCTTCACATATGGATGAATTGTGATGAGGGAAAACTCTTTTTCCATGAGTTGTGCACTGAAGATATTTAGACATTGGTATTCCCTGATTTGGATTGGGAAATGAATTCCTAGCGATGCTTGTCACTAAGAAGACAATGAACTTGGAATAGTTGTTGCATAAGCTCCATTAATGCCCATTTGTCATTGACATACTTAGGAATTTTCCATGGAGTACCCGCAAATCCACTTACACGAATGTAGGAAAAAGATGAAAATTGAATAAACCATGTTCCCCATTGGGAAATGAAATTCATGGCTTCTTTGGAAAATATTTCCTATGTATTCCTATTCAAGTTCCAAATCACGCATAAGGTAAATGCATCGTTGACCCTTCTGAAATGGTGAGAGCTAATTTTGAAACTTAGCTACGGGTAATATTGGAAAACACTATTTGATGGACCCATGACTCATCTTGTTTTGAGTCCGTAAAAATAGATTTTTCTTCCCAATGCATAAGTCGAGATATGATGTCATGTAGAAACATCCAGTCATCTTTACTTCAATCAATTGTTTGTGAAGGGTATCGCTGATGATGGTGGCCTAATCCACAAAATATCTCTTGGAAAGGATGATATAGATAAAGTGATACATCCATTTGTGGAAAATATTGTAAGAGGATAAACCTAAAACTCGACTTAGGAGAGTAATCATGTCCCCGATTTCTTCCACGAACTCAACACAAGATAGTTCTTTAGAGGCCGGTCAATTCAAGGCCTCTTGGTCACTAACCAGTTGATATTAACCATCTTGCTCCACCTTAGGGGTTTTTCATCCCAAAATTCTTATGTTGACTGTCAAGTGATACCCGCATTCTTAGGGAATTTAGGTATGAGGAGAAATTCTTCAATGTGCTCTGGTGTGATTAAGAGAAAAGGCTCGTGATTATCTTTAAAAATTCCTCATCTCTCGGGATCATAATGCTCCGCGCAAGTGATAACCAGCTTTGGACACTACAATGAAATAGGAAATGATGTTGCTTGGGGTAGACCACTATGGTAAAGCCTATCCGAGAATATGGTTTTGCCTTCATTTATCACCCGTTTTCAGAATTGTTGCACATTGATGTGACCTAGATTCATATCAGTGATATTGTCATATGCCAACTTAATGGAACTCAAAAGGGATGATTCCTTGGAATTCATACTTGAGTGTGGATTTGTTTGATTTCTCCACTGGCTTCCTCGATCTTCCTATAGATTTATTAGATTTTTCAGCCATTATGAATTTTATAGAAAAATGACTTAGGCACGTAAACCAATGTAAACGAGGCTAGATATTAGTCTCCAAACCCCATCAATGTAAAAAAATATGACTCATTTTAATATTAATATTATTATTATTATTTACAATAATAATAATAATAACCATCCGGTTACAATTTTTTATTTTGGTGACAATAATTTATTTATTTATTTTTCTTTAAAATAAACAAAATCACCCAATTTTAAAATTTTGATTTTTTATTTAATTTACTAGTGTAAATTTTCCTTGGTATGCGTGAATCATAAATTCTTATTTGCATGAAAATTGCTTGATTTTAATGGCCGCGTACTTTGAGATTTAATTCTTCCTTGTGATCTTTTGATCGATGCATGGGTATACTTGCTTAATCCTTTTGCGAATGTGTGGAGACTTCTGAAATGCCTTCTCCTTTAAACTACCCTTTTTTAATATTTTATTCCTGGGTGAGTGCGTGATGATCCTGTTGTTGATGCCTTTCTTTTCCTGCGTGGGAAACTGGAAATTATTTTAATTACCCTTACTATTGTTCCTAGGCATGTGGATTATTATCCTCTGTACAGCTTATGGCTTTGTTTGATCTTATATCATGTGTGGATATTGTTGCACTTTACCCCTGTGTGGAGATGCCTGAAGAGTGCGTGAAGAGATTTGGTGGAGGTTTTGAATCTTCCTTTTTCTCTTTTTTGCACAAAAAGATGCATGGAAATGCCTTTCTATCCCATATGGTTAGAACTTTTTGTTGTTGGACTACGTGAAGACTCCCTTCCTTCTCATGCGTGGTCTTTTGGCTTGTGTTTTACCTCTTTTCTTGAACAGTGCTTTTCTTTATCTCTCACACCTGGTTATGGCTCTCCTTTGCCAATGTGTGGTAATGATTGCTCTTTGATTAGCATGGAAAAGTATTACTTCTATTATGCATGTGTGGAGGGTTCAGGCATGGGAATTTTGGACTATTATTTACTTTATTAAACTACCCTTTTATTTTCCATGTGGTCTGCTCCTTGTCTTCTTTGTGTTTTGACTATGTGGAGATGTTTTGCACCAAAACAAACATGGTCCTCCTTGTCTTCTTCACACCCCTACTAAAAATTGTGCGTGGAAAATTTGGTGGAATGCATGGCGAGCTTTGGGGACTGCATTTTAACTTCTCCCTTTTCTTTGCCCAAAACAATGCATGGAGATTCTTGAGGAATGCATGGAGAAATTATCAAAATAAAATAAATGCCATTTTTTATTTGGACTGTTATGATTTTATTTCATGCATGTGTGGCCTCCTTTCACTTGTTGTTTTCTTCCTTTGTTTCCTTATTTCTTTCAAAACATGTGATGAATACACCCAGAGGAAATAATAAGGAGTTTGGAAAAACTAAAAATCCTCCAAGCTTCTTATTTACTTCACCCATTTTTTCCAAGGAGTTTGATAGATGAGGATTTAGGAAGCTTCCTCACAATCATTTCTTATTCGTCCCGTTAAAACAACTTCCCTCTTTCCCGGGTAGTGGAATTAATTACGGGGAAGTGGGGAAATAAACAACCAATTGCCAACGGAAATGGCAAGGTGGGTTGACAATCCCCATTTTATTTCCCCATGTGGGAAATCGAGATATTTTGCCCATTTTCCAATTCATTAATTTGGAAATTGGGGAAGAAATCCCACAAGTAGGAAATTAAAACAAATTTGTCATGAAAGGGGAAATTCGGGTCCGGGAAGCCAATTTGGCATCTCAAGCAATGGAAAGTGGAGGCTTATTTTTCCCCCAACAATTAAAATAAATATTTTTGAATGAATTTTAATTAATATTTATTTAATTAAAAACTCCATAGTTATTAAAAATTAATTTTATAAAACAAAAGTAATTAATTATTTAAATATTAATTAATTAATATTTAACGCAGTTTGAGACCTAACGGGAGGAGTTCTCACTTGAAAAGGATGAAACAAATACCAAAACGATCACAAAAATGAGATGATCATGGTGAGAGTGATAGATTACACAAAGTAACACTTTTAAAAAAATTCAAAATTTCCATTTTTATTACTTTTGCGAAGTCAAAATTGGTTGATAACATATTCACATCTCAAGTAACCATACTCTTGCATAAAACTATCAAACCTCATGTACCATTACCTTAGATTTTTCTTGAGCCCATACAGAATTTTTTCAACCTACACATTAATTTCTCCTTACCCTTGACTTCATACCCAAGCAGCTTCTACATATAAATCTCTTCATCTAAATCACCATGAAGGAAAGTCATCTTCACATCTAGTTTCTCTAAATGTAAATCTTCTACTGCAACTAAACTCAATATAGTACGAATAGAAGTCATTTTAACAATAGGAGAAAATATTTCACCAAATTCAATACATTTTCTATGCAAATCCTTTTACTACAAGCCTTGCCTTGTATCTTTTTGTCTACTCTCTTCTTACTTAATCCTATAAACCCACTTGTTCTGCAATGTCCTCTTACCTGCTGGAAACTTAACCAAATCTCAATTTTGGTTATGTTCCAAAGATTCCATCTCCTCATCCATGCCATGCTCCCACTGGACATGGGTCTTATCCTGCATTACTTCTTCAAAGCTCTTTGGTTCACCATTATTAGTCAATAATAAATAAAATAGAGGTGTAAATCTTTCTAGAGGTTTACTTACCCTTTGTGACCTTCTCATAGGATTTTAGGGTACCGGAGGCTCAATCTGGACCTCCTGGACATTTGTATCCAAATATGATAGTGACCGATGCCAATCACCTATAACCGACATCAATTCTACTAACCAATGTTGGTTTGGATCTTTTGTAACCGATACCAGTTCTGTTGACCGATGTCAGTTAGGGGTAAACTGACACCAGTTACTATGTAACCCTGTAGGTAATACTTTTAAATCCGAGAGTTCATTTTCATTCACAAACTTCTCAACTAGTTCATCCTTAGGTACCAAAATTTGATCCATTTACATTCTCTTTTCATTACATTCAACGTCACAACTCCTAATAATTTTAGAATTCTATAAATCCTAAAAACAATCCAAAATCACCAAATCCATAACCAATGAAAGTGCATCTATTAGATTTTGCATCCAACTTTTTCTATTTTCCTTATCAACATGCACAAAATCTTCTAAACCAAAAACTTTAAGAAAATATAGATCTACCTCTTTTTCGGTCCAAGCTTCCTCTAGTATTCCTCCATTTAGTGAATTTGAAGGCCCACGGTTAATCAAATAAATTGTTGTATCAACTGCTTCTACCCAAAACTACAAAGGCAATCCAAAATGTATCCTCATACTTCTAGCACGTTCCATGATTGTCATGTTCATTCTTTCTGTAACACCATTCTCCCATGGTGTTCTTGGAACTATTCTTTCTCTACGTATCCCATTCATTGAAAAATAATCATTGAAAACCTTACTAAATTATTCACCACCATTTTCAGATCTAAGACACTTTAACTTATAATTTGATTCATTCTCAACAAGGGCTTTCCATCTACTAAAAGTACCAAAAACATCAGATTTACGTTTAATATAATAAACCCATAGCTTTCTTGTAGCATCATCAATGAAAGTAACATAATACTAGGATCCTCCAGTGAGAAGCTACCTGAGATGGTCCCCACACATCCGAGTGCACAAGCTCCAATTTATGCTCCTTCTTAGTTGCTCCAACTTTGAGAAATCTCACTCTATTTTTCTTTCCAAAGACACAATGCTCACAGAAATCAAAATCTAAATCTTTCAAATCTGATAACTTACTCTTATCCTTTAAGATCTACATTCCCTTTTGACTCATATGGCCCAGCCGGTTATGCCACATGCATGCATCTGAATATGAAGTAGATAATGTAGGAAAGGAATCAATAACATAGGTAGATAAATATAACATTCCTACCTTCTTACCTCTTGCCACAACAAGATCACCCTTGGTGACTTTGCAAGAGTCTCCTATAAAAATAACCATGCAACCAAATTCACTTAGTTTCCTTGCAAAAATAAGATTCCTCCCGAGGCTTGGTACATGCCTCACATCTTTCAATACTCATGTATTTCCATTCTACAATTTTAAATGAACTTCCCCTTTACTAGTAATATTGCAAGGTTCGTCATCACCCAAATAAACATGCCCAAAATTGCCCTGGACATAATTTCTGAAATAACCCTTATTAGGGGTTGCATGGAAAGAAGCTCCTAAATCTAAAACCCATGATTCAATTCTATTATCTAAATAAAGAATAAGAGCATCTTGTATTACCTCTGATGCAGCAAGATTTGCTTCTTTACCTTTGTCTGGTTATTGGTTCTCTTTATCCTTTGACCAACAATATTTCTTTGCATGGCATATCTTTCCACATTTCAGCAAGTAATTCCCTTACTTCTAGATTTAGATATGTTATCCCTTGACTTTGATTTCCCATTACTCTTACTCTTAGATCTCTCCTTCTTTCTTCCCCTGCTTTCTACATTCAAAGCATTTCTAGATGATGATTCCTCTATACTCTTCGTGTGAATTTCTTCATTCAAGAATGTACTAACCATATCATCAAACTTCAAAATATTAATAAGCAAATGATGTATAACTAACAACCATTTACCAAGTTATCATAACTATCGAAAAGAACATAAGAATAAAAGTTCTTTTACTTCATCATCAAAGCGTATTTGAACCGATTTTAACTGATTTACAATAGATCATAAATCATTCCAATGACTAGATGTAGATACACCTTCATGACTCTTAGAACTAAATAGTTTCTTCATCAAATAAACTTTATTTGAAGCACTAGGTTTTTCATATAAATTAGCAAGATATTTCATTAACTCTACTTGTAGAAGCCATTTACGTAATATTAGAAACCACGGATGCTATCAAGCTCAATCTTATAGATCCCAAATCCTTTTTATCATGAATCTTCCATTCTTCATCGTCATATTTTTAGGTCTAGACTTCTCATCCAATGGTAAATAAAAATCTCTTTAATACAAATAATCCTCAATCTGCATCTTCCATAATTGATAATTTCAGCCATCAAACTTCTCTACCTTGTATTTTTTTCTTCAACAATTGTTGTAACTACCACTAAATCGAAAAACCCTCTCGTGAGTAAATTTGTCAACACACAAAACCTCAAATAGAGCTCTAATACTAGTTGTTGGGGTTAGCACACCAGTTGTATAGACAATATATCATATCTAAGCATACATGCAAATAAAAGCAAATATTCTACCAGAAGAAATATACAAAATAAGAGACATAAATCAACACCAAATTTAATGTGGTTCACCTAGTGTGGGATACGTCCACCAAGAAACAAGCCAATCTATTATCCAAAGCTTTGAAAAGATATACAATTGAAGATTTACAATCTTCCACACCTCTCAGATGTACAATACTTTCTTTCTTTCAAGCTTTTGCTTCTTCTCCAAGAATTATCTCTCTCACCAAATTTTTAAGTTCTTCTTAATTCTTGTTCATTCTTACTTCTAAACCCTAGCTTTTATGCTTATATAGGTGTTTATAAACTTAGGGCACTTAGCCATGTAATTATAATCAATAGATATAATTTAATTCTAAAAATAGATCTAATTCCCAAGAGTTAATTAAAACATCCTCACATAGGTAACCGATGTCGGTTCCTCCTTGCATAAATAATGTCGAGTCATAGGTGACCAATGTCAGTCCCTCCTAACTAATGATGGTTACTGTGTTTTCCAACAAGTTTTACATTGCATGCTAATCTAAAGTAATTGAGCTCCACAACTCAACACCTATCACTTCCACATGAGGGCACATTTTTCTACCCTATCTATACCATCCCTTTGGGATATATGGGACAAAACCTTGTGCCCCATTCCATCTCTTTCCTCGGTTCTTCATATGACCTAGTCTTAGCCCCCAGTGTTAATTGCTTACTTTCTCTCTCTCTCTCCTCCATCGAGAAATCATTGATCACCACTTTTCATGCTCACATAAGGTTTCATTTTTCTACCCCATATTTCCCATACCTTTGGGAAAATTGGGACCAAAAAAATCACCCTATTCCAAGATGGTTGAAAACCTAAAATTCACTAAGTCTTTTAATTTGTTACTTCTCATTTCTTTTTTGCTCGTGAATGGAAGGTAATGTTGAAAATTTTTAAACACAAAAATACTTTTTCCCATCTCATTTATTTATGAGAAATCAATTAATTCTATTATAAAACCTCTATTAAACCTATAATTTATCTATACACCATGCCCAAATTTCCCTAGATTGACTCCATGCTCCTAAACTTAAAAAATCATATCTCTCGATCTGGTGAACGAATCAATGACATTTTGACAGTCATTATCCATCCCAGTGCCTTATAGAAGAAAGTAAAATGAACCATACTATAATTTTTTAATGGTATAAAACCCTTTTTTGTTCCCTAGCGCATGATTTTTCAATTTCAAGCATTCGAAGGTGGATTGAGTTGAAATTTGGAGAACAAGATCGTAATGAGGAACCTATTCTAGTGAAACTATTTTCATTTCAATACAAAGTGGGAAATTGTATTTTATAAAAATAGTAAGTATATGGTGACCTCACTTATTATAAATATTAAATTTCTTAAAAATAAATTCCTCTCAAAACAACGCACTCAAAGGAACATTGAAAATGATAAACTAAGCAATTTTGACCAAAAAGGAAAAAAAAAGCTAAAAAAGCCAAAAGCAAAGGTAATTTTGTTAGGAATTAGTATTTACATCATAGTAAATATTTATATGGTTAGTTTTATATATATTGTTATAACAAATGTATAACAAATATATTAATACGGTAAGTTGTTTGATACACTTCCTATTTTATAGGAAGTGGTTTGTCTATTGTAATGGCTATAAATTAGCCTAATTCATTGTGTAATTTAGGGCAAAAAAATATTGAAGGTGAATTATTATTCCATGAATTATATTTTACCAGTGAAACCTGTGTGTGCTTTTCATTTGGTGTCGAGCAAATTAGTCAGGCTTCGATGGGGAAATGATTTGTTTGCAGGGGCACGTACTATTCTTCTTTGCCCCATCTAATGTGTTTTTCCATTATTTATTTTGAAAAATTATAAGGTATATATGCAGAGTTAAGGTTTTTCAGGTTCCATATTTTATGTTTCAGTGTTGCCTGCTTCTCTGTGCACGCATGCACCATCTCCACTACCGTATTTGGCAGAATTGAGAGGAATTAAGTTTATTGGCATTGCTACTAGATTCATAAGGTCCTTTCATTGCTTTTTCATGTGATGTCCATGGTCTGATGTTATCTTGTGTGTCTGATTGTCCACAATTGCATCAGTAGTAACAATAGAGTATTGATCCCGTTTAAGTCTCTGAGAAATCAGTCATTCTGGTTAACGGATTATAATAGATGCGGCATTATTGTTCAAGAGGATGATTTGACTCAGCCTGTGAATCATTTATAGCTCATGTCGTTCCATTGATACACTTTGCATGCCTATAGATCTGTTGTTTTTGAGGTTTGCAATTGGATATCCGAGAGCTACGACCAAGTCTTCGCAGGGATTCGATCTCTGCTATCACCTGCCAAGAATTATATGCTACGAATTTAAGAGGATGTGAGATGCGTGGGTAATCTCGTGAATATTGAATTTACTTCAATTTCTTGAAGCCATTCTCTAAACCGCCTTCACAATTTTCCTTCACTGGAGACAAATGTTCAAAACCACTATTTGGAAAGTTTGTGGTATTACCTTGGAAAGGTACGAAAAAAATTTTAATACCATTTGCCAAGTCGTGTCACAGTTTTAATTAAAATTTTAAATAGTCAATATGCTAATGTCTTATTAGCAAATCTGGTATTCATGTTAAATAGAGGCCACGTGTTCAATAAAATAAATACAAAAAGGTGTGTCATAGTTTTATATGTTAGGTGGTCTATTGTATTTGTTTAAAAAGTTTAGTGTATTTTTTATTTGTCTACATCTTGTTGTCAAAAGAAGAGTCATTAGTTATTCAATACATTTGTCATTAAAAGAATCAAAGTCATGTAAAAGAGTCATTTTTAAAAAGTAATCTCATTTTATTACTTTTTAAAAAAATAGTTGTAGTTGTGTTCATTTGCCGAATTCGTAAAGTTAAATAGGTGATTTTAGGATTTTTTTTTTTTGTTATTTTTTTACTGTCGTCAAAAAGTTGTGTCATTGTATTAAGTCTATAAAATTGTAAAAAAAAAAAAAAAAAAATCCTACATTTCAACTAGATGCACTATCGGTGGAATCCGACTTCCTTTGATATGCATTTGAGCAACATGATCAAATCCAATTTGAGCTAGCGGCCAAGTTGACAAAGATGGAGGAAGAAGGCAATGGAGGAAGGAGGTCGAATTCTTGTCGATCCACCAACGACGGGCCGCGCGAAGGCTGTGGTGGCATATGTATGGTGTGAGTATATGATTTTCAGTGTGGTTTCCATTTTCTCAGTGTGCTTCAGTTTGCAGTGTTCCTGTTTTGTGTGGTATTTGATGGATGTTGGAAAGAAAGTTGTGTTGGAGCGCAGATGACTGTCAGTGATCCTCTAACTGACTTGGTCCTCTGACTGCCGTACTTCATTGGAAGATGGTCAGCTAGAAGAATACGTTCACTAGCATTAGTGACCATGTGCAACGAAGACCTAACTAGCAAGATCCATTCAGGAGTATGTTCTTCGATGCATTTTGCTTCTCAGTATCTATTTGAGTGGAATTTCACATTGTGGGGGGGAATACATACCAATGTTCCATTCCCATTCTACACCCAAAACGACTTAGTCAAGGAAAGCTTCTAGCAATGGGGTAGTTTTCTATACTGTTCGAGATCGAGTGGCAGTGATCAATGACAGAGACTACAATTAAGAACATTACGATTCTTATAGGAAGTAATGTGAAATTTTTTCATTATATCTTCTATTGTGCAGTTTTGTGATATGCAAGTTGTGTTTCCTACATAATTCCCCAATGTATAAGCATAGTGGTGAACAGTAGCACCAGAGTAAGTCAATTCATGGATCTTGAAAGGGTTTGTGGGAGGATCCAGAAAACCACATGAGGTCGACAGTTGATGAGGTTCCTGTCACGTCAAGGTTTGTGGTAAGCCTGTTTAAAACCATGGAAGGAGAGAGCCTTTCTTTTGGATCAAGGTCATGAGTCACAGAGTTGGACATGCCACAGGGGTGAGCATACTGCAGTTGAGAGTGTGGATGTTTTTCTACCATGTAAACACTAAGGGGGGGAATGTTAGGAATTAGTATTTACATCATAGTAAATATTTATATGGTTAGTTTTATATATATTGTTATAACAAATGTATAACAATATATTAATACTGAAAGTTAATTTGATACACTTCCTATTTTATAGGAAGTGGTTTGTCTATTGATGAATGGCTATAAATTATCCCAATTCATTGTGTAATTTAGGGCAGCAAAAATATTGAAGGTGAATTATTATTCCATGAATTATATTTTCAGGCAAACCTGTGTGTGCTTTTCAAATTTTCTAAAAATAGAAAGTTTACAAAAATAAAATAACATCATCAATGGATTTGAACCATTATACCAAATGATCAAGAAGTTCAAATTGGAGCAAAACAAGTGAAATATCACAAAATAACATGTCCTCAGTCATCCTGCTAAAAATAGAAAGTTTCCATTCTAAGTGCAGAAAGTCAGTAAGATCAATTTTCATTCATCTTGATGATTTTGATATTTTCACAAGGTTATGAAATGGTGACATATCTCATACAAGGTATTCCATCCTTCACAAGGATCTAGAGGCACCATTTTGATTGCAGTTGTGTACAACAGTGAGATAGAAAATTACAAGGTGTACCAGTTGAAAACAATAAGTATTTTATAGAGAGAGGAGAGAGAGTCAAGATACCAGCTTGAAATTCAAGCTAAGGAATTCATCACAACTTTTCAATTATGTTAGATTCAAAATCCTCTTCCTCAGTGAGCTTAGGTGAGCTCGGTGAGTGGGGAGAGTTAAAAAAGTGAGTTGAGATTTTTGAATGAGCTCGGTGAAATTTTCAAGGTGTTTTGGTATTTTAGCATTGCAAGAAGGATCTATAAAGAAAGAGTGATTCATTGTATAACATGAAATTATCTAAGAATGTCTTCCCCAAGGTCATAAATTCCTCATAATGATCAAGATTTGGTTCAACAACAAGAGCTTAAAGGTTCTCCAGGGATCGACATTGTGTTAAATCCTAAAGATCCATTTCCATCAATTCAATAAATGTTGGATAGTGATACAAGGACAAAGAATTTTTCTATAATTCCCAAAATCAAAGAAATATCAGGAACACTGAATTCTAAGAAAAGAAAGAAGGCCCAGACAACATCCCACTTCTTCATTGGCATCTCAGGTAATCAATATGTTGAGATTGTTAGGCCTTGGAATGAAAATTACATTGATGACATGACTCAATCAGACTATGAGTTGACTCGCATCTCATTAGGTTAAGCTTCACATGAGGGTGACTCTCATCTATTTAAGGAATCCACTTCTCACTTCCTTACTTGGAACAAAGAATACAAGCCAATAATTTTACAAATGGAAGAACTAATAAAATATCTCATGTGCTTACATTCAACCCTTCGTGGAACTTGACTCGACATCTTCTCTTCCCATTGAAGACATTCTTCTTATCAACAATATTGATCCTAAGGAAGTAGAGAAAGCACAAGGGTATATGATGCAAGTGAGGCTAATGAGAAGTGGATTCATAAAATCATTGAACAAGGAAAGGCATCTTTCCAAATGTCATTTATCTTATCAAGTACATTCTTGCAACCTTTTGAGAAGTAAACAATAAAATGAGGACTTTATGAAAGAGGTAAATCACTTGAATGATATTTTCCCACTGGTCTCGAAGATGAGATCTTCCGAATCTCATAATCTCATGAGTAAGAACGTGTTTACATCAGCTGTAGAGAACTTGTCTCAAGTTTGGATCCGCATCATGGATGTGAGATATGTAATGCTCAAGAATGCAATCTCTAAATTGGACTCTTGTGGACAACATACTTTTGAGATCTTGAATGATTTCTACAATTTTGTTTAGAAAGTTGAGTTACCTCCTCTCACTAAGGATTCATCATCAGGATAACTCATTGTTTCCTTCCAGGAGATATTCAAGATAAAGGCAAGTGACTCTCTCTCCTTCAATGAAGATAACTTAGACTTGCCAGCTAGTATTAAAAGTTTCATTGCTAGAGTTGTAATGGATCATGAAATATGAATAAATAAATGCAATAATATGAATGATGTTCCTATAATATGGATCAAGGTGTTGGGATGCATGTGTATTCCATAGGATTATAATTTGATAGTTGTGATAGCTCAATTCAGCAAGGAATTCAAGAAATAGGTGTCCATTCTGGAAAATCTTCATTAGGTGGCATAAATCATCAAATTTATCTATCACGGGAGATTCTTCATCATCTATGGCAACTTTTCCCTTATCCTTTATTTTTCCCTTTTCTTCTCTCCCCTTTCTAATTCTTCATTGATCATGATCATTATATTTTATCTCATTCACTTACGTGACTTTCTAAAGTTGAATCAGTAAAGTCTCTTTAATTTATAAAAGAGAACTTACTTCTTATTTCGTAGGAATATGTAAAGTCACAAGTAAATGATATCATGAAGATTCATGTGGGGGGTAGAGAAAAGGTCAATTCACATTACTATAAATTGGGATGGCTTCTCCATTCCAAAGGATCCTAGATTTTGAGAATTTCCACTCTATAGAAATTGTGGATTGTTGTTGTTGAACTTTATATCATCAATTCATAAGAAATAAAATATAAATTTCTTCCATTTTCCTTTTCCTATGTGTTCCTTTATTTTCTCTTATATGCACTTTGTAAGTATAGTGATCAAGAAAGATCTTTGTATATTTGATGAATGAATCCAAAGAACTGTGTGTTTGGGTTTTTTTCTCACTATATAATGCGGCATTGTTGCTTTCCTCTAATTTAATGTTGAACTACTCTAGTTATTGGGTGTGAATTCTTCTTTTTCCTACTCACAACAATAACCTTCCTTTGTCTAATTTCTCTCCTTCATCCCTCACCACTATAATTTCTTCCTTGTACCTCATACGTTTTCATAGGTTCTATGAAGTGTTCCCATGTGATCCCCGACATATCTGGTCACCCCACACAATAGATGGTATTATATTAGTTTACATTTAATAATGGGAGCATCCCCATACACAAGAAGGAGGGGTGTATCCATGAGCCTTAGTGGAAATTAAATAATTTTTCATACAAAAATTATTTCACTAACATTTTTTGGCAAATCTACTAGGGGAAAGATTTTCCCAAAGTGCACCCACAAATATCTCTGCAAAATTAAAAAAGTATATATTCTAAAAAAATAGATTTCAAATAAAAATCAATTTTTGAAGGAAACTCCATCAAGGAACGAATAAGTGTCACATTTTATTCTCCATAGCACAATGACAAATTTTGATGATTGGAGTTTGGTACCAATGAGTGATAACAAAGAAGATGATGATGATTGTGGAGAAATGTAATTTTTTATCAGCCCCATTTTGGAACTCTTGTGAAGACAAGAAGGATAATGGAAAGAAGGTACATACCATCTCTCGTAGTATCTAGGAAAAAAACTTTCTAGAATGAAGAATATTGTTGTTTTTGAACACCTAGACATTAAGTCATGGTGGTTACAATTAAAAAGAGTGATACTAGAGGAAATAAAATGGGAATTGTTGTTGTTGATGATCAAGAATCTAAGAAGTGGATGAAGAGAATTCATAAGAGATACAAGATGTTGTATGAAAGGCATGCCGGTGAAGAATCGCTAAAGGTAACTTTTTCAACTTCACACAGCTGACTAACAATTTGAGAACATTGTCCTTCATCTCCCTTCCTCTAGATGATTTTCTCACATATGGAGATGAAGAAATGGATGTTTTGAGAAGAGAGTATGTGCAAATAATTTTGAGTGTAGAAGAAGGAAATTATGATCTTAAATCCTATCATGAAGTTTGGAAGTATGCAATGGCCTTACAAAGAAGATATGAACATCTTGAGGCACTTTGTAATGTTGAGGAAGAAGAAACTCAAGAAGATCCTGATGATTTTCTGCACACTACGAGGTGTTCATTCCTGGAGGATTCTTGTGCAATTCTAATGAGTTCCATATCCTTGAACCTTCTCATGAGAATCAAATTAGAACTTTGGAGGATGATGAAGATGACATGATAGTGGAACCTTCATTCATCAACTCATTTTAGCTCAAGGCACATTCCATGGGAGAAACATTGAATTCAAGAGAGGAATATTCTTGTTATATGATAGATGATTCAGTGTTTTTCAATATTTCATAAACCATAAATAAGTATGAGAGGGAAATCCTTAACCCTCACTCAAGATGATGAATTCAAGGTAAGCATGGATAATCTCTTGGCCAATTGTGATTCTTCAAGTGATGTAGAAATGTTGGATAATGAAATAGAGATAGTTGGAGAATCAAACTCCCTTCTTAATTCAATCATGGATGAACAAATGGAAGAGTTCAATTTCTTTCTAGAAACCAAGGAGGATGTAAAAGTTGAACATGGTCTCTCCAAGGAGCTTATTTTACCACCATTGTCAAAGGATCACAACAATTGTCATCATAGTAAGTATAGAATATCTCCTTTTCCTTATAAACAAGAGGATGTTGCAAGAAATAATCAAGATAAAATTAAAGGTTTTTTTCCCCAACATGGTTCTCTACCTCCCATCATGAGCATGATGAAATGGATCTTGAGCTCAATGGTTTTCCTTCCCATGTAGCTTGGATCTCTTCTCCTTATGAGAGAATGTTAAGAACCAAGTATGCCCATTCTTGCAAGAAGGTGAGCCTTGGATGAAAAGAAGCATCAAGTAGGTGAATGAGGATGTTTCAAATGAATCATGGACATGTGTGGATCATATTTTAAATCATCTCCTTGAATCTCAATGCAATTACCTTTCTAGTAAATGTGAGACTAAGTGTATGAAAGACTTGGAAGAGAAATCCTTGGAAGACACTTTTAAGACTCATGGAAGCTATCAAGACCCTCAACTCAATCTATAGATCCTAACTCGGGCCATAGAAATGAAAGATAGGTATGATGCATGTTGTTTTTATCCTTTCCATACACCAATGTTTGATGATGATATGGAGCAAATGGATGTTCTTGATGTCATCCACAATTCATGGGAAAATGAGAGAAAATGTGAAGGTATGGATTCCTATTTCTTGTTATGTGAATAATATCATAAATGAAAAGGAAGGAAGGTTATTGAATATCCTATGAGATTTATCACTCATTTGTACCAAAGAAATTTTTTAGAACATGTGAACAAGTTTTGTGAGTATATTCAAGGTCGACTTGTCACCCTACCAATTTGGAACAAGAATCCATACTGCAATTTTCACTCAAGTGTGATGAATGTTTCCATCATCAAATCAAGAAATATAGTTTTGGAGATGATGACAAGGTCAATTTTGAGCTAGTAGGTATTGGCAAAAAAATTCTTTGAAAAAACGTGAAACTTTGCAAGACTTTTGTGAACGGTTTTTGAACCAAATTGCACTCACTATTTCTAAAGACTCTATTGGTCTTGAACATGTTTCAATGCCACGAAATTCTCTCTTGATTTCAATATGTTCCTCACTGACTCGAAATATAATTTTATGTTACAATTCAAATATGAGGAATGTTTTTAGGATAAATGTAATGTTCCCACTTTTAGGAACATGGAGGATTGGCTACTCATTTTCACAAAGCATCAAGATGGAGCTACAAGATACAAGAATTCCAAGAAGCTAATTTTTTTCATTGGATGTAAAAATTTCTCAGTACATTATGAGTATGAATATGGAATCTTTTTTGGTCTCCTTCTACTCAAACCATGTAAATCCATCACAGGAGCATGATAAGATCAGATAGTGATTTCATGGTTAAAAGATTAGATATCAATTTGTTGTTCCACAATTGTATGTATTTTTCCTAACCCGTTTCTAGATATGTGTATATTATTTTCCAGCCTCTCGTAAATTTCCCTCCCCGTATATATTTTTCATTTATGGTGTGTGTTGTTTTCCTTTTTTGTGTGTTTTCTCATTTGTGTGTTTGGAAGAAATGACTCCATAAGCCCAATGGACAAGGCACTAGTACACACAATGTCTTGGGATTCTAGGTTCCTTCTTGCTCTATGCTCACAATACTCAATTCGAACATGTCCCCAAGCTAGAGCCAATTGTCATGTGTTTTTGTAATGGAAAAATTCAATGTTAAAACATGAAAACTATACTCTAGTGTTGAATTTTTCTTGAAAACCCTCCCAAGCACCTCTCTGGATCTCGTATGTTCCCCTATGAATTTTATCCTACCCTTAAAGGTCCTCATATGTATCATAAAAACCTTTCCCAAGTGTTTGAAACATGATAGAAATTTCATGGAATTCCTCCAATGTAATGCTTCTCAAGGTAGATTCTTTAGTAAGCCTAGAAAGGTTATTATCGGCCTTTTCAGACTGATGTGCATCCTCTCGGGATAGAGTTAAAGGATAAAATTCATCGGGAAGAGGTATTGAGGAGATAAGAACATATTTCAAGTGATTTAGGAAATTTTAGGGAAGATTTTCATGTTTACGAACAAGTTCAATGAAAGTGGGTTGTTGAAGGTGAAGGAGCTTCCTTTCAAAATAGTGCTTGAGCTTCATAAGATGATTCTGGGAGTTCTGTAAAGAGTTAGAGGTCAAATAAGATATCATTGGAAATATAATTCAATTCTATAAATTATGGTTCTTTCATATTTTTCACAAGGATCAAGCGCTTTATTCCACAAGTAGTTTTCAGCAGACACACCCTGCGGTCTTGAGAAAAAGTCTATTTTTAGGGGTTGTAGGAAAAAATTTGATCATGTAACCCATCCCATTCATCTCATAAGGTTTCTTGGAGTCAATTTCATATAAAGAAGTTCCAAAAATGTCCTCCTGAAGCTCCATAGTGTTGGCATGTGTGTCCAAGACTCCCCGTGAGTTTCGTGACATGGACTAACTGCCTCTCATAGATCCTAACTATAGGTATTATAGTAGAGACTAACACCTATTTGTTTTGTTCTAAGATAAATCTTGGTCCAAAAAAATGTGTTTGAGAGATAACTCTCAAGTTTGAAACTCACTCGTAGTAACACCGAGAGGGATATTGTAGGCATGTGTGTCTAGTGCTCTCCGTGAGTTTTGTGACATGGACTATCCGCCTCGTAGATCCTAACTCTAACGATCAGAAGAGAATAATACCTATGGGTTTTTTCTAATGATAATCGTGGTCCAAAACATAGGATTCATCTTTAAGGCTCTCCTCAAGGTAAGCTTTCGGGACTTAACCATTTTCATAGGTGGACACATGTCATTCTGAGGTTGTGACACAATTTTCCATCCCATCTATCCTATCCCTTTGGGATAGTTGGGACACAAAAATGCACCCAACCCTAGTTACACCCCCTTAGCTATCATATGACCCTAGTGAAGCTTTGTGAGGCATGTTAAGCTCCTTTTCACCTCATTCTAGCCCTTCCCGTTGCACAATCACAACTTGACACTTGTCAACCTAGGGTGAGGGCACATTTTTTTGCCCCATCTATCCCATTGCTTTGGGACACTTGGGACATGAAAAAATCATGTCATGTTTGTCTTGGCCCATGGTTCTCCACATGACCCTAAAAAGGCTCTACAAGCCATTTTTAGCCCTTTCCCCTCTCCACCTTATCAAATCACATTCCGCCACTTTTCACTTCCACATGAGGGAAAATTTTCTACCCCATCTATCTCATCCCTTTGGGACAAAAACATTCCCCATTCTAGCTCTTTCCTTGGTTCTTCATGTGACCTGGTCTCAACCCCCTAGTGCTTATTGCTTACTTTCTCTCACTCCTCTATCGAGAAATCACATATCACCACTTGTCATTCTCACATGAGGGTGCATTTTTCTACCCCATTTGTTATGTCTCTTTGGGACAAAAAAATCACAACATTCCAAGATGGTTGAAAATCTAAAAATTCAAGAATTTATTTTAATTTGTTGCTTCTCATTTTTTCTCTGCCCGTGAATGAAAGGTGATGCTAGAAAGTTTTAAACACAAAAAGAATTTTTCCCATCTCATTTATTCATGATAACTACATGAATGATGCTTCAAAACCTCCATTAAATCTACAATTTATCCAAACACCATGCTCAAATTTCCCCATATTGACTCCATGCTCCAAAATTTTAAAAATTCATCTCTCAATCTAATGAATGAATTTGAATGAGATTTTCATAATCAAGATATCCATCTTAGGAACCTTCAAGAAGAAAGTAACATAAAACCAAATGATGCTCTAAATTTCAATGGCGTAAAACCCTTGTTTTATTCCCTAACTCATGATTTTTCAATTTCCAAGCATTCTCGAAGCAGATTAAGCTAGAATTGAGCACGAGATCATAATGAGGAACCGTAGTGCCTCTCTCATTACCACCTCTTGATTGTAGTTGTGTGGACTCGCATTAGCCTTGGTTTGAGTGATTTTTTTTTCTAGTGTTGTGCTTACGCTATGAATAATTTGTAAAATAATGGTATCATTTAAATTAAGCATTTGTGACAATAAAATAAAAGGGGCAGCTTTGAAGCATCTTTTCACAGACTAACATTTTTGGAACAATAAGATCGTTCCATATCTTCAAATTATGAGGTGAAGTCATTCTTATCGTGAATCATCAAACTCAATATAATTCTCAAACCTTGAGTTTGACATATTTATAAATTTATTTATAATGTTAAACATTGATCTAACTAAATCATATTTCATTATCAATAAAAAGATTCTCCATAATTCTCAATGAAAATATTTATGTGTTAATTAAGGAGAGTATAGAGAGCAATAAAGATTTGGATTAAATAAAATATTAAAACAATTAAATAAATCAATAAATTAGCACAATGAAAGAGATTTATATGAAAAATAAATAATTCATTTTATCCAAAATTCTCTCTAATTTTATTTTGGAGCTTGGGGCCAACCTCTTCTCAAGGAAAGAATTAATAAAATTCTTCTTGGGTATGGTGAATTGGTTTTCTCGTGAGAGTATTTTTGAAATTCTTCTTGGATGTTGTGAGTCGACTTGTGTGAGAGGATTTAACTTTTGGGGATTTTAATTATTTTGAAAGGGTTTTTTTGTGGTTATCTAAGTCATATTACTCCATCTTATGTGTAAGTAAACCTCCATATGGATCAATCCAATTCTACTAGCATGTGCCAATTTGGGAGCCTTGGACAGAGTGTATGCATCCGTATGGCATAGAAAAATAAAAATAAAGGTGAAATTTGTTAGATGTTGTAATTGCATATGCTCAAGATGCATCTACTCGTTGTTAACCACCATGACTCGTGTGTATGGGATCTTTGGAGTAGGAAAGAACCTTGAATTTGGTTTTAGATGTGTGTCATGCGTTGGGAGGGGGTACTATTAACAGCTATAATTTTTCATACGCCTATTCACATGTGAAATTTTTTGAAGAGCGCTCATTTTCAGCTTGTTTAATTCATCTACCCGGTTTAGACCAAAAAAATATTGTTCAATAAGTGCCACTAGAAATTTCCAAAGAGAAGCTATGGAAGCACAAACATCACATTTTCTAAATTCAAATACAAGTTGTAACTTCTCACCACAAAATTCTAGCAACTTCAAGAAAAAGAACAGATTTCCAAGATAGAAATCGAATTTCTTATTCAGAAGAGAAGAAATGTTGAAGTAGAGGAGTAGCCAAAATGTGTAGCACTTCACACTGAATTAACCATAACTGATGAAATATGGCTCGCTGGAGAATAAGGTATTTTTATTATACAAACCCCATAGATTTTTTTGGAAATAAGGTTTCTCAACCTTGTTTGGTTTATTCATTCAATATTTTCTTACAACTATTTCGCATTGTCGGTTTCTAAAAATAGAAATAGGAGTTGTCAAAAGATTCCCATATGATAGTATATCATGAAAGGACTATTTTTAGAGATTTATGATAGATTTTATAATAGATTTTATGACATCTATAAGGGTCAAAAATAGGGAAGAATATTATGGACGTGAGAGCCTAATTTTAGAAAGAAATATTTCTCTTTAATTATATCCACCTCATGAGAGGTTTGGCACATGATTTTGTAAACCATAGATGGTTTCTTGTATAACCGAGGTCTATAAATTGAAGGCTTGGAGAAGTAATTGATGCAACCGTAATGTTGGAATCCTCCTAGAATTGTTTTTGGTGATACTCCTATAAGAAACTTGATCTGCAAGTGTATGTAATCTTGTTATTAGATTTGAAATACATTGAGTGGGCTTTTGGAGTGTGGGGTTTTTTATTCGAAAGGATTTTCCCCACGTATATCTGGTGTTTGTGTTCTTGTTATGAATATGTTGTTGATATTTCTGTAACTGTTTTACTATGTTAAAAGTTTTGTATGATATCTCTCCTCAAGATTAGCATAGGAAGTTGTTCCATTACTCTTAATTTCCTATCAAGTGGTATCAAATCCTAATCACCTTTGGTTTTAGTTGTGGGTTGTTGGGTTTTTTTGTGCTAATTCTAGGTTTGAGTGGGAGCTTGTCAGGCAGAATACTTTGTTATCTAGTTGCAAATATTTTTCAAATGGAAAGCACATCTAGGAGGAATGATGTAGAGAAGTTTTCTAGCACAAACTTTGAAATTTGGAAGCTGAAGATGGAAGATTTGTTGGTTGATCAAGATCTATGGGATGCGGTGGATGAGAAGGTCCATAGACCTACGGATCTAGTTTTGGCTACAAAATATGATGTAATGGATAGAAAAGCTAAAGGTATTATTAAACTATGTCTTGCAGATTCGATCCTGATAAATGTCCATGAAGAATCCACTTCAAAGAAGATTTAGAAAAATTTGGGTGAGATATACCAAGCTAAGTCTCTAGTAAATAATATTTTCTTAAGGAAGAAGTTGTATTCCTTGAGAATGGAAGAAGGTGGAAAAATATCTGAGCATCTGGAAACATTCAATACATTGGTGACTCGGTTGAGCTTGGTTGGAGTTAAGATGGATGAAGAATAAAGGTGCCAAAATATGTTGGTTTTGTTTCCACTCACTCATGGACAACCTAGTCATGGTCATTGGGAGCACTTCACCACTCTCAAGATGGAGGATGTTGTTGGTTCTATACTCTCCAAAGAGATGAGAAGGAAGGTCTCTCTCGAATGCTAAAGAGGATTTGAGTGTTCAAGGAAGAAAAAAGAACAAGGAAAAGATGAGAAGAAGCATGGCCATTCCAAGAATAAGGGGAGATCAAAATCCCCTGGTAAGTCCAAAGCAATATGTTGGAGCTATGGAAAATCTAGACACTTCCAAAGGGAATGCAAAGAAGAAAAGAAAAAGAAGAAGAAGCATGATTTTGATTCTGAGTTCAAAAAGGAAGATGGAGATGCCTTTATTGCAGCTTTGACCACTCGTGTAGATGATAATGCATGGTTGATAGACTCAGTGCATCTTCCACATGACCCCTAACAAAATTTGGTTTAGTAAGTATGAAAAATATGATGGTGGTAAGATGTATGTGGGTGATAATTATTTCCTTGAAATTGTTAGTCATGGTAGTATTCAGTGAAATTTTCTGATGGTAGAATTATATGATTTGATGGTGTCTTGCATATCCCAAGACTAGCAAGAAATTTATTATCTATTAGCAAGCTAATAGATGCGGGTGTGCATGTACGCTTTTCTGAAGCAGGTGTGAAAATGGTGAGAGGTGTTATGGTGATAGTAAGAGGAAGTAGATTGGGTACATTGTACCAACCTGATGCATGCATGGTTGAGTGTAATAGCACTTTGAATAAAACTAAGCCAAAAACTATTTCATTGAAAAAGGAGAGGGTTTCCTCCTCTGTAGATGGTCATGGCTTCTGGGTACCCAAGGGTGCTCTATCTACCGAATCAAAATTACCTACAAAGAATACCATGTTATGGCACCAAAGGCTTGGCCATATTAGAGAGAAGGGTTTAAAAGCCTTGAAAAATAAGAACCTCATTGAGGGGTTGAATGATTACAATCTAGAGTTTGATTTCTGTGAGCATTGTATTTATGGAAAATAGAACCATGTTCAATTTTACTCATCTACTCATAAGTCTTCATGTATCTTGGATCTAATCCATTCGGATGTATTTTGTCTTGTTAAGGTTGCTTCTATTACTAAATCAATTTATTATGTTACTTTCATTGATGATTTTAGTAGGAGAACATGGGTATATTTTTTAAAGAGTAAATATGAAGTTTTTAGTCATTTCAAGGAATTTAAGGCTATGGTTGAAACTCAAACTAGGAAGAAAATTAAGTGTTTGAGATTTGATAATGGTGGTGAGTACTGTTCTATAGATTTTGATAGATTTTGTATAGATTGTGGGATTAAAAGACAAAAGACAACTTTTTATTCTTCGAGAAGAATGGAGTTGCAGAAAGAATGAATAGAACGTTGATGGAGAAGGCTAGGAGCATGCTGATTGGAGCTGGTCTAGAAAAGAGGTTTTGGGCTGAAGTTGTTACCACTGCTTGCTATTTGATAAATAGATCTCCTACATCAGCACTTGTTGATAAAACACCAATGGAGGCGTGGTCAGGGAAAAATCCTTCAATTAGACATCTAAGATTTTTTTGGTTGTGAGGCATATGCACATGTGCCTAAGGAGAAGATAAAAAGTTGGATTCTAAGGATGTAAATGTATCTTCATAGGATATGGCTATGGTGTGAAAGGATACAAGCTTTGGGATCCTATTTCACAAAAGGTAATATACTCCAGAAGTGTTATTTTTAGAGAGATTAAATCTTTCCCTGTTAATTTTCAGCCAAAACAACATAAAGAAAATGAACAAAAAAAGGATGTGGTTCAACTTCCTTCTACACCTGAGAAAGTTGATTTGAGACCCCAAAATAGACAAGAAATTGAGGAGATCTCACCAAGCTTTGAATCTTCATAAGAGGAAGAAGAGGAGGAATAAGTGGAAGAATATCCACCTCAAATTGTTTGAAAGTCTATAAGGAAAAGGAAACCACCTGAAAGGTATGGGTATTCTCCGATGATTGGAAGTGTATATTTGCTTTGAGTACTAACATTAATGAACCGAGATCTGTACAAGAGGCTTTGGGTATGAATGATGCAAATTCTGGAAAATAGCCATGGATGAAGAGATGGCAGCCCTTAAAAATAATGATACATGGGACCTTGTACCATTTCCTAAAGGTCGAAAACATGTTGGATGTAAATGGGTGTTTAAGAAAAAGATTGGTTCAAATGGAAATGTTGAAAAGTATAAGGCACGGTTGGTTGCGAAGGGTTACTCTCAAGTTGAGGGTATTGATTATGGTGAGATATTCTCTCCTATTGCTAAAATGACATCCATTTGGTTTTTATTATCTATTGCAGTAGCTTATGACCTAGAGGTTGAACAAATGGATGTGAAAACTGCTTTCCTTCATGGTGATTTGGAGGAAGAAATCTATATGACACAGCCAAAGCACTACATGGTGAAAGGTAAAAGAAAGATGGTTTGTAAGTTAAAGAAATCCCTATATGGCCTTAAACAAAGTCCTAGGATGTGGTACCAGAAGTTTGATTCATATGTGTTGAGTTTGGGGTTTGTGTGGTCTAAATCTGATCACTATGTATATTTTAAATTTGATGGTGATTGTTTTCTCCGTAATTACTTTATATGTTGATGACATGTTGTTAATTGGGAAAGGAAAAGGTTTGATTATAGAATTTAAATCTCATCTCTCTTTGAAATTTGAAATGAAAGATCTTGGTGCAGCAAAAACACATACTTGGGATGGAGATTAGAAGAGATCGTGAGAATAGAAAGCTATGGCTTGGCTGCAGTAAGTATGTTTGTTCTATTTTACAAAGGTTAAACATGTAGGATTATAAACCAATTTTGTTCCTCATTGTTACTTGGGAACAAAGCTCTCCATTTCACAATGTCCTTCATCCCCATCGTAGATGGAAGAAATGAGAAGATTGCCTTACTAGAGTGCGCTTGGAATCTTAATGTATGTTATGGTCTCAGACAAGACCGGACATTGCCCAAGCAGGGGAGTTCTTTTTCATTTTATGTCTAATCCTTGAAGAGTGCATTGGGATGCAAAGCTTAAGAGGGTCTTCAGATATTTTGGGGTACATCAAAGTACTCTATATGTTTTCATGGAAGAGGAGATCAACATTCCCTACGTATTCATGGTTTTGTGGATTTAGATTGGGCCGGTGATGTCGATAGTATAAGATCCACCAGTGCATATGTGTTTACTCTTAGTGGTGGTGCAATTAGTTGGATGAGCAAGCAATAGGTTGTGGTTACTTTGTCCACTATTGAGGTAGAGTACATGGCAGCTACTCATGCATGTAAAGAAGCCATTTGGCTAAAGCGTTTGTGTTCAGATATTGATTGAAAAAGGCGCAGCTTACAATGTATTGTGATAGTCAGAGCATAATCTACCTTGTGAAGAACCTAAATTTTCATGCCAGACCAAACACATTGATGTTCAATATCACTTCATGAGAGATATGGTCGAGGATGGCAGGGTGAAGCTAGAAAAGGTAGAGATAGTTGTGAATGTTGCAGATAAGCATTAACTAAGCTCATGAGCACAATGAAATTTAGGTGGTGTTTCAAGTCTATGGGCCTCTCGGCCCCTAGCAGTTGATCCATGATGGTATCTTTCCCTTGACCCTTACAAGGTATTTAACAAGTGGGAGATTTTTGGAAATAAGGTGTCTCAACCTTGTTTGGTTTATTCAATCAAGATTTTCTTACAGCCGTTTCACATTGTCAGTGCTCTAAAAATAGAAATAGGAGTTTTCAAAAGATTCCTATATGATAGTATATCATGGAAGGACTATTTTTAGAGATATTATGACAAATTTTATGACATCTATAAGGGTCAAAAATAGGGGAGAATATTGTGGACGTGAGAGCCTAATTTTAGACCGAAATATTTCTCTTTAAGGCTATCCACCTCATGAGAGGTTTGGCACATGGTTTTGTAAACCATAGATGGTTTCTTGTATAACCGGAGGTCTATAAATTGAAGGCTTAGAGAAGCAATTGATGCGGTGAGCTTTGCAAGTACTGGTAAAGTTAAAATCCTCCTAGAATTGTTTCTGGTGATACTCTGTAAGAAACTTGCTCTGCAAGTGTATGTAATCTTGTTATTAGATTTGAAATACATTGAGCGGGCTTTTGAGTGTGGGGTTTTATCCAAAGGATTTTCCCCATGTATATTTGGTGTTTTTGTTCTTGTTATGAATATGTTGCTGATATTTTTGTAATTATTTTACTATGTTGAAATTTTTGCATAATATCTCTCCTTAAGATTAGCGTAGGAAGTTATTTCCTTACTCTTAATCTCCTATCATATTTTAGAGGAAAATGAACATCAATATGATGAAAAACTACAGAGATTTGCTCGCGTCTTCTTGGCATTTTCTTTTTTGTATACTAAAATAATAGCACTCATGGGAAATTTCTAGACTCTTTATTTGGTACTTTGAAGAAGGGATTAGTGATAAAGATTGGTAAATTTGTCAATCTTAATGAAATTTCTTGCAAAATTCATTCCAAATGAGCCAGAGTTTAAATGCAGGAAAATGTTTAGAAAGAATACTCTAGGAAGGAATAGGTTTAATCGATAATTTTTTTCTCCTTTCTATGGTATTCAATGTGCAAAATGTAGATTCCACATCTGGGAACATATGTTTTTGTGTAATTTTTAGGGAGGCACAGAGAGTTGAACAACATCCTCTTTTAATGGTACTCTTTTTCACTCGATTAAAAGTAGTTTTGAGAGTTTCCTTTGTAGTACAAAAAGTGTGCTAAACTATGTCCACTTGTGTCTCGAATTTATTGGAATGCTTTTGTATGTTTCTTTTTTAATTCATAGATGGCCTCCAATTATGGTTCTTGTTGTTTCTCATGATTTGGGGATTCACATTTATTTCTGATTTTTGGTTGGGAGATAATAAGGTTACATGTGTATAAGATTCTCTATGCATTTGTTGAACAATGTATATTTAACTCTATGACCTTCAATTGAGAAGATGTAAAGTGGGCATGGTTGGTTGTCTAATGATTTGATTTGGAAATTGTAATAAGAATGTGACTTCGGTCACATATCTTCTTGCTTTTATGTCGAGTTGACTTGGGTGTTGAGTGATGAGTTATCCACTGTGGCATGGAATTTGGTCAGTTTAAGCTTGGTATGTTTATATCTTGGTCTAAGCATGTGAGTTGGGATGTAATGTAGATCTCATTCTTCTAACTCGGTTTCATTGGTTTTATGAACAACTTGTAGTATGGAAAAGGATTTATTGATAAAATATTTATGTTACCAACGACCAAAAACTCAATTTTGATTGATCCTTGTACCTCATCAATTTTATTATCAAGGATCTTCATCTTACTCTCTCTTGCATGATTTTAACGTTGCTTGTTTCTTAATATAAATGGAGTTGTGAATCAATATAAAGAGAAATAACTTTTGGGTGAATTAAACGAGATGCATTATTTTATAGTAAATTTTACCTTTGCTTTGTTCAAAACTAGACCAGAACCATGAATGTAAACACTACTCCCATTTACCTTGTGGATGGTTGGAAAACCTTTGATTTCGAATCGGTTATGGAAGCCATGTAGTTTGTGGTTTAAAACATGAATGTTAGCTCAAATCTACTCCTTGGCAACCTTGTAAAATCTAAATAAAACTTGTTTTTCTAAGAGCATAAAATATATCTACAAACCTCAAATTGAGAAAATTAAACTTTATATAAGTACCTTATTATGTGGAATGTTCAACTCAACCCTTATTCATTCCTTGGATTTCCATTTTACCTTGTTTCGTAACATGTTTAGGAGTCCAATGGGCTAATTCACATCTTTAAAAAACTGCTAAAAGTTAAAAATGTAGTTTCGTTTTGACAAATCATTTTGGCCCTAGGTATCAATATGGATTTTAGCTTCGCACACCTCTAATATTTTTATGATACATTTTCTAAAAGCCCTTAGGTTGGTGAAAAATGTCCCAAATTAGTTTTCCTAATAGGTTTTATAAGCCTCCGGTCGATGGGTGACAAGACCATTTTAGTGCAATTACGATCAATAGCTCCATAAAGACGAGTGTCATTTTAATCTTATTTGTCGGTTTGGGGTTCTGTCATCTTTGAGTGTTTCCCTGTATATAGGGAATATGTAGGAATTTGTTTATGTGGTTGTTTGAGTCTCAAAGATGGTTTTGAATGTTTTTAGCAACTTGTCTAAATTTGACGTTTTTGGAAACTTGTGACTAATTGGTGAAAACTATCATATGAACTTATCCAAGCAAAATAATGATAGAGAAACCTTGTAAACATGATCACATGACTGTAGGAAACTTTCTTTTGACGTTTTCTTGTAAAAAATTGATTGTGGAAAAATGGTATTTTTCTCTCTCCTCTCTCTATCTCTCTCTTTAGCTTCGAAAATGAAATGAAATGGAAATTGTATTTTCTTACTCTCCTTTGAAATGTAATAAGTATAGTTTAATTAATGTTATAAAATTGTGAAAATGTAAATCATGCTTAATTATAGTTTGATGCAATGCTAGCAGTTGTGTTGACCATGCGATGGTTATAGGTATGTGATACCGAAAGAAAATGGTAGTGTTTCTTGTGCTTTTGTAATATGGGATATCATTGAAATATACATGTAATATTAAATAGATGTATCAACACTATTATAATGAACATGTGTGCTATCTATTGATTATTTTTTGATGCATAAGAGATTTTATTATATTGGTATCTTGAGGGAGGAAAAGGGGACATTCTATTCTAGGAGTAATTTTGATTGTAGGCATATATCTTGCTAATAATGTACATGTACATTTATAACTAAAAATGAATTGACATTTTATAATCTTCTTCTATGTGAAAGTGATGATCATGTATCCTTGTGTTTTTTTTTTTAATGTTTGGAAAACTCGTAAGAAAAGAAATTGTCGTATATAAGAGTGGTTATTGTTTGACCTCTATTAAGAGGTTATTTTAAAAGTTATTTGTTTGACTCTAACATAACATCCCTTGAGAAGGTTACCCTTGAGAATTGAATTGTTCATGTGTCGTTTATCAAAAATATTTTCTTTCGAATGTGGAAGTGTGAGTGTTATTGTAGCTAAGAGTATAATGTCACCTTACAACATGAATGATGCCATTTTTAACATCTTTTGTCTTAATGGTCGTCTTATCCTAAACCTATCCTGGAAAGGCGAATCAAGGTATGTGAATGGGATCATAAAGGAAATTAAACTAAATATGTAATTCTTTCCCCTTAAACCAATTCCCACTCTTCTCGTGTGATGAAGTGTACTTGTATAAGTTAAATATGAACTAAATTAAGAATGTGAAATTGATTAACTAAAAATAGATTTTGATTTTATTTTATAAGTTAATATAAATAGAAACTAAGTGCTATATTGAAGTGCTAGATCTAAATATTTTTCTTTAATATTTGAATGAATTGAAATAATGGAAATAAGAGGGATATTGTACTAACCTTGAATTAACTTACCTCACTATGTACTAGAATGTAGTAGACCGGCACGCAGACTAGGCAAAGCTATGACAAAATGGCCTCGGGAAGGGTAGGAACTAATTGTTTGTATGCACTAAGGTGCCTGGGAGGATATTGGGGCACCCTAGTCTGATATATGGGCATTGTAGAGTGCAAAAAATCTCAAAAATTCAATTCGGCAATGTCACAAAGATCTCAGAAATACCTTCACTCCTATCGCACAGGTATCGCAGTAATGTCACCTATGTCATTGTGAATGTTACCTGTAAACCCTATCCAAAGCATCAATTCCTAAAAAAATGCATATGAATAGGTCGGACTGACCTCAACTTCCAAACTAGTGGCCTTACGACTAAGCGTTACACTACATTTCAAACCCAATGTAGTTTTATGTGTGTGTGTGTGTAATTTTATGCCTAGGGTGCCCTAGTGCCAATGATGTGGTAATAAGGGGAAATAACTAGATGTAAAATGCAAATGGTGGATGGAATGGAAATAATACAACCCTTTCCCCTATGCTTGTGTGTGATGCAGATGTAGATAGTTGTCCTTGATAGTGAGATGTCCGCCCATAATGTAGTGAGTATGTTATGTTTATATAGGGATCTCTTGCTCAAATTTTGACACTAGTGACCTAAAACTGCTGACTATGACCTAGGGGAATACATGGGGTAACCATTAGGACCGACCTCAAAAAAGAAAATAAGACCACAAATTATGATGATATGAGTACCTTAAATCATGGACTGGGCACCCCAGTGCAACCCTAGACACCCCAACATAGACCTAAAGATGACAACTAAGCAAATTACGACACCTGAGACACCTTAAAAGATGTCCAAAACTACATAGACAAATGACGACTGAACTAGACAAACAATAATGACGTTTGACTAACTGATAAAAAGACCAAAAGATGTGTCACTAGTGAATACTTTTACTATGCGAGATCCATATAAATAGTAACATACCCAACAATATTAATGTAATAGTAAGTGTGTGATTTTGTGACTATATTTTCCCCCACTTTATGTTGGTGAGTAGAAATCTTGGTAACATAAAGTAGATAGAGATGCATACCTAAGAAAAATATGGAGAAGCCCAAGTTGTAGAAGAATGCGCAAATGTGTAGTAGAAGCATGTTGATAGAACTATAAAATCGTATCAAACCATGGATCAATGAGTTAATCCATGCAAGTGTAAAAAGTGTAAGTGTCGTAATGAAGTGGGTGAGGTGAAAATGATGATTAGATGATTTTGAACGTGGTTTAATAACGAATAGGTGGGTAGGGAGTGATCAATTCCCAACCCAAACACTTATATATGAATGGAATAATGGGAGGATTTGGGTGTCCTGCCGCCAGAGGAAGAGTATAGGGAGAAAAGTGTGTTATTCTCCAAACTTTAACTACATCCTAAAGATCTAGCCGTTCTTGTGAGAATCAAATCAAAATGTTGTGATTTTGGATCCAAAAGATTTTGATTAAATAGTTGACCCATATAAGAGTGATAAGGGTAAAGGCACTCTTTCCCCCACTTCACGGGTGTTGCCACAATGTAAAGGCTTCTATGTTAGGTCATTTGGAAGTGAATGCGATAGATAATGAAATGGCTTCCATGTTGGGTCATTTGGAAGCGAACGCACATTATAGAATAAAATCCAAAGTTAGGTCATTTGGGAACAAAATGGTGAATGTAACTCCCAAGTTAGGTCATCCAGGCGACCACTCATGGATTTGAATGGTCATGTTTGAACGCATTGGTTTCGATTGGTTAATTGCTTTGTTTTGATTGGATACTCATGGAGAGGTTTTTTTCTCGATTTCCCCTAGGTTAGGTCATTAGAGGAAAGTTTTTATAAAATGGATGAGATGTCACATAAAAATATTTTTAGTTGCTTTTGCCCCCAAATTAGGTCATTAGGGAAATTGATAAGTTATAGCGTGTGGTGTTTGGGAGGTGATAAATGATTTTTTCCCCGATTAGGTCATTAGGGGAGATTGATGATGAAATTTTTGGTATGAATTGCAAGGTGTTGGATTCACAATGTTGAAGTACATGGTGACACAAGGGGAATTATAGGGGGACCCCCAATAATATTCCCCCCTTTCGGCAAAAGAGGGAGTGTTGAAAGGAATGAAATCTTAGCTGAAAGTAATGGTAAGAGGTTAGAATGTGTATGCAGCAAGTGGGAGATAATGGTAAGGAGATATAATGTGTGTGACATGTACAATATGGTGGTAGGTAGAATTCTAAAAATAATGCCACAAACAAGATGTAAATCAAAGTAAAAACACTCAAGATATGAGTGAAACGGTGTCATGTGTATTAGTTGTGGTAATAAGCGTGAAATATGGACCATAGTAAAAATATTATTGAAAAGTGACTAGTAAAGTGAAAGGGTATCTTATCACTTCATTTGTCTTTTGCATGAGTGTGAGAGTGTGTATGGAGTGAGTAGAGATGCCTCAAGCAAGATTGTTTTGTCCTAGTTAGTTTGAGAGAGTGGTGACCTTAATGGTGTCACATACTACGGTGGAGTTGGTAAGTGTATGATTTTTGCAAAAAATGTAGGGTGGACTAGGTATTTGAGTTGAATTTTTGAAAATTTAGGGTTTTTTATTTTCTTAGTATTTGGGACCTAAACAAGAGTGATGAGGGTGCTAGTGACCCCTAAGACTGAGCACCCATATCTAGGTGCTAGTGTCCTACTGCAGGGTGCCCTGGCTTCGCATCTGGGCACCCTAGTCCATAAAAATGTTCTTTGATGGAAAATTCTAGGGAATGTGTGTCTAGTACATTGAATTTTTGTATTTGACTATGGGAAGTGTGATAATGTTGTTATTTTTATTGTTTGTGGTGTTGTGCAGAGGGATATCCACTCGAGGGAGTTTTGTGGCAGTCAAAACTTGAGTACATTACTAGGTTTGGGTTTGTTAGATGATAATTGGGATGTGATGGACCATGTCAGCCTACAACATATAGCACAGATGGTGGATGTGCCCTATAATATGCCCATGTTGATTGCATTATGTGATAGGTGGTGTGCCAATACATACACATTTTGGTTTCCCACAGGGGAGATGACAGTGACACTGGAAGATGTATATCACATAATGCAATTGCCAATGGTTGGAGAGTGAGTATGAGTTATGGCAATAGTAAATATGGAGTGTCGATGTGCTCACTACATGATATTTTATGGGGGCCTAGGTACCAGCCGAGGCCCATATCATTTTCGGATGCGATATTGCACTCTAGGGTTCCACGGTTGCGAAAGTTCATTGCAATGGTGATAACATCTTGTATAGTAGTGGAGGGAGGGGTGTCGACATCTTGTATAAGATGCACAACATATGTTAGCAGATAGAGGAGGATGGGACGAGATATGCGTGGGTGCATGTGTGTGTTATCCCATTTATATATGGATTTGTATCGGTTTATGTAGGATGAGCATGGTGGGGGTATAAGGGCCACCACACTTGTTACATGTATGGGCATATGAGCATATAGCCGTCTTGAGACCAGTTGCAGGGCCATGAGGGGAGTGGGCTCGACCTAAGATATTTTCTCGACGTTGGGTTGATATCTATGGTAGGAAGATGGACACAGATAGTTTTAGAGCCCTGATAGATAGGATGGGGCTAGAGTCAATGATCTGGAGGCCATATCGGGATTACGGGGGATGTTTTGAGGATGCTATAGATTTGTGATGTATTTGGAGGACCATGTGGTTAGAGGATCACTTTCCAGGTGTGGTGGAGTTGTTTTAGGTGGAGAGGGTATCACGATAGTTTGGTATGGTGCAGGACGTGCCCCCAAATCCATACATATGGTTACAAGTTATTAGATCCCGTAGAGGGAAGGTGTTAGGCCGGGGCCCACATTAAATCATCATATACCACTAGGGCCATATATGGTAGACCCAATGATAGCATTTGTAGATGGAGATGACATAGGTATCCAAAGGATTATCGAGCATGCTAGGTTGTACATCGATGCATGTTGTTATATCCAATGTTCGTAGGTGCCATGGATATTCCAATAGGACAATGGGTGAGGGAGATGTCCCTAACCTTGTAGTGGTGGCAGTGGAATATTGTAAGTATTTGTGTATTCTAATGTTATAGTTAATGAAATGTCTATGTTGGTTTGTACATGGTTGACTAATATGAGGTTATATGTTGTGTATGCGAGAAGATTCCCATTGGTCATTGATAGTAGACAAATGGATCCACACATTGAAGTGGAACATGCCTAACGATGAACTATGTGGAGGGATACTAGAGCGCATGGACAATTTTTGAAAGTGAGAAGGTCCATCTGTTTAATCCTATATCCATAGCAGCGATGACATATATGGTGTTGCTTAGCAGAGGAATGAGACACGTGAGGATACTCGTTGTGCTCAAGAGGCGAGTAGGTGGTGGTCCCTTGGCCTAGGACATGTTCACATGAGATATAGATTTAAAAGTGTCGAGTTCGTAGTGAAACATGGAGATTACAATGTTACACAGGAAGGTGGAGAAGTTTCAGGGCCACGAAATGCGGTGTCGTGTTGGTGGCGAGTCATCTAGTTCTAGGGATCTCATGATACACGAGAGTGATAGTGATGATGAGATTTGATGAATGATTTTATATAATGTAAGATGCCTCTAGATAGTTGTATGATTGATATGTAACACCCATTTTTATATATATATGATGATATCTTGACACCATTATGGTGTACATACCCACATGATTATTCTTCCAGTGTGTGTATTTTTTTTATGTGATGAATCTCCACTCTATTTATTTTATAATGGACCCAAACACTCCTTTCAATAAAATTTTGATCCTTCCTTCACTACGTTGGGCACTCACACGAGGCACGTAGCTTTCCTTTATGATCAAATTGTTCACCATTCCAATGGGGAAATGTGGTCCATAAATATATACATTCATGATTGATTCAGTGCCTTTTCCCATAAATGGAAACAAACCAAAAATAATCTAATCTCCCATAAAAACATAATAACACAATGTTTAATAATTATCTTATCCATATATTGAATATTTACAGAGTAGCCTCATTACATCACAAGGGTCAAATATTCTAAATACCACCTCAAAACCCTCAAGATACTTTTCTTTGAGCCCCAAGACTCCAGGATGGCACCCAATCCACTCATCATTTTAGCCTTGACTCGATCCTTCACATGTTTTCTCTCTATGTTACTACAACATAAATTATTTATTTTGGCTAATTCCTTTAAACCCTTGATCCTTTTCACTACCATAGCTTTCCCATGATCAAATCACATTCCAAGTGGAAATGTGTTTCTCCATGATTGCCTTTTCCAAGTTAATCCTCCACTTAAACCCTTATCTAGAATATTCCCTTCTTGATTTTCTTTCTTTGAGCCCCAAGACTCTGAGTACCTTCCTCTATCCTTCACATGTTTTCCATGTTATGCCTTCCACGTTATGGCTAATTCCTTAAACCCTTGTTACTGCTCCATGCGTGCCCAAGTTCGACTTAAACCCTTTCCTGCGAGATTTTCCATATTCAATTCCACGTGCGCCCGACCTTCTTGTCTTGGGACATATTCAATTCCAACATTACCCCACACTACACATGTTATCCATCCCTAGAAACACTCTTCTCTTTCACCAAATAATAAATAATGGGAGAAATGAAATAATCTACAATTGAATAAGGAATAGAAGTATCCTACTACTACTTTGCATGAGGAGTGGGAAGTCTCTCTTCATGGATGCTTCAATTTTATCCCAAGAATCTACCTCACCCTGCACATGTTGAAGTAAATCACCCACCAATGCACTAACTTCATCAAAACTTAGCTCATCTCCCTTAGCCTTCAGCGTATCTCCGATGTTTTCCATCTTCTTGCTAAGGTCGCCCAACGTGTCCATCTTGTGAGTGACTTGGGGGTACAATTCCTTTAGTTTATTTTTAATCGAAACCCTCAAGGTTTTGATCACCTCTGATTTCTTCTCAACTTTGGCCAAGATCTTATCTCGCTCCACCCTATTTCCCTTATTTTTCTCTTGAAACTCCTTCAAATCCACCTCATGGCTAGTAACCAATATGCTTGCTACTCTATCTCTATCACCACAGTTATCATACACAACTTCAGTCATTTATGTCACGGTCTTCACTAAGGCAAGGAGCTCGAGTACCAAGTTATTATCTCCCCAATCTTCAAATTTTCTTCTTCCTTCCGCGCGCCATCACCTCTTCTTCCAACTCCAATGCAAGTGGTTACCTCTCCATGGTGAGTATGCGCATCAATTCTTCCAAGTAGTGCATGGTCGACTCGTACTTCTCGGTCTAGGGGGGACAGGTTCGGGTGCTTTAAGATAATGGAATTTGAAATAACCTCTACCTTCTTGTATACTTTACGTACCTTCACCTTTTCATCCCTCATCTCACACCTTAACTACGCATTGATCAATTCCTTCTGTTTTATCTCCTGTCCCTCTCAATGATCTCCTCATTATTTTTCTCAAGCTCATCCTCTAAGACTCTTATTCTATCATTTTTTTTAAATTATTACTTCCACCTCCACCGACACTTTATTGAGCATGTTGTAAACTCACTCATTTGACATATGTTGGTCATTCATAAGAGGGTTCACTCCCTTGACATCTAGTGTCTTCATCAATGCATCACTATTAACCTCAAACTCGGGCTCATCAATGTGGGACTCAAAATCCTAGGATAGCATTTTCCTTGTGCACAGGTACACACCCTCTTCATCAAAAGAAGACAAAGTGAGGATTTGGTCTATGGGCACTGTGATTTGGAAATACATGTGAAGTACCTTGTTTTATATCATTAATGTAACTCACAACGTGTTCTTGCGTCACTACTATGCTCTTTCCACCTGTGTGTGCTAACTTGGGGACACTTACTACCAATTTGGGATCTCCACCCATGCTTCTATACTCTTTCCCTACACTCGGCACTCTCCTCTTTTCCTTTAACACTTCGTCGGCGTTGCACTCCACCTCATGCTCCACTAACTATTGTATAATACCCACCACCTCCTTCTCTACTATGTCATATATCTATTCTCTGGTCGGGGTCGGGGTCTTCTAAGCATGCATGTCTACTTCCTCACTTCCTCCTATATTATGAGTGCCTTCTTCATCTCACTCTTCATCAGACTCATGTACATCATGAACAAGGGGACTCTTACCTTCATCATGCTCTTCATCCTCCTCCTCAAATTCATCACCCTTCATGTTCTTTGTCTCCTCAGAGTCCAAGATTTGTGCCACTTTCTGATTCTTCTTCACTAGTGACTCCTCTAACATAGGGGACTCTTCTTTTTATGGTATATTTTCCTTAACATAAAATTATTCCTCCTTGTGTAGGTACTTGGTCTTACGCTTGACTCTGTGCTGCTTTGTATCAGAGCAACGTACGCACACTCGGTGCCCTATTTTTTGTGGTCTCTACTCTTTCTCTCTTTGTTCCCTTCTTCAAGGTAGGATCCTCCAAGATGGATACATCATCCTCCAAGTATGCATCCTTCTCAAACTTGGGCCTCGGTGGATATACACCCTTTCCGTTGTTTTACCTGCAATAGGAATTGACATTGGCTTCATCATATTTACTTCATGGGAGACATACTTCTCCACATATGTGCATTTCTTAGGGTAAAATAGACTTTGGCATAGCACGCAGTAGTCATGATCTACCTCACTTAGATCAAATATGAACTTATTTTCCTCCTTGAACCTGTTGAACGCACTTTGAAAGTATTGCACTGTGAAGGTAAATAGTAGTTTACACCAAGGGATTTTTTTTCCATCATTCAAAGTAAATTTTCCTATGCATAAGTTCTAGTGTACAAAAACTTAGCCTCACAATCCACCAAGGCTAATAGTTTCTCTGGGATTCTTCATTCTACTTTGAATGCATCGTGCATTTTCTTATACAACTTCTCTAAGTGTGCTTTGTATGGCACAGTCATCGAGTCACAAGTGTAGGATTTGAACCTCTTCGTGGGGAGGGGTTTTCATCAAGGTATTCCCATACATAGTTGCTCGGCCCATCGGGCACTCCAATCTCTAAAAATACAATGGTAAGGAGAACATTACCATACATAATCTTATCTCCATCATGCACCACATCTATAATCTCCTCCGCAATGAAGGCTGAGAGGTTGTAGATTTTTCCTTCTGAAATCTTCTTGCAAATGTTCAACCATTTCTTGTTCACTTGCGTCCAAAGTGCTCCTATCCATTCAGCTTGGTAAGTAGATGTGTGGCCATCTTCATAGTTGGGTTTGTGATCTTTCTAATGTAAAAGTAGCGTGAACCCTTCTTATACTCATACTTTGTGGTTGTCTCCTTGATGGCATCCTTGTCATCCAAATCATCCTCCATTGATTCTCCTATGCATATAAGTCCAGTGTACTTTGAAATCAACTGGGTAGTTAGGCACATTCTTCTTCCTACAAAGTAGAAATAATCCTCATGTACATGTGACATCAACCACTAGTACAACCTGTTGGGTTTACAAAAATAGGAAACTCATAGAGTTAGAGTAGACCGGTCTTCTCCAACGTGGTTTTTACCGAGTCGTCATAAACATGCTTATCATCATGTGTCCTCTCTCTAGTCGGACGAACTAACTCCAATGCCATATCCTTTTCTATGGTATCTATTATGTGGTTATAATCACTTATGGCCATCTTACGCACATGAGAAACCCACTCCATTCCCATCAACATGCCATCTGGTACTGCATTTTCCACGTACCATTCTTCATTAAAACTTGTTGATACGGTGGGTTTTCCTTTGCTCTTTCCCTTTCCCTTCTTCAGTGAAACATTAGATCCCTTCCTTGGTGCCATTTCTTCTCATCTAGTCCTTGTAATATCTTCCTTCCTTCTTTCCCTAAAACTCCTCCAAATTTACCTTTGCCTCCTCCAAATCCTCCCTAGTTCTAAAACCCTTACACTGGAAAGTGTTCCTTCCACAAGATGGTGTAAAACCCATGGGAATCCTTCAAACAAACTTCTCTACCCACACCATGTACTCCCTCTTCACTCTAGTTCACAAATTTGTTTAATCTTATGTTACGCACATAAATCTCCACAATTTTTTTCTTTGCAAAGGATGCCCTTGTTTGTAAGAGCTCTTTAATAAAAACACAAGGTAAAAGAATAACTCACCCCTGAACTACTATTTATAGCTTTCTTTTTTCTCACACAAAACTTTTATGCCACTTACCAACATAGGAATGTATTAAATTCAGATTTTTCCAACATCATCCCTCTGCGCATTTTTTCTAGTGCTTTCCCTCCGTGCACGTATTCACACAAAAATTTTGTAACCTTCTAGCGCACAAGACCTCTTTGGTAGTGGATTAACTTGTGTGTACTCCCCATGCTAAATTATGTTGACCTTTGCATCCTTTACCAAGTTCTTTCCTTCTCCTACCTCATGTTTCTCCTACACTTTTTACCCTTGTACGTGGTTTTCTCAAATCCTTTTGACACCAATCTTCTCTCATGATCACCTCTACTACGCATGATTTTTCTGAACCCACACGCTTTTGATTTTCTCACTTGGGCCACCTATGCACATCACTCCCAACACTTCTCCTTTGACACCTTCCACCCCACACTAAATAGATGTGTGGTCCTCTGCACATAAAAACCCTTTTAAAAAGTAACAGGATACCAAAGCACAAATGTGCCCAAAAATGAAAAGAAAAAGAAAAGTGACAAAAAAGGAAACACAAAGAAAGGAAACTACATTAAGGGAAATCCTAAGCTAGCTAGCAATATTGCCTTATTTACAAACACAAAGAAGACTTATTTATAGTAGGGCTTCATCCTACTCCCATTAAAATACCCTAGTAACGTGTTCAATCCAGCTCTTATAACTGGAAATCGTTGGATTCAAGTATATAAGATATAATATACAACCCTAACCAATGGACTTTGAGCTTCCCAAGATAGTGCAGAAACTTAGAATCATAAAGTAGAACCATCTAGCCCAACCTCAAAATTCTTGTTCTAGATGTGCCTATCATGTCATGCCTTCTTCTTGGCATTTTCTATTTTATGACTCCATCATGCTATGGCACATCACTCGTCTAACTACATTAACTTATTAATCTATTCCTCAAGCGCTTGTTCATCAGCCAAACCTTTTGCGCATGTAATACACAATGATAGTAACATTAATTCAACGGTAACATAGCATCCATGCCAAAAACCAATAGAAAAGTTGTGCCCTTGTTCAATATTTTATAAGTAGTCCGATATGACTATAACATGGCATAAAATTTATCATCCCAGTCCCTTCTTCCAACATCACAAATCTTGGTTAATGTGTGACTCAAAAATTTTGTTAAAAGATTTTTTGTTGTCCCATTAGCTTGTGGGTGATAAGGGGTAGTCTTGTGATGGGCCACCATGAATTCTTCCAATAGGATTCTAACTATCTCATTTAGGAAATGAGTACCCCTATCACTTGTTAAGCTCAATGGGCATCCATACCTATTGATTATATTCTCCCATAAGAATCTAGTTGTTTTTACCATCGTGTAATCCTTCGTAGGCACCGCTTCTACCCACCGTGTAAGATAGTTTGTGCATGTAATGATATAGTGTGAACATTTCCTTTGTGTGGTTGGGGTAATAGGTCCTACAAAGTCAATTTCCCATTTCTCAAATAATTCTACACTAGTGATAGGCCTTAATGGCATTTCATCTCTTTTCCCTAGTTTACCAAGGCACTAATGGTCACATGCCTTACAATAATCCATACGATTATTGTAAACCATATCCCACCAAATACCAGCCAAAAGAATCTTGTTTGTGGTCATGTTCCTGTATAGTGGCCTCTGCTACAATTCCACCATGATCCTCCTCCATGATTGTAGTGCACTCATGCTCTAGTACACACCGGCATAAAACCTCATCATGACCTAGCTTGTATAAGTCTCCACCAATTAACATATAGGGCATGACATGTATGGATAATTGCTTCCTTTCTAATGCCTTCATCCATTCTGGTGTGCTACCTATTTGTAGGAACAACACGATATCTTCCAAGTTTGAGGGTGCACACTCTAGCATGAATAATTATGCATCTGACATCGTATCCTCAATGCTCTATGCATCCTCACCCAAAGTAATTCTTGAAAAATGATCATGTCCCAAATTAATTTTCCTTGGTTTCACCACAACCGTAAAATCAAACTCCTGAAACAATAATATCCAACAACATATGTGCCCTTGCAAAATAGTCTTATTCACCAAGTATTTTAATGTCATGTGGTCTATGTAGAAAATAAAAGGAGTTACTAGCAAATACTACTTGAAATTGTGCAACACGTACATCAATTATAATTCCTTGCACTTTATGGTGGTTTAATTTTATTCTAATTGAAGTAAGCTTCCTACTAACAAAGCACAAGGGATGATCAACAATCCCCTCTCCGGTGTTGTTAAGACTGCTACAATCACCATCCTGGATGCATCAACATACACATGAAAAGGTTTATCCCAAAAGGAAATGCGAGAATGGGCACAAGGTGGTAAGCTTTTCCTTCAACATGTCAAATGCCACTTGTTGTACCTCTCCCCAATAGAACCTACTTTTATGTTTCAATAGCTCTTCCAGGGGCACAAAAAATGGGCATATCCCTTGATAAATTTCCTATAGTACTTAGTATGCCCTAGTAATCCATGCACCATGCTCTGACTGGTAGGCTCCTCTAATCCCACTAGTAATCCTTCTTTATAAATAATGTGTCCCAACAACATGCCAAAAGAAGTGGAAAAAACACACTTCTTCATATTCAAGGAGATTCTCAACTTCCTGTATCTCTCAAACATCAACCGTAGATTGTCACAATGTCTTTTACTAATCTATAAACCGTTCATTCATCCGGTATACTTGCGAAAACTTGTGAATGAAGTCCCAAAACATCCAAACCACAATGCATGTAAACATAGTAGGTGCGTTCTTCATCCAAAAGGCATTATTATATTGGAAATACTTCCACATTCCGTGGTGAAATTTGTCTTCTCTTTATCTTCCTTTACAATTCGAACTTGGTGATATTCCAAAATCCTATCTGTAAATTAATAGATCTCACGTCCAACTACTCCTTCCATGACCTCCTCAGTGAACAAGGTTAGGAAAGGATCAATTACACACTACATTCAAACCCTTATAGTCAACACAGATCCTTATTCTCCGATCCTTTTTATATTGATGACCATTAGGATTACCCATTCAGATTCTTCAATGGCTTCTATGATCCCAGATGCTATCATCTTATCAATCTCCTCCTTAAATTTGACACGTAGATTCATATTCATCCTGTAAGGTCTATTCCAATTGGGTGTGCACCATCCTTTAAATTGATTCTCATTTCTCCTAGTGAGGGTGAACTCATTTAAGTTCATGGTACCCATGTGGAAACAAATCTTGAAAATCATGCAAAGCTCAATAATATTTGAGACCTCCTGGTCTATCTAGTAGTCTCCAATAATAGCTTCCTTTGGTTCCACCTCCATACCAATGTTAACCTTATTTGTCTTTAATGGCTTTTAGTAAGGATGTGTTTTCTCATTAGTGTTATCTAACACTTCGCATGTACCTTCTGTATGACTTACATCAAATTTCTCCACCTCTTCATCATCTATCAAGTAGACCAAATTTCCTTTCTCCTTCTCCATGGCAAGTGCACTCAAGCTGTAATTCCTCTTATTCTTCCTCCATGAAGCGCACCCCCAACTCTGGTTCACCTAATAGCTCTATAATCATGTCCTCTTCCATGGCACTATCTCCCAAGGTAAGGCACTTGACTACCTACAACACCTCATTCATTGATGACTTAGTACTTTAATATTCAAATGTTTGAACAAGATCCGCCATCAACTCCTGTCAGTTCCTTGTCTGACGTTGTAACTCTAAATGAATATACCATGCATGTGTGCAGCCCTGTAAGGTGGAATAAAACTTATGCACCCATAGGGAAGGGGGTAAATCTTTCATGCCTCCCATCCAAGTCTTCTCACACTTCTAAACATGGCATGAGGTAAATCCCTTCCCATCATAGTCATAAATTTAAGAAGGTGCATTTATTCAAAGAAACCTAACAAAGAGTGTGATTCTCACTTTACACCACTCTAGAAGATTATCTCAATGTTTCATCCACCAACATGCTTATATCCCATGCAAACTATAAGTAATCATATTCCTTCTCTTCTCTTGACACTTCCACTTGGTTTACATTTCACGTAGAAATACATCAGGGTTGACTTCCCCAGTGTACTATGGTAACTTCCTTCCTCCCAAGTGCCTAAATGAGCGTGCTCTGACAAATCAAGTTTCAATATCCTTCAGATGCCTTGTAACAAACTCGTATGTCCCATGCACCTAGTTTTCATCAAAAACGTTGGTTGTATCACTTATGGACTATGCATCATCCCATTGAATGACCCCTTCCTTTGATGGTTGAATAAACTTTGGGTCCTTGATGGTGCACACATATATCTTGTTTAAGTCTTCTTCACCCAATGGCTCCACATATAGCATAGACCATCCATTAGTCAGTGGAATGATCATGTGATCCTCCTTATTCAAAAATGATGTAGCCCTTATTGAAATGCAAGTCAACATTGTTTGCATAACACCAAGGGTGCCCAAGTAATGTTGGGAAACTATCAGCCTCAGCAAGCTCTAGGACCTCAAAGTCTCTAGTAAACTTTTCCCCTTAAATAGTAATGGATGCACCTTTCAACACTCCTAGAGGCATGGCCTTTTTTCATTAGCCATGTACAACACATTTGAAGATGGTTGCAATGGGGGCCTCCCCATTTGATTCCATGCATATAGAGTAAGGAAATTGACCTCATGCCTATTTTAATTAATATATTACTCAAGAGCCACCCATCAACAACTACATTTAGTGTGATCTCCTTATCATAATCAATGTTGTGAGGAGGTAGGTTAGTATGTAAGACTTGTCTCTCTTGCTCTCCTCCTCTAGCACGTTGTATCTTTTCTCTCAACCATTCAACCAACATGGAAATAATTTTCTCCTACCACAACATTCAACACACTTCCCTAACCTCATCCATATCCTGTTGAGGAACCTCATCATTCTTATTTTGTTCCAACTAGCACAATTTCTCCTTCAAACACTTGGATTTCTCCTTGTAAACTCTTAATCACCTCCATGGTTTCTTGGTACACCTCCTTCGGTGGGTAAGATCAATATATTTCCCATGTAACACTTCTTCTCTTGTGATAAGGGGCCTTTGCTTTGGTTCCTCTTGGGCACGTGTAGTGACCAAAACAGGCTCTAGCTCAAAGTTAAGCACTACCCTCAGCATCCATTGTGGGTCGGTCCTCTTTACACTCACCATCCCCGTGCCTTTTCCTTCTTCTGATTCTTTCTCATGTGGTCATAAAACTCTAGGAATTATTCATACTTGTGCTTCTTCCCACACCATGAGCACTACAACAAATCAGGGCACTCATGCTTGTAGTGTTCAGTCGATCCACAATTGTAATAGGTCCCACAGGGAAAGTCACCTCTTCCTTCATGATCACTACGGTCATTGAAGCCTCCATAAAAACCTCTTCATCAACATCCTCCATTCACACACCCTTCATACTGATGATTCTTAGCCTTAGAACTTCTCCCAACATTATTATGGCACACACCAACATCAATGGCATCATGGATTTGGTCTATCAATCAACATTCCTTTGTATCGTGAGTAATGGATTTGTAAATCTTACAATAACATGACACATACTTGTGGATCATGCATTACAAAAATGGGCATCTACTTGCATCATGATCCCCATGACAGATTTCACAATCTATTGATATGATGCCCAATGAATTTCATGCTCAAGTATCCTTTTTGACCATAAACCACTACGATTCTCAATGAGTTGAGTTTCCAGATAATTTTTCTAGTTGTTTTTCATGGTAGCAATTTGGCCTTCTAGGAATGGGCTAACTTCGTGTCAATGTTTTCCACTACCTCAACACGCAAGGCGCCTACAAGGCCTCACATGGATATGTAAAGGTCTCAATTAAAGCACCCTCCTAGATGGTGTGATCAGTCCTCTGATGAACCACTGAGCATGTTGTGAAGGATGAATATCATAAGATAACTTAGATAAGAGAGTCTTGAAATGTGTGTCATACTCTTGCACACTCTCTTCCATACCTTGTTATATCTCCTTCAATGCATTGATGTTCTTCTGTTTAAACTCAAGAATGTGAAACTCTACCAAGAATTCATCATGCAATGCAGTATAATTCACCACCATCTGATGGGGGTCATACTTCACAGTACCCATTATATGCGCACCCTTGCAATGCGATTCAAACCGACTTTCCTTCATCTCTGAGGGCAATGACTCCTGTGGTGCTCCAAAGTAACTCACATTTGTGTACATGCTCTACAACATCCTCAATGCCCTTGTAATTAGGTAAGTGGGGTGAAATCTCATAAAACACCTATTGATGGTCTTGTAATACTTTCCCACCTGGACATTAATTCCCTCCTGTGTTACCTCCACCACCAGATCCACTAGATTCACTAACTCTTGTTCCTTTAGAGCCACCCAATCCTCCTCCCATAATAGGAAAGGGTTCTAAAGTAGTCATGCTCTGTGTTCCCACCATCATACTAAATTTCATGCTGACATTATGTGATACTAAACCACTCCCAGATGTGTTTCCCGTGCCAAATTCAGACGTGATACCCAAACTTTGTGAACCCACACCTTGCCCAAATGATGTGCCAGACAAAATACCTCCAAACACTGGAAATGTCTATGTGGCCATAGATGGGTGCAATGTAAAATGATATCTACCTGATACTATCAACTCACCAACACCAACTAAACTAGAAATACTTGTCTCAGATACTATTGGAAAACTAAGCACCAAGGTTTGGTCACCAGGTGGGCTAATATGCATGCCTATGGTTCTCCTCCTTTCTCCATATGATAAGTTCTCACTAAATTCAAGGTGGTTTCTTTCCCATGATTTCCAAGATGGGGTAGCACTAACTCGCTGAGGTCCAATGCCCTTTGTGTAAACCTCAAATCCTTCTTACAACGTTTTCCTCCATAATTCCATCACACCGGAAACTTCACGTTGTCTCACCAAATCCCTTTCTCGAGCTTCATTATACTTGAGCCACCTCTCCTCTCTCTCTACCTCTGTCTCAAGGTCCACCATCTCTATGACACCAACTTCTACACCCCCGCACCTATCGAGAGTTTATCCAACCATAAGAAATGCTTCCAAACTCAAAGTGATAATCAGGATCTTGATGGTTAATGGTAAAGCACACAAGAATGATCCTCTTGGCTCCCTTAAGAACTCAAACTCAAATCTCGAGAAATAATACATGGAGATCATGTATTCCAAGGTATATCTAGTTAACACACCTCTCCTCCAGTGATAAAAAAACATGAGTCTAGGTCAGATCAACATCCTACAACTGCTGATATTCCTCTTTTGTCTAAACACAAGTCTTATAGTACCAAGTCATCCTTGATGCATATTCTGAGATCCATTCATACAACTCTACTAGGAAATAACAAAAGAATGTCTCATAGAGCTCGTGATACATGTTCTCCTCCACCCATTTATGTGCATCAAACTTAGATCCAGAATGAACCTCTGAAAAAACTCATCCTCTATGATTTTAATCTAGTTCTCAATTTTTTGAAGGTCAAATAATCTGTCATCACTCATCATTATCGTAATAGCTATAAAAGAGGTCTCGTAATAGAATCAAAATGTATTCATCTTTCATATACCTTCTATCTACCCAAGCGCATCGACTTATCACCCAAGTATGCACTGGGTGCTCACCCAAGGCATGTAGGGTTCCAAGCCCCTCCTTTATGTGAACTTCATGAAAATGTTCCAGCATTAATGGAGAATGACTTGCAGAACATAAATATATACATTCACTTAAAAATACAAAGTACAGATACCAAATTTAGGCACTAATGTACCATAAATGGAAATAAACATTGTAATAAGCAAAAAGAAGCTAGATGTGATCCATAAAAACATGAATAACACAAGTTTTTATACCCATAAACAAATATATCCATAATAACACACCATATATTTATTTACAAACATTTACAGTAGCCTCATTACATCACAAGGGTCATACAGACTGGATATATCAAGAAATACCATCTCAAAACCCTACAAGATACTCTACACAGAAGACCCTAGCTATGTTCTTCCATCTCAACTCTAGTTTTAGACCCAAGCACCTACATCTATGCATAAAATCATCCTTTCCTAGCCTCTCTCTAGCACTAACAAGTAACAACTAACTATAACAATGGCAACTCCCAACACCACAACCCGCAACATTCTTTCAACACTTTGTTTCCTATCCACTCTTTTTATTTCAGACCCAAGCACTCCTTTAAATAGAATCTAGATCCTTCCTTCACCGCCATATCTTACCCATGATCAGATCACATGCCAGGTGGAAATGTGGTCCTCCATGATCGAGTTCCTTTGTCAACTTGCCAAACCCTGATAAGCCTCCACTAACTGTAATGATTCTTATCCTATAATATTCCCTTCATGGAATATTCTTTCCTTGAGCCCTAAGACTCCAGGTTGGCACCCTATCCACTCATCACACCTACTCGAGCCTTCACGTGTTTTCCATGTGATGCCATAACAAAAATATGGCTAAGTCCTTAAACCCTTGTTCTGCTTCCATGCGTGCCCAAGTTCGACTTAAACCCTTTCCTTGCACATTTTTCCTTAAGCGCCTTCCTTTATACTTCCTTCCACACGTGTTGACCTTCTACCTTAGGACTTAGTCAATTCAAGGCCAAATATAGATAACTAATGTATTTTGATTGATGAGATGAATAAATCATGTAGCGTGTATGCAATACAATGGGGATAATACAACAAATGTGAAAATAGATGAGTGTATCATAATGAATAGGTGAAAATGTAATATAATTGTAATATGATAAGGTGATGAAAATAGGAGGGGAGGGGATTAACGATGCCCCCATTATATGGATGAGTAGGCTCATGTAATAATACCCCTCAGTAGTCAAGTATGAGCCATGTAAGCAAGATTGCGTCATCAAGAAATGATTGAGGTGTGCTAGATGAATGATAGAGTGCATGATGAAAGGTTCTTAAAACTAATCCCTCAATAGTCATGTAAGAACTGTAAGAACACAAGTGTGTCATTGGGGGTGAGGTGATAATGATCACCTACCAACAACTAGGATGACGGGTGGAGGTGGAAGTATATGGAATGGATGGAGCATGAGTGTATGAACTGAAGTGCATGTCATATGGAGTGACCATGGGGTGTGCAGAGACTAGTGGAAACCCATGGGATGCATGTGATGGATATGGTGGTGGATAGCATGTATGTGGGGGAGGTAAATAATGGACAAACCGAGTACCATACGAGAAGAAGGCTTGGGGGATGTATGCCTACATTGTCGTGGTGAAGGAGACAATGATCACTCCTAAGATGTAAAATATATGACACCAGTTTCCTCGAGTTGTTACAACCTCTCACGTAAAGCAAGACAATCATTGTCATGATGGCCACTAATACGATGGTAATTATAGTAATATTGATCATGCTTTGACATTGTAAACGGTGTGGTGGGTGGTGTTGGTTGGAAGGAAGTCAAATTAATCGCTCATCAAGTAATACACACAACACATCATGAGGTTGAGCATTAGGTGAAAAACATAGAGGCTCCCAAAGATATTGAGGTGAAATAGTGGTAGTAGAAATTGGTGGTGGAGTCGGAGAAACATGTGCAGGAGGTGGAGAAGGGGAACGAGGTTGTTGCCTTTACACTTTGGGTTGAGATACGGGTTGCTTTCGATGGTTGCTAGGAGGTGGAGTAGGAGGAGCATGCTTTGTTTGAATTTTAGCCAAGGGTGGAGGTTGTTTAGGATGTACAACTAGAGGTGTAGGTGGAAAATCAAAGGACATAGTAATCAAAGAAACATGAGGAGGTGCTACTAGAGGAGAAGAAATAAGGTCATGTTCTAGATCGATAACCTTGTAACAAAAAAATTGTATAGGACTCACAAGTATCATATTGTAAGTGTTGCTTTAGAGGAGGAATAAGGCCACAATAGAAGATGAACTACTTTTCCAAGTCACTAGGGTGAAATATAAGTTGATGTATACATGCATTAAAGCGTAAGATGTAATCCTGAATAGGTTTGGAAGAGCCCTGATGCAGAGTAGGAATGTGATCGTATGTGACCCTAGGACCATTATTGATAATAAACCAATAAAGGAATGCATCCTCCATGTCATATAAAGTGTTAATAGAAACAAAAGGGAGATGGGTATTAATTCTAGTATGTCATCATTAAGACTATAATGGGAGGCCTTAAGAAACAAGTGATAATTAATGTAGTTGGTCATAAGTTTTTGGTAATGTATAACATGGGTATGAGGATCACCGGTACCATCGAAGCATGTGAAAGTAAGCATGAAAAAGTCTTTAGGGAAGGCATAATTATGAATCTTTTTAGGGACAGGGGTTTTCATGTAAATATTTGTTGTCAATGGAGGCATAATAGGCTCTACTTTCTAAAGTAAGAGTATGAATTTGTGATTGAAGTTTTCTAACCGCACACATGAGAGATAGAATATCCTCTGAGGGGATGGCAGGAGATGGAAAAAGTGTATTAAGTGGTTGAAGTTTTCCATTATGAGTGATCATGGGAATGTCAAGAGGTGATAGAGTGGAACCAGATTCTAAAGGTGTGGTGGTAGATGTGGATGTAGGAGTGGTAGTATGACTAGGATCAACAAAAAATCTAGTAGGTGTAGTGAGAAAGGAAGAAACCTCAATAGGTGAAGATATAGTAGGGGATATGGGAATAGAAGGAGAAGAAGCAACAGTGGGGGTGACTCATGTGCAATAGTAGGTACAACTTCAGGAGCGGGAGAGTCACATGTAGCGGTATGGAAAGAAGGAGACCTATGAGGTTGATCAATAGAAGATAGGGTTCCTAAAATAATGGTATGGTCATCACCGAATCAATAGGATCATCCATGTAATAAGAATGAGAATGTAAGCTCAAAATATATGTGTGAAGAGGGCTATCAAAAGTGGTAGAAGGCATAGGAGTAATGACAGGGGTGGTGAGAGGAGAGGTAGGAGGTACACCGGATTGTGAATCAATTCCTAATAAATAATCAACAATAGAAGGATATAAAACATCAGTGGCATATCAGAAGAAGGATAAGAAGGATCATATGCAATCAGATGGCATGGCGTGCAATGAGTGAAAGCAACAGGGTCATCAACAAGGCATATACCTATAAGAGAATCAGTGGGATTGGTTAGCACACATTATTTTCCTTTTAGGAGATCTTGTTGAATGTCATTAGGTAAGACCATAGGAGCACTATATAAATCCCTAAGTTTAGCTATGGCAGCCTCATCATAAATAGGATTGACACTAAAATGAGACATGATGCAAGAAAATAAAAACTATGCTAACTACTAGGGTATAAAAGAGGATCCAAAAGCAAAATGTTTGAAATGTAGGGTTCACCAAAATGATTAACTAAAAATAGAATTTGATGGCTATTTTATAAGTTAATCTAAATAGAAACTAAGTGCTATATTGAAGTGCTAGATCTAAATATTTTTCTTTAATATTTAAATGGATTGAAATAATGGAAATAGGAGGGATATGGTACTAACCTTGAATTAACTTACCTCACTATGTGTTGGATTTGTAGTAGACTTGTACACAATTTGGGAAAGTTGTGACTGAATGGCCTCAAGAAGGGCGGGGAGATGATTTTTATCTGCATCATCAAGTTCCCGAGAGGATACCGAGGCACCCTAAAGCACTCACTGGTTGTATATCCGGTCATTGTAGACTATAGAAAAGCTCGAACTTGAATTTGGTAGTGTCATAGTATCTCTAAAATACCTTCACTCCTGTCACACAGGTGTCACAGTAATGTCACCTATGTCGCTATGAATGTTACCTACAAAACCCTATCCAAAGCATCAATTCCTAAAAAAAAAATGCATATGAACAGTTCAGAATAACCTAAACTACCAAACTAGTGGCCTTATGACTGAGTGTTGCACTACATTTCAGACCCAATGTAGTTCTATTGGCATGTGTGTGCAATTTTTTTCCTAGGTTCCCTAGAGCTAATGACATGGTAATAAGGGGAAAAAAGTAAATGTAAAATGCAAATGGTGGATGGAATGGAAACAATACAACCCTTTCCCCTATGCTTGTATGTGATGTAGATGTAGAAGATGCCCAAATGTAGTCCCTTGCCTTAGTAGATAGCTTCCCTTGATAGTGACATGTCTTCCCATAATTTAGTGAGTATGCTATGTTTATATAGGGATCTATTGCTCAAATTTTGACACTAGTGACCCGAAACTATCGGCTATGACCTAGAAGAATACACAGGGGTAACCGTTAGGACCAACCTCAAAAAATAAATTAGGACCATAAATTACAATGACAAAAGCGCCTAAAATCATAGATTGGGGCACCCCAAGATTCCCTAGTGTAACCCTAGGTGCCTCAACGTAGACCTAAGGACAAAAAATGGGCATATTATAACACCTGAGACACCCTAAAAGATGTCCAAAAGTATAGAGAGAAATGATGATTGAACTAGATAAACAACAATGATGCCTGACTAACTAACAACAAGACCAAAATATGGGTCACTATTGAATAATTTTATCACGCAAGGTTCATTTATAAAATAACATACCCGACGGTATTAATGTAATAGTAAGTCCATGATTTTGTGACTACAAAATCTTGTGAATAAGAGTATCTTCTTACGTGAAAAATAACCTCGAGACCTATCAAGTTAAATAAGGGAATTGAATGGTAGTTAATATGGCACCATCTTAAGTTGTTCGTTAAACAAAATAAAATTAAATGCAATCTAGAGAAAAAGGAAAAAAGTGTGTTCATGTCAAGTACCCATCAAACCTTAAAGGTTAATGATGAAATATGATTACAATTAAGATTTTAATTTGAAAATGTGATAGTGTGGAATTTATCTATTCGTGATGTTGTTGTCGTAGTCTCATACTTTCTCATTTATCTAAGTGTGACGTTGGTTGCACATTGTGTCATATTAACATTTACATGTTCTACATATTGGTGTAAAATTTACATGTGGTGTCATGAAAACCCTTTTGAGTCTTTTGGTGTTACTTATTTGTATCTTGTAAGTTAGAAAAAAATACCTTGTTATGTTTGGTCTTATGTTGGGTCCCACATGGGTGGGCACTATAGGAACCTATTCTTGTGAAAAAAATGTCTCAATATGAGGTTGGAAATTTTAGTTTCTATAATAGTAAGTATCAAGTTCCCTCACTTACTATAAATAAAAACTTTCCTAAATAAGCAAGTCTTCTCATAACAATGCATGCGATGTGAGCATTGAAAATGATAAACTAGGCAATTTTGATTAAAAAAAAAGGCAACAAATCTTTTAAAAACCAAAAAAAAGGAAAATTTATAAAAATATAAATTTTCTAAACATATTAAAGCATTGTCGATGGATTTGAACTAGTATTCAAGATGATCAATAAGTTCAAATTTGAGCAAAATAGGTGAAATATCCCAAAATAGCAAGTCCTAGTTCAACCTACTAAAAATAGAAAGTCTCCATTTTGAGTCTTAAAATTTATAGTAGGATTACTTTTCATTCATCTCACTACTTTTTGACATCTTCATAGGGTTTTTAGATGGTGACATAGCTCAAAAATGGTAATCCATACTTCACAAGGATCCTAAGGCACCATTTTTATTATAGTTGTATCCAAAAGTGAGATAGAACATCACAAGGTGCAATAGTTGAAAACAAGAAGCATTATGCAAACAGAGGAGAGAGTCAAGATCTCAGTTTAAATTCAATCCAAGGAATTCATCACAACTTTTTAGTCAAGTTGGTTTCATCATCTTCTTTCCTCTTGTGAGCTTACGCGAGGTCGGTGAGCTAGGAGAGTTGACCAAAGTGAGTTGATTTGTTTGAATGATCTCAGTGATTGTTAAGGGTGAGTTGGTTGAGATGAGCATGGAAAGAAGGATCTATCGAGAAATATTGATTCATTACAAGAATCCAAGTATCCAAGCATGTCTTCCACAAGGTCATAACTTCCTCATGATGATCAAGAGTTGGTTCCACAACATCCTCTTGAAAATGATCTGGTGACTAACATTGTGTCAACTCTTGAAGATCCATTTCCATGGATTCAAGAAATTTTTGATAGAGAGCCAAGTAAAAATAATCTTGTTATCATTCCTAGTCTTAAAGAAAACTCAGAACACTGAAGTCTAATTGAAGAAAGAAGGCTAAGACAACATCTCACTTTTTTGGTGGCATCTCGGTAATCAGGTATGTTGAGATTACTAGGCCTAGGAATGAAAATACCATCAAGGAAATGACTCCATCAAACTATGAGTTGAACTAAATATCATTGGTTCAAGACTTGCATGATGGTGATTCTCATGTGTTCAAGGAATCTTCTTCTCACCTCCTTGCTCAAAATGAAAAATAAAGGAAAAAATTTTATAAATGGAGGAGTTGATAAAAATCTCATTGCTTGCATTCAACCATTTATGGAACTTGACTTAGCATCTTCTCTTCCCATTGAAGATATTATTCTAATCAGAAGGGTTGATCCTAAGGAAGTCAAGAAATCATAAGGATTTATGATGTAGGGGAATTCAAATGAGAAGTGGATTAAGAAAATCATTGAAAAGTCAAGGCATTTTTTTCTAGATGTCATTTATATCATCAAGTACATTCTTACAACCTTGTGATAAGTAAATAAAGTATAGGAGGAGTTTGTGAAAAGGTAAATCACTTGGATTATATTTTACCACTAGTGTCAAAGATAAGATCCTTTAACTCTCATAATCTTGTGAGTAAGACTATGTTTGCATCAGCTATATATAAATTGTCTCAAGTTTAGATCCATGTCATAGATTTGAGATATGTAATTATCAATAATTTAATCTCCAAACTAGACTCTTGTGGAAAGAAACATTTTTTAGATATTGAATTATGTTTAAAAACTTGAGTTCCTTCCACTCACTGAGTATTCATCATTAAAAGAACTCATTGTTTCCTTCCAGAGCTAGTAAAGAAAGAGGTATGTGAATCTCTCTCCTTCAATGAAGATAACTCATATACACTAGCCAATATCAAAATTTACATTACCGCAATTATAATCATCATGAAACATGGATCATTAAATGAAAGAATATAAATGATGTTCCTATGGCATGGATCAAGGTGTTGGGATACGTGTGCATTCTAGAGGAGGATAAGTTGACAACTGTGATAGCTCAATTCAGTAGGAATTCAAGGAACATAAGTCCATTTTGTAAAATCTTCATCGGAGGCGTGAATCATCAAATTTCTCCATCATGGGGATTTTCTTCATCACTTTTGATTACTTCTTGCTTCTCCTTTATTTTTCCCTTTTCTTCTCTTCCTCTTTCTAATTCTTCATTGAGCATAATCATTGTATTTTGTCTCATTCACTTAAGTGAATTTCTAAAGTTGAATTGTAAAAGTCCCTTTAATTTATAAAAAGGGAACTTATTTCTCATTTCCTAGGAATATGTAAAGTCACAAGTGAATGAGATCATGAAGATTCATGTGGGGGTAGATGAAAGGTCAATTCACATTGTTATAAATTGGGATGGCTTCTCCATTCCAAAGGATCCTATATTTTGAGAATTTCCACTCTATAAAAATTGTGGATTTTTTTTGTTGAACTTTATATCATCAATGCACAAGAAATAAAAGCTACATTTCTTCCATTTTCCTTTTCCTATGTGTTCCTTTATTTTCTCTCTTATATGCACTTTGTAAGTATAGTGATCAAGAAAGAGATTTGTATCTTTGATGAATGAATCCAAATAATTGTGTGTCAGGTTTGTTTGTCTCACTAGATAGATTCATTTTTTCTTTCCTCTAATTGAATGTTAAACTACTCTAGTAAGTGGTTGTGAATGTTTCTTGTTCCTACTCATAGATAATGCCTTCCTTTGTGTAATTTGTCTCCTTCTCCCCTCACCACTATAAATTTCTCTCTTGTACCCCATACAATAACTTTGTTGTAGGTTCGAGTGAAGTGAAACAGTTTGATCTCCAGCCAATTTTGCCACCCCACAAAAATAGATAGGACTAGATTAGTTTAAATTGAATAATGGGAGCCTTGTTATGCACAATAAGGAGGGGCATATCCATGTAAGCGTTGGTGTAAATCAACTAATTTGTAATAGTAAAAATTATTTCACTAACAAATATATACCATTTTTGTATTTTCCATAGATCTGTAAGGGTATATGAGGGTAGATCTCTCCTAGAGTAGTCACCAAAAACTATTGGCCAAATAATTTTTCATGCGGAAAATTGTTGGTTTCACCTATGGTCATGGGGCTAATCCCATCCTTCATTTGTATAGGAGGCTCCCATTATTTAATGTAAACTAACTAAGAACAATGGGTGTGTATTAGGATGAGGGTCATACAAGAATACTCCTCTAAACCTATGGAAAATTACTTGTACCAGTACAAGAGAGGAATTTACAAGAAAAAGAGGTAAAGGGGAGTTGGGGAAATAAGAAGAGAGAGAGAGAGAGAGAGGGGGTTATTGTTGTGAGTAGGCTTGCAGAGTTCACATACAATAACTAGAAAATGTCACATTCAATTAAAAGAGAAAAACTATGAAAAAATGGTAATACCAAAAATCATAAACACAAAATTCAATTGACTCATTTATCAAAGGTGCAAACACCTTTCTTGGTTTTACAAGATTATCATGTATGAAAAGTTGGAAAGAGAGAGTAGATGAACATAAGACAAGAAATAGAATAATTTCAACATTTATTCCTTAGTTTGTGTGGTAATCTCAACAACATACATTCAATAATTAATTTCCAACCCTTTGGAATGGCAATTTATAGCATTACAAACATGTCTCTTCGTCTACCTTTGCATAATATTTCACCTATCCCTATCACTTGTGACTCATCATATTCCTAGGAGGTAAGAACTTTTCTTATTAGTGAAAAAGGAATCTTACAATGTTAAATTGAGGGTCACTTAAGTCAATAGGAAGAAATTAAAAAAAAAAAAATCTTAATTAAAAATTAGAATATGGAGAGAGCTAGATAGGAGAGAGAGAGATAAGGGATTGTTTGATCTGATGAAGAAGAAGCTATTTTGATAGACCTTTGAGGAAATTCTTCATGAATGAGGATCTTGACCTCTGATCACTTGTTGAACTGAAGCACTGAGATTGCATATGCTTCCTTCTATTGTGATATACTCCAAAGTGTTGAATAAGTGTTTAGAAACAATTTTGCATTATGATGGAAACATGATGATTTCGATTGCATAAGGGTCACTTTCCTCACTAGGATGTTACATAGGTAGAAGCATACTTATGGTACTCAGAAATTATTTTTCTCAATTATTCCTCATGGAAATAGACTTCCTCTCCTTGATATAAATATTGATCCCTAAATAGTACTTAAAGGAATTAACGAGAAGGAGTTTCATGTTTTCATCTCCCACTTTGCAGACTTTGAAACATTACAATTTCCACCTCATATTACTTGCAAGATGTGATCTCATTATCACGATGGATCAAGTGTTTAGAAACACATCTCGAGGTATACATAGTTTAAGATGACTTCCATTATTTATCACAATGAGCTTATTGATGAGTTTTAATTTTAATGGATCTCTTTAATATTTTTAACTCTTTTATGTAATCATAATGTTCCTAGTTTTCCTTCTAAACTTTAATGTGCTCATATATGTTCCTTGCACACATGTTATAAGAATTATGCTTTAGGATCCTTTGAAATATTGTGGAGGGTTAAATTTATTTTCTGAGCCATGAAACATCTTATTGTCTTAACATTGATGGAAAAAAGCAACAATATAATCAAAATAAGAGTTTCCACAACTTTTTGGGCTAAAATTGGAAACTTTCTATTTTTAGTAGGTGGGGTAAGGAGATGTTATTTTTAAAAATTAATTTCATTGTTTTCACTTCTAGATGCTTCTTTCTTGTCTCGGGGACACAGATGCTAAAAATTATTCTCATTTGACAACTTAATATTTTTATGCATGCCTTGCCATAAACATATGTTATTTTTAGTAAGTGTGTTGTAGGTGTCGATTGACAATGAAAACAGTCTTGAAATTATGGGTTTTATTCTAGGATTCCCCACTCCAAATTTCAAATGATTCATTTACTCATATGAGTGGGATAATTATTTTCTCATCATAGGGGTCAGAATATTGAGAAAAACTTAGTTCTCCATATCTTGAAAAATCAGCATCCCCATCATGCAAGAAATGTCACAAACAAAACTATATTTTTTGATAGTCCTTCTCTCAAAATTTAATAGATTTTAGCCTCCCAAATATTTGGGAAAGTGAAAAATTATTTAAGGAGGAATATTTTTTAGAGGAAACAAGTTCCTTAATATCCCCAAAATCATCTACTTCATGGTGCAAAAATTGGCTTGCATGTAAGTGTAATTTTTTATGATTGTTTGCTCTAATTTTCAAGTGATTTCACCCACTGGATCTTTGGGAAACATAGAAGGGTATCAATTTCCTTTATATATTGTGGAATAAAATCCATTAATTTATATTGGCAGGTGTGACAATGGAAACAATGGATGAATGGAATCTTGTAAAAAAGAATGAGAAAAATTGATGTTTTTAATGTGTTTTATCTCAATTTTATGATGTTCTGTTGACCATAGATCAAACCCAAGTTAAATGTGAGCTTGAGTTAGGTTTATATATATTTTTCATGGTGTAAATGGGGAAAATGAAAATATGTTTAGAAAATTTTACCTTGCCCCATTTAAAAATTCAATTTGAACATGAGGGGCTAAGTGGTTGAGCACATGGGTTGAAAAGGGTCATGTAAGTGCATAGGGGATAAGAGAGGGAATGAGGCATATTTTATTGTCCCCTATCCTTTTGGGTGAAAATTTATGTAAAGGACACAAAAATGTGCCTTGGATAAATGTGGTGACAAGTGGCACGGTAGAAAATTGGTTAAGTATGGAAAACACTCACCTAACTCACCTTTGACTCAACCCGGGTTGACTTAAATGCACATGAGTGGTTGAGTAGTTATGAGGATGCTATGTGGAGAAATTTATTGTCCCCTTGGGTGAAAAGGTACAAGAGGGACACCAAAATGTGCCTTACCCCATTTGGAAAGCCAATTTTTACACTAGCTTACCCGAAATAGCCTAGAAACATGAAATCTTCACCCCTAGAGCTCGAGATGGAATTTTGAGATGAAATTTTATATTAATATAACTCAAAATACCATTATAATACCAATGTAATAGGTTTCAAATATTAATATTCCCGAACTCCAAAAATGGATCTTTTTATCGGACAACGAGGTACACCTACAAAGTTTGAATTGCCTTGATAAATCCTTAGTTATTTGATCAAAATTTATTCTTACATCATTTATATAATTTGTTAACCATTTAACCTACCCGAAGGAAGGCTGTATGTCAAACTTATGTTTTTAAGGAAATCCTCACACAATGATTTTTTCTAAGGCCAAGAATACAAAAAAATTCAATTTTTAGACTTCGGGTTTTTCCCTTTCGGAGTTTTTAAAGCTCAATTTTGGAATTGCATTTGAGATTTTCTGAAGTCCAAACTCCAAAAGTCTGAATTTTTGGACTTTCGGTTTTCAAAATTTGGAACTTTTTGGCTCATTTTGTTTAAATCCAACTCGGACTTATGAAGTGTGAAATTTTGAAAGTCCAAAATTCAAATTTCGGGTTTCGGGTTTTCGGAGTTCTCGAGTCATTTTAGGATTTTCACTTGATTTTTCTAAGTCCAAAACTCCAAAAGTCCAAATTTTTAGAGTTTTGGGTTTAAAGGTTTCGGAATTTTAGTTTCCAATTCATCTTTTTGCTTCCCTTTTTCCAAAGTCCGAAATCCTAAATTTTCAGAATTTCGGGATTTCAGGTTTCGTAACTTCGGAGGTTCTATGCGTGATTAATTCTCACCTACCTCCATACGGATTGGATTTTTACCATTAATGTCAAGATTTCTATATAAACGTGGATTTTTACTTTTTATTTTTGCCTCACACATTCGCTTCTACATTTTTCTCTCGTACTTTTTGGCATCCTTTTTAAGGTATGTTTTCGCTTTTTTTTTCTTTTGGTTTAGGTCTTTTTCCTCATCCTTTTCCCTTTTGGTTTTCTTTTTGTTTTCCCTCTAATTTTTCTTGTAATGTCTTTCTTTTTCACCATGTGTTCCTTTGAATGTTTTCTCCAAGTTTTCAAGTATGGGTATCTTTATAGGTCCCTCATACTTCCCCTATTTCTCAAAATCCATCTTGGCTTCTTAACACTTATTTTTTGCAGTTCCTCCGAGAGACTATTTTGGAGATTCTTTTTGGATAATTCATTTTGGAGAAACTTTTCAGAAAAAATCTTCAAATTTTTTCGGTTTCAAATTTCAAAGAACTCACTTGAAGATTTATTTCAAAGTTTTCACTTCGGAGATTTCTTTCAGACTTTTGACTTCGGAAAATATTTCAGAGAATTCAAGTTTTGGGTTTTGGAGAATAAGGTTTCAAAGAATCCAAATTTTAGGTTTTCAGAGAATCGGGAATTTCAGATTTTCGGGACTTCTGACTTGGGAAAAACATTTTCAGAGATTTCTTTCAATGATTCCTTTCAGAATTTTTCATTTCGGGATTTCATATTTTTCTTTCTCTCGGGTTTTCATAATTTCTGTAACATTCAAACTCCCAAAACATAGGTTTTGATGTCTGCCTCCACTTCAAAGGGGAAAGAAAATATTAAGTACACATTTCTTGGAGTTTCTCCCTAATCCTACTTAACCTCTGATTTAGGAAATATCGGGGATACCGATTTCGGACAAATTGATCTTCCTGAGTTCTGGGAAATATTAAAGGCCCCGAATAAAAATCCATGGATACAGGCCATATTCGATAGTGGTCTTTCCCTTGCCACCAATTTTCCCACATCCGTGCATTGCCCAAAAGTTTTCTAGCTGTAGTAGCCCACTACGACGAGGACTCTATGTCGATAAGAGATAGCGATGATAAGGTGGTAATCCATCTACACCTAGATTTCTTTAAAGACTTGTTTAAACTTACAGACATACAAGATTACGCCACTATATCACCTGAAATAGAAGTTGAGCACTGGGATAAAAAAGAGGAAGTATGCTTGAAGGTCATGATGAAGTCCTACCTAACTAAGAATTTTTCCAAGTTTCCCAAGACTATACATCAATCAAATTTCATTCAAAGCGGTCAAAGATCTCATTATACTCTTGAGAATAGTTTCAAGTCTTCCTTCTCGAAAGAAATTGCAAGAATGGATGTTCTTGTACATAAAGCAACTATCAAGAAAAATAATGAGTTTATCCAATGGGGTGAACATATTAAGTAGCAACATTCTCTACCGGTTTGGCAAGGTAGCAAAAATAAATCCTTCTATATGACATATTTTCTAGTATATGCGAGTTGTTGTCATGGGGGATTTCTCGGATTGAAAACCGGGGGTGTTTCGACACATCCCAAATATACAATTTTTATCCCCAGCTTACTTTGGATGAGGGGAGAAAGCACTTCCAAAGAATCAACGATGCTTTCTTCATTATTGTCCTCTATTGCTTCAACAAGGAGCTATATAATCGGTGGATTTCTGATGAGGCTTTCTAAGAGGTGCAAGAATGGGGAGAAATCTACCTTTAGTTTCCCACATTCACCTACCTTCATATTCGGGTTTCATAGGTGCCCCAAGAAGGCTGCCAAGGTGCCCCACTAATAAGTGGGTTCTTCCGCATTGGTTTGGTAGTTGTTGGATTACCACAAAATCTAAAATAAGCATCATAAGGAGGGAATGTGTTTCCTTGTTACAATTGGCAGATATTCTTTCCCAACTATCCATAAGGCAAGAAATGTGGATGTTGAAATGGCTAAGGTAACCATGCGAACCTTCCATCCATGAAATAACTTTGACTATTGGGGTAAGTTCGGGAGACAAGAAATTCCAGTGCTCATATGCCCAAATTAGAATACATATGGATCCATTGTCGAGATGAATACATCGTGCGGAAAAGGGATTACGAAAGATTGAGCCTTGATGAAGTGCAGCAGTTTGGGTTGGCTGATGTGCCAAAGGACTTATAGGATAATGATGAGGTCCTAGATGCATCATACAGGGATGATGATGTTGCCAATCAACAACTACCATGGGTTGATTGGTATGTGGAAGAGTGCAGCAATACCAAAGAAATGGCGGGCCCCATTCTAAAAATAAATTTCAATTGGTTGGCCACTTTGGGAATCTCACTCAAAGGGAAAAATCAACCTTCAAATACAGGGGTCTACATCAGCAATAAACCAACCAACGCCTACAAAAGGAAAGAGATCAACTCAAATGGTTCCCATAGTTCCAAAAAAAGATCTCATTTTTGGTTGGTGGCTCATCTCTTTCTAGGTATGCTACTCTCGGGGTTATAGCATCTACAATACCAGTCCACTAAGGTTGTGGAAGTAAGTGATTCCCCTAGTGTCATTCGGATCCATCCCATCTTCCCCTTCCTCCATTATCACTCCCAATATCAGTTCCCTCTACTTCTACCACCATTTCCTCTTTCCCATCTCCTTCTTCTGGCCCAAGTATTTTCATCACTTCAATTTTATCAGTGGGAAAATATTGGGTCACCCATTTCCTCCTCACTTCCTTTGACACTCCCATTTTCTTTGATATCAACCCCCAAAGATTTCCTTGTAAATTCCTATGGATGTCCTCACTCCCACACCTATCATCATTGCCACCTCTGCTCAAATATCAGTTGGCATTTATAGTGATCTTTCCCTAATCGGTACTTCGGTATCATATCTACTACTCCATCTTCCTCAGCTCTAGCCATACCGCAGTGGTTGTTTAGATAGACTCCTAAGAAAAAGAAAAAGGTTCCTCTAGGGAGATGTGATAGATATCGTATATTGGAGTCCATGCCAAAACACAAGCCAAGAGACCGAGAACCGTATCAAGTCTAACGGTTAATTTATTAGGAAAGCACGTGATAGAAGTGGTTACCCTATTAAGGGGAAAACTAAAAAAACCATCACAAAGAAAAAACTACTAGATCTTGAAGTTCTCGTTGGGGAAGGCTATCGATGAAGGAGCCAAGAAGAATGTACACATTACTCTTGGGGACCTTTTGGAAAAATATGAAAAGACAAGGCCACCAAGGACAAGCTTGTTGGTGTGTATTATTTTCCACATCATTAGGTGAGTCATCTCACTTAGGTGATATCGTAGGTCCATGTGTCATTTAGGGGTCATTATGGGATTCTCCTACGTGTGTCGATGCATCGCGCACGTCGCCAAAGGCATCATATGCGTCATTGGGAGTTACACTTCTATTCTAATAATGTAACTCCCCCTCTCTACTTGAGTTGTCATGATTACAACATTGGGGGTTACTCAGCACCTCCTATATGTACACCCCATTTGATCTATGAGATAGAGGAGATTTTATGGCTTAACTAGGTTCTTCCCATGTTTCAAATCTTTGCATGCACATTCGGTTGATGCTTTCTCCTCCCGAGATCTCTTCATGCTATTGTTCACACATCCATTGATGTGCACGTCATCCCTCGTGATCCTCACTTGTAGGTTTTAAACCCTCTTTCATGGTATCAGAGTGGATCTTGTGGATCCATGCACCATTCATCATTTTTGTGCATTTTTTGGCTTCCGGTGTGATATTCAATCTCTTTCATCGTGTATCATAATGGATATTCCGACCGTGCTCTACTTGCACTGATTTTGGGGCATTTATACCTCTCCTTGGGTTGTTCGTGTGTTTGAGGTGGTCATGTTTGAGTTTTGGTGTTTTTCGAGTTTAGTTTCCTTGACCACTCGATTCTCCGGGTTTACATGTGCATTTGGAGGTGTTTTCCTGAGGTCTATTGCAGTTCCAGTTTTTTGAACCCATCTTTGACCGTTTGGGTACTATCTTCCATTGCTATCCATCATGTCTCGTGTTGTGTTCATTTAAAAAATTCTGCTTGCTCATTCTAGGCATCTCGTGTTTTGGATTGATTGTGAGAGCATTGGTCTTCTCGTTTCCCCTGCATTGTCTGTTTACATTGTTCACTCGGTCAGGCTCTGCATTTTTTTTCTCGGGTCTGTTTGGCTATCCTCAACCTACGTGTTTAGATGCATAGATTTGGGTTTGAGTTTCAATCTTTGACCGATTGATTTCTTGCATCTCCCTTCGTTGTCACTTAGAGTGCTTTGTGTATGGTGCTTTGTACATAGTTCCACATCATTTGTGCATGGTCCCCAACTCCTCGCACTCGCTGTTGCTCTCCCCAAATTCCTGCATGCGTTGATCCTCCTATGGCTCAGGGCCTTTTTACATTTCTCGGTTGACCTAGTTGTCTTCCCTATTACCCTCTCATGCATGCATGTTACATTGTTACATTGGTTACAGACCATCTTGCAACTTTGCACCCTCCCACAACACGTCTTTTGCATTAAAGGATCTCTGGTTCGAGCTCAAGTCGTTTCCTCTAACAAGCTAGCCTACAACCTATCACCGGACATTTTAACTCACCCCAATGAGTCAAAACCACCACCAGCACCTCCAGCTCCTCCACACATGGCATTTTTTGCTACAACCTGCGTTGGAAAATGTTTTGACTCCAAACCGACCCTGCAGCACGTGGCAACCTGCACATTCAGCTTGGTCAGACCTCCAACCTGCACATTCAAACATGGGCATTTTTGGGCACTTGGCTTCATTCATTTTCTGGTTGCACTTGGCGGGATGGTCTCCTAAAATGGCGTTGATTCTCCCTCTGCCATCTCCAGATGTCTCTGCAGTATTGTCTGGTCCAAGCGTTTCACTTTACCGAGGACTGTTCCTACATCTCTGACACATGGCTTGGACTTTAGATCAGTTAACATGGGCCCACCTCCTTTCCACCTTCTTTTTAATGTTTTAAGGTGTTCAAAAAAAAATTTCATTGTAATCAACATTGTAATTTTTTAGGCTATTTTTGGCTTGTTTTATCAACCCTCCTACGAGCGTCGAAGACGGAGGGCGAGGTTCGAGGTTGGCAGGAGGATAATCCCCCCTCGCAGTCAAAAGAAACCCTTGCTAAAATTTTGTGTCATTTCTAGTGAGTACCCACATGATACCCTTTGCACTCATCTCGTGTACTTTTTTAATGTGTTTGCAGTGTTTAGTGGCATTTTCCATCAGTTGCAGGAATCGTTTTAATGCCATAACTTTTGACTCGCAGCTCATTTTTTAGCACTTCTTTAGTCAAAGTTGCATGATTTTTCACACATTACATGATGGCATTGTCATTTTTGTAAATGCACTACTTTATAAATTACAGCATTTTGGGGTTCACTAGTACTATTGGGATTTCACACGCAGATGCATTATCGGCCGAGTCCGACGTCTTGCTTTTGTGCATCTTGCATTTTTCATCATGGAGAGTGCTCTTTCTAGACTTGAGTGTCATAGGATCACTTTACAGCCTCCACCACTTCTCACCGGGAGAGGAACTATTCATTTTGGTGTGCTTCCATGGAACGTTACTTCACTCACGAGGGTCTTTCACCCTTCTTACTTGGGCCAGTTCCTACACCCACTAATCATCGTCATCTGGAGGACTTCTTGACACTTGTGACCATGTTTTTGGTCACATGATGATGCATGTCTCTCATTATCTTTGGTTTCACATGGTAGAATCAGATCCACCTCACCGTGTCTGAGCATTCTTTAGTCCCTCTATGGAGACCCTTCATATACTGCTGCCATTGTTGTTGTTGCTGATTCAGTTGTCTCCTCCATTTCTTCGTGTGATGGAAGTTCTACTGACATAGACTTGTTTGGTTCCACTTCTGATGACGAGGATTGTGTACCTAGTTCTGATGTAGAGAGCATTACAAAGGACTTCTCTCCTCTTTCTCTCACTATTCTAGAGAGTGTTGACACATCCCACATCTCATCAGATATCAAGCAGTCTCCTACTTAGCCTCATACAGTCATTACACTAGCCTCCTTTCCACTTCCAATGTGCGAGGCCCATTTCACTCCTCTACCTTCATTGGATGACTCATACCTATCTGACATTGCTCTTCTATTTGTTGAGCCCCCTCATTGGGATGAGTATCTACCTGACCTTAGTCATCTTTTCACAGAGTCTACTTGTGATGCACTATAGGTCCCTCATCCATCTACAGGTGTTTCAGAGGAGTTCATCATCTCTATTGTTGGGAGTGCCCCTTCTAGGAATCATGTCACTTCCACATTTCCAGAGACCTTCATTGATCCACCCTCAGTTGTGGATCCCTTTTCTGTTGTGGAGGATGTTTTGTTCCCTTCACATCACTTGGACATCCTTTCTATGGGTGTTCCTCTTTTCACTCTGATAGTTCTACGCACGTGGCATTACCTTCGGTTCCTTGGCACTCACTCGCTAGACCTATGTCACACTTTCAGTGCACCAGACTCAGAGTTCTTTGTGTTGCTACCTTCAGTTTCCTTTGTGGAGTGGGCGACTTCCAACACGTCATTTATGTCCTTCCTAAGGGTAGGCACATAGTTTGGTGTGGGTGGATCTTCTTCATCTGAGGTAGAGGATCTCGTCATTAACATTCTTCTAGGGAGACCTCCTAGAGCTGCAGAGTTTAGATCCATCCATGGCATCTTCTGCATTCCTCTCATCTCCCTCTTCTTCTCTCTTCTTCTTCTTTCTGAGAGATTTCCTCTTTGTACATGGGTACCTTTTCAGGCTCGTCTATAGCTGGGACCCATATTTGGCATCTTTCTTAGATTAGAGAGTGTTTTTTTCTCTTATGGTGGATGTTTTTCCCACTGGTTTTCCTTCACTACTTAGGACTTCTTTTTTGTATATGGGTACCTCATCAGGCTTTGAGCTGGGACCCATTTCTCATTTCTGACTTACCACCTCATCCTAAGTTATGATGAAGGGGGGGTTTTGGTGTGTATTATTTTCCACATCATTATGTGAGTCATCTCACTTAGGTGAGATCGTAGGTCCATGTGTCATTTAGGGGTCATTATAAGATTCTCTTACGCGTCAGTGAATCATATGTGTCATTGGGAGTTACACTTCTATTCTAGGAATGTAACTCCCCCTCTCTACTTGAGTTGTCATGATTACAGCACTGGGGGTTACTCAGGACCTCCTATATGTACACCTAATTTGATCTATGAGATAGAGGAGAGTTTTATGGCTTAACCAGGTTCTTTTGTGTTTCAAATTTTGCATGCACATTCGGTTAGTGCTCACTCCTCTCGAGATCTCTTCATGTTTCCATTCACACATCCGTTGATGTGCAGTTCATCCCTTGTGATCCTCACTTGTGGGTTTTAAACCCTCTTTCAGAGCTTAAGGCCAAGGTCGAGCAACTCACTACACTGTTGCATAGAGTAACTCAGCCCACTCTATCCACTGACATCTCAACTACTACGGCCATGACAATTTCATCTACAATTGATGACATCTCTTATCATGAGCTTGAGAAACTAGGCCAGAAAGGGAGAACAATGAATGGATGGATGGAAAGGATCTTGCAGGAGGACAATCCTCTGATTAAGGAAGCTATGGAGATTTATACTGATTTATAGGTTGCAAAAGCCACCATTGCTAAGATGGATGAATCTTTCTCTGAAGATAATAATAATTTAAATATGACTTTGTCAACATGGAATGACATTAGAGAAGAAAATTCTAATTTACTTCTACAGGGAAGAGGTGCTTGATGATGCCTCTAAATTGTTTGAATATCAAAAGCTATGGAATTTTAGTGTCGGGTGTTATAAGATCGATCAAAAATTGAGGAGAAGCGAGTAGAAATTACGATGCTCTCAATGATATCTCTGAATAGTTTTAAAATTCCCACTACAATTTTTTCAATGAGAACATTGATGCTCTTCCCGAGGACAAGATTAAAGAAAATTTCAAAGATTTAGTAAAACAAGACGATGATGTTACGAAGATTTTCAATAATGACTCCATTGATCGACTGGTTCTATGTCATAACTTTATAGGGAGACTAAATAAATTCGTAAGTAAGCTTCGAAGGTTGCCGACCGTGGATCATGAAAGAGATCAAAACAACGAGACGTAGTGAATTACTATGCGTGTGGACCCAGAGATGAAGAAACTTAGGGTAGTGTCAAGCGTTTCTTTGAGTATAGACATTGAATGGCCGTATGGGAAGAAGAAACAAAAATATTAAAGAGAAAAAGATGAAGATGAATCAGGCCAAAGTTGAGCGGCCATGAAAGGACAGGTTCAAGCTCTAGAAACAGTCAAGTTACGGGGTTGACTTGATCAACCTTATGCAATAAATTTACTATTTTTATGGGATCTTGTTCCCTCTTATTAATTACATTACTTTTTTAAGTTAAATTTAGTTGAAGGCCCAACTATAATGGCTCACCTAGGAACTTATAAATAGGGAGTGCTCCCATTATTGAGAGAGACATATTTTTTGGAGAGATTTGGAGGAAAGTTGCTCTTCAAGCTTGGAAGAGTGCTTCCAGAGTTTTTTTGAAACATTTTAATTATATTCAAAGTTATTCCTTGCACTTGAAAATATGTTTTATTGTGTTGAATGATTAATCATTACATGCATTGTGAATGTGATTCCTTAGCATTATTTGATTGATTTACCTTTATTTCAGATTATCTATTTCATATTGAGAAAAGAATAGTGTGATTACTTCCTATCAGTTGTGAGAAAATATTTTCCTTCTATTGATCAAGAGTTACATTATTATTATCATTTAAGTGAATAATGGACATGTGCTTGTGATTATTCCTTTGATAAATTATCTGTGTATCAAATCAAAGTTGATCCCTCTATTGTGTATGTTTAAGGTTTAACAGAGGAACGTGTGCTTCTAGTCTGTGATATTTTATATCCTTTCCAAGTTGCAATAGGTGAAGGTGGTTAACGGTGAAATCATCATACCCACATTAACCCTTCCAAAAGTTAAATATCCCTTTTCTTGGTGCATCACCACTTCTAGAATAGATTTTATTTCCTTGTATTATTCTTCCCTAAATCCCATGAAATGATAGCATAGGAATAGTTAGCCATCTTTCTTACATCAAAAGTAGTGTTGTGTTTAGTCTAGGAACAGGAAACCGACCTTCTCCAGAGGTTCACCTCGAGCCCAAGTCCCACAGCTTGAGAGGTGATCCCATGTGTCCCAATCACACCGAATGATGTTACTCATTTTAGGGCATTCGGGGGATGCAGTGATTTGGAGACAACAACTTTTGCATGCCTAGTGGGAGAGAGTTGGTACTTCTCTTCTCATCTTCATCAGACAAAGTACCTGGTGACTCCATCTCTCTGGATTTCAAAGTTCAGTATTCAAATTTATGTGAAGGATTTAGACAAGAGCTTCTTCAAGATAGGGAACTTTCAACACACAAAACTTTCCTTGTCTCCCCCAAGAAGAAGGGGAAGAAGCCTTTCAGTACCATCAGCTGCAGCTTTACCTCGTAGAGGACATTCAACTCCTCCTGAAGGACATTACCCCCTACCAAGATACAACTAGTTGTGAACATCATGGTAGCCAATACTTGTCCTCCATTCAATACCAAGTCCTTTGCTGTTAGCACAAAGAGACACCATACCAACAACCGCCTTGAAAAGTTTACCATTTTTCACTGGGGAGACTAATGTTTCACCACGGGAGCACATACTGGATGTGGCTAGCATCTACGTAGTACACAATATTATAGAAGATAACGTGGTAGTTTGACTCCTTACTACTTCATTCAAAGGTAGGGCACTTTAGTGGTTCTAGAGTTTAGCTACTTTGGATCCATTACCAATTGGAATGATTTAGGCACAAAGTTGTGTAAACATTTGAGGAAAAAAGTGATAATATTTCACTTGTGGAGCAATTTCACACTATCAAGCGGTCCCCTCAAGAGTATATGAGTGATTTCAACCTCTACTTTGACAAGACTTGGAAATGGATCCCATAACTGGTAAGGCCATCCCTAGAAAGTGCATTTCTATATTATTTACAAGCACTGAATAGTGATGTTGTTGTCATGATTCAATCCATGGGGGGAGCTGTTATCCCTGATGCTTATGAAGTTGTTGTATGATCCAAAAATTCTTGATTCAAGTAGGTAAAATTGCTCCTAGGCCTCCCATTCCTTTTTTGTAGAGATCTTGCAGGCCAATAGCTAGTCATTTCCCCAATTCTGATAGTTTCTATTCCAGTAGCCACGCATATGTCCAATCCCTCAAATGACCTAGCTGAGGTGAAGTCATTGTTACAAAATTTTGGGAATGAACTCATAGCAATGAAGAGGTAGCAGTCCCAATATACTCACCCTTTCCAATCCCAGTATCAAACAAATCATCCTCCATTTCAAGGAAATAGTCAGCCACAAAGCCAAGCCATAACCCAAGCTACAAATGTGAAGCCTTTGAATTTTCAAACCCTTCTGCTGCTAACTCATCTAGAGCCATAGTTCCAGTTCAGAATAACCTCATCCAAGACTATGAATGGTGTTACCCTTGCTCTCAGCCCCATAATCAGAATCTCTACCCAAATGGAGTTTTAAGTCAAGCTCTTATGGTCCAAAGTATATCTTCTCTACCTGAATCATCTGCTGAGCCATCCACTTCTGAAGTCAAGACCAACCTCCGAGAGAAACCACACTACTAAATTGGAAAGCAGAATATTTTTGTGGTTTAAATGACGATGTCTCCACTATAGCATCCAACACACATTCCAAGAAGAGGGCAATAGATCCACAGTCCTCCAATACTAATCAGACATCAAATTCTCATTCCCCAACACAAGTACCAGATGGTAAATACACGAAAAAGAAATCACTAGAAATATCTATTAATCATTCTACAAAGAGAGATGGAACTTCAAGTATCATGATGCCTAATAAGCATTATCCAAAGGAGGATCCCAATGCCCCAAAAGGCATTAGAAAAGTGGGAGCAATCCCATTTAGCATTGTAGAGCAAATGAAGAAGACCAATTTGAGTGTCACAATGTGGGATGCACTCTCAATTCCTTCTCAAAGGAACTTGTTATGCGAGAGGCTTTGAATAGTTTTGGCACTACTAACCAATCGTCAGGTCAGGAAGTAGCAGTGGCAACCAGCTTATGCCAACCTAAGACAAAAGTACACATGCAAGACCAATAAGCCTCCACCATTCTATATCTCATTGATTATTGGTGAGCATTTGGTGCACAATTGTATGATCGATTCTGGAGCCAACAGCTCCGTAATGCCTAAGCAGGTCGCAGATGTACTACAAATTCCATATACTCCAATTACAAGAGGGGTTGTTCAACTTGATGGTACTATAGTCCAAACTGTGGGGGTCATTAAAGGGCTCCAACTTACCATCCACGCTTGTCCTAGCTTAACATTTACACAGACATATCTGTCATTGACCTTCCTCCTCTCTTTGCCATTTGTTTATCACAATATTTCACCACAAAAATGGGTGATATTTGTCATCAGATTGGTCACATATGATCTTGAGAAATTATTATGGGACGAAGGTAACTATAAGAGCATAACCTATTTCTCACATCACATGTGAACCTTACACATCATCCCAACCCATAGAGGGTAATTACGCCATTTTTGATCATGAAAATGAGGATGCGGATCATGAACCAACTACTCTTGTGGAAGAGGTTCCTGATACAGTGCTTGATGAGGTAAGTATAGACCATCAATACGACCCATATGCTGATTTATTGGCTAATGAAGAATATGGTCAATTGTTTTTGGATGAGACCGGATTAGGAAACTTATTGTATTCATGAGAAGATGCCATCCATACCTCGGTTGATTAAAGCATCAAGTGATTCAAATGGAATGTGTGATTTTCTTTGATGGCTCAGGAGTAAAAATGGATCGTGTATAAGAGTTATGTTAATTTCTCCAGGAGGGGACAAATATTTCTCATCTTTTTTATTGCAGTTCAGTTGCACTAATAATGTCGCTAAATATGAAACTCTTATACAAGGGTTGCAGCTGGCCCAACAAAGAGGAATCAAATCCTTTATCACTTTTGGCGATAGCGAATTGGTGGTTCATCAAGTAACATCCCATAACGCATCGAAGAATGATCTCTTAAGGTCATATAAGAATTGAGTTTGGGACCTAATAGAGGACTTTGAAGCTTTCAGAATTCATGTGGTTCCTAGAAATCAAAATCAAGATGTTGATAGGCTCACCACCATCGGATCTCAATATGATATACCTATGGATATCATGAAGGAAGGGCAAGCAAATAGTCAAAATGGTTGTCCATCTACGGTACCAGATAATGTAAGTAGTTGGCAAGTTTTTGATAGTGATGAGCAAATTGTTCTTTTTCTACAACAAGAAGCAAATTTCACCGCCAAACACCAAGGTAAATTGTAGGAATCCTATGGTGACCAGGTCATTCAATTGAGAGGAAAAAAATTTCCAAAAGGTCTGGTCACACTTGAATCTATCTTCAATTTGGATGACCAGTCCAAATGAAAAAACACAAATATGGTGGTAAAAGAAGAAGATTTTGAGGAAGTTGAGGTGGCTAGCGAGAAATGTTTAAAGATTGGTAAGGTATGCATTGCTTAGGAAAAGGAAGCTTTCATTGAGTTGTGTTAGGAATATCATGATATTTTTTCATGGAGCTACAAAGACTTGCATGGTTTTGACCCAAGCCTAGCTCAACACATGATTGAATTAGATCCAACTCTAAGCCAATTCATCAAAAACAAAGGCCAATCAATCCCAAGGTTGAGCTGCTAATGAGGAAAGAGCTAACCAAGCTTATTGAAGCTTGCATAATTTTTCCCATCAAGCATTCATCATGGGTAGCTAATCTAGTGCCCATAAGAAAAAAGAATGGGGAGATCCGGCTTTGCATAGATTTCAGGGATCTGAACCGTGCCTCATTAAAAGATCACTACCCTCTTCCATCAATGGAACAAATCCTCCAAACAGTGGCAGGAGCTCAAAGGTTTTCTCTGTTGGATGGCTATTCAGGGTATAATCAGATTCTAGTCCAAGAATTTGATCAATTCAAAATGGATTTCACTACTAAGTGGGGCACATATGCATACAACAAAATGCCATTCAGATTGTCCAATGCAGGGGCTACTTTTCAAAGAGCCATGGACATGGCATTTAAAGGACTCATCAATGATATGATCTTGGTTTACCTTGATGATATAACTGTCTATTCCAAACATGTTGAAGATCATATTGCACATCTAAGGAAAGTTTTTCAAAGATGTAGAGAGTTTGGAATCTCACTAAATCCCAAAAATGCATTTTTTTAGTTCAAGAAGGCAAGCTATTAGGGCATATTGTTTCCATTGAAGGACTCTCAATTGACCCAACCAGGATTCAGTTGATTTTGTCTCTATCCCTCCCAAGTCACAAGAAGGGTCTCCAGAGTTTCCTGGGAACTATAAAAAAATGTTCGAGATTCATTCCCAATTTGCAAGCGTTAGCCAAGCCGCTAACGACCCATGCTTAAAAAATAAAATTCCTTTCTCATGGACGAAGGAAGGGAGAGAAATATTTGAGGCCATCAAAACTACTATTTCCCAAGCTCCTACACTTGGTAAATCCCTAGTTTGATAAGGATTTTATTCTCTATGCTTTCATAGGGCATGAGAGTATTTCAAGTATCCTCACTCAGCAAAATGATGATCTGATGGAGCAACCAATTGCCTTCTTCAGTCAATCTCTCAAGGAATATGAGCTCAAATATTCTTTTTTTGAAAAATAGGTCTTTACGGTCATTCGAGCTCTGAAGAAGTTCAGGCATATGTTGTCTAACAACAAGGTACACTTGATGGTCTCTCATCCTAGCGTTAAAGAGTTTTTGTTGAATAAGGAGATGAATGAGAAACGTGCTGGGTGGATCACAAAAGTAATGGAGTATGATGTACACATTAAAGTCACTAAACTTGTTAGAGGCAAGGGGTTATGCCAACAGTTAGCCACAAACATGGAAACCAAGAATGATAATGATGTTGTGCTCTTCAATATTGAGGAAGGAAATGGTCAGATTGATTGGTTAACTAAAATGGAAAATTTCCTTCTCTCGAGAGTATATCCCCAAAATATGGATAAGATTCAACAACGTACTTTCCATCTCCGGTCCATTCCATATGTTGTGGTAGATGGCATTCTTTTCTAAAAGGATTTGAACGGTGTTCTTTTACACTGCATCAAACCAGAACAAGTGAACAAGATATTGGAGGAGTTCCACAATGGGTTGTCAGGAGGTCATTACTTGAAGCATGAACGACTACTACCAAGATCATGCGGCCGGTTATTACTGGCCGGAACTTGTTCAAAGATGCCCATTTTTGGGTAAGAAAATGTAAGGAGTGTGCTCTTTTTACAGGAAAACAGAAGCTGACAGCTCTCCCGTTGCATCCCATTCAGGTGGATCAACCCTTTGTTCAATGGGGTTGGATTTTATTGGTATGATCAATCCTCCATCCAGTGAAGGACATAAATGGGTCCTTACTACGACAAATTATTTCACTTGATGGATAAAAGTGGTGGCCTTGAAGGAAAGCAATGAAAAAGTGGTCCTTGAATTCTTGGAAAACATCATGACAAGGTTCGGTGTTCCATTTACTATTATCTCTAGACAATGTAATGACGTTCCTCAAGATGAAAATAAGTGAATGGGCCATCAAGAATGAGTCTATCTCAAGACTTCATCTAACTACTATCCACAAGGAAATGGGTTGGCCGAATCTAGCAATAAGAACCTAATAAGGATCATCAAGCACGATGGAGGCCAAAAAAGGACCTGGCATACGCAGCTTAAGGTTGCTCTATGGGAAGATCGAATAACACCTAAAAAGGCCATTGGGGTTTCACCTTTCATGCTTATATATGGAAGGGAAGAAAAGATGCCACTTTCCTTGGAAATTCCTTCCTGGATTTGGCTTATCGGCTAGAAGTTATGGAGGATGAGGCCTTAACAATGAGGTTTTCTGAACTCATGGAGCTAGAGGAGATTTAAATACTACCATGAATACATTGCCTGGTGCATCGGCTCAGTTAAGAAATCCTTTGACAAGAAAGCCTCTGATAGGTTGTTCAAGGAAGGGGATTTGGTTCTAAAATGGGATGAAGATCGCACCAAACCAGCAAGCACGCCAAGTTCGATGCTCTCTGGAGCGGGCCCTATGTTATTACAAGTTGCAAAGAGGTAAATTCATTTTGCCTATCCAGACTCAATGGAGAAGAATTTCCCATTCATGTGAATGGGATACACCTCAAAGCTTTCTTTTGAGGAGGTTCCACCATGTATAATTTTTTTTTCTATTTTCCTCCAAGTGCTCTGCACATGGTTTTGTTTTTCTTTTCTTTTTGCTTGTGTGTTTTTCTTGTTTTGGGTCTTTGTTTTTAGACTCCTTTGCCCAATGTTTTGCTTAAGGCTACTGGTCTAGAAGCTTAGCAGAAAGCTTTCCCTGAGATCACCAAAAATGTTAACCATTTAACCTACCCAAGAAGGAAGGTCATATATGTCAAACTTATTTTTTAAGGAAATCTTCACACAATGATTTTTGCTAAGGCCAAGAATCTGAAAATTTTCAATTTTCGACTTCAGGGTTTTTCCCTTTCAAAGTTTTTAAAGCTCAATTTCGAATTACATTTGAGATTTTCTAAAGTCTCAAAACTTTGAAAGTCCAAATTTTCAGACTTTTAGGTTTTTGGAAATTTGGAACTTTTTGGCTCATTTTGTTTAAATTCGACTCGGACTTCTTTCTTAAACTCCAAAACTCCAAAAATTCAGACTTTTGGGTTTCGGGTTTTCGGAGTTCTCCGAGTCATTTTAGGATTTTCACTTGATTTTTCCAAGTTCAAAACTACAAAAGTCTAAATTTTCAGACTTTCAGGTTTTTGGGTTTCAGACTTTTAGTTGCCAATTCATCTTTTTGCTTCCCTTTTTCCGAAGTCTAAAATCCCAAATTTTAGAATTTCAAGCTTTCGGTTTTAGAACTTTGAGGTTCTATGCATGATTAATTCTCACCTACCTCCGTATGGATCATATTTTTACCATTAATGTTGGGATTTCTATATAAACTCATGATTTTTACTTTTTATTTTTACTCGACACATTCGCTTTGACATTTTGCTCTCATACTTTTCTAAGCATCCTTTTCAAGGTATGTTTTTCAGTTTATTTTCTTTTGGTTTAGGTCTTTTTCCTCCTCCTTTTCCCTTTTGGTTTTTTTTTGTTTTCCTCTCGAGTTTTCTTGTAATGTCTTTATTTTTCACCATGTTTTGTTATGGAGGTTTTCTCAAGTTTTCAAGTATGGGGATCTTTCTAGGTCCCTCATACTTCCCCCTATTTCTCAAAATCCATCTTGGCTTCTTAACACTTCTTTTTTGCAGTTCCTCCAAAGACTATTTCAAAGATTCTTTTTAGGAAAATTCATTTTAGATAATACCTTCAAAATATCACAAGGCAGAAACTATTTTGGAGAAACTTTTCAGCAAAAATCTTCAAAGTTTTCTCGATTTCAGATTTTATTTCGTAGAACTGCTGCTTCGAGGCTTATTTGAGTTTTCATTTATTTCTTTTGACTTTTCACTTCAGATATTTCTTTCAAGTTTTAGACTTTCGGAAAACTATTTCAGATTTCGGAGAATCCAGATTTCAAGGTTTTCAAGAATAAGGAATTTTGGATTTTCGAGTTTTGACTTGGAAAATCTTTTCAGAGATTTTTTCAGTGATTTTTCGGACTTTTTCAGGTTCAAGATTTCATTTTCTTACTCTTGGGTTTTGGAATTTTTTAACATTCAAACTCCCAAAACACAAGTTTTGATGTCTACCTCCACTTCAAAGGGGAAAGAAAAGATGAAGTACACATTTCTTGGAGTTGCTCCCCAATCCTACTTAACCTCTGATTTAGGAAATATCGGGACACCGATCTCGAAGACATTGATCTTCCCGAGTTTTGGGAAAGATTAAAGGCCCCGAATAAAAATCCATGGATGTAGGCCATCTTTGATAGTGGTCTTTCCCTTACCACCGGTTTTCCCACATCCGTGCAATGCCTAGAATTCATCCTAGCTGCAGCAGCCCACTACGACGAGGACTCTATGTCGATAAGAGATAGCGACGATAAGGTGGTAATCCGTCTAGACCCGATTTCTTTGAAGACTTGTTTAAACTTCCAGATGTACAAGATTATGCCACTATCTCACCTAAAATAATAGTTGAGCACTGGGATAAAAAAGAGGAAGTATGCTTAAAGGTCATGATGAAGTCCTACTTGACTAAGAATTTTTCCAAGTTGCCCAAGACTATACATCGATCATATTTCATTCAGGAGGTCAATGATCTCATTATACTCTTTATCAGAGTTTCAAGTCTTCCTTCTATAAAGGAATTCCAAGAATGGATGTTCTTGTACATAGCAACTATCAAGAAAATGATGATTTTATCCATGGGGTGAACATATCAGTAGCAACATTCGCTACCAGTTGGGCAAGGTGGCCTAAACTAAATCCTTCTACATGACATCTTTCCTAGTATATGCATCTACTGCCATGGGGATTTCTCAGAATGAACACCAAGGGTGTTCGCAACGCACATCCCAAATATATGAGTTTTATCCCCAACTTACTCTAGACGAGGGGAGCAAGCACTTCCAAAGAATCAACGACGCTTTCTTTGATTTTGTCCTCTATCACTTCGACAAGGAGCTATATAATTGGTAGATTTCGATGAGGCTTTCCAAGAGGTGCGAGAATGGGGAGAAATCTACTTTCAATTTCCCACATTCACCTACCTTCAGATTCCAGGTTTCATAGGCACCCCAAGCAAGTTTCCAAGGTGCCCCACTGACAAGTGGGTTCTTCTAGAATTAGTTTGGTAGTTGTTGGATTACCACAAAATCCAAAATAAGCATCACAAGGTGGGAATGCATTTCCCTATTACAATTGGCAGGTATTCTTTCCCAACTATCCACAAGGCAAGAAACGTGGATGCTGAAATGGTTGAGGTAACCTTGCGACCTTCCATCCATGAACTAACTTTGACTATTAGGGTAAGTTTGGGAGACAAGAAATTCCAGTGCTCATATGCCCCAATTAGAAGACATATGGATCCATTGTCGAGACAAATACATCATGCGGAAAAGGGATTACGAAAGATTAACCCTTGATGAAGTGCGACAGTTTGGGTTGGTTGATGTGCCAAAGGACTTATAGGATAATGATGAGGTCCTAGATGCATCATACAGGGATGATGATGTTGCCAATCAACCACTACCATGGGTTGATTGGTATGTGGAAGAGTGCAGCAATACCAAAGAAAGGGTGGGCCCCATTCTAAAAAGAACTTTTAATTGGTTGGCCACTTTGGGAATCTCACCCAAAGGGGAAAATCAACCTTCAAATACAAGGTCTACATCAGCAGTAAACCAACCAACACCTACAAAAGGCAAGAGATCAACTCAAAGGGTTCCCATGGTTCCAAAAAAGATCTCATTTGTGGTTGGTGGCTCATCTCTTTCTAGGTTTTTGCTCCTCAGGTTACAACATCTACAATACCAATCACTAAGGTTGTGGAAGTAAGTGATTCCCCTAGTGTCATTCAAGATCCATCCCATCTTCCCCTTCCTCCATTATCACTCCCAATATCAGTTCCCTCCACTTCTACCACCATTTCCTCTTTCCCATCTCCTTCTATGGCCCAGGTATTTTCATCACTTCCAGTTTTATCACTTGGGAAAATATTGGGTCACCCATTTCCTCCTCACTTCCTTTGACACTCCCATTTTCTTCAATCTCAACCCCCAACATTACCTTGTCAATTCCTATGGATGTCCTCACTCCCACACCTTCCATCATTGCCACCTCTTCTTAGATATCAGTTGGCATTTCTAGTGATCTTTCCCTAACTGGTACTTCAGGTATCGGATCTGCTACTCCATCTTCCTCAGCTCTAGCCATACCAGAGTGGCTATTTAGATAGACTCCTAAGAAAAAGAAAAAGGTTCCTCTGGGAGATGTGATAGATCTCAGTATATTGGATTCCATGCCAAAAACAAGCCAAGAGACCGAGAACCGTATCAAGTCTAATGGTTAATCCATCAGAGAAGCACATGATAGAAGTGGTTACCCCTATTGAGGAAAACTAAAGAAACCATCACAGCAGTAGACTACCAGATCTCAAAGTTCTCATTGGGAAGGCTACTCATGAAGGATCCAAGCATGATGTACACACTACTCTTGGGGCCCTTTTGGAAAATACGAAAAGACAAGGCCACCAAGGACAAGCTTAAGGCCAAGGTCAAGCAGCTCACTGCACTGCTATGTAGAGTAACTCATCCCACTCCATCCACTGACATCTCAACTACTACGGCCATGACAGTTTCATCTACAATCATGACATCTCTTATCATGAGCTTGAGAAGCTAGGCCAGAAAGGGAGAACAATGAATGGATGGATGGAAAGGATCTTGCAGGAGGCCAATCCTCTGATTAAGGAAGTCATGGAGATTTATACTTGATTTACAGATTGCAAAAGCCACCATTGCTAAGATGGATGAATCTCTCTCCGAAGATAATAATAATTTAAATTTGACTTTGGCAACATGGAATGACATTAGAGAAGAAGATTTTGATTTACTTCTGCAAGAAGAGGTGATTGATGATGCCTCTAAATTGTTTGAATATCAAAAAGCTATGGAATTCCGGTGTCAGGTGTTACAAGATCTAATCAAAAAATTGGAGGAGAAGTGAGTAGAAATTACATATGCCCTCAATGATATCTCTAAAGAGTTCGACAATGCCCATTGCAAGTTTTTCAATGAGAACATCGATGCTCTTCCTGAGGACCAGATTAAAGAAAATTTCAAAGATTTAGTGAAGTGGGATGATGATGTTACAAGATTTTCAATAGTGACTCCATTGATCAACTGGTTCTATGTCAGAACTTTATAGGGAGACTAAAGAAATTCGTAAGTAAGCTTCGAAGGTTTTCGGCTAGGATCATGAAAGAGATCAAAACAATGGACGTAGTGAATCACTATGCGTGTGGACCTGGAGATGAAGAAACTTAGGGTATTGTCAAGCATTTCTTTGAGTACAGACATTGAATGGTCATATGGGAAGAAGAAAACAAAATCTTGTAGAGAAAAAGATGAAGATGAACCAGGCCAAAGCTGAGCGGCCATGAAAGGACATGTTCAAGCTCTGGAAATGGTCAAAGTTGCAGGGTTGACTTGGTCAACCTTTTGCAACAAATTTGCTATTTTTATGGGATCTGTTCCCTCTTATTAATGACATTACTATTTTTAGTTAAATGTTAGTTAAGGCCCAACTATAATGGCTCAGCCTAGGAACTTATAAATAGTGGAGTGCTTCCATTATTTAGAGATACATATTTTTGGAGAGATTTGGAGGAAAGTTGCTCTTCAAGCTTGGAAGAGTGCTCCAGAGTTTTGTTGAAACCTTTTAATTATATTCAAATTTATTCCTTGCACTTGAAAATTTGTTTTATTGTGTTGAATGATTAATCATTACATGCCTTGTGAATGTGATTCCTTAGCATTATTTGATTAATTTACCTTTATTTCAGATTATCTATTTCATATTGAGAAAAGAATAGTGTGATTACTTCCTATCAATTGTGTGAGAAAATATTTTCCTTCTACTGATCAAGAGTTACATTATTATTATCATTTAAGTGAATAATGGACATGTGCTTGTGATTATCCCTTTGATAAATTATTTGTGTATCAAATCAAATTTGATCCCTCTATTGTGTATGTTTAAGGTTTAATAGAGGAACGTGTGCTTCTAGTCATGTGATAATTTATATCCTTTCCAAGTTGCAATAGGTGAAGGTGGCTAACGTTGCAATCATCATACCCACATTAACCCTTCCAAAAGTTAAATATCCATTTTCTTGGTGCATCACCACTTCTAGAATAATTTTTATTTCCTTTTATTCTTTTTCCCTAAATCCCATGAAATGATAGCATAGGAATAGTTAGCCATCTTTCTTACATCAAAAGTAGTGTTGTGTTTAGTTTAGGAATAGGAAGCCGGCCTTCTCCGGAGGTTCACCTTAAGCCCAAGTCCCATAGCTTGAGAGGTGATCCCATGTGTCCCAATCACACCGAATGACATGACTCATTTCAGGCCATTCGGGGGTACAGTGATTTGGAGACAACATAATTATTCCATATTTTAATTACCTATTATTTTCCTTCTAAATCCTTACAGAGCTCCTAGAATCATCTGGAGAAGTTTAGGTTCATATTTTGGCTGCTCATTCCTTACACCTGAAACCCCACTTTTTCATGGATTGCCCTAAACCACCAAATATTTCCTAAATATCCATAAATTAATTCTAACACATTAAATTCTCTTCAATACCACCTCCATATTTTTATGATCTTATCATAACCTTCCCATAGAATGCACACATGCCCTGAAATGGAAAAAATTGGTCATTCTAGGCTTCAAGTTGTAGTCACTAAATCATGCACTTTAGATATTATTTATCTCAGTTTCATACTAGTATTTAGAAGGTTCTTGAGTGAGGAAATTACTAATCAACCCCCATCTTTTAGACATCTTGTTTTGTTTTATTTCATCATTATCGATATTTTACATCCATATGCTCACTTTTTTGGTTATTTGTCATTATTTTAGCCTCGACAAAGGCACCTGATCCCAATCTTAGGGCTCTCATGGGAGCCTTGGTCCCACCATGGTCACCACAATCCTTTTCACACTTTGCCACAACTTTTTGGGTTCTTTCTAGTTGTTTGAGGTCTTCATCTTTTTGGTGGTCATCCATTTTGAGGTTAATTATGAAATTAGATCAAGAGAACCATGTAAATATAAAGTTATGAGACTATAATGAGACACTTTGAGCACTAGTACTACTATCATCCATCTAGAGTTGCATAAATATATTGCATTGGAGATCACTTGCATCCACATAGCTCCATCACAAGGCACAACGCTAGGTCATTTGCATCACACATAGCATAGGGGAGGATTCTATTCTATTCCATGCACACATTCTATTACATTTTCTACATCTAGTTATTGCTCACTACTTCACAAAGTGTGACTGGAATAAGAACACCTAGGACACATTATGCACACACTCACTAGAACTACATTTGGGTCCGAAATGTAGTGCAACGCTCAATTAGTAAGCCCATTGTTGTGGCAGCTAAGGTCAGTTTGACCCATTCATTTGCATCTTTCTTTTTTAAGGTTTTTATACTTTTCTTGGTATTTTTAGGTCTTTACATCATCTTGGCATATTAGCGACACTCATTACAAGATCTGATGAATCTTATGTGGCAAATAAATGCGAGGGTTTTGGACCATCTACCGAACCATTGAAGATCAATTTGAGCTTTTACACAGACCAAGGCACCTATTTTGTAGACTAGAGTGCCTGTAGGCACCCCAATCCCTCTCTAGGTGCTCCAGTCCAGCCTAGATACTCTAGATCCATCCTTTTCGGTGTTTCGCACCATTCCTTCTTCCATATTCTCCACATCTCTAAAACACAGTCCCACAAGCATCTTCTATTCAACTGAGTTCTTTCCTCTTCTCTCTTACACATTAGGGTTAGCATTTTCTTTTGCATAGTTGCTTGGTCACTTATATACTTCTTTACTACATTTATTTCTTTATTTACAATTTTTCATAGCTTAGATTAACTATCCCCACATACTACATATTAGTTAATTTTAGTTAATAAAAAACAATACTAGTCCTTTATTAAACTTTTTTTGAATCAATCCATGACCATCATCATTCTTCCTTTCACACTTTGAGGCATACTTGAAAAATCTTTAATAACTACTTGGATTTGGGTTGATGTTTCCATTGAAGATAAGTTGGCTAGAGGAGGTCTCAATGTGATTGGAAATCAAAAAAATTCATTATGGGCCTAGTTTTCATGCTTAAAATTTTGAATTTTTTAGGCTATCTATTTTTCATGAAAACATATTTATATGGTGGGAAATTTTCCTTCACCACTTGTTCATGCTTTATTCTAAAAATAGACCAGTACTATACATATAATGCATGCTCTAAGACTTGCACTTATCTATACTTTGACTCAAACCTACGGTTATCCAAAGGAGGTCTACATTATTCCTCGAAGCTCTATTTCAATCCCATGTATTATAAATAACCATAACTTATCCATGCATTAGTATTTATCTTTAATTAGTCTTGTATTCTCTTGTCTTGTTATCACGTAATTCTTATCCAAGCTTTCATTTTTATGGCTTGCTTTGTGGTCAATTCATCTCAGCTTTGTAACATATTGTCACGTATCATACATGTATGTGTCATGTCTTATCATGTTCCTACATTCCAAACCGTTGTGCATCCTTCTATGTGCAACTCCAACATTCTTCTCAATCTTCGCACACATCTCATACTTAGTTAATTCATCAGCCCAACGTTACCCCACACTAGGTTTATTATCCATCCTTGGTAAATACAAAGAATTATTTAACGAATGAATAATCATGTAAAATACCCCAAATAATAAAAATAATAAGCTAAATAAATAATATCTTCTCCCACACACAGAAAAAATGAGACTAAGATCCAAGGAGGAATTCTAGGAATTTTGCACCAATATTTGTCTCTAGTTTATTTCATTCATTTAGCACACTTGATAAACCTTCCTAGTAATATTTTGATAGTCTCTGGAATCCCTTATAGGATTACTCCGATAGCCTTCTCATCTAATTCTTCCAAACATATCCCATTCCCTAGTTATTCCCTCTAAGATGTCTAGCGCTTTAAGAATGCTATTGCTTCAGAACTCCTCTAGTCTCGCCTCTACCTTATCACACTTTTTATTAATGGTTTTCTTCAGTCCTTCAATATTCTATTAAATTTGTGCATGTATATCTATATCCCCAATATACAAGGAGGAGTTTAGGCTACTCCGCATTGATTCTTCTTCAAATAGGCATGCGATTAGGATGGATGAATTTACAAAATTTATAAACACATTTTATTCCTTGTGTGAAGTTTCCTTTACCTCTGTGATAAAGGTCTCATACTCCTTTATTTTATTATTTATCTCCTCTTTCTTATCCTTATATAGTTCCCCTTCGATCCTATCATGTATTTACCTTTTCCAATAAAGAAGGTAACCAATCCTCCCAAGTTATCAATCTCTCGTGTTTTGATCTAGCTTAGTAGTTAAAATTATTTCGGAGACAAATGTGCAATAGTTCAAACAATCTCAACCACCTTAGTGTTAAAGGAAGTACCTCATCATGATTTTATTCAGCTTGGCTACTATTTTTTTTTCCTTTCTACTGACATCCTCAAAACCTTTTTTACTTAGCACAGTCCTGCTCCTTTATTCAAATTTCTATGTGCGACCTTAGTAGCCATTTTTATTAATGTATTTCTAGCTTTCACATATATTTACAATGTGGAATCTAAAATTGGGAGAGTATTGGTCAGATCTCTCCTTCCTTACAAATCATGGATGGCCTCTGGCTTTACTTCAAATTTTGGCTCCTCTATATGAGTTTGCGATAGCGAAATGAAAGTACCTTGTGCGTGTGGGTATGGGCTTGAGTTTTTTCAAACATATCACAACAATATATATCTTTGGGATCCGTATAATTTTAGAATATTACTCGATGACCTTGGTTGGTTCATTAACATAGGACATGAAGGTTTGATGAGGAGAGCCTACTCTTGACCTTGTTCTTTCTAATGGTCCAGGCCCTTTTCCTTCAAGTGTTTCTCATGCGGTGACTCTTACACAATATTATCATGTGCATAACCGATGTCCTCTCAATCCCTTGGTCAACTACCTATTACTCATATTTGTATTCCTCAACTTCTTGGCCTATCTCTACATGTGTTTTCAAATGATCTATCTTCTTCGATACCTTCCTCGTATTGTTATGGATATTCTTCATCAACATATATCATATGGGGATTCTCTTCTCCCCCGAGTCAACACCCATTCCAAGATTATTCACCAACCTTCTCCTCTTCACTCATGATTTCCATGTGCACTTTATCAATTGAGCTAGTAGGAGATGCCCGAGGAGGGTTGTGAATGAACTTGATCTAATTTTTCTCCTCTTTTTTGTGTATTGTGATCTAATTCACCCTCCATTTCATCATCTTCCTCTTCTTCTAGCTCATTCATAGCATTTTTGTCTCCTTACCACCCTCCTAAAGGTAGTGGTGTAATATTTATGTCATTCACCTCCACCAATTTTTCATCTTGTAAATTAGGGTGCGATATATATACACTATGTAATCCTTCTTTCCACTTGCCAATGTTACAATAGGATTAAGGTACATATTGTCCGACTCCAAATTTTCTACATACGGCTTCCTTTCCACACATTATTAGGTCTTACATAGAGTATGGTATGCTATTCCCACATTATCTGTATTAAACTTTAATGGTTGCACGTCTCTAATTTAGCTAATTGTGCTCTAGAAGTACTGCTATGAAGGAAAAAAGCACCTTATGCTAAGGACCCATTTCTCAATTTAATAATAAAAATCTTGCAAGAAAGAAGTGTTACGTCACAAAAAATTCTACTTTTCCTACTAACACCGTAGGAAAATCTCTAGATTTGTTCCATTTATTCTCAAATTCATCACGCACCCGATTTTAGTATAATTCCAAGTGATCTTTGTATGCATTTTTATTTCTCTCATCACAACATATCTTTCAAACCTATCCACTAGCAATAATTTTCCATAGGGTGTTCCTATTCATGCTCAGGTGGTCAACTGAACTCCAATTTCCAAAAATACAATAAGTAGCAAAATTAAACCCTAGGTTATCTTCTCACCATTTTCATGTATGATTTATGCATCTTCTACAATAATCTTTGTAATGTACAAAAAAATATTTTACTTAGTCCAATTCTCCATCTTATGCACGATATGCAAAAATTTCTTGTTCACCTCTAACCATCTCTCTAAGGATCCTTATTCGCAACTAATCAAGTGTGCATTCACTCTTATACCAGGGTCTAAGATATTGGAAATATTGAATGCATTGCTTCCCCTTTGATAATGTAATCTTATGTTTGTTGATTACACTACTTCTTTATCATGCATATCCATCACGATCACCTCACCAAAGTATCCCGCAATCTAGTCACTTTATTGATTAACTAGGTAGTGATGTGTATTCTTCTTCCCAAAAATTAAAATTAGTCCTCATGGACCCTTGACACTAACCACTAAAAAATTCATGTGTGCTTTCTAAATAATGGAATATCAATAAGTTACAACATGCCAACACTTTCCAACATCTTGCAAACCTTTTCATAAACTACAATGTGTCCTCCTCTCGTGCATTGACATGTTTCTACAAAGGTATCATTCTTTATATCCCCTTCATACCCTAGTAGTACAATGATTATACTCACACATCTTTCACTTTCATACTTTGGACTCCCATTCCTTTCCAATGATGACTTCTTGTAGATATTTCATTTCCGAGAACTAGACATATGTGGGCTCCTCCCTTATCTTCTTTCTCTTGGCCGCCATTCGTACCAGTTTCATTTGCCAAATTTACAACTTGAATATGAAATAACCCAAAAAATGTGTTCTAGGTATGACAAATCGTGTTTAACCATACAAAAATGTGTGCCCTAGGTGTGACAACCCTTGTTTATCTCACAATCTCAATTCCTTATCACTTGGTGTTTTTACTAAAGAATTTTCTCCTCAACCACAAAATCATCTTCAATAGTCTTAATTCCTTCCCTATCTCTGCAACTTGCACCACAACTAATCCTGCAACTCAACTTCCCTTCAATCCTCTCAAACTTCACACTTCATCCCTCTTAATCCATCCTAAGGTAGCACTCTTCTATCTCGGACCTTCAAACCTTCCAATTTTAAGGATCACTATCTCTGGTTACTAGATTCGAGGTTTCCTAGGTCGTTGATTTCTCAAGTTTTCCAAATCACACAAATATCACAAGATATATCAATGTATAAGAGAAAATATAATTAACGCTCATCCCTTTATATAAATTGTTTACCTTTGGAGTACATTTAATTTTCTGTATGCGTGAGATTTCCATATTTATTCCACTTTCCCTAGTTTTTTCACTAAGTTTGGGTCTTATATGTCTCCTCTCCATGTAAGGAATTTATAACCTTTTGGCGTGTAATTACTTCCCCAAGTTGTAGATCCCCTTGTATGCACCTTCCTCTGCCATACCTTTCCTTCATATGTGCTACATGATTAGATTCCTTTTGCATTACCTATATCACATTATCTTACCCGATATATCAATAGATTCCACTTGTTATCACTATTACCAAGTACCATTGAGTAAAATAATTTATCCACCATTTTTCATTAGCACCATTGTTTCATTCACCGTGAGCTACTATGCTCTGATATTTGACAACTTATGTCATTTCAAAGGATTTTAAGGGCTTGAAATTTTATTTTCCTACTACCCCACACTAAAGGGATGCAAGGTCCTCTGCACATCAAACTTAAAAATATATCATCTCTAATGCATGAATGTGCTTATTTTAAAAACAACATAATAAAACTTGAAATAGAAAATATAAGCTAAATGGAAATACTGCCTTATTACAAAAATAATATAAAAGAATCTTATTTATAGTAGGACTTCAACCTACTTCCATTGAAGTAACCAAGTAACATTGTTCCATCAAGCACTTGCTAATGACATACACCATATTCCAAAATATTGGTTACTTTAAATGGTCCCAACTAATGTACCTTCATTTTTCTGGACTATGCACAAACTTTGAGTCATAGAGAAGTAACATCCCACCAACTAAAAAATAATTGTTCTGAATATTCCTATCATGTCAAGCCTTCTCCATATTTTATCTCCATCTTGTAATAGAAATTCATTCATCGAATTACATCTACCCTTCAATGCCCACTTCCAATGCTTGTTTATCAGTAATTCCTCCTACTCATGGAATTTGCAAGGATGGTAACATAAATTTAACAAGAATATTGCTTCCTTGCCAAAATACCAATTGAAAGGGTGTGGCTTTATTCAACCTATTATAAGTAGTTATGTACGCACAAATTATAGTTCAAACTTTATCATCCCAATCTTTCCTACCAACATCAAAAATCTTTGCTAAAGTCGCTCAAGGTGAGTGATAAGGAGTTGTCTTGTGATGTGCTAACATGAATTCTGCTAATAATATCCTGATGGTCTCATTAAGGAAATGAGTACCTCTATCACTAGTAAGACCTAATTAGAAACCATAACTACTTATGATGTTTTCCCATAGAAAATGTGCATCTATTGCAGTTATGCAGATCCTTAGTAGATTTACATATTATACCCATCATGTACAAGTGATAATATATCATGTGTATGTACATTGCGTATAAATTTGGAGCCATTGGACTAGTAAAATTAATGTCCCATTTTCAAAATTTTCTATGGGTGAAATGGGTTTAACAAAATCTCATATGTCTATCCTATCTTACCAATCCTCTAACAATGGTCACAATCCCTTACAAACTCATTGGTATCCTTATAAATGGTCTCCCACCAAATATCTGCTAGAAGTATCTTATGCGAGGTGGATTCTCCAACATAGTGTCCTCCAACAATACCACCATACACCTCTTCCATAATTATTTTGCGTTCATGCTCCAAAACATATCTTTACAATACTTCATCAAGACCCATTTTGTAAAGGTATCCACTAACTAGTTGATAAGGTACAACATGTATATCTAACTCCTTTTACATAGTATTCATCTCTTGATGTGCAATAATAGTGCACAAAATCACATTGTCTTTTAAGTCTATGTTATCTCGGTTTTGAGTTTACGCCAAAACTATCAGATAACCCCTACAAAATTTTTTAAAGCTGGTTTTGCAAAATTGCCCTTATGAGAGAAAATCAGGTTTTCGGGTTTCGCCGACAGGTCAACATGTGTTTTGAATGTTTAATGTCTTGTGTTCCCCGAAACCCGAAACCCGCTTCAAGTAAGTCGATTCGGGTTTTGGGCCTTTGGCGCATGACCTAACATGCCTTATCCAAAACATGTTTTGTGTCATCTGTCTTCCGATACCCGAAGTCCAATTTAGTCCTTTGTGTCAGGTTTTCGGAACTTTGAAGCATCTAAACATCTCATGCTTTGTGTCGATTGTTTCCCAACACCAGAAACCCGAATTGCTTTACACACCTTTGTGGCGGGTTTTGGACCTCACAGCATCTTTACATGGCGTTAATGCGAGTTGTCGGGTGAGTTGGCATGTGCCAAGCTGAAGTATATTAATTGCAAATTTTCTTATAAATATGTGGATTTCCATGTCATTTCTTAATCGGACGTATTTTTAACTCGTGGATTTTCGCGTGCTTCTCCAACCTTGAAACCCTTAACTCACTTTGCTCCGATTGAATCGCCTCGCTTGATCTTTTCTCACTCTAGTTGAAGGTATTTCTCTCTCATTATTTGTTCTTGGTTTTTATGGATTGATTATGGATGAACTTCTTCCTCCCAAGTTATCAATCTCAGTGATTTGATCTAGCTTAAGAAGTTAAAATTATTTCCCATTCCCTTACCGGAAGTTTGTGGGGTTTTTATTCTTTTTCCTTTTGGGGTTGTTTTCCAAACAGGGTTTATGTTTTAGGGTTTATTTCTTTGGAATTACCATTTTGTGATTTTTCCCAGAATTTTGTTGTTGGAATTAAGATAAGTTTGGTATATGAATGGTAAAAGAATTTACATGTTTTAAATTCAACCAAAACCTGTTCCTCCTTTTCGGTTTTGAAAGGTGTTGTGCGGTTTGAAGACCCAAAGTATATCGAAAGATTAAAAGGGTCGGGTTTTCTCAAGATTCCGACATCCCATCTCGCAAAATATCAGTTTTCTCAAGATTCTAACATCCTCGGTGTATCAGGTTTTGGATTCCCCGACATACTCCTCGGTGTGTCGACTCTTCCATTCTTCCTAAGGCATCTCTAGTAGGTCGAATTTCCACGAGTGTGCACATCTCTGATCTCTCAAACTCTCTTCCTTCAACATCTTTCATGTCAGGACCACTGGTCCATCGCAAGAAAAGGTGAAAGTCGGGAAGAATGAAATACAAGTTCGAAATGTGGAGTCTCCGATCCATATATCGATTGCAATTATGACATCCGAGATACGAGCTTCGGGAATATAGATATTGAAGATTTACGGAGTAGGGTAAGGAGTTCCTCCCAATCTCCGTGGATGAAAGCGATAGCCTTAGTGGCTTACCTCTTGTAGTGGGTTTTCCCATGTCCGCTCAATGCCCTAAATTCATCTTATCATGCGCTTCTCCTTATGACTCTTTTCTGTGAGAAATCAGGCAGGAGAAGTAGTGATCAAATTGGACGGAGGTTACTTTGATGACCTCCTCAAACTGCCAAATTTTGAAGAATATGGAGAGTTGGATGTCAAGTCACTCGTACATGGATAACGATCGGGAAAATTGTATCAAGCATGTAAATAAGAAGTTCTGATCAGGCCAAACCGTTGTCTCCAGATTCCCAAGACTTATCCCCAGGAGTGATTTCATCCAGGAGATCAATGACATCATCACTTTGTTGAGTCGGGTTTTCGGTTTACCCGAATCAAATGTGTTCCAAGGGTGGATGTATCAATTCATGATCACCATCAAGAAGAATCAACAAGGGATTGACTGGGGCACTCTCATTAGTAATGAGATAGATTCCCAACTGACAACAATGATCAGCTGTTCCCACATGAAATTTTATATGTCTTCATATGTCACATATCTAGATTTAGCCTATCCTGGGTTGGATACCAAGGGAAGCAGGACAGGGAGCCATGTGTATCAATACTTCCCTCAACTGACAAGAAAGGGATCCCAAGATCAATTCAGAAGGGTGAATGACGCCTTCTTTTATGAAAACATCTGCAGTTTAAACCACGAGTTAAGGAAGACAAGAGTCTCAGATGAGGCCTGGGCTGAAGTTTCCAAATGGGGATGTGTCTTCTTACAATTCAAGAAGTTCACATATCTACGGGTGGTTATGTACTTGGGAGATCCTTTCCGTCTACCTCGATATCCAGGAGATAAACTGATATTGATGGAATTGGTTAGGCAACTGTTGGATTTCCATAAATTCCAACAAAGTAAACATAAGGCTGTTGTATCCTTCCCAATTTCTATTGGGAGATACACTTGTTCGATAGTGGTGAAAGCTAAAAATGTTATCCATGAGCTTCAGGACAAGTTGAGGAAGCATATGAAGCCTCGAGATGGGTTTGACATTTGAGGAGTCCTCGGGGTATGGAACCACACCCGCATGCTTATGCAAGCATAGAGGACATTTGGATTGATCTGCGTGATGAGGTTGTTGTTCGCAGGAAGGATCATAGCAGATTGACAATTGCTGAGATTCAAACACTTGAGCTTGCTGATTTACCAGAAGGTACTAGTGACAATGAAAGTGTTTTGGATCTTTCCTATGATGGACTAAATGAAGATCAATATGTTTTCCACCTATTGATTGATCAATCGGTGAAAAAGCCTCCATCACGAGATAGGTCACTTTGATTCTTGCATCCACCAAAGCATGGCTCTCCTCTTTGGGGAATGATTTTTAAAGATGATAAGTTTTCAAAGTTGGTCACTTTTCTTGAGGCGGGCCCTCCAAAAGGAAAAGGACAGAAAAATCTTCTAGGGGGCCTATAAAGGTCAAGATTGTCAAAAAGAGGAAAGAAAGAGAAATCTCTTCAATTGTTTCTCCAGTTGAAATGGTGAATGTGCCAGAATCACCAACACCACCAGAAATAGGAGAAATTACTTTGGAAGGAGAAGGAAGCCAGCCTCTGGTTTCACCATTTGCTGATTGCTCAACTGAAGAGACCTTATCTCTTGCATCCAAGGCTTTGGAGTTTGAATCAGTGCCTCTTTCCTCACAACCACTCCTACCTCCTTATTCTCCATCAACTTCTTTAGTAATGGCCAGTATTTTCTCTGGACTTTCACCCCTCTCTTTGGGACCCAAGTGATCACCAACACGCCCCTCCTGTGCCTCTTTTTATTGGATCTACTACCACATTGGTAACTATTCCCCCTCCACTAGTAGAATCTTCTCCCCTTGAGAGTATGATACCAGCTTCTACAATAATGGCAACTCCTCTGATATGCCGCAATGGCTACTCGAGCAAACTCCGAGGAAGAGGAAGGTGATTGTGCCCCTACCAGCCTTTGATTTCAGCTCACTCAAGGCTCCTACTGCTAAATCAGGCAAGAAACCCAAAATAGTTTCAAGGGTTTTGGTGGACGCTTCAGGAGATAAGTTCGCAGAGATCGCCACTCCCGCGACTGACAAAACTAAAGAGGACATAACAGCCTCTGATTATCAGATAACCAGGGTGGCTCTAGGAAGAGTGATAGTAGAAGGGGTGCAACAAGATGCGTGGATGCCACAAACGTGCTGTGCCAGAAGTTGAAAGAAACAAAAGACAGCAGAGATGAGCTTAAAGGAAAAGTGGAGCAGTTGACTGAGGTTTTGCTTAAACTCTCAAAACCCCTTGAATCCATACCATCTTCTTCTGTCCCTGTCAGATTCGATTTCTCATCAGTACCTACAATTGAGAAGATTGCTAAAAAAGGAAGAGTGGTCGATGAATGGATCCAAAGGTTACTCCAACAGGGGAAGGAGGTGATACAAGACGTTGTGAAAGTTCATCAATCTGTGGGGGATATTCAGAAGGATGGAGAGAAGATGGATGATGAGTTTTCTCAAGAAATTAGACATCTTGATTTGACTTATGAAGCTCTCCAAGTATTAAATCAAACACCAAGCACATCTCTTGGTAGAAAGGCGTTATCCCACATAATAAGCATTTTCAGCTAACTAATGCCATCGAGTTCGGGGTGATTCTCAAAAAACTGCATGTAAGTTGAGAGAATCAAGGATAAATTGATTGATGGAAAAATTGATTTGGAAGAAAATTTGTGAAGATTTGTCCAAAGGTGTCAGCTTAGAAACTCTGTCCTATCGTGAGATGATCTTTTCAAACAAGTCCAAGAGTCCATTCATCATGAACCAACGCATTGCGGATTTGGTATTGATATCATTGATCGATTTGTAAGAATTGAACATTCTTTTGAGGCCTTGAAAGCTCAAAGACCAAAAGATTGAAAAAGCTTCTAAGCGGTGCTAGTGATATCCATAAAACCTTGTGAAATATGGAATGATCATTCCTTTTTGTAAAATGAAATGCAAGGCATAATTCGAAGGTTCCAAGAATTTCGAACAAAACAGTGCAACTGGAGGAAGAGAAATATGAAGGAGCAAAAGATGATGATTCAAATTAATTCTTGATGTTTCATGTCATTTCAATCTTGAAATCGACATGTCTTTTTCATTTTTGTTTCGTCATATAGAAGCAAATTTTGACTTGGTCTCCCAATGCGTGAGAGTCAAGCAAAATAGAACTCTTTTTAAAAACCACTATTTTCTAGGATTTATCCTATTTTCTCTCATTCCCTTTTATTATAAATAAGGGATGCTTATGCATTCCAAAGGGTGAGATTTTTGGTAATATTCGGAGCTATTGGAAAGAAGAAAAACTTTGTGTTTTCGTCAATCATTTCACAGAATAGGAGTTGATATTATTTCGCAAACTTTGTGTTATGGGATATATCTTTCTTAAGACATTGTTCTTACGTTCATGATCTTAAACTATTCTTTGCATAGCATCTTATTGTTTCTAATCATCTCGGACATTATATTTATGATCTAAAGCTCGTATGATTATTTCGTGCTCTGCGTTCTACTCGAAAGAAAATACGTTTCCCTCATTTCCTTTCCATTATGCTTCTTTCATCTAGTTTCTAAACCCGTTCATTTACGAAAGAAATACCTTTGAATCGTGTGAATGTGGATTTCAGAGGATTCTATCCCAACCCCAATGGTTAGATTAGTGTGAATACTTTGTATATCTTTTAAGTGTTTTAGATTAGTAGTAAGCAGGCATCCTCACTGTCTTTGAGGAGGGATTTAATCCATATTTACACTGGTTGAACCTCATATTTTGGGTTGACAAAATATCCAACCAACAATCTATAAGCGCATATTGCTTGCAACCTAAACAACTATAGATACGGCATGGTATTTTAAATACTTTACACTTTATCCCAAGAATTTATGTCCAAAAGGTGATCGGGTCCCATATTGCGCTTAAAAGGTTTTATTATCGATGTAAAATCAAACTCCTGGAACAATAGAATCCATCTATAAATGTAACCTTGTAACACAATATTATTGGCCAAGTATTTTAGATCCATATGGTTACTACAAAATATGAATGGATTAGGAAAAATATGTTACCTAAACTTATGAAGCACATACACCATGGATAAATCCTCTTGTTTAGTAGTTGTATAGTTTTGTTCTGCATGTGTTAGTTTCTTACTTACAAATCAAATGGGATTATCAATATTTCCTTCACAAAGTTGTGTTAACATAGAACCAATTTCATTTCCCGAAGCATCCACATGGACATTAAAGGAAAATTCCATGTAGGGAAATGAAGGATAGACACAATGGTCAATATCTCCTTTAATTTCTCAAAATCTTGTTGTTGCATCCTTCCAATAAAACTTCCCCTTAGCTTTCAAGAGATCCTCTAGTGGTGAATCTATCTTGGCATATCCTTGGATGAATTTTTGGTAGTAACCTTTATGACCTAGGAACCCATGCACCTCACTTTGATTAATGGGTTTTCCAATCCCAATATAGTTATTATCTTAGCAATATCAACTAAAAGACCCTCATTGCAAATATTATGCCCCAATAAGGTTCCAAAATGTGCAGAAATGATGGAATTCTTAATTTTCAAGGAGATACTTATCTATTTACATCTCTCAAACATGAGTCTAAAGTAATTACAATGATTTTTGACTAAACCATACACAATCCAGTCATTAATATATACCTGTAGAAATTAATGGATGGAATCCTCAAAATCCTTTACAAAAATGTGTGATGACATTTTTGGTGCATTCTTGAGTCTGAAATGCATTATTGTATAGGTAAAATAACCCCACTCCATAGAAAATGTATTCTTTTCCTAATCTTTGCGTGCAATATGAACTCGATGATATCCTTAGAAACCATCTAAACAAGAGAATATTTCACGCCCTGTGAGGCCCTTAAGAATTTATTCGGTAAATGATGTAGGGAATGGATCAAGGACACAAGAAGAATTCAATATCATGTAGTCCACAAAAATATTTATTCTAAATCCTTTTTATATTAATAACCATAGGGATAATCCATTCATATTCTTCTATAGGCTCAATAATACCAACTTGTAGCATCTTATCAATCTCATCTTTAACCTTGACACACAAATTGGGATTCATCCGATATGGTCTCTTTTGAACTGGTCACACACCCTCTTTTAGCTTGATTTTCATCTCTCTTAGTGAAGGATGGACACATTTCATCTCATGGTATCCCCTAGGAAAGAGATCTTGAAAGTCACACAACATATCAACAATATTGGGTACTTCATCCTCAGACCAATAATCTCCAATGATTGTTTCCTTTGGTACATATTCCATCCCAATGTTTACTTTCTTTGTCTTCAGGTGAAAAATTAATACATGTGTGCATGTTCATATTCCTTATCCAATACCTTGCACTCTCCTCTATGGTTCACTTATTTGACTTCATCATCATCAATTAAGTATACATTTTTCCCTTTTCTTTTTCATTCCAAACACACTCTAAGAGATGATCATCTAATTCCAACTAAATGCATTTGTTGGTACACTCATCCAGAGTAGTATCATCATAAAACTGGGTCACAAGATCCTCTATTTTCATGTTATCCCCTAAAGTGATACAATTCATCAACTATGAGCCTTGTGCATAGGGGTTTAGTTGAAAAATAATCAATTTACCAATTTATAGTCTCTCACTTCAGCTCAAGCATGAATATACCATGCAAGTGTACACCTATGCAAAGTTAAATAAAACTTGTATACCCATAAGGATAGTGGAAGCACGTTGGGACCCTCATGATAATTCTTCTCACATATTTGTATGTGATTCATGTGATATTTTTCCCATCATAGTTTGGTATCTTCAAGGAATATTATTCTTAACAAAATGAGTTAAGAAAGTAACTCTAATTTCATACCATCTCTTAAAATTATCCCTATGTGTAACCCACCATATTGTTTCCATTCCCCTTAGCGAATACACCAACATATTTTTTCTATCATGTAGTTTTTCTTCCATGGCGCATAAGAATGTTTCTATCTATTCTTCTCTAGTATATTTTAAAATCACTTTCCTTCCTAACCGTTGAACTCTTTATGGCTTGATTACCCTAGCTACTCTCCTTGAAATTCACATCCAACCATTTCATAAGCTCAATGTTCTTAGTTATCACATGCAACTCTAGTAGTTTCACTAACCGATGGTGCTTCACCCCATTGTAACATTCCTTTCTTTCTATGCTCAATTATTTTTGGATCGCGCAAAATCTAAGTGTATATTTGATTCGGGTATTCCTTGGTTATTAGTTCCATATATGACACGATTCGAGTACCAACCATTGGAATAACCACATGTTCATCCTCATTCTCAAAGATAATCTAGTATTTAATGAAAGGCATATCTACATTTTTAGTGAAACACCAAGGTTGTCTAAGTAGGGAAGGTAAATTATCAGCCTCTACCAATTCCAAAACCTCAAAATCACCTTTATATTTGTCCTCTTGTATAATAATGCTTGCATATTTTAGGACCCCAATGGGCAATACCCTTGTCTTATTAGCTATATAAATTTTACTATAAGAAGTTTGTAGTGGTGGCCTACCCATCCTATTCCATGCATCCAAAGTGAGAACATTTAGTTTTACGCCAGTGTCAATTAGAATGTTGCTCACCATCAACCATTACGATTACATCCAAGGAGATCTATTTATCATATCCATGGTTTTGAGGTGGAAAATTTTCACGCGTTATTTTTCTATCTTTTTCCTTTTCTATGTACGTAAACCTTCTCACATAATCATTCACTTAACATGGGTATAATGTTCTCTATTATAAGTATTTAACATACTTTCCTAATTTCATCAATATCCCTATTAGGTACTTCTATATGTTTCACACGCTCTCTATCCCATGCTTGTTATTTTAAGCACAATATCTCCCCTACAAATATCTAATTAGACCCATGGTTTCTTCGAAACCTCCTTCCGGTGGTGACATTGGGATACTTAGTAGGATATCCAATCTCCTAATGTCGATGGGTGGTTTAGATCTCAATTGTTCGTGTGCACATGACGCCTCCACATGTGTAGTGACCAATAACATCCCTTTTCTAGATCTCACAAATTTTATCCTCTTCATGCCCTCTCATTCTTGGTCTTTCTCATATGCACATATAAATACAAAAATTCTTATACCTTATTCCCCTTTCCACAATATTTGCAAAACAAGTTCTTGTGGCATTCACACTAATAATGATCGGGTGATCCACATGAATAGAAAGTTCCTCTACTAAACTGGCCTCCATAACCACCATGACCTCTGCCTCGATAGCCACCTCTATACCCTCCATTTCTATTCTTCTTTGAACAATGATTCGACCTTCACGCACCTACATATTTCCTTCTGTACTAGTCTAGCACAACCCTATTCCACAAGCTTCATGAATTTGATCAATTAATCTGGGATTGAGCGGTATCATGTGTGTGCACATTACAAATATTATAATAACCGGATACATTCCTTTGTGTAGCATGTTAAAGGAGTGGTAATTCTCATACATCATGGCCCTTATGACATATTTCATAAGACAATAGTAGAGAACATATATTCCTATGCAGAAAACTATTTTTAGTATGTCCTTCTACCTCATTTTCGATACACCATATTTCAATTTTAGTTGCATGCGTAGGATTGGATGATAGCTTCTCCAAATGTGTGCCCATGGCTATGATTTATGCTTCTAAAAATGGGCTAACCCATTGTCTACACTACCAACTACTTCTACGTGTAGAGTTTACTCTAGATCCTCATGTGTATTGGTACATGTATTTAGCAACAATGCTCTCCTAAAGGGTGTCAAGAGTCCCCTATGGACCAATGTGCGTGTTGGATTTGAAGGATATCATAATATATATTTAACAACAAATTTTTGAAACATGCATCACATTAGTGTAAACTTTTGGAAATTCCTTACTTGATGTCCTTTATCGTGTTGATGCTCTTATATTCAAACTCGAGGATATAAAATTCTACCAAGGCATCACGTAGAGTTGTAGTCCATTGTTTTCTAGTGTGGATCATACTTTTGATACCAAATATGCACTTAGTCGTGAAACATAGTTATAAACTAATTTTCCTTCATATCCGAAGTGGTGATCCCCTTGGCTCTCCATAAAATTTCACATTTATGTACATGCTTAGGTGCATCCTCAACTCCTCTATATTCAAGAAAATAGAGTGACATCTAATAATAAATTGATGCTATTGTGGAGGGTTATTACATGTTCTTGGATAAGGACCAAAACATGGCCCTAATCCTCCACCAGTATTTCCTCCTCTTGGGGAAAGACCAAAATCTTTTAATCCCCTATTTTTGGAATTCTTATCTTCACATCTATGGTAGAGCTATTATGTGTGTCAATACTCTTCCTAGTGTTACTCATATAGTACTACTTCCAAATAGAGTTTTCTTACCAGCTATCAAAGCTTGATGTCCATAGTTGTCAATGACATTTGTGCTATTTTTATCATGCATGCCTCCCGAACATTTACTAACACGCTTCTACTTATATCACCATCCCAACATGGTGATTCTTGATTGCCTTCACATTCTTCACTCTCATTATGATAATCTTCTATGTGAATTTATAAATCTTTAGTACCATGTGTAAGGGATAAGGGATCATGGTGGTCCAGATACATGTCAATGGTTTCCAAATCCTCATAATATTCACTTTCCCCAAATGTCAAGTGGGTCCTTCTACACTTTCCCAATATCAGAGGGACATAGTCTTATGTCCCTTCACTTTCTCAGGGTTACCATCACTACTACTTTTACCTATGTGTCTTTGTCTCAATACTTCTTCAACCACCTTATCTCACGCATCAATGTATATACGCCATCTTTCTTCTCTATCAACTTCCATTTGGACCAATGTTGTCCTTTCTAACCCCTTTCCTTATTCTTGTATATGGTCGGTTTTATCTAGCCATAGGTAGATATTCAATTCCAAGTTCAATCATCAAGATATTAATGGTAAGAAGAATTTTCCGTAAATATGATCCTCTAGGCTCACAAAGAAACTAGAACTCATCTTCCTCCAAACAAGAATAAGTAGATATCATTTACTCTAAAGTAATGATTCAAATAACTCCCAATCTACTCCCTCTATTTTATACATACCCTACTAACTATTCAAATAAATCCCTCGAAAAGAAGATAAATAACGTCTCATAAATCCCATCATAAATATTGTCCTTGACCCATTTACATGGATTGAATGTATCACCGTTATTGTATATTAGTACAAATTTTCTTCACCTCGTGTATCCATCATTCAATATTCTTCAAAGATAATTGAAATGCCATAAGTGTGCCACATCTTAATAATCTAAATTAAATAAGGCCCTGGAGATAGAACAAAATGATTCATTATAGTATAGGACTAACATCACATATTCAGCACACCGACACTTAACCCAAACATAATTCTAAGTGCTCACCCAAAATATACGTAACTCTACTAGGTCCCTTCCTATGTCAACTATCAAGATACAAATCTTGTGCACATAGTTACCACCACATACATGCATACCATATGGAGAATGCATATTAACATAATTATATCCTATGTATGGAGAATTATACATAACCTTAAGAGATGATTATTCATTTATAAATCATGATTTATTACATATATGCAAACAATATTCTAAGATAGTTGTGTACTTCACACAAAATAGACATTTACACGTATCTACATCAATCTCCAACCAAGATAGCATGATCTCCAATACAATACCGGACAATAAATAACTCCTTAGAACTTTACATGACTCTCCTTGACATTACATGGCATACTCATACATTCTCTAGACGCCTCTATACTCTCCAAACATTACTCATATTACATGGATACTACAAGTATTTATAGGGTGGGAATTTTTCCTTCACCGCTTATTCATACTTTAGTCCAAAAATAGACCAGTATTATACATACAATACATGTTATAAGACTTACACTTATCTATACTTAGAATTAAACGTACAAAAAGAAATTTTTCTTTCTTACGGAAGATATATTCCCTTCCATGCAATATAAATAACCCTAATTTATCCATACATTAGTCTTTATCTATAATTAATCTTACATACTCTTATCCTATTATCGCCCAATTCTTATCCAAGATTTTCTATTTCCAGTTGTCTTTGTGGTCAAGTCATCTCTTCTTCACAACATATTTTCACATGTCATACCCATATGTATCATGTATTCTCTTTTTCTGTGTTTCAAACCTTCATGCATCCTTCTTCTTAATTATGCATGTAACTCCCACGCGCATCTCAACCTTCACGAACATCTCATACTTAGTTAATTCATCAGCCCAACAATATTCTCATGAAAAATAAAATTTATTTTCAACTAAAAAATCAATGTGTTTTTTCTCTCATTTGGCATCTAAATTGAAAATATTCGATGCATCTCTAGTACCAATTTCAAATCTTCACTCGATAATGTTGATCTATCTTCCACAAGTACTTAAATGGCATAACTATAATGATAGTGGTAAGAATCTATAAAATTCCTATAAATGTGAAACACACTATATGAATTTCATTATATGCCCATCAACTCGTGAAAACTTCAATCACTTTTCTATAATTTCCTGCAAATTATTAGAAATTATTCTCATTTTTATAATCATATTTCTACATCAAAAACTTGTAAAACTTTTAAAAACATAGGGGAAGAAGGTGATGTTGGATTCGGTACATGTCAAATTCTATCCCCTTTGGAGAATAGGTTTTGAATACAATAGAAAAATATAATGCAACTTAATAGTCATTCTAATGTCATACAAGTATTACAACCCTTATCCTTTGAATGTATGAAATAAGTAGTGAATGTTATGTATTCGTCTCTAAATTCTTGAATTTCATAGGATGCTTCAAAATATAATATATTCCTTTCTTTACAAATTCAATATCATTTACTTATAATCATTCAACATCCCTAAATACACTTCTTTAATTAAAAATAGGACCCGAAACGCATGACAACACACAATATGTGAAAATGTTGAAAAAGAATGGAAACAACCTCAAGCTACCCAAAGTGTTGGTAAAAGGGGGCCAAAAATAAATATCTCAAAACAACAACGTACTTTTAGCATACAAAACTATATTGCTAAAGTTTTACAAATGTCTAATAAATTAATGAAACATTATGAGGAAAGAGACAAGTAGGGAGGAGAGAGTAACATGAGGATATAGATATATAAGTGGAAAAAATAAGGAAGAAAAAGAGTCAAAATAATAATATAAAGTCACAAAAAAATAATATATATTCAAAATGCTGAAATTTGTATAAACCACTAGTGAAACATGTTGTAAGTGAAATGACACAAGGAATATTTGCCAACAAGAGCTTAACTTAGACCAATGAGGAAAATGTTACTTGGTGAATATTCATAATTAGGTGAATAGTAGGAATTATGCAATATGAATTTAGTTATTTGGTTGACTATGTCACTTCCCATATTTCACCCAAAAAATCCACAAATAGTAATTTTCCCCATGTGAATAGCCAACAGATATCTTATCCCAAACTTTTTTATTAGATCATTGCGTAATTGAAAAGCCTTGATTTCATAACATTCTTGAATCTCCAATAATTCTATGGACCCTTTAGTCACAATCACCAACATTTTATGAAGAAATATTGAAATTTGTGTTATAAGCACAATGACCGAGAGGGGGTATATTACTCATACAAAAACTTTAACTTCATTTACCATGTCATACATTCATCATTAAAATCAACCATTCATCATACATAACCACATGTGAGCTTATTAAGTGTGTTATAACCATCCACAAGTGCAAAAGAAAAGAGAGAACACAATAACACCAAATATAAAGTGGGAAACCCTCAAGGGTAAGAAAACCCACTAAACCTCTGCTAATATTACTCATAACAAAGTACTTGCATGAATATTACACATCACACAATATTTGTTTAGTGAGGCATGATCCCCATAAAGAGCACCAACCCGAGTTTAGTATGTCACCCACCCTATAAGTAGGATAAAACCCCTAATATGACTAAGAACTCACCTAGCTACAGAAATGGATGATCACTAAGATATGTTGTTCCCATAATTGATTGTGATCACAAGTTCAGCTCCTCTCTCTCAAAATCTTCTCAAATTCACTCTCTCCTCCTTTTCTCAAATTTGGTCCTTCATTTGTTGATTAGGTCACATATGTTGAACCCTGGTCATTGGTGTTGTCATTAATGTTGAGTGGCATTGATGGAAAAAGGTGAGAATGGTGAAGTGAGGCTCTATAAGGGACATGATGGTTGATTGGTAATGTCTTCTACAAATATTTGTAAACATTTTATTAGACCTGTGTACATGCATATGAGGTTTTTGTTGTATGTTGCAAGTATTGAAGAAAGGAAATGTACTCAAAACAAGAAGATAGTCTAAGTATATGTCAAGGTATGTCTTAGTGAAGCAATGATGTTCTTAGAATTACTATGCAACTGAGATGAAATATGAAGGTTCAATGTCTAGTGAGTGAGAAGAATGATGATCTACATGCCTGCATATGAATGTTGAAGTGTACAAAGATGATTCCTTTGGTTCTAGTTTGAAGTGATTTATATATGTCAAGTTGCATCAAAGAGATGGTTTAAAGCATGGTGTAAAGGTTGAGACAAGATGTATAGTTATAGAGATAGCTCTTGATGTCTATAAGATTGAAAATTTAAATCAACGTACACTAAATATTTGAAAACATTATATCTAATCATACACATGATTTTCTAATGGTAAAGGTATGTATCTTTTAGAACTCAAAGTGAGACCTTTCGAACGAGTCTAATTTGACAACTTTGGAGCTTCTTTGGAGAAATATATAGTCGTTCAAAGTTTTACGAGTCATCTCAAATGACAACAAGTAGACACTTTTGAAATCATGGACACTTAGCTTAAGAGGAAGAAGACACAAGGACAAAGATGGATAATACATGTGACGAGATAGATTAAAGGAAGATCAGCATAATTCAACTCTAAAAAAATTACATCCACATGGAATAACGCTAGATTAAATAAAATCTTCATGTTCATCCACCAATTATGAAGAAAAGTTACATGGAGCCACTTGATTGGCTCACTTTTTTCTTGACTCGACATAAATCTAAACACCTGAAAATAGAAGGGAAACTGGATCTATTCTATTGGATTAAGCTTTGCACTAAGAAGGTCAAAATCAAAGTACTACATGGATCCTCTTAACGGGTTCAAGGTTCACAATCTAACAAGTCTGAAACTAGAAAGGTACTTGGATCTATCTAATTGGTTCAAGGTTTACAATCTAACAAGTCCAAAACAAAAAAGGTAGTTTGAGCTATATGATTGGTTCAAGGTTTGCATTTTGACAAGTCTTATATCATGAAGGCACATGGAGGTGCTCTATTAGTATGTGTGTCACAGTGGCCAGTGGAGGTTAAGAATAGCATAACTTTACAAAGGCATGGATCCTTCTTATTGGTTCAAGCTTCTCACTAAAAATCCCAAAACCTCAAAGTTATGTGGAGTTGTTTCATTAGATGAAGAATCTAACAAATATTGTCACCTAAGGAGTACATGGAGCCGGTTGATTGGTTTAAGCTTTGCATTCAAAAATCCTGACAAATGTGAAGTATGTGGAGATTTATCATTGGATAAAATTTCACAAATGGTACACACTCAAGAGAGAAGATACGTCGTAAGCAATCGATGGTGAAACATAAGACTAGAAAATCAGTTATGCTTGTCTTTTTAAGAAATTTTTTAAGCATTATAATTAGTTGAAAAATAGTACAAGGGTGCAATTGAGTAAAAGGTTGTTACAGAGAGAGAGAGGGAACAATGTTGTCAAATGAAGATTTGTTGATTGGAAAAGAATGTGATTATAGAGATCTAGAGAGAAGCAAGAAAGTAGATCTAATTAATGCTTGAAGAGTAAGTGAAAAAGAGGTAAGGAGAGTGATGAAAATATGAGCTTGAAGAGTGAATGAAGAGATCAAGAGAAAATTAATCATAATCTATTATATTAGCAACATAGGAACTATATGATAAAATTATTTGTAATATCTATCTAAGTAGGTGCTTAGATCATAGGGGTGGGTGCTCCTTGCAAGTTGTAGCTTTCTAAACTAGCTGAGTGGGTGCTTAGATTTCTTCAAGTGGGTGCTTGAAGATTCTGAAGTGGGTGCTTCATAGGTTGAGTGGGTGCTCAACAAAACCAAGATCATTGTATGCTTTGGAATTGGTGTTCCTAATAAAGCCTTGGTTTCAAAGTGGGTTTTCTCCCTTTATGGGTTTCCCACTATAAATTTTGTGTTGTGAGTTATTATATTTTTCATGTTCTTGATCATATGTTCATGTTACAACTCTTTCTCATAATCAAGAAACTTTTAAATTGAAATGCTCTAAAGTTTTGATCTACACTGATTCACCCCCTCTCGGTGATTGTCATTTCAAAGAACATGATCTTAAACAAATGATCCTAAATATTTCTCATTCCTTCATACCTCTCCTTATATTTTTCCTTTTCCCCTTTATACTCTTCTTCTTCCTTCTCTAACTTGCTCACATCCCCATAATCTCCACTAATACAAATGAGCTAATACAATGCACTTTTATACTTGAAACATCCCATAAGTAACCACAGGTTGGATAAGACCCTTAAATTTGGTCATGAAAAACAAAAAAACACTGAAACATCATACATATTCACTTATAATTACCACGTAAGTCAGCATAGCTCTTAAAAACATGAACAAGCACAACTAGCCCAAAATAGGCCTAAAACAAGGTCTTCTTCATCAACGAATGCATCGTGACCTTCAATAGCACACTCTAATTTGTAAGGGATCCAAAATATTTACAAAACCAAGGAAAACCTCTCAACATCACCAACTAGCTTGGGAACATTTATAACCTTCACAAACACCATGAAGCATACCAAGAAGCAAGCAATCCCAATTAGGTCTTCAAGAACCTAGAAATCAGTCCCAGAAAACAAGCAACTTCACCTATCAAAACTTTTCATCATGGATCATGAATCATACCATTGGAAAGGTCTCTAAGTCTACTATCTGAAACAACTCACACCAATCACCAAAACATAGCACAAGGCATCCAAATACTTCAATCTCTGAAACTTCTCAAACTAGGAATTAGGACTCAAGAACCAATCTTGAGGAAACATGCTTAAAATATATTTAACATCACTTATAATATAAACCACCACCTGGAACAACTCAAGGAAACTTCTACCAACATGATCAATCACTAAAAATCATATTTCATTTGGATAAAAACATCTTTGCATCCATGTTTCACCTATCTTAGTGAGCCTAATAGGGCTATCTAGACTATTATGGTTTCAACATGAACCCACCTCATCTAATCAATAAAGAGGCTCAAACACATAATATCAATTCTTAAATAACTATTCATGAAAAAAAACAATATCTCCAATAATCTTTTCATACAGAACTCATCTCAAGCCACAAGGCAAGGTTTTAGCCCTTCTAGGCCAAAAGCGCTAAGGTGACTTAGATGACCTATAAATCAAATTTTATCAACTATACCTTCTTAAAAATTCATTCACATATATCACATCTCCCAAGCTTCTTGTAACAATTAAATTTTCTTGATGAAGCCTCCATTTAAAACCTGAAACTATAAATCTCCACAAAATAAGGGTTTTTTCCTACTTCCCAACAGACCTGGAACATGAAACCACCACCAAAAAGAGACCTAAAGAATCATTTACAACCTTAATGTGTCACATTTATTTCCCAATAAATTTGTTTCACATACAATTCATCTGTATCCTAGCACTCTATTGTGAGGGTTTAACTAGGTCTTAGCTTCTTAATGATTGTTCATAAAGATGGGATGATCAAATCAACTCGTTATCTTTGCAAAAAGATCTTATCTCAATGAAAACAAATCTCCCAAAGTCTCATGTTTCCATGTATAATCCACACATGTGGGTGAGCAGAAGAATATAACCTTTGAGTTGGATTTTGCCTTCTTAAGAACTTGGTTTTACCAAAAATATATTTTCTTGCTTTGTATTCACTTCCTTGACCTAAATTTTGACCCAGAGAACCATACCAACCTCCTCGATACTCTTCATCTCTCATTATTTCTCAATTACATCTGAAACTCTCTCACCACTAAGACTTACATGTGTCTACATGCCTTGTTCTCAAGAAACTTTCTTTAATGGACCTTGAAACAACATCATACCTCTAAATACTAACTGATTTTCCTTCCACAGTTCATATGCAAGTGTCAAAAAACACCTACCATGCTTAAAATTGACTTCCCTACTCCATACTTCATGTCACGGTACCATATTACTTGGATTAGGTCTAGGATAAGGCATAGAACAACCTAACTCAACACATACTTCTCATGAACTCACCATGATGACCTATCACATAATAACACATCTTAGACATCACTATAACCATATTATACCTCATACCATTCTTTGTAACTCATTATATGACCATACAAGTTTGCACCATGCTCAAGACCATGCCAAGACACCATAAAAACTACACCAAAACTAGACACTACCAATCAACCTTCAAGTTCAAATGACACCTGGAGACACCTAAATGGCCTTGACACCCTTTGACATAAATGTTCCACTTGACATCAATGAAAACCATAGAAATAATGCCCAAAAGTTTAATTAGTTTTTTCACGTATATATACATTGATTTATTTAATATTTACTCTAAAGCAAACAATTTTTTTATATTTTCTAATTTGTGAATTTGTGACTTGGGAATTGTTCCAAGTAGTAGAGAATGATTCAATATATTTATTATAAGATTAAATAAATAAAGGTCTTCTTAGTTGCGTTGTTGTAGTTTACATCCTACAATTACTTAGTAAAAATAATTATATTCAGTATTGATCCAATTTTAAAATCATTTTCTATCATGTCGCATTACTTTATATTATTTTTTAAATGTTATAATCTATTAAAATATGTCATTTTTTATTTTATGGTACCGCTAATATATGTGCATCATTGTCATTATTATTTTTTTATTTCCATATCGTGCGACAATGCAATGCCTTAGTCGATTTTCATCTCATCGCAACCAACTCAAAAATTGTCCTTACAAGAAAATGGAAACTAAAAAGGGAACCTCAAGGAAAAAAATCAAGTATAACACCTCCTATTACTAACATATGAAAAATTGCATCTTATTTTGAGAAACCATCTCATCCTTCTCCAACACTATTAAGGGATAATTATTGTGTTTGAAATGAAACTCATAATGATTTCATTAATGATTTGATGATTGACGTTATCAATGATGATGACAATGAAATGCCTCCCCTTAAAGACATCCCATTGAATGAAGTTTAAATTACATCACTAAATGATTTATATAATTCCACCATGCAAAATACTAAGGGTACACCTATTTCTAATAGAAAGAGAAAGGTAAGAAAGTGGGACTTGGGAAGGAGTTTCATGTTAGAGTGGGTTTCTAAGTTTCTATTTATTGAGCTCGTTGAAAATTATAATAAATATAAACCTCCCAAAGAATAAAAATGTAACATTTGTAGCTAAAAATTGGTTAGATACAAGACAATACAACTTAAATATGATACTATTAATAAGCTTGTAGGAAAGATATATGAAAAGTAAATTGTAGACGAGTTTTAAAGAATGTTGCCAAATGGAAAACTACAGATTATTGTTTACATATTAGGTATGAAAAATAATTTGAGGATCACAAGATAGCTAAAAGAAAATTTTCATAGAATGGAGGGACAATTACATCTCAATTTAACAAACTCATTGAAAACAATCTTTTAGGTAAAAAGCAGTTCATAGCTATAAACTATTTTTCACATTCTAAAAAGAGGTCATCCTATAACATATTTTTATAAAATTAAGAAGATGATTTTTTATTTGTGTCCCACACTTTCCTCATTCTCACTGGTCTGAAATTAGTGGTTTGGATTTGGAAAAATATGTAGCTATGGTTGAGAAAGAAGACTTGAAAGAGAAAATTAAGTCTGCATGATATGTGTATTTTTATTGATGAGGTTACAACAGTAGATAATATTGCTTGGGTTTGTATGCATGTTTATATTGTTGAGAGTCATGTGAGAAAGCCTCACTTACTTTTTATTCACAAGACAAGAAATAATTCCAATGTTGAAAACCTTTGTGAATTGGTAATAAGAAGTTTGAAGGAGATTAATGGCATGGATGATTATTCAATTATAAAAAAATGGTATTTGTTAGGGTAGATGGAGAATATTTAATGCTAGGTCATCATAATGATATGTGTGTAAGACTCCAAACATCCCATTTCCCATATATGATTATCATTCATTGTATAGCTCATATAATGAATCTAGCATATAAAATAGTAAGAAAATTTAAACATGTAGCAAAAGTTGAAGAGATTTTTCGAGAGGTGCATGCTTATTTTTGTCGTAGTTCTAGAAGAAGGATTGAAAATGATCATAAACTATATAAATATTTGGACATTAGGTAAATCTCATGGTATCAGTGGTTCGTAGGGTGTACGATGACTATCAATCCTTATTAGGAGTAATGCTACGAATCACATGGAAGTGGATAAGGCTTGGGATTCGATACATTATTTGACTAATATATATATATTTTTGATGTTGTGTGGTATCCTTCCCATGTTAGATGAAATTCATCGTTTAATTAAACAATCTCAAAAAAATAACTATATATATTGTTGATTTTTCTATTTTTAGGAAATGTGTATTTTTGGAAATAGAATATGTGTTTCTCAATGAGACAAAATTTTTGGGTCCAAAGTATGAGAATTGGATAAATTTGATAAATATTGGAAATCCAAGTAGCTTTCTGAGCTTTAACTTGTTTGGAGAAGTATGTTCCTTTTTTACGGGGATATGAGATACCAATGCACTTCTTTCAAATAGTAACCAATAAGGTTGAGATGGTAAATGGCATAGGGACACTCTTTGATAACTTTGCATCATCAACAAGGGTAAGCTTAAGATAAATTGCAACTTCCTACTTGAAGTGACAAGGGAACATTTTAGTATGGATGTTTTACTTGAAGTGATGACTTTAGTAAATCCCACCTATTGGAATAGTTTCCAAAATGAAATATCTTTACAGGAAGATTGTTGTAGACACCTAAAATTCACTTACGTAATTTTAATACTAAAATTATACTAACTATCGTCTTTCTCTTCATTTTCATTATAATTAGTTTTTTCACGTTACTTAACTAAATTTGTCCTCTATTTTGGTCAATTAATGACACTTCATTAATTAACTATTCTTTATCCCATTTTGGATGCCAATTAACAACACTTTGTTAGTTATAATCCTCCTTCAATCAATTAATTAACTATTATTAGTTAATTAATCCTTTTTAACCTTGCATTTAATCAATAAACCTTCTTATTGGTTAAATCCCTCTATCAAATCCTCTAAATCATACCTATTTCCCTCTAAATCATATCTAAATAGCTTTCTAAGCTTATTCTATCCTATTAATTAATCCTAGTTGATTAATTAAATCATCTCTAACTCCCATGAGTTGTTAATCACTTGTTAATTCCTCTAATCAATCTTATTTCTTCTAAATCTACTTTATCCTTTATCCCACATGCACTAGTTTGCAAGCTTCTCCAAAATCCCTCCTACCTTCTTTCACACCTACACCACACTTTTGCTAGTGATTACTATAGGCATATTGATAAGAGCATTCTCCATTATTGGAATAGCTTCTTCATCTCTTGCATCCATTCTCTCATAGTTGAGTAGTAAGGGAAGATCCAAACATGGCCTTGTAGCCATTTCTTGGTGAGATCCTTTCTCACTTTGGAGACAAACATACAAATTTGATTTCTTATGATCTAAATAGGATCATACTTAATAGAATCATACATTACAAGAGTAGGAATGGTTTAGAATTGGATGTTTCATTCATTTTTATGCATTAGAGTAACTATTTCCTTTAATATTTTATAATTATGTTAATGGTAGATTATATTTGTTTTGAGACTAATTGGTTTTAGTTTCATTCTAATAGTAATAGTATAGAAAGTTTAGCATACATACAACTGCCACAAGATATTCACTACACTTTGATTCAATAGTTTTATAAGCTCATTGATATCAATGGAATGGATATTCCAAGTATGTTAAACAAGGAAAATTTGATTGTTCAATCCCATGAATTCTCCTCTAAAATGTTTGAGCAATTCAAATGTTTGGATAATCCCTTAGAGTGTGGAGCAATAACTCAACTATGGAAAAAATTAGGTTAAACACTATTTTATAGGAAACCATGACCAATTTTTTCACTTTGGTTGATTTATGTCAAATAATGATTTTGGGTTCAATTAAAGATGAGAAATTTTTCAGATCCTTGTACATTATAAATTGAAAATTAAGAAACAAGCTTGACAAAAATTTGGAAAACTATTTGAGAATTTACACATCACATTACGAAGTGAATAACTTTCCCTATGACATGGTTTTGGCAATATGGAAGTCGGTTACTAAAAGGAGAGGGCTTAATAAAATGCCAAAAATATAACATATGACCATGTTAGAGACAGGGATGGATCTATTACACCAATTGAATGTCAACAAAGTTAGAGAACTGGTCAAGAAAATGATAGAGATGATCCACCATCAATACATTGGAAGCTTCCATTCATGGATATGTGATATAGATGTTCATATAATATATTCAAATAATCAATACATTTTTCGATAATATTTTTTCCTTATTTGTATTTTTCAAAAAACACAATAGAATTATTAATTGATTTGTAGTCTTCTAAATGAAAACTTGAAATACATTGATTAAAAAAATACTTATGTTTCTCATACACCTACAAATCATTAACATAAAAGGTTTGTCTTGTGAACCACTATGTATTGAAATGAAAAATAATAATATTCCTCATTCAACTTGCTTGAGACATGTCTTGTATGAAACAAATTGAAAAGTGCAACAAATAGAACAATTTTCAAAATTAAATTACTCTTAATTACATCATCCTCTGCAACATGTTCCGCTCTTCATCTGTTGGAATTACAATTTTTTGTAAGTTAGAGTGAGTGGCATGTAATGTTTTTAGCATTCATAACTAAGAGTGGAGTTTCCTTTATTTTTGTATGCAAACTTACTAACAAGATTATCAATGGTTTAATGAAGACAAAAAAAATTGTCTCATATACCTTCTCAGGAATTTAGTTCTTATCTTACATCATTATTTCATTCATATTCTTTTAGAATGCATCCTTCTCAATGAAGTTGTGTGTTTCATTAAAAGGCATTGGCAACCCAATATTTGTGAGATATTAACATTTCCATGCATCTCCGTAACATTTTTCTACACTTATTCATCAATTCATGTGCTTTTCCTAACATCACAAACTTCTGAATGATAGATGATGCCTTTATTAAGGCATCAACCTAGTTTTGGATTCTTCTAGATGTCAATTTTGTGTCAATAAATTCGTAGATAGCTTCTAAAACTTCCTTTTTATATCCTCTCTTAAATCCATCAATTTTCTGCTATTAGTTACGTATATGTGGAGATTTTTAGAGATTTTTTCTAGATCATCTGTGATTTCAAACAATCTAATCAAATCATAAAAATTTGGTTTATTTCCCCAAACATTATCCCTCATATTAATCACTATCTTTTTTAAAATTTGGATAGTTTGGTGTTGGAATATTGTATTTCCTTTTGTGCTTTCACCAACTCTTTTTGCAATATTTCATTTTGTTTTCTCTCTTCCTTCTACAATATTTCCTTGAGTTTTCTCTCTTCCTCTAGGTTTTGTTCCCATTTTTTTGGCTTTTTATTTCTTTTCCTTCACATCCTCTTACAATTCACCCAGTCTTTATTCTAAACTATTATACTTACTTGTGGTTTCCTATAACTTCATCATCACTTCTACTAGTTCCACTTATTCTTGTTCATTTGTAGAATTGCAAACATATAGGCAGATGATTTATCCTCTTCTCCTACTCAATGGTCTTATTAACTCGTTGTTTTTCTATTTTCTTTCTCATTTTACGTGTATATCTCTAAATTTTTAATTTTATTATTCAAATTATTTTTCTCTCTCTCGTATTTAGAAATGGTGTGTATACCACATCATTGTTCCTTTTTGATACATTTATTTTGTCACAAGGTTTTATTTTGCTAAAATGCATTTGAAGGGTGGTTACTTCATAGTCACTACAAACCATTTGATCCTTTGGTTTTTCAACTTTGGGCACATCATACATGTACTCCATAGTATTTTTGTCTAGGTTATATGTAGTTAATACTCGATTGTGGCAGGATCTAAAGTTACATTAGCATGTAGCATTTGCTTCTTGTTTCTTTTATCTCTTTATGATTTGTGGGAAAACTCAATTTGGTAATCAAAACTTGAGGCTTGTGGAGGAATTAAAATCTTGAATGGAGGATTAATTGAAGTTTTGGTGTTCTTATCAGTCATATTGAAGCTAGGGATGAGTTCATCTGGACACATTCCTTTGATGGAGAGTATTCAGTGAAAACATGCTATCAAGTGTTGGTTGATGAGGTCCCAAATAGATTTGCATGGAGAAAATTTTGGTTCAAAGAACTCACACCTAAGTTTAACTAGTTCCTCTGGTAGGTCTTAAACAAGAGCATTCTTACAATTGATAATCTCATCAAAAGGGGTTCCACCATGCTAAATTGGTGTTATCTTTGTAAAAAGATAATGAGTCTATCCATCACCTTCTCTTACATTGTCTCATTGTTTTTTCCTTATGGAAGCTAATATTTGATAGATTTTTCATCACGTGGGATTTCCCAAATGATATTTTATGGGCTTAGGAACAATGTTAGCCACCTTTCAAACATGGTTTTCTTGTGAGGTTTTGGAAAATTATATTTCCACACACCATTTGGAGAATTTGGAAGGCCCATAATTCTCTTATTTTTAGGAATGTTAACAAGTCCATAAAGAGGCTTCTCAATGAAATCATAGTTGCAGCCAAGGAAAACATTTTAAGATTTAATCCTCCTAAGAATGTTAAATATCCCAAGGAGGAGGAAATATTTCTACAAGCCTCTAACATTGAAATTCAACAAGGCCAAATTATTTCTCCCAGCATTGACAAGACTCTTGTTTAGTGGATTCCCCCACATGAAGGTTGGTACAAGTTGAACTTTGATGGGGCCTCTAAACACAACCCGATTCTAAGTAGGGATGGGGGACTAATAAGAAACCATCAAGGACTCCCTATTTTTGCCTATGCAGGTTCAATGGGCATTCAATCAAACCATTATGTTGAGGCCCTTACCACTCTCTGGGAATCAAAACTACCAAGGACCTTAAAGTCAGCAATTTTTTCATTGAAGGGGAATCTCTTAATTTCATTAATAATCTAAATGGTTCCCAACCCCCTAGTTAGTACCATTAAGGACTTCATATTCGAAGATAATTTTTTATGCAAAAATTCTCTAACATAAACATTGAACATGTCTATAGAGAAGGGAATGGGCAGTGGATGCATTGGCCAATGAAGGGTCCTCATTAATAATAATAATTTAAAAATATAGTACAAGCTCGAGGAGACCTCTAGTGCTACAAAATCCATCATTAAAAATGAATCTGCAAGAACTTAATCTTTTAATCATTTTAAGGTTGTGGTCACGACACTGTAGAGGGATGTTCATGTGTACTTCCACCCTTCCATCCTATGCGAACTCATTATTCCAAATGGATAAATTTTTATTACTTTTTGAGCTCCATCCTTGACAGAAAGGTTTTTATTTTCATTTTTCACCTCACATGGTGGGGTTTGAAATCTATGAATTGTATCATTGTTTTTATGGCTAATCAATTCTTTTTTTTTGTCTAGGTATTTGATGTTGCATTTTTCAATTGCATCATGGGGGCCACCTTGCAAGGTTGAGCCTATTTATGACCCATCATGGAGAAATAATGCAAAGTTGTGGAAAGTTTTGAATGTTGGTGGCTTCACTGATTTCATGCAGCACATTAAGGACATGATGTCCATATCTCCTTGACTTTTGCTAGAAATTGGAAGGACATAGTCATCCATTTCAAAAACAAATATTTTACTATTACTGAAGAGATGATATCCTTCATTATGGGCATGAGCATGCATAGGATAATTTTTACAGGAACAAATTTGATAAAGAAGCCGAGGAGAAGCGTTTCCTAGTGGGCAACGAATCTCTATAAATTGGTAAGTCGGGAATCCTCTATTCCTCCATCCCCCTCCATTCAATGAGGTTGCTAAGATGGTTGTTCGTTATATCACTCTAGAAGGTTGATTTTTGACCCTACCTTTACACCATCTTGTCCTTTTAAATCACTTCAGGCATGCTGTCAAAGTTAGTTTCCCTCACTACATTTTGCATTCTCTTGAGAAATCTATTAAAGAGGTTCAAGACCACATGAGGGTACTCCCTTTGCACCAAGGAGTGATCTTCCTCCTTCATCACTTCTTTGTGGATGTGGTGATAAATGACCATGCCCCCTCTTTGGTCCCCATATTCCCCCTCCTCCACATCAATCAAAGATTCGTACTCAAAACCTTAAGATCTCGTGAGGCCTTTTTTGAACCCCCTGCCAAGAGAATTCTTTACAATTCTAAAGTTAAAGATGTTGTAGGAGATGAGAGTATGCTTGAAATTAGTCAGGCCATCCAAACCTCTAGCTCTTATTTGTCTACTCAAATTAAGTAGCAAGTTAAGACCCTTAACTAGATTGAAGAGAGTTTTGACACCATCATCAAAGAAGTCCTTGAAACTAACATTGCCCCATCTATTATCACTAACCTAGAGGAGAATATGAAAATCCTTTCCTCTCATCTCAGTGATTTGGAGGATAGGATTCTTCAAGTGGAAGATATGCAGTCCAATCATTTGGTTATTCATAGGGTGGTTTTGGATTATATCCAAACTAATGTTAAGCAGGTATGTGAGGCTTGTGGTATCCCTTAGTCAGCTTAGAATAATGATAAAATTAAAAATAAGGTTATCACTGAGAGAAGCCAAGACCCATAAATGAAAATGGTGGTCAATCTCTACAGAGCTTTGAAGATTGCACTCAAATTTTTCAACAAATCTTTGTCTTAGCTCTATTTTGTTGTTTTATTTCTATTTTGCTACTCTTTGTTTTACTTCTATTTTTTCATTATTATTGTGATGTTTGGTGATGTTAGTAGGGATCTTTGTAGGTAGTTGTCCCTTGCCTTGGTTTGTTTCATGCTTATCTAGATCATAGGATTTTTGGTTGGGGTGTGGTCCCCACATATCAAAAAACCACTTTGATGTTTTTGTAATATCTAGTTGTTGAGCCTTTTGTACTACAAGGTATGGTCCCTTCAAAACCATTTACCAATAGTAAAAATGAATTTTTGGTGAACTTTCCTATGGATTAGTAATTTCTTGAGGATTGGAACTACCTTCTATAATTAATTCCCTTGAGATAATGATATCCTATGTAAGAGTGACTATATATGTCCCTCTCTTTTTGGGTCCTTGTTGGGCAAAAAATTTTCTATATTGGCCTCTTTTTAATAATTTGTTGTTGTGGCACTTCCTGACAAATACTACTACCATCACTACCACCACCAATAGTAGTAATAGATTTTCTTCCAACTCCTCTTGGATTTTCAACCTAAGGATGTAACGTATACTAAGGATTTGACTTTAAAGAAAAATGCATTGAACTACCACTTCTTGTATGCAGTGGTCCTTTCTCCTAAAATACAAATCCTAACCTATCAAAAACTCATCTAAGATGTACCTTCAGTAGAAGAAGCTAAATGCCTTGTCTGTTGAACCCAAACCACCACTAGTAAAACCCATATTTTTTGGCTAAAATTTTCCTTGTAGTATATTTTTGTTTCATGATTTCATTAAGGATTAGTTTATATGAGTTATATCCCCTACATGGGATGTGTATTTCCACTTCTTCCTCATATTTTTATCATTACTAATTACCTCTATGGGATTTGCTTCATTCTACAAACTACTAAAAATACATCTTTTGGAATAGAATCATACTCTGAAATAGCTTTTGGATCACCTAAGACCCACCTCATAGACCAAAAGGTAGTTATTTTTGACATTTTCTAATTTTATCTCACAAAGAAACATCTAGATGCTTTGGCATATTTTAGAAGAGGAATTTTTAGCATCTTTTGCACAAAAATTATCATATATCTCGATTATCTTCTTTTCCCCTTTTCTTGGATGCAATCTTGAAATTTTTTTGACAACTCTTGAAAACTAGTTCCTTTCTCAATAAAAATTTCATCCATTACTTTTTTACCTCATCCCAAGAGTTCTTGTTTTTCAATTTTTCTAGTAGAGGTTTACTTTCATGTTGAATTTTAGTGGAAAAGTTCTTTTCACCACTACCCTTGTTTTAATCACCTCACATGTGAGAATCAACACCAAACTTAAAAATATTTAAAATTTCATGTGTTACAATGAATGATTTTCTCTTAAATGTGAACCCTCCACTTGAAAATGGTAAGGAAGGAAATATGATCCTCTTTTATTGAGTAACAAAATACATTTTAGATACTATTTTCATCTATTGTATATATTCCAAGGCAAAAACCCTTTTTCACATGTATTAGAAATTTTTAAGGTTGTACTCTTGATCCATAAAACCTTAGCACAATATATTCCTCCATGAAGTACCAATTAGCCAATTATATTTCTGATCCTAGTTGAATGCAATCTCTACAGGTCATAGGTAATCTAGGCATTCTATTTTTGTAATTTCTGATAAAGTGGAGCCCAAAAGTAGTCCACAAATTGATTATAGTCCCTTCCATTATCAAACATCCTTATCTTGGGGGTCCACTCAGTTAATGGAAGAAACACTTTTGGCTATCCCTTAACATCATTGTAGGCCTAAATTGTAAGCTTGTTTGTCACAAACTCATTTAGCAAACCATCATAGAAATTAATATCAAAAATAGGTTATGAACTAAAAGGTATTAGTGTAATAACCTTATTTGATTATTAAGAATTTGTATGCATATATTTTGCAATGTGCTCAAAAAATTATATACACATTATGTGGTACTGAAATGGATATTATATACCATTTCAAGGAGGGTTCCATCCACTTGTTCATCACTATCAAATCCAAGGAAAAATGCTAGCATAGAAATGGTATCCCTAACCCATAGTTTAAAGATCACAATTATATAAGGAGGCCTCCCTTTTGGTACCGTTCCATCATGTGTTATTTTTGTAAAAAGAATCAGTCATCTTTTTATTGGTATCATGATAATCATTATCAATTATTTATAGGTTTATGCATATGGTTCCTAATTCTTTACTTTCAAACCCCAACACATGGCTAATATTTTCCTCTGTAATGGACAACATTTCTTACTCGCACCACTTAAAACAATTACCTTTTTTCCATCGTAATTATGGGCATAGAGCATGACAAATTTAGGGTAGGGGAAAACCTTGTGGAACATCATGCATCCCAATCTAACCCCCATGTTATCTAACCTAGCATATTAATAGTATTATTTTCCTTATTCTCAGACATGTATCTAAATTTTGAGGCTCATTTATAAATTACATAATCATGAATATTATGATATTCATCAAGTAAAACCAAGGGTTTTAAGCAATATGCTTGGAATTTTAGATTCTAGAAATACTCAACCCTAAACCCTAATATTGAAAATTTTTAAATAAATTCATTATACAATTTACTTATAAAAATAATCAATATGAAAGATGATACTTACTCAAAAATGAATATTCCGAGTCTTTCATGACCGACAACTTATATAAATGTATTCATCCTTCATGTGTAATATGCCTTCTATAATACCATGGATGTTAAACATCACTTGCTACAATTAGCACATCATGATCACGTATTTCACTATAAATGTAAAATTTAGTCACTTTTCATATTTCATTTAGTGGATGACACTTGTCACTTCACTTAACATGTTCTAAATACTTACATTCAAAATTTGAGTGTGTCGACCTTCATCCTAGAATGGAGCCTACGTTGTTGATCCTCATATATCGAATGATGTTTAATATTTATTAATAATTTATTAAACATACATTTTCATCACTTCACAAATTTAAATTTTAATTGAATATTTGAGCATCTCGAGTATGGGTAAACAATATTAAAGCACATAGATTACATGGCTTCATCATGTTTTTCTGACTATTAGTGCATTAATGGACATCAATGTACATACCCGAGATACATGAGAATGTGAGATGAGGACACATGGCAAGATCCCATAACTAAAACTTCCACCTCACTATACAATATTAATGTATGAAGGTGTAGTAGTGTGGAAGCATGATTTCAACACATGACAGCATTCCTAACAATAATCTTCTAAAGCACATCACATTTTCTAGAGGGTATGGAGTATGAGGATGCGACGAATGTGATTGTACCACATGTGTATTCAATCACTTAGCATCTAAACTTAAGGGAGACATTAAATGCAAAATCAAAGTCATTAGTGTTAAACGTTTTCAAATCATGAGTTAGGTTGGGTGGTAAATATAGATGAACTTGATTACACCATGTGTGTAGTGAGTGAGTTAGCATCCTCAAATTTTTCCATTATATGTTATCAAAGAAAAAAATTATTGGATGGTTACACACCATTAAAGCTTCTTGATTATGAAGTAAAAGATTAAAAATTTTCAAGAACAATCACATGAAAAATAGAGAGAAAATAACTAGAGATTTAAAAGTAATCTATTGCACCAAAAAACTACAAACATGAAGCCAATGAACGATTAACTCAGAGAATAAAAGAGAGAAGAGAAAGGAGTTTGAACAAGGTATTCACATAATATTTTCTCAATTTTTTATTGTTATGGTGTTAAAAACTTGAAGTAATAATGAACTTCATTCAAGATAAAGGTAGTAGAAAGTTAGAAACCATAAAATAGACAATTTTAAGGAAAAACTCTGTCAAAATGGCCTTTGTAATCAAATATAATCATTACACTAAGTTCCTAGGAAACATGTTGAAGAACTATGGTGACAAATTTTGGGAGATTGAAAATGTGGTCGAGGGTCCCCTTCCATCCGATAGTGATGATGATTCAAATGATTACTTGGAATATTTGAAGGCTATTAATAATTCTAGCCTTCATATTGTTATTCTCATGCCCAAATCTTTTCCATGTCATGATTAGCTTACTAGATCCTCAACAATTGTTTGTTTGATAAAGCACAGCTAAAAACAATGATGACTAGGAACTTGTTAGCTAAAGTTGTAGGAGATGCATACCAAGAAATGTACAAGATCCTAGCTCCAGACTATAGTTATACATAGGAAGCATACAAGGCATGGCTTGATAGGGTCAAAGTTTATGGATATAATCCATGAATGGGAAGTAGAAGGAGTCCATTTAACTCAAAAGGAAGAAATGAAGTATACAATTATTTCATTTAGAAAGGGAATAAGAGTGGAAATGATCCTTTTGAATCACTTATATGGTAAGGAAAATGATATTCATGTTGATAAATAATGGGTCTCATTGCTGACCCACATTCTAGAAGGGTAAAAACTTGATTTCAAAAAGATTGTAGCATATGAGTTGAGGGAGTCTTCTCATAGATTTAGAGTAGGAACTTCAGGTTTTTATATGACATCCTAATTACTTGACAATGTTTGTGTTGTCATGAAATTCAATAATGAACTTCTTCCCAATTGGAACCCTCTATCACCTCAACCAATCTATGTGTCATTTCATAAGCTTTTCAAACACAATTATACAAAGTTTTTGTGGGAGGTGTGTGACATTTTCTACCCTACTATTTATAAATTTTTGTATGATAGGAAGATTCCAAGAATGCTTGATCATATCAAAAATCATATCATGCTTATTTATGCATATTGTTTGTATCCACAAGGAGCCTTGATCATGGTTGATGGTTTCCTCACTGGATCATGTAAACTCCCATTGCACATACCTAATGACATTACCACCATGGAAGTGGTAGATCAATATGTCCATGGAGTAGGAGGATGGATAAAAATAAAAATTCAAAATCTAAATCCATTTTTTCCCATTTAGGATTGATAGAGATTACTTCCAATCCTTTCCTTAGCTTGTGGAGTTATCAAGGGAGTGGTCTCATTTTGTGTTGGGTCCCAAATCCAACATCAAGGGTTAGGACCCACATAGTAATGTGGAATCTCATTTTTTATAACTAAGAGGGAGAATTAATAATATATACAAGAATGGATATCATATAGATGGTGATATCCACCCTACCCTTGTGATGAACAAGAGATGAGGGAGAAATTGAGAATGAGAAAGGAGAAGCAAAACGATAAGGTTAATAAAGAAACAACTTCACCCCATTTTCAAAGGCATATTTTAGGGGTTATTCTATCACTTACTTCAAAGCCCCATCATTAGGGGTTTCAATTGGTTCTATCATCCAATCCTCCCATCCATCAGTTCAATTAGTCTAATATTTAGAATAAGGAAAGGGAAAGCCCCAATTGGATATTCCACCATTTCTCCTCTAATACCACAAGTAGCAACTTCTTCCAGATATTTTCCACTTTTATATTCTTTGTCTCTACAAATATCAGGTATTCTTAGGTATTCAACTATTTCTTTTAGTTCTTCCAAAAATAATGTATCTACTGAATCAATGTTAGTGCAAGAATTTGATATACAAGCTTCAGGCATAGTTGACTATCCCTCTAATCCTAAGGATGAGCTTTCCAATTTTTCCACAATTTCCCTCACAACTTATTCCCCTTATTCTACAATTTCCCTCACACATTTTTCTCCTTATTCTACCATTTTCCTCACACCTTCTTCCCCTTACTATACTATTTCCCTCATAGAGTCTAAAACGAGGTGTCAACTTATCTTGTGATATTCCCTTGCCATCAATGACGAGGGATGATTATAGAGTCAAGGAAAGTTATATCTCCCATCTTGGGGTCATCATTGTTTCCTTCTCAATCATCTTTCTCTTTTTTTTAGAACACCTTCCTCATCCAAGAGGAAGAAGCCTCAATCTTTCATTGAACTACTTACAATAGAGGAAGAGCCTTCCTAAACTCTGTTGAACCTTTCCTAATCTTTTATCCTCTTTTACCTTCCTTTTCTTACACTTCCATTAGTCTCCCTTACATAGTTCTCATCCAAATCCTTCCTCTTAGGATCCTCCTTAGGGTGTTATTATGGTTAGTGATCAATAAATAAGAGATGCATGGATGTAGAAGTAAATAATGATGCCTATAACTCATCTTGAATACCAACCACCACCTCTATGATCTATTTTTTTATGGGGTGAGTTAAAAGTTTAAGAAGTGATAACTCATCATGTGAGGTTTTTAGGCCATCCATATACTATAAGGACATAGAAATACCTCCTCTCAATAAGGCCAAAACAAATTAATATCATGGTTGATCCTTGCAGGTAGATCTAAAACAATTTTAAAACTTTACATGAGGTAACTAAGGCCTCTTCCCTACAGATGAAAGAGGAATCCATCCAATAGTATGGAAAAATAACCATTCCTCTGGCATTTATCAATGAAGTGAAATTGAATTTAGAATAATTATTTAATAATTGCATCAAGTTGTAATTTTGAGAGGAAAGGGAGACCAACTCCAACATTTTTGAACTCTTTTATTTAAGGTTTAAACAATGTAAATGCCAAGGTAAATGCATTAATTGATATGGTTAGGGGAAATTTCTTGCAAGGTATGTGCTCTCAGATGAAAAGAGAATCCTTCAAATAGTATGGAAAAATAACCATTCCTCTGGCATTGATCAATGAAGTGAAATTGAATTTAGAATAATTATTTAATAATTGCATCACAGTTGCAAGTTTGAGAGAAAAGGAGACCAACTCCAACATTTTTAAACTCTTTTATTTAGGTTTAGACAATGTAAATGCATTAATTGATACAGTTTAGGGGAATTTCTTGCCAAATGTAGCTTTGATGAATTTATCTAAGCTAGTAATGATAGAGGACTTGATTTCCAAGTCTAGGAATAAAGCAAATGATGCATTATCCTTGTTAAAAATAACTATTACACAATTAGATGCATTCTACAATAAAATAACTCATATTTTGGCTGAAGTTGGAATTCCTACAATGGTTGAAAAATCTAGGAATCTATCTCAATAGCTCAACTCTCCACTATCCTTCAACAAACCATACAAAGATTCTTATAAAAATAAAGGCACAATATTTAGGGAACATTGGGGCACATCAAATAATTTTGGATGCCTCCAAAAGGATAGAGAGCTCAATTAATTTTTATCCCAAATTAACCCCCCTAGATTAATTTGGATCATAACTCATGTAAAATGGCCTTAGCCATTTAAATAAGTTGGAAGACATTCAAAACACCCATCAAATATAACCAATCCAAAAATTTCAAAATTACCAACCATCTACCATTTAAATATTTAAAATTCCATCCAAATGGAAAGGCCACATGGCATGAATCTAGGATTTCTCATGGCAATGGGCTCCTATGGACTCCAAGTCCCAAGAATAAATGGCAGAGGATAAAGAGTGTCAGGTTCGGGAGAGGATCAAGAAATCAACATGGCCACGTGGTGGGTTAGGAAGTGGGAACATGGTGAGGATCAGAGTGGATGAAGGGTTGAACATGTCTTCATTCCGTGAACTTAAAAGTGATGTGCTTCAAAGGGACATAAGCCAATGTGAGAAGCTATAATTCATGAAATTTTCAGGTTCACGACGGGAAAATTATTTAAGTTTTGACATTCTGAATGCAAATAATTTCCCATAACCCACAACCAACCAAAAGGATGGCATGTGGAGGAATGCAGAGAAAAATGTAGATGCACACGTGTGTAGGGAAATCTCAATGACCAATCAGATGATGCCATATGTCACATTCTTATGCACCCCAACATGTAAAAATTCAAATGGCCATAACTTTCTCTCCTCTATTCCAAATCTCACAAAATTGGTATTGTTGGAAAGGTCTTGTCAATCCCTTCAATTTTTCATCATCAAAATCAAAAATTGATGGCATTTGGTTATAGAAAAGGTAAAGTACAGCTATGGGATTAAAAATAAAGTTCCACACTCCCAACCACCAAATTTAATGGAAAATGATGCTCCTACTCCATTTCCAAGACAAAAGACATGCATGAATGGTCTTATATGGGTTACCATCATCATTTTTCAAGGATTTAATGAATTTTTGAGGTTGCATCTGAATGCATGTTTGAGGGGAAAGGCATATATTTATTTAATGGTAGGATTTAATGAGATCCGTTTCCCTCTCTTTTCCCTCATCTCTCTCTCTCTCTTCATTCTTCTATATATTGTAAAAAATTTATCTTTTCAAAGGGTGGATCCTCTCATTTTGTAAAGGCACCATGTCAAAATGGTTACAGGGGTAGATATGAGTTATAGACCCTCATTTTAGCCATCTAATGTGTGTTTTCTTTCCTTCATCTACTTCCTTATAATGGATTGTGCATATAGTAATAAAATATGTTTTGTGGTTATTATTTTCCTATATCATTTTACTTACATTCTTGCCTCTCTTGTGCAAATTGTGGTATGTTGCATCTCTCTCACACTTGAAGGTTCCATTATTGTCGTGTTTTGTGTAAAAATGGAGGGTTAAATGTTTTTTAGATTATGGCCCTTATGTTTTCCCTCTATTTTCCCATTTTACCCCATTTTCCATCATTGAGAATATTTTATCCCCCTTTCTCTTTTTTATCACCACCTTTATCTTAGAATTTCCCTTATGCATCTCCTTCTAACCTTGTCCCCTTGGAATGTGTAGATTAGGATTAGATAGCCTTATTTTCATCTTTAGGAGTATTTTATCATTAGGAGTACATAGAGGAACCATAATTCTCTAGAGGTGTGTCTCAAGATATAAGTTCCACAACTTGGAGATAGTCCTATGTTGCCTCAAAATCCTAGGTTTCCCATTTCTTAGGGAAGGGTATAATTTTGAGTTTTAATAGTTTTGGCAATAACTGGTGGGACTAAGATTGAAGTGCTCTATAAATTTATACCAATAATCTTGATGTGTTCTTTTTGTATCCATCCTTTGGAGACATTTCCCAATACATCTGGAAAATCCATTGATTCAAACAACTCATTTTCTCAAGTTTCAAACCTTTTCCTCCATTCTCTCATTCATTTCAATGCCCCATTTTCTCATGGATCTTCAAATATCTATTCATTTCTTCCATTTAAACTCTATCCCCATCCATTCACATCAATGGGATGATATCCCTTAAAAACTTGCCTCTCATCCATGGAAATGGAGATCAATCTCTTATTGATCATATTCAATATATAGCAAACCATTGTACCATTCACAACATCAGAGAAGAAAATATTTTCCTTAGACTTCTTGTTTCATCATTCAAAGGCAAAGAAAATATTAGTTCAATAGTTTGGCTTCATAATCCATTTTCACATGGGATCATTTGGGAGAACAATTGGACAATTGGTTCAAGGAGACTGTAGATGTTATTTCTCTCATGGAACACCTCAACAAAGTACAATAGGCTCCAATGGATTTTATCTCTAATTTCAACATCATATTTACAAGGACTTGGCATAGAATTCCTAAATATTTACACCCTCACAAGTTATGGCATTCTTTTATTATTTAAGGTCCTTTGATGTGTGATTTACCTATATTAATTCAGTCCCTAGGAGGTGGGAGTCTTCCTCAATATTTTTCATTGCATCACAAGTGAGAAGCTCATTCAAGCTAAAAAAGAAAATCGATCTCCATTTTTCCCTCACCATCTCAAATTTTTCCTTCCCTTTGTGCAAAGAATGAAAAATCCATTGTTCCTTTCCAAAATCAGGAAGGTCATTTTCTTGCTTGTGTTTCTTTTGGTGCTCCACAAGTTTATCATTCCCAAAGCACTCCTTATGATTTTAAAAATTCCCTCCCATCTCCACCCAACAAATTACCCAGCTTTCTTAAACCTTCCACTAATGATTTTAGAAGTTGTGGTATCTAAAATACTTCCCCCATGCTCTACCCAACAATCACTAACCAAAATTATCCTACAATGTTAAAGTAGAGAATGAATCTTTATATTTCCATGGAGAGAAGGAGTAACCATGCAACACTCCAAATAGTAATTTTCTATCCAAAATCATGCAGGTTGTTCTAGAGAGGGTAGCTCAATCGAGAAAAGATCATGTTTTGGAGGATCATTTGGCTTTTCCAATTAATCAAATAAAATTTCTTAAGAACCAACCATATTTTCCCAATCATGCAAAAAATTAGCATCCCCTTGGTTATTCCTCTTCCCAAACCAATCCCATTAAGGATTGCAATCTCATATTAGTTAAGGACTAATATAATTTAGATAGGGAGGATGAGAATGTAAAAACCATGTAAAAAAGGAGTTGAACATCAAAAACAAATTAGGCAAATGAAGAAAAGGAGTAGCGTTTTGCAAATAGAGGAGAAGAGAAAGTGTTTTAAAACACTAGTGTCATCCAAGAAAGAGAGGAAGAAGGGATTCCAAGTGAGCAAGATGTTACAACTGAATGAAATGATCCTCATTGTTATGTATGTTTGGAACTTGCTACAATTTTGGATGATTGTAGTTATACACCAAGAGCATCATTAGTCTTTGCAATGAACCATGAAGGGCCTTAATATTTTAAGGAGGATCAATTTGAGATCTCTAGCTTCTTATTTGAGAAAGTAGAGCATGAGAATAAATGGATGGAAATATGGATTTTGGTGTAAAAGAAAACAACATCAAGCCCAAATAAGCTTGGAGACATCCACCATCAAGAGGAAATAAAATAATATGGGAAAACTCAAAGGATCAAGCCTTGCCCAATTAGATATTTGGCTAATTTAGAGCCAACAAAAGAGTTGTCACCAGTCATTCTCACTTCAAATCATGAGGATGAACATCGAGCACCATAGGTCACCTACAACATGTCTAATAAAATGCATATTAGATTGATGAAGTATGTATGTTGTTTTTAGCTAATACTTTGGGAAATCGGTGGAAAACCAATTACAAGGTAGTTTTCCACTCTCATTAAAGGCCAAGCCCATTGTCAAATTAATTACATGGTAGCATTTTGTAAGGAGAGGAACATATTTCTCTCATCCTATTGTAGGTTTTATTTAGCTTCCTCTGTTTATGTTAGGGTAGAATAGGTAGGTTTTTTTCAATAAAATAATTGATTGTACACAATCTACATGCTTCATTTGGGGCATGTATGATTTTCCATTTTGTACATAGATTTTATCCTTGTTTTTTTGTATAGTCCATGTTAGAGCAAATTCCTTTGAAGAAAATCAGATATGGGGAAGTTTTCATATGCTTATTCTTTAACCCCAAAAGATTAGTTTAGTTTAGAGCCCTCGCTTCCTATTCCTTAGTTAAAAACTTTAGTCTTTGGGAAAATTTGCAAATTTCATTCAAAAACACCCAAGAAATTGGCTTTAAGAGAAGACCAAGGAAGCTCTCATTCATCTCCAATCCTAAACACGTTTTATGGTGGAATCAGATAGTTAGAGCAGCTTCTAAGTCCTATTCGAGCTCCACATATCAATTTAGGTTGTCTTCAAATTGATTCTAAGTATAGCAATGATTTATATGGTTCAAGGGTGATATTTTCATGTTTTGATTAGTTTTTCAATGTTTTCCAAGCTCGAATCCATGCCTAATGGATTTCATAAGGCCACTGATCTCAATCTAGCAAGAAAATTACCCCTAAAGATTGCCAAAAGTTTATCCCAAATTATCTCCCCTGGATTAGGTTAGATAACTCATTTAAAATGGACTTATCCATTTAAATAAGTCGCAAGACATTCAAAATGCATGTGAAATTTAACCGCTCCAAACATTTCAAAACCCACCAACGGTCTACCATTTAAACATTTAAAATACATGTAAAATAGCAAGACAATGTGGCATGATTCTAGGCTTTCTCATGGCAATGGGCTCCTGCGGACTCCAAATCCCCAAAATAAATAGTGGATGATAAAGGGCATTGGGTCCAAGCAAGGGTCAGGAAGTCAACATGGACATGCAACAGGTTAGGAATCGGGCACGTGGCAAGTATCAAAATGGCCAAATGGTGAATAAGTATCACCATTCTAGCAAACTTCAAAGCAATTGGCTTTGGTGGACATGTTATCCCATTTTTTAGCTGATTGAGAAAATGGAGATAACTGATCAAACTTTCATGTTGATGAACCTATTAAAATTCATTTTTCAGTCCAAGTGTTTCCTTGAAAATGTATTTTTCTCACTTTTTCATATTTCGTGTTTTTCCTAGCATATTACATGTTTTCTAAAAAAATGTTTCCCGCATCTAAAAAATCAACACACTACAATATTTCATGTTTTAGGTTCTAATTTCATCGAACATCTCTCCTAGAAAACACATGCATCATGTCATGTATTTTCTAAACCCAAAACATTGTAGTATGTCAGGATTTTACGTTTTCAAACATTAGAACATGGTTAACAATATACATTTCATGTGTTGATTATTTCCCAACCCAAAATCTGAATTTCTTTGGGGCTTCAACATATCAGGTTTTCAAGACCCGATTGCACTTTTGCATGACGTGTCATGTGTAGTCAATCTCCTCCCCCAAGACAACACATAAAATGCTAGGATAGAGTTGGTGGACCACACATGTCACTTACGTGTAATTAATGTTATTTTATTTATAAATAGGTAGGATTTCCATGTCATTTATACCATTATACTTCCTCTGCAATTTGGATTTCCCTCCTACTTTCACACTCCAAAATCCTTATTGGCATGTTTTTGGCATTTTCGATTGATTTTCTTTTATTTTAAAGTTATGGTTCTTCTTTGGGTGAATTTTTCTCCTTCTTGTTGATTCACATTTTAACTTTGAGTAGTTTTTCCTTATTTTAAATTGATTGAGAAGTGTTTATAACTCCTATTGGTTTTCCTTTCACTCCTCATTTTTCTCCCAACTTTCTTTGAAATTTATGTGTTACCTTGATAAGTATGTCCCCATAAAGCTTTTAAATATTTTGACCTACTTATTATGGTAAAGTTTTCTCAAGAAATAGGTTGGAAGAATTCACTTAATGATTTCTAATTCAAAATAGAATTTCAGGTTTTTCCTTGCTAAACAAGTCACTTTCTCAACAAGTGTGTCAAAAATATTTCATTTCCAAACAAGGCTAGATCTCACCAACATTTCGATTTTTCATCGTTATCGGAAAGACCTATTCTCCTCTCGGTTTTTCGGGACTCTTATAGTTCCAAAAAGTTATGTTTTCTATAGCCTTTCAAGTTTTGAGATGTGTAAAGCAAGGTCAACAATTTGACAAAGGTGTCGATTTTCAAGCTACTAAATACGGTCAAAACCTAACAGTTTATTGGACTTTCTAAGGTTCTTTGTAAGGGTTAAATCCTTGACTTCTCCCTCAAATTTTCAAATTTTTGTAGACCATTTTCTCCAAATTCTTCACATCTGAATCAAGAAAAGGCAAGGGGAAAAATGACTCATCTAAAGAAATGGATTACAAGTATCAAGGGGTCATACCTCCCTCCAATATTGATTCCAATATCGATATTAGAGACACGGGGTTAGGACATATTGATGAGAGAGGATTTTGGAGAAGAGTGTTACGTTCTTCTCAGAATTCCTAGATTAAATATATCTATAATAGCGGATTACCTCTCAATGTGTCATGTCCAATCTCTCGCTCAATGTCCATATTTCATCCTTGAGTGTGCCAATCATTATGACTCAAATATGAGGTCTTTTCAAAATCAAGCTTGTGAAGTAGTAGTTAGGTTGGACACTAACTACTTTGATGATCTTATCAAGCTCCCTAATTTCACTACATATGTCAAGAAAGACCCTAAAATGGCTTAACAAGCTTGGGATGCAAGTCTAGATGATTGTGTCAAACATGTTAACAAAAATACTTGTTAAATCCTAATCCTTTTGTGTCAATATTTCCTAAGACCATTCCCAAAAGTGACTTCATTTTATAAATCAGTGATATTATCACACTTCTAAGAAGATTGTTTGGACTTCCTGAAGCAAGAGAATTTTAGGGATGGATGTACCAATTCCTCACCATTATAAAGAAAAATGAGCAATTCTTCGATTGGGGTACTTTCATTAATGACACCATTGACATCCAAATGAAAGAGGTTGTAATTACATGAAAATTCTACATGACCTTGAAGATATTTGGGCTGATTTCAGAGATGAAATAGAAATTTGAAGGAAGGATGATAATAGGATAACTTTGGATGAGATAGTAACTCTCAATCTTGTTGATATTCCCGAAAGAGAAGTTGACAATGGAAATATCTAAGACTCTATATATGAACAAATGGATAGTGAAAAATTGCAATTTCCTCCAATCAACTAGTTAGTTAAGGAATCTACATCCATTAAGGGCATATCTTGACAAATCCTCCTTCGGAAAAACACATGGTTGTATTCATGGGGCAATCAGCCTAGAGATCCCTAGTTCCCAAAGCTATCAGTCACTTTTGCATCGAGAGGTTGGTCCCTCTCATGAGGAAATAGATAAGAGTGATGGTTCTACAAATAATTGAAGTTTAAGCTCTTTAGCAAAGTGGAACCAAGGCACCTCTTCTTCATCTACTATTCCCACTTTGTTTGGTGTGGTGATTGAATCCCCTTCCCCTCATCATATGAAGGAAACACCAGTGGGCATCGTGGTTACCTAGTATGTTACCTATTTTACCCCCTCATCACTCACCCATTCCCCTTTGTTACCCAACACCCTTATGTAATTATTTCAATCCCATCCCATCCTTGTGTTTCCTCTCCTCACCTTTCCTATTCCCCTCCACATTCTACCTTACAAATCTCATCGGTCTTAACATCTCTTTCTCTTTCTCCCTCTTCTTCACCTTCATCTCCTCTCATGTCACTCATAGCTAACGTCTTCTTGTCCCTCTCCCCTATTTTGATGGGAATAGGCATAACTCTAGGATCTCCTCATGTGACCCAATTTCCTTCTTATTGGTTTGTCATTTCTCCATGCCTTCTTCCCCTCCTACATCTTTTGTCATTATCACTTTGCCATTATTTATACTTCTCTATCCTCGGTAACCACCTTTCTCACTCCCCCTAATAACATTTTTATGATTATTTCCCCTCCTAAACAAGTACCATCTTCCTTCATTCCATCTTGGATGGTTAGCCAAACCCACGAAAAGGAATACAATCATTCTTTCTAAGGATTTTGATTTCATTTCATTTAAACTTGCACCCTCTTGTTCATCCAAGAAACCAAAGACTATTTCCAATATCACTTTTTATGAATCCGGTCAAAGGTTTACTAAAATCATTGTACTTATTATTGATAAGACCAATGAGTATATTATGGCCTCAAATTATCATATCACTAAAGTAGCACTTGAGAAGTTTACCACCGAAGGTGTACGAAGTATGTGTAAGTAGTCATGGGAACCTATTCAAAAATCTCAAGGAAACCAAAGCTTCAAAAGAGGAGCTAAAGGAAAAAGTTGAACAATTGATAGTATTTTTGTTCAAACTCTCCAAGCCCACACAGATCCAATCCCATCTCCTACTCCAATCCATTTCGATTTCTCCTCCATTCCCAAAATGGAAAATATTGGTCAACATGGTAGAGAAGTGGATGCCTGGATACAATGTCTTTGTACTCAAGGGAAAAGGATAATCAAGGACGTTGTAGACACCTACATAGACATTGAGAAGGAAAGACTGGATGTTGATAAGATTAAAATTGAACTCTTGGATGAGTGTGGCAATTGGAAATTGATGTTAGAAGTTCTAAGTGAGATTAATAAGGTTATTTCTAACATCCTTCTTGAAAAGGGAGCCATCAAGGATAGGGAAAAACATTTTAAGTTCTGAAAATCCATTAACTTTCTAGTCAAAATCCTTCAAGAAGCTTGTGAAAAGCTTCAATAGGCCAAAGAGGATGCGGTTGATGCCACCAATGATATTGATGAGGAACTATCCAAGCTCATTAAGGATGTCTTGGATGATGGATTGAATATATTACATGTTCATGATCTCTTCAAAAGTTCCAAATCCTAGTTGAAAAAAATCTTCACCAAGAATATTTTTGCTTGGGAGCCATTGACAAGTTAATCTTATGTGAGAATGTCCTAAGAAATTTTTCTAAATTCATCAAGAAGTATCAGAAGATCCTAGGAAGCATGGGCAATGTTTTTGAAACTTGTGATGTCCTAAACCAATACTCATGTGGACCATATGAGAAAGAAACGTAAGAGATGATCCAGAAGTTCCAGGAATTTTGTTAGAAGCAAGATGAACTTGAGGAGGAAAAGGAAAAATCCAATTGATGGCTTGATCTTGTCATTTTATTTTTGCATCGACATGTCAATTTTTGTGATGTTGAAACATATTTTGGATTTGCAAGTTGACTAGGTCATTTTGTGAGAACCATTCAAATGGACTATTAATGTGTATTTTCTATTTTTAGCATGCAATCCAAACTATTTCCCCCTTTTCTCTCCTCCCCTTCTCTATAAATGTAAAATGTTGTGGCATTATTAGGGGTTTGATATTTTGCAATGGTATATTAGATCTCGAGTTGAAAAGAGAGTAAAAACTTTATTTTTTCAACTTTTACATTGAAGAATATAATAAGTATATTACAAACTTGTTTTGGTATTATTTTCTAGTTTTAAGGTATTATTCTTATTTTCAATGTGTTATATGATTATTTAATTTCAAGCATCTAGTTTATTGTACCTTCAAAGACTTGATTACTATTTTATCTCACATGTTACTATCTTTGATCTCTCCATTTTCCAAGGAGAAAACACGCTTCTCTTTTTCTCTTTCCAAACTTCTTATTCTCAACATGTACCTTTATTCCCCCCTTTCTGTCTTTCTTCCTTTCTATTTAATAAATAAATCTACTGGGATGAGATCCCTACTCCAAATGGTTAGACTAGTGTTAATATTGTAAGTATTCCTTGGTGTTTTTAGAATAGTAATAAACAGGGCACTTCCCTTTGTTCGAGGAGGGACTTGGTCTCATGTACTATGGTTGAACATCATTATTTTTCCTCAATAAAATATCCAACCAACAAGACATAATCCCATAGAATAAGCCAAAATTCATGAAAAATTTTGGTACATGGTGGGGAAAAGTATTTAAGCAATCGACATGCTTAATGCAATTGATTTCTTGTACCCTACAACCAATCGTAGAGGGTGACACATGAGGACATGGAGATTAAACACATAGATACACACATTGGTAGGGAAACTTAGTGACCAATCATATTATGCCACATGTCACATTCATGTGCATCTTGACATGTAAAAACTCAAATGGCCATAACTTTTAGTCCTCTACTCCAAATATTGCAAAATTGGTACTATTGGAAAGGTCTACTCAAACCCTTCAATTTAACATCATCAAAATTAGAAATTGATGGTATTTGGTGGGAGAAAAATGGAAATAATAGTTATGGAAATAAAAATGAATTTAGAAACTCCTAACCACCATATTTAATGTAAAATTATGCTCCTGCTCCATTTACAGACAAAAGACATGTGGGAATGGTCTTGCATGGGTTCCCATCATGTTTTTAAGGTATTTAATGAGTTTTTTTGTGGTTGTTGTTATCCATATTTTACCCCCATGTCAAATATTAGATCAACCACGACTCCTACAAAAGAGGAAATAGAGTCAAAAGGCGGACAAAAAAGGCTTCAAAATTGGCTAAGTATAAAGGTGTAAGCAGAGAATGCCAAGTGTCAGTATGGCACTAATTCAAGGGGTGAATAGAGAAAATGTTTCTAAATGAGCCCCAGACTATCGTGTGTCCCAAGGGAAAGCTGACCATTAGGGAAAAATTTGGTTCTTTGCCCTTGTTATCTCAAAAGTGGTAAAATTTGTAAAATGGCCCGCAACTCGCCAAGGAAAAATTTAGCATTTGGGCCCGAGTCAAAGCCAAGTGGGGAATCCAAGGAAAGGGAAAAGATAAATTGTGAACCCATAAGCCCAATTTTTGTTCCAATCTGGTTGCTACATTTCCCATATCAAAATGGGACCCATTTTTCAATTTGTTTTCCACACTCCCGTACATTTAACCCGATACAAAATTTGAAGGGCATATCTTTCGACTCAGGGCTTGAAATATTGCAAATCTGATGTCATTGGAAATATATCGGCCCCACCTACACCATGGAGGTCTGACACTTTACTTTTGAGGAGGTTAGGTAAAGGAAAATGGAGAAAATTCTTCAAGACTTCAATGCAGATCCATCTATCTCAATAGCCAGATTAGATTTGATCTATTTCTATTGTTTCCTCTTCTTTCAAGGTGCCAAATCAAGGAATCATGTAGTAAAGATGGATTTGGGGCATATTTTATCATAAGCATTAATAGCAGTGGTTGATCTTCAACCCACTTTTCCCGCTTCCCTCTCTCTTTCTTCTCTCTGATCAAATCTATAAATACAAAGGGGATTCATTGTAAAGGGTTGTTCATTCTTCTTCCCTACCCCCCTCTCTCTTTCTTCTCTAGGGTTGAATGTGGAGTTTAAGTCTCCTCCCTTGGCTTTGTAATGGAATTTTCTTTCCTCTTTCCCATTAATGGTGTACTATGTGAACTCTTGGAGCAATAAAATTTATTTTCGTGATGTGTTTTGTCCATCCTTTGCTCATTTTGTTGTCTCTTCTCGCCTCTCACCATTACAAGGTATATTGTGCATATCTCTGATGTCCATTATAGGTTTTGGGAGCTGTGTTTAAGGGGTTTGAAATGGTGTTATGTGTGAACTTTATCCTTGGTCTATGATGCATCTGTCCATCCTCTCCATTTCTCACCTCTCTCCATTTCAGGCAGTTGGGTTTGTGATCAGCAGTTCCCTTTTCTTGGTGCTATCACCTCTATAGTGTAGGATTTCTTTATTTTCATGCTCTCTCTCTCCTTGGTCCCTTGGAATTGTTATATTAGGAGTATATAGTTGCATTTCCTTCCTTAGAAGTAGTTTAGTGCTAGGATTAGGAAGAGGAACCAACCTTCTCTGGAGGATCATTCCCATTTGCAAGTCCCGCAGCTTGGGAATGATCCAATGTTATGCAAATCACACCAAATGACCATGCCTTAGAAAAGCATATCCATAACTCATTTGGGGGTGTTGTGATTTTGCACTAACATTTGCATTGGGAATGTGAGTTAAGAGAAAGGAAGATATTTTCATTAATGACAAGATCAAATCCGATCTCTTTCCCTCTCTTTTCCCTCTTCTCTCTCTCTCTCCCATTCTCATTATATATTGTAAAGTGATGATAATTTCAAAGGATGGGTCTTTATAATGAACTATGCATATTTCAAGTAATAAAATCTATTTTTTTGTGATTAATTTCCATAGCTCATTTTACTTACATTCTTACCTCTCTTGTGCATTTGTGGTGTGTTGTTCATCTCTCTCTCTCTCTCTCTCTCTCTCTCTCTCTCTCTCTCTCTCTCTCTCTCTCTCTCTCTCTCTCTCTCTCTCTCTCTCTCTCTCTCTCTCTCTCTCTCTCAATTGTAGGTTCCATTATTGTTGTGTTTTATGTGAAAATGGAGACTTAAATATTGTTTTGGATTGTGGCACATCTTTCTTCCCTCTCTTTCCCTATTTTCCTTTGTTGAGAGTGTTTCATCCCCCTTTCTCTAATGTTATCACCACCTTTATCTTAGGATTTCCCTTATGAAAATATTTCTAAACCTGGTCCTTGGAATGTGTATATTAGGATTAGATAGACTTGTTTTCAGATTTAGGAGTAGTTTAGAATTAGGAGTAGGTAGACAAACCATCCTTCTCTAGGGTTTGTCTCATGTAATCCCACAACTTTTAGGGTACCCCATGTTTCCTCAAAATTTTTCCCATTACTCGAGGTAGGGTGCAATTTTGAGTGTTAACATAATAGATGAATTTTTGAAGATAATGATCAATGACTTCACTTCCAGGTTGGAGATTATAAGGACAGTTTGTGTGCCTCCCATAATAGATGTCAACTAGATCAACCAAGATTATCAATTGTGTAGAAGTGCTAAATAGGGATCATCTTCTTATCTTCTCATCTTTCTTATCATAAGTTACGAGGAACCGTATTTTTAGAGGTGCCAATTTTGTAAAGGATATTAGATCGGTGAAGATGGGGATTTTTCTTTCAATTTTTAGAATTTGCATGTTTATTTCATTTTGATGGAGATTTGTCTTTTCCCTCATGGATGATTGATGTATGACTTACTATCTCAACCTCATACTCTTACAACTAGGAAATATATTGACTTGAGATGGAAGGACTATTAGAAAATATAATAATTCAACACTTTGAATGGATACTCAAACACTTTTTTGTTAGACTAAACAACTGATAGACAAATTACAATACTTTCTTATCTTGACTTCTTGACTTATATCATTCAACAAGACTACATTTCTCTATGCTCTTACTAGAACCATAAGCTCCTTAAGGACCTGAGTTTAATTTGATCATTCATCTTTCTCAAGGATACTAATATCATATTCAATATGAATTAAAATCCTGAATAGGTTACAAACACTCTTTGACATTCAAACTTCTCTTTTGGTTATATGAGACTACTAGAGGCTATAAGACTTAAATTGAGTTTTAGAAAGATTGGTGTTAAACCAAACACTCAAATCATTTTTAATGTGTCTTATGTTGTTATTAAAATGGATAAACACAACTCATAAGTTTTTTTGTATATATTCATATTATTCTATCAAATTCCATTAAAAGACTACTAAACCTAATAAGTTTGCGAAATATAGTCAAGTATACCTTTGATTTTATAGTTCCTTAAGAATTATAATCACTTTTATATATTTAAGGACAGAATCATATAGTGTACACCTACCCACAAGTTTCATAAATATCTGATGTATCATTTTTAAGATATGGCATTTTTAGTATTCCAAATCCTTAGTTTAGGCCTATTAATCCTATTGAAACATATAGTCCTTTATCTCTAAATATTGGAGGCCCTAAATAATTGAAACCACTTTGATTATATGAAGGAGGTATTTTTCCATCTAACTACCATTTTTGAGCAATTTTGGATGCTTTGTTTAAGTTTTAGAGAAATTTTAATGAACCAAACCTTGGGTAAAGACTCGGTGTGCAGTGTGAGCAAGAAAAATTAATAACTTGAGAAAATCATAGTTTCATGACCTCATTCCAAATCCAAAATTTCTTTTTCCATGCTCCAAATTTTCTCTTTATACACCTAAGGTTTATCATGTATAAATTTTCCCATACTATAAGATATACTTAAAATTATGCTTGAAAATACCCTGCTACAATTGTGTATTCATGAAAAACAACTAATTCATGCACAAAAATGATGTAAATCATTAAAGGACTCAAATATACATCTAATAAAATTGAATATGTGCTTTCAACCCTTAAACATTCATGAATTTATGCTTGAGACACAAAATTACAGGTTTTTCTCTCTCATTCCAACATTCACCAATGCAAGATCAAGAAGTATCCACAACCACACAAATGAAATAGACATTCAAACATGGATAATACCTTGAAAGTGTTTCAAAACATATTTATTTCCTCATAATTTCTTACAAACATACATTCTTGTCCTTTAAGATCCTTGCATTCCACTTCTTCTTCACACATGCCTCTCCATATCTCACTTGATTTTCTCAATTTTCTTTTTTTTATCGTACTCTGATCTTCTTAATAGGTGGTCAAGCTCAAACCATACTAATATTTTCTCACCAAAATTCCAAACTTACCAAACATGCCAAATGTATCCTCTCTCCAATGTTGCATATGTTTCATCATAACTAATAGGTGGTTGATGATTAATACAATATCTAGATAATAATTACAATTAGACTCTCACATGACTCAAGACATTTTCAACTTGAAAATTCCCTTAACTATTCTAAAAAATCTCAATAATTTGAATTCACTTTTTGGAGGGAAAATACTAAAATGAGCTAGTACACACATATGGACCTATAAATGACTTTTTAATCATCAAAAACATCAAGATCATGTTATGATGCACTTGCATCAATGATATCTATATCAAATCACAGGATTAAGATGACAAGGTCAAGAATTCAATGGATTATTATTCTAGTAGATGCTTGTCTTAATAAATCTTATTATTTTCAATTTCCTAAAAATTATTTATTAAAACACATGATAGATTGATACATCTATTCACAGAGAGGCTTCAAAATAATAGTAAGTCATGTTAACAATTGAAATCTTGCAACTTCACAAAAACACCTTTTATCTCAATTAAACCACACAAAAATAATAGAAAACAAGAAATAGTCTTAACTCAATTCTTTATAAGCTTTAGGAAATTAGTTAATTGGTAATATATTAATAATGAGGGTTTTATTAGGGCCCTCTCCCTTGTAGATCAAAAACATGTGAATTACATATATTAAAATGTACATACAAATTAAAAATGGTGTCTTATGTTGTTAATGGATCACTTGAATTTTATATGAACTAGGAAGGAGGCTGAGAAATAGAATGTAATTGTAGTGTATGTGCCACAACGTGCTCCTTTGTTGGCCTTCTCAGTCCATTGCATTTAGGAAAGGACGTTCACATTCAATTTCCTTCATTAGAGAGATTCAAAATTATTATTAGATACGTGCGGCTTAGATTCCACCTCGGAGGAAAGTAGGGATGGGTTCGGAGGCATAGAGCGAGAACTAGAATGGTCGATTATCTGACCATATAGACCTAAGAATTTTTAAGGAAATATGAGCCTCCATAAGAATGAAATTATAGAGAATAGGTTGATACATATAAAATATTGGGTATATATGCACCAATTTGAGCCTAAATATTTGTACATCGCCATCAAAGGCAATGGCTCGACCCACTCAAAGTTGTCTTGACTTGGGAGCTCCAACACTTTATGAATAAAATTATTTTTTTCTCCTACAAAATTAAAAGTCCCTTGGATGAATTCAAAGGATATTTAAACAGATATTATATCATGTGATGATAGAAGTAAACACCATTACAACATTGGAAGAAACAATTGATAAAGCATAACAGGAAACAATGATAAGTTATAATGACCGGTCATTGGACTAACACCTTTTAAAGAAAATTGTTGGTGGAAAACTAAAATATAAATGTGGGAGATAATTGTGAATGACACAAATTAATGGTGACACAAATTGCCCAAATAATGATCTATCAAGTCACTTAATTTTTAAAATTTAAAAGCATTTTTATATTTTTGCATGAGATTAAAATATTTTCCATTTAATGGACAAGACAACTTAACTTAAGTCTTATAATTCATCAAGATAATTTTATTTTTTTATTTTGGGAAAAAAGGAAAACACTATCAATATTTTGGTCATTTGTAATGTAAACTTTCTCGAGATAATAAAGTTGGAAAGTTTGCAAATTTACATTTTTATTTTTTGATTCAAAATAGTTTGCATTATTTAAATCCATAACTTATTATCGTTTAAGAAGGCTTCTTATGTAAAAGTATGTAAAAGAGTTGGTGTGTAAGTGTAATATATAACTATTTAAGTTTATTTGTGAAAATATTATGAAGTGGTTATTAGTTGAGTTTTTGTTTTTTCTTTTTGGATCATTGAGAAAGTTCTTAGTCTTTTATAAATTTCCATTTTGTTGTGACAACCCACCATCTCTACTAGGTGTGATAGTAAATTGTGTTCATAAGGGAATAATGTGTTTTACTTATTAACACACTTATAGTATATGGTTGTTTCTAATTTTCTATAACAATAATATTAGACCTAGTTGTTCCTAATAGATTACAACATTGTTATAAGTATAGTTTCTTATGACTAATTATAATATCATTTACAATTATCATGTTATTGGTTAGTTACATAACAAGCATGGTTATATTCTCTTTTGATTTTGAATGATGTCAATTATATGTGAAGTGTTCCAACTCAATTTAAAATTGATTATAAGTATTTCATTTTTTAATTTTTCTTACATTATGAGCCAACCATTTATTTCGACCCATAATCTATTTTATTTCATTGTTTTATATTGTGATTAAATTAATTTTAGTTAAAAAAATTATTAACCTACTTTATTTAAATCTTATATTATCCTATAAGTGATTTCTTTTATATTGTTTTAAACTTTTCATACAATTGAAATCTCAAATTTATCCTTTAGAGGCTAGAGCCTTATTTTTGGGTGGGGTTTTGGACACATAATTATAAACCTTTTTGTACATCCCCAAATGGGGCCTATGTCCATACCCCTTATGTAGGTGGATATTGGATACATTTACATTCCCTTTGACCTCTTTTAGAGTTCCGAAAGTGAAACCTTTCAATTTCATGCCTCAAATCCATTTTTGTCAAGGTACTCATAAACATGCCATGTGGAATAGGAAATTTATTAATCATACACCACCTTTAATATATTTTAATGTATTTTAAATAAAATTATGTCTCATGGGAAGCAATGTGGAGCTGTGATTAGTTGTTTTAAAAGTAGTCACTTGTTTAAATTTACAAATACCATTTAGTGGATGACACTTGTCACTTCACTAGGCCTATTCCATGGACTTCCATTCAAAATATGGGTGTGTCAGACCTTCATCCCGGAATATAACCTACGTTGTTGATCCTCACATATCGAATGATGTATAATATTTACAAATAATTTAATAAAACATACTTTCATCACATATTTATATGTGAAAACATCTCGATGTTCTAAGGACACTTAACGCCTTTAAAGTTTAATCAAATATTTGATTATCCCAAGCATGGGTAAACAAGATTAAGACATGTAGCTTATGTGGATTCATCACATTTGTATGACTTACAAAGCATTGATGGACATAAATGAAAGGACCAAAGATACATGAGAAAGTGAGATGAGGACGTGTAGTGGGATCTAATTACTAAAACTTTCACCTCACCATATAGGGTTAATGCACAAAGGTATGTAGTGTGGGAAGTAGGATTTCAACGCATAAAGAAGATCATGATCAATAAGTTGTCAAAGACAACACTTTTTCCAAAGGATACGAGCACGGGGATGTAGATGAATGTGATTGTACCACATGTGTAGTTAGTGATTCAAAGATCTAAACTTAATGGAAAAATTAAATCCCACCATTAGAGTTTTTGAATCACAAGTTGAATGAACAGTTACATGCCATTAAAGCTTCCTGGTTATGAAGTAAAATATTAAACCTTTTGCAAGAAAAGCACCAAATTTTTAGAATCAATCCATTGCAATGAAAAAATTTAAACATGAAGCCATTAACATAAAAACAAGAGAAGAGAAGAGAGTTTGAATAAGGTATTCACATAATCTTTTCTATTCACTTAAAAAAATCTACATTTAGTATAAATTACCGTACATTCACCATTGCATCCATAACTTGTTTCAGAAACATTATTATTTTTCACTAATGTCATGATCGTTGATTTCATACAATTTTTCAACCCCGTGATTTTGGTTCCAACCATATTGGCCATAATTTCTATAAGTTTTTTTCATGTATGTTCCTTAATGTTTTCCCTAATAAATACACTAGTACCATAATAATTAACTATTCATGTTCCAAAATTAGTTGTTTACAATAGGGAAAACACACCTATAAGAGTGGAATACCAGTAACTCTTTGGGGCATGGAAAAGGAAAGCAAACAAACCATTAAATAGCTGGATGTTACTGACTCTACTCATATGACGACATTGGCTATGTTCACCTCTTGGTAGACTATCAAATCCAGAATTGACAAATCCACCAAGAAGTAATTGTGGATACTCTTGTTGTCTTCCTTCATGTTTTTGTTGTTTTTATTATTTTTGGCTACTCTTCCGCAGTGTTCAAACCGGTCTAATGTGTTGGGGTAACTCGCTCTTTGGTTACATTGGGTTTCTTTTCTCATCTAGATCTTGATCCTTTTTTTAATGATTTTCATTCCTATTCTAGCTTCTTGCCCCCTTTTATATACAAGGGTATAGTCCCTTTCAAAAACTATTTACCAATAATAAAAAACACACCTATAAGAGTCTAATATGGACCAATAATTGAAATATTTGTAAGTAACCTAGAGTATTGCAATTTAATAACTAATAAATAGTCTCGTAATACAATTAGGTGTCTACAAGAAACATCATAGTTTATTTTTGCTAATTTTTTTATTCTTGGCAATATTTTTGGCATTTAAGAAGTGAGATTTTCCGATACACGTAAAATCAAATACTTAAAAATTGTATTACGTTGGATGGAAAGTTCAGGAATATTCATACTCAACATTTTATATTGCTCAGCCATTTTAGGAGAGGTAAAAAATTGAGTATCTCGTTTTATCTCTATAAGTCGCTTGAAGTGTCTGTTAAGGATTTTCAAAATGAGAAAATTATGGCTCCCCTTCACCAGGGGCTTATTTTACTTCTTGTAAAGGTGGGTAACCCAATTCCTCAAACTAGGTCTATTGAGTATAGGTTGGGGGAATATTGGGAATATTATCTCACTTTGGCTAACGAGATGAAACTTAATAAGTCTGAAAGAAAATGTAAAAATGATTTGGATGTTAAATGTCAGCACTTCAAAATTTAGCCGATTAGAATGCAGAGGATGTTCATACTGAGGGTTTAGTGGGTGGTAATACTTTGATAAATTTCCTTGTTAAAAAATTGATGCTCTGGAAGATATTGTGAATCAAGTTAAAGCTGAAAATAGGAATTTGATTAGGGGAGCTCAATGCACTAATGCTGAAATGGTGGTTTTGGGTCATAGGATTGAGACTTTATAAGGTATGGTTGCTTCGATAAAGGGAAGAGGATGAATCTTTCTATAAGAAGCTCCGATGAGGAGGAACAGTTCAACAACTAGAAGGGGAGTGTTGGGCCGAGTTCAAGGACAAGGGGGAAATGTGTATAGCAGCTCCTCAGCTACCTTTTTGTTGACTTTTCTTGTGGTCTTTTGTTCATAGTCTATTTTTCCTGGTTCCATCTATTGGTTGTTTTTTGGTTTGTTGTTCGGGCTCTGGTTGAGTTAATTCCTTTTTGACTTGAGATTTTTTTATAGATTTTTTTGTTTCATGCGAGCTTCAATGTAATATCTTATGTACATGGCCCTTGAACCTTTTCCAAGTATTATCTATAAAAATGTATTTTGAAATTTATTTCAAATTTTATTTTCCCAATTTAACTATATATATATAACCCACACATCTTTAGTTTTAAAAATAATATAAATGTACAACGTTTGGAAAAAAGTAAAATTTGAAAATAATAAAATACTAATAAAATTCTGGACCACTTAGTAAAAAAAAGGTTATAAAATTTAGGATGGCATGGGGTAGGATTTAAATTTGATAATCACCTATTCCCATAAAAAAAAATGAGAATGAATTTTGAGCATTGTTTTTAAAATTGTGCATCTAAATACTATTTTATAACAATAAAAAAGAAATATTTTATTTTAATCATTTTTATCTTATATTTTATATGTCAATATTAATTATTATCCCAATAGGTTTTTTTAGAGTGATATTTTTTTTTGGTGGGGGTTTTTAAAACCAATGTTTGATATATTCAAGTAGTTAGATGTGGTTATACAAGGAGAATCCATTTCTCCTAAAAGTTCAATTATCAGAGACATTATTAATATAAATAATTTACGACAAAAATCAGTACGGTAAATTAAAGATTGTTATGATAAATGTGATATAAAAAATTATTATTAGATACTAGTCATGATGTAACAAATGTGTTGAGCATTGGATATTTTTTTAAGTCATTGGCTTGTTTTAGTTGTTTTATACTTGAAAATCATAATGAAGTCATTCAATTTCTTAAAAGACTAGAAATAAGTGGTTTAAATTAAAATACATGTTGTTGACCTTCAAGTCTTTCAAATAATACATTGAATTAAGGAACTTGTTAATGAACAAAGACAAATACAAAGTGGTATGTCTTTGCACATAGATGCATGTTGCAGGACATGTCGAGATTAAAGTGGCAAATAAACTCTTAGATATTTGACCATACATTTCATGGGTTCTTTTGAGTAGAGAACAAGTAACAAGTAAAGGTGGGCCATTTTTAGCTCTAAGAAGGGAATAGGAAATTCCACGTGTCTATAATCCTATATTTACATTTTTTGAAGCATTTTTATACTAGCAATAAAAATCAAACCACCTTTAAATTTAAAAACTAAAGATGAAATTACCATTTTTGTGGAGACAAACAAACTAGGTCAAGTAAAATTACATCATCAAATAAAAGTGGGAAATGGATGTGGTTATATGCTACATAGTACTAGGGTATATTAAAACAAAAAATCTCACATAAAAGGGGAATAATTAAGAATAAATCATTCACAAATAAAGTTTTTCACACACTTTCAAAGGTTAAAAACTCAAGAAAGTAGAGGTATGGTGTAAAAATATAAAATTCATGGTATTATGGACACCGAAGATAGAGAATAGGTAGAAAATTATAGTCCCACTTCCACTTCTCTTACCTGGTTGACACCTTTACATGTGCAAGATATTCTAAATGTCAAAAGTAGGGTATGGTGCATAGAATTTTGAGGAAAAGAAAAGAACTAAAAGTTTCATGAGATCATAGCAAGAAATTAATCTTTAGTAGAAGACAACATAGTGTTAATAGAGTAGTGGAAATTATACAAGATTATTTAAAATTGGGGAAACATGAATGGAAAATATGAAACTAGCGTGGAAAACCATGCAAAAATCAACAAAAACAAACACATAGGTTTGACAAACTCAAAGATGGCAGAAATAATAACATAAATATTTTAGAAAACAAGTATGTAGAGCCTTATGGTAAATGAAAGTGACAAGGGAATCATTTCAAAATAAATTGATTCATGGGTCCAATTAGTTAAAGGTGCATCAAATAAGGACAGTGAGACATGCGCAAATGTGGATAGAATGCAAGAAAGAGAATACAAAGAAAGGCAAGAGAGAGTAAAAACTATAATTATTAAAAGAGTGAGATAATATGGAAAAATTAAAGTAATCTCAATATTATAAGTGATATTATATGAGACAAGTTGCAATGGAGAGGTAAATATGTCGAGTAAGGCAGGTTGGAAAGTTAAGTGAAAATAGTGTTCGGCCTACCAAATTTTTCATGATGAGAATAGAATAAAAGCATCAACTACTAAGAAAACATATACTTTTAAATGGTTCAAGTTCTTTCTAGATGAATATTTAACCCCAATGCAAGTAGGGAGAGAAGGGGAGAATTGGATAAAGTTAAGGCAATAAGGGATAAAGGTAAAAGAGAATAGGTATAATGGGAAAAATGGTATTTCCAATCTAATTCCTCAAAATACATCATCACATCAAGGTGGAAACAAAGAGAGAGAAGAGAAAGGTATGAAAGAAGAGTGCAATAAATCAAGAGAAATATGTCGGACTTTTAACTTGAGTCTTCAACACCAAAGGAAATTACTTTTTCAAATTGTAAAGGAAACCCTTAGTGGAGGGGGCTTATGTTAGGGCATGTCGAAGAAGGAAGAGATGTGATATACCTCACATAAACTCATGAGCATGATGGATACAAGACTCCTAGTTTTGAAGGATAAATGAAGTTTTCACGATTTGGAATAATTCAATAGGTAATGGAAAATTTTACATGGAAATAATGGTTCTAGTAAGAGAAGTGGAGTGTAGAAATATTAGTTGGAAAGAGAAAACACAAATAAACAATACATATGGTTCAAAATATCTAAAAATTGAAGGCACATTAGAATTATAGCTTGTTATTTTGCTTCACAAGGATCAAAAACCTACAAGAAAGATGAATTGGATGGGAAGGATCCATATGCAATGCTAAGACAATATATTTCAATGTATTCACAATAGGTTAAGTTATTTTATTAGGATATTTTAATGCTAGGATAACAAACAAACAAACAAACTACCTTGGTATGTACAGTAAGAAACTCACAATCCTATATGGCTCACCAAAGAGGAAAACATTAGTGGGCAATATGTTTAGAAGATAATGGGGACATTGATTATTTTGGTGAAGAATTACTAACTTTAAGTAGCATGTTTCATTTTCTTATTTACATTGGAATGGGTAGGTGGAATAAGTCTTGAAATTTCATATACAAAACCTATAATAGGGAAAGTGTTGTTGATTATGAATTTTTTTCACAAAATTTTCACTGAAAGGAAAATATAAGTTGGGATTGATGATTCTATTAGGGATCTAAAATCATACCATAGCCCAGTTTGCATAATGTTATCTTGGGTGAAAAAAATCAACATGCAATGAAATCAAAATCTCATCAATAACCTCCAACAAAGAAAAACTTATTTTAACATAAGAAAAGTGTGGTATCTTTAACGAAACTCTAAGAAAATTAATGCATAAGGAGAAACTAATATTATAAGGCCTGAAAAGCCATGAGTTAACAAACATAATTCAAGGGGTGCTTAAGAGGTGTAAAATAGAAAACAATAAGAAGAAGAAGAAGAAATACTATTTTCTAGAAAATGCTTAGTTTGATTAGGGATACAAAGTTATAAGGAGAGCTTTGAAAGAGTTAGGAAAAGAGAAGTTGAACACAAATTTATACAAGTAGATCAAAAAAATTAACAAGGGTGAGTTCATGAGCACAAGGAAAGAAGAGCTTATTTACCTAGGGAAGAATAACCCAAAATTATTTTGGAGGGAACTTCAACAAAAAAAATAGAGAATAATATCACAACCACTCATTGGTTTGAATATGCAAAGTAATTATATAAGAAGGAAGCATTGATAAAGGACCCTTGATGAACATAACACAAATTTATTCACTTTCCAAGAGGTTAAAAATGTATTAAACAATTGAATACAATAAATGCCAAGGACTTGGTTGAGCTTCAAGAAAATTACCTAAATGGGGTTTAAAATCCTTGCTCCTCACATTGTGAAAATATTCAACAACATCATTCAACATGGATTTCAAGCAACTAGACTACCAACCAAGAAATACCTTTTTTAAGAGTGAATTGTTTACAATCCATCCAAATACATGAATATTATTATTAATCCCTTGTTTGTAAAGTTTCTTGGTAGCATAGTTAAGCACAAAATTAGTATGTGGGAAGAAGAAAAAGGAAATATGTCAAAAGGGAAAGAAAATTTCAAACCCAAGCACTCAATAATAGATCGTGGAATTACTTTGATACATACCATCAAGAAGTGTGGAGTGATATTTAGGAAGTTTGTTGTTGTTTTGTTTACTTCAAGAATGCTTTTGACACAATCCCTAGGGATAAGTTATGTTGTATAATGAATGATATTGTTACTCATAGAAATTTAGAGAAGTTATCCATAGGCTTTATTAATAAGTGCAAATCAAAATTAGAACTCAAGCAAGAATTTCATAAAGTTTTAGAAGTGACAGTCGATTTAAACAAGGATGTACGTTACCCCCTACTCTTTTTGGATTATTTATAGACAAACTTGAAGAGTGGATAAATTTCAGGGTGGGGATGGATTTTGTTTGGGATAGTATGTTATAAGGTTTCATTTTTACGTAGATGACCTTATTTTTATTTTGGGTCTCTCAAATATTGCAAGATCACAAGTATGTTCCCTTGAGCACTTTTACAAAGAAGTGGGTATGCAAGTCAACACTGGTAATACCAAGATCATGACCTTCACCAAGAGAAATAATAGAAATAAGATTAAATTTTATTTTGAAGGAAGTATTCTAGAAAACGTAAATGAGCATGAATACCTTGGGATCAAATTAAACAACAAGATTATCTAGGAAACTTGTAGGAAGAAGATAACTTTGGGAGGGTGGAGAGAAATTTATGTCCTACAAAATAGATGCGAGAGAAGTGGATTTATGGTATTGGAAAACTACTCAAAATTATTTTTGGCTATTATTATTTATGGTGGTGCTTTACGGGTGCAAACTATAGGCTGATAACACTTCAAACTCAAAATGGAAGTAAATAGAATGAATTCAAAAATGCATGAGCACAAATAAGTTCAAACTATAAGTATATGTCTCATATAATATAATTTTATCTAAAATACGTACAATCATAAGTGAATCCATTACTATGGTGGGTCTCTTAAGATATATAAAAATTAGTTGATGGAGGTAGGTGATGGCCCAAGGTGGTCTTTAATGAGATTTTGTGAAAGAGAAAGAAGTTATGGATGAATCATAACAAGTGGATAAGGAAATGAAACATCAACCTTGGTGCATTTCCTAATAATAGAAAGGAAATAAAGGCATTTTTATAGATAAATTCCAAAATTATATTTGGGATAAATCATTAGGGAGGAAGAATAAATATTACATTGAGGAATTTAACTCCACTTGTGATCATCAACAAAAGGCCTATATAAGGGCTAATATCCCTATGAGATAAAATTTTCTCATAGCCTAGTTAAAAACCAATTCACATCAGCTTTAGTGTTAAACAAGCAAGTGGAAAATGAAAAAAGAGGCATGGGAAGGGAGATTTTATGTATTTTGCACCATTGGGTTAGTGGAATTAGAAAAACACTTTATTTTGGAGTGTAATGCTTACAATGACATCTAGAAAAAATATGCAAGTGTCTTAATAACACAATTGTTATATGATATGTTCACCAACGAGAGGAGGAGAAAATAGGGGAATTCATTAATAATTTGAACAAAAGATCACAAATCCTTAAAGTAAAAATGACAAGATCTATTGTCCCGTATGTTTTTTTTTCCTCGTGGACGTTAAAGATATTTATCTATCTCTATTAAATTATTGGAGCATCAAATTTTTCTTTAGTATTTAATATAGTTTAATGTTACTAGGTTTTTTTGAGTTAGAAGCATCAATTTTGTAGTGTATTATCATAGTTATTTTTCTTAAACCCATTTTAGTATTAGTTTGGTGGTAATTTTGGGTTTGAGAATAAATTGTTTGGTATTGATGATCTTGGTTTCATAATTTTATATTAATCTCATGTTATGTGTTTCCTAATATGTGGTGTTCCTCTCTCGTAACCTTGGGAGTGAAAATATTGTTTCTCTTGAAAAACCCCAAATAAGGATATATGCTCGTCTTTTGAATTTATCGAAGAATTACATATTTAAATATTCTTATAACCCTTTTAGGATTTGTGTCTTAGACTATAAGACTTAAGATTCGGATTATAAGGTAAGGTTTCTTTTTCTTTTTCTTTAAAAAAGAAATTTCATGAGTAGAATTCTATGGAAATGACAAGGATATGGAGCTCTCAGTGGAAATGAACCCAACTAGAAGATATGGCCACCATGATGAGTATCTAGGTTATGATGTCATGAAGGTAGCATATCAAGCCTTTGATGATAAATATGGTATTGAGGTTTCATGGAACAAGGTGTCTCTAAATTTCCTTGATAATGGTATAATAAATAGACTATGTACAAAAGTCTATTTGTTGAAGGCCATAAGAAATATAAACATTCTCTCTATAATGCACATCTAGATGAGAACACTAGACATGCAAATTTTATAACTATATGTGCACATCTCAGGACCCGAGACAATTCAAAAATAAGCATCGCCATTTCTCCATGAAGGAAGTGAAGAACTAGGAGTGGAAAGTTATAAAGGATTTGCATTATTTACACATTCATAACCTCACATCAATCACAAGGCTATGATTGGTACAAGATGAATTTATGGCTCCAAGGTGTGGAGAGGATTACAATGAGTTGGTGTATTTATACACTTGTTATGTGAATTCTAGAGATCATTACCTTTGACATTCCCTATAGTTTCATTTTATTTCTCATATTTATAAGGCTTGCCACATTGAAAAAGGTTAATAATCCATAAGCGAGATGGTTCATTGACAAAGGTTAAGTATCAATGAAGCCTTCTATTGTAGAGATTCTAAAGGACCATCCTCCACTCTTAATATGGATTGATAAAATTTGCAAGACTAGTTCTTTCATTGTGTGGTGGAATAGTTACAGGACCAGTTCTTTGGATCTGATTGTTTTCCTAAGAATTGAATTCAAGACTGCATATGTAGCTTATGTTGAAAATGATTGAAAATATGTAATATGTAATATGTAATATAATAAAATATTCAAGTAATAATTTGTAGACACTTGTGCCATTAAATTTGAAAATTTTCATAGCTGGATTTTTCCCATACCATCCTATTGATTGTAATTCCATGGTTTATATGCTTGGCATAGATGACTTTTTTAGTCAATGTGATTTCTCTCTTTTAAAAAAATAAATCTTGATTGATATTTTAGGATGATAGAAATCAGAAATGGATTTATCCACATGCTTTGTGGATATGCCAAAATGCTTATGGATTTAGAAAGGCATAGAGTAATTATTTCTAGAATATTTATAATTCAATAATAGTTAGCAAGGAAGACTTGGTTTTGAATTGACATCATATGTTTATCAATTATAAATGTATGAATAAAATTTTTATTTATTATGTATTTGTGTATGTGCAAGACTTCAATTTTGATAATAATCTAGGAAATATTTATGGAGGGTAAGTTGTAAGTTCTATTCTAATGGCTAATGGTTTTTATTTGGTCAATTTGATAAATTTATATAATTAATATTTTGTGATGTTTTAAATATATGTTTTTTTAATAATCCAAGTTTTATATAAAATCATCTTCCATTAGTGTTGTTGACTTGTTGTTATTGTTCTAGAAAAAATGAGTTTCATTACAAAAGGTGAATTGGAATGAATTTGAAATTAAAATTTGTGATCGATTGTCAATTTTAACCTATTTCAAGAAAATGTGTAAAGAGAAAACAAAATGGTATTAGGAAGAAAATATAGGTTTTAAGAGAATGACACAACATGATTTGGAAGGATATTAGTAATTTTTAGTGCAAAAAGGAAAATGATTAAGTACTTAAAGGGTTACAACCTTATGTAATGCCAATCCTTGAACCATCCATTTATATTCATAGTTCTTATTAAATCAGAGATCTAACTAAGGAGATTATTAAATCTTAAAAACAAGCCTTAGAAGAGATGAAATTGTCAGAAGTGCAACAAAGAGAATTATACATGTTTTTGTCTTCCATGATGGAGGAATCGGGAAAGGACCCATGTGAATAAAATCCATGGTTATAGTATACAAATCTTGTGATGTAATGACTCTAGCCTAATTGCACATAATTTTCCCTCGAACATGATGATTGTTAATGTTTTTAATTTCTTATTGACACATTTAGAGATTTAGACACACTCTTCTCATATAGTGGTTTTCATTTATTCAATTTATCAGTTCCACATGGCATAGATTTTCATAGTGAGATTGGCACATTGTTTTTTTCACAACCAAGGATTTTGTACAATTTTATTTGGGGAAGATAATATTTCCATATATGAACTTAAAAATAGTCAATATTTTGGAAACTTCATTGCTCCATGAATTCTTATATAGATAGTGGAAGGCTCTTTTTGTTTTGTTTTATATACAAATGAGGCACTTTGACTATCAAAGAGGTCCTATGACTATCAAGCTTCAACTATATTTCCCAATTATAAATCATAAATTTTTCTTTTCGATTTTCTTTCAACTAGACCACTATAACACACAACATGCAAAAATTACACACACTAAACTCCATTTTTCCAATTCTTAGTTTTGTTTCAAATTTTATTTACATAGTTAAAATGGATTTTCTATATTACTATTAACTAAGATAAATAATATGTACAAAACAAAAATAAAATGTAATTAATTAATATAATATCATAATTAGTGTTGTAGACACCACTTTTTCACCCTAGGTGGCATGATGTGCATTATCGTTATTATCATACCTATCAAAGTATATCAAATTTACAATCACAAATAATCATTTACCATCATAAATCCTAGTTTAACCATGTAAACCTCATTTACCCTCCCCTAACCACCTAAAACCAACCTAGCCTAATTTATCCTACCCATCATAACCCTCTAACCTCTTCCTGTCTAGATTCATAACCTCTCACCATTTATCAAACATCCTAAATCCTCATATGGCAAGTGGTTTTAACCATTTTCCATATTTCCTTTGTTGGTTTTTACATCTCCGAACAAGTCACGATATCCGTGATCATCGATGATCGCTGCGAATCATTCTATTTAAATGCCATCAATTCTACTTAAATTTTCCTTTTTACACATACAAGTTAATCGAGATTAGATTTAAAGATGAATGAATTGTTGCACCCTTCGTAAAACACCACTATATTTGGAAACATCAACACCTTGTTGTCAATCCTTGAGGAAATCTCATCAATCATCGACATCCCTTTTGGAGCTTTTTCATCCTTAAAAATAATTTAACAAGGTTAGTACATCTTCTTTTTTCCTTTTCAGTTTTATTTTACATTAAATTTATTCTACAATCAGTCATCTACATCATCCCCATAGCCACTTTTCATTTTATCCTTCATTCTACCATTTTGGTCAACTTTTTAGAATATCTACAGTTTTATAGTGATCGATGTCGATCCTCGATCATCGTTGAATGATGCCCAAATCACCTTTGTCCTTCATTAGCCCCTCAAACATTTTGTAATCTTTGTTTTCTTATTCTTATTTGTTTCTATGGTTCCCTTAGTCCCTCTTAACATTTTCACATTTTATTTTCATCCAAAACAATCTGCTTTATCATCTTTTATCATCAAAAATTCATTTTGTCCCCAATCACCGTCGATTCCCAATTTCTATCAATCCATGTCATTTTAGTCATATTTATAATTTTATCATATTTTCATCAATTTTTTATGGGCTAATATGTTTTTTGCAAGATGTATTCCTTGTAGAATGATTGTTTCAAGTCCATCACATCCTATCACCAACATATACGATGTCTCGATCATCCAATAGCCTTTCGTGTGGGAACAATTTGATATCACACATGAGCTTAGTTTGTGCACTTTTTCCTCACACCAAAAGTCAAATATATTGAAGATCATCTCGAGATCATACAAGAAGAATGTGAAGTCATGTGAGCGCTTTGTTTTATTACTTCCAGACTTTGAGCTCGCCACATCCCTCTCTTATGTTTCCTACCATGTAGAGTGATCTCCCATCCCTCTTGAGTTTAAATTATTTTTATTTTATCGTATCATATTACATCACTTAATTGTATAACATGATTTGATGCCCTTTAAGGAAGCCCTTTGGATTCCTGGGATCGGTTTGCCGAGAAACTTGTTACATCCTTATCTAATATTTTCTTTTTAGATGTATTTGTATGCAAGTCTTCTCACTTGGTGAAAGGAGGAGTATTTTACATTGTTCATGTGTATAATCATCCTAACATTGTGTTTATCGATGTAGGTATCGATAAACCCTTTTTATTAGATTTTTGGTATTTCAGCATTATAACACTTAACCAAAATTCACCATAAACATCTTGGCATACCCAATGGGACCTCTTAGTCCCTTTTTTGTTTAGATTTTCATCTTTTTTATTTTTTTATCAATATCATCTAACCTTTTCAGCTTTAGAGCACCTCGTTGTCCCTTTTTGGAAACGTGTGAAAATAAAATTAAAAATTCAAAAAGGAATATTGATCATGGGTATTCCCTTTTCTTTCATTTTTTCCTTTTAGCATTGCATTTTTGTGTTTTGTTTCATCAAAATAAATATTTCTTTTGGATCTTAAAACAAACATTCATATCTTCTTTACTCATCTAGTCTAATTAGGATTTCAAGGAATTGCATTCACAAAACTCCCTTCACACACAACCAAACCACTTATCACATCAAAATTACATCTAAACAATCCTTCCTATGTGGACCTACTTGGATTTCATCACCAAGAGGATAATTCGACTTGGTGTTTCTAGTCCTGTATAAACAATTTGGTGGGTGGTATATCGTTAAGCACCCAACACCCTTATCATTGCAAGACCATGAAGTGAGGGGGTATGCCCAATATCATGCCTCATACCGACACATATATCTAGGCCTCACGTATACCTTCGGGTATATTGAGGATTCCATCCTTAAACTTACCTAAAACTAGCCTTAGACAACCTTTTCTTAGTACCCTTTCAACCATTTTTCTATTTCACACTTTTCTTAAATTAATCAAGATAATAAAATTTGTTGTGTGACTTATTTTCAGTTATTTATAATCAACCACTTTTCTTTTTTCTTCATTGATTGTTTTTTTATTTCATGGTTTTAACTAAACAACAATCCCATTTTAAAAACACTGATAATATGACAAGTCATCTTTAGCAATCCCTGGATAATCTCGAGACCCACCTTCAAGACATTCCCAACATAATAGATCAATTTTGATCACATTTAGCGAGCAATCAATAACCCCCACATTTTCCTAGTACCCAGTCAACCACATCATAGATCCTAGATCCACCTATCCCACACTTCTTTGATAGTGGTGATCCAGTCTTCATAGAAATTTTAGATTCTAACCCGTTCCCCTTAATACCTACCTTGCTTCCCGAGGTGTCTTCCTCCATCAACCAAAACCCACACATGACCTCCCATTACTATTGTCACCTTCGATCATTCCCACTCATCGACCCCAATCATGAACATGTCATCCAACAAATTCATCCCTACTCCATTACTAGTGGATCGTGAGCATCATTCCCCCTCTTCATCAGCCCCTATCATTAGTTTCACCTTAATGATGTCTCACCACAAGACACATCCAACTAAAAACCATCCTCCTTCATCACCTCCTCATCAATCTCAATGACCTCACAAACCAACACTAATACATCTCCTTTTATATCTAGTCCCATGACCTCTAACGCTTCTCTCCTACACCTCTGTAAAACTTGGTTGACATTCCACTTGCTCTGATCCCTCTTATTACATCTCAACCCATCCCTTCACAACAATCTATGTCCTCAATCCAAAATCTAGTCATGTTTATCCCCACATCTATACCCCTCATTAATACAAGTTCTATTTCTAGTACTCACCTCTCTTCACTACAAGCATCCATTTCCCATGTCTCACAAATCCATCTTCTCATTACATACCGCAACCATCCCAACCTTTTATCAACACATCCATCCCATCTCAAGTATATACCACAACCATCTTAACCTCTTATCAACACTTATATTCCCATCCCTTATCAATACATTCAACCCTCACAACCCTTAGTCTCTTAACATCCCCATAACATTCCCACAAGTACTCCTCTTCATCATAATATCCCTTTACCATATCAATTATACCAAAATCATAAACCCATATCTATAATCAACCTATCTTTCATCCTCAAACCTTCAACAACAAACCTCAAAAAAACCCTTATAAACACTCATGAATATGATTTCAAGTCTTGAAGCCACTACATTGGTCCTAAAAGTACCTATCATATGAACAAATTTGTAATGAACCCATTCACCCATCAATACCTTTTAAAGCTTATCCCCAATACTAGAACTCCCAAAATTCATCAAATTTATACAATAAGGAGAACCCTCAACAACACATCAGATATTTTCATCATGCATGTTATCTCATCACACATGATTAAGATCTCATGTTGAGGACATTTCCCATGTCCTTAGCAGGACCCTCCCTTGATTGGTATAACAACATCCCACAATATTCACTCTTCTCCTTTTTGACAACTTGCACAATTGTTTCTTAGAAAATTTCTCCATCAATATCACTCAAAATATCCATCACTAATCTCTATGCCATTAAATAGTTTGAAGACGAATCTATTTAGTATTTCATCACTATATGGTGAAAGGGATTATCAATCAACTATCCTTCTCACTCCCACAAACCGAATTGATCGATTTATTTTCTCATTCTTACACTAAACATATATCATCAACACTTCAAATCCAATCCTTCCAAACATTCGACATGAATCCTTTACCATGGCCCAAAACTAGAACTTGTGCTCTTGAAGATGGTAAAGTTAAACTCAGATCTAAGAAACCTAAATCATGAGTCTTCATTTAAACCCTCTTCTAGTAATGATAAATCCAAAGGATCAAAAACGTAGTCATTGTAAAATCCACATCTAAAGGGTCATTCGGACTTCAATGGACCCAACCTCAATGTAACTATACACCCATCGGGAGTCTTACAACACGTAGGTCTTTAATAAAAACTCTAGCCACATACATGATAAAACTTCCTCTTATCCATCCTATTGACACATCCATTTCTAAACCTTCATGGTATCAAGATAATGATTATTGTAAATACCATCAAGTCTAAGGCCATGACATTGAAAAGTGTCATTTTTTAGAAATGTCCTCCAGATCTTATCGATCGAGGTGACTTACAACTTGACAATCCAAACACACCTCCAATCAAAACTTGGATGTCTTTAAACAACCTTTCCTAATCATTCCCTGTCCACTAGTCAACCACAATCAAATGTCATCAACTCTCATCATACCATCAACATTGTTAAAGATCTCTCACTTACACCTTTAACACCTAGTGTTCCTCTACCATGAAAGTATCAAATAAATCACCCAAATCCTCTAATCTTTTCATTGACAAGACCAAAAAACCTTCCTACATCTATCACATCCTCTTCAGACCCACCTATCACCTCTTCAAAATTATTAGAAAAGAAACCCATCATATAAATCACAAAAATCTCTTTCAAATATCATGTCACTGAAACCACATCTAGAATCTCAAAATTCCATCACACAATCCACAAACCATTCATCCAGAAAAATAGAAATTGTACCATCCAATCATCAAACAACTTTATCACAAAATAAAATCCCTTTCCTTCTATCTTAGGCCTCATCCCTCATCTAAATTTACAATCACCATTATAAAATCTAAGGTCATTCCCAAATAATACCTAAACATGTCACACAAAGTACAACCTCATCATCCTCCAACCTCTAAATCATCAAACGATTATGTACAATCCCTTCATCATCATCATCATCGATAAAGCTTCGACAGGGTACTATACTAGAACCCTCAAAAATCTCATCCAACTATCCATCATAACATTACCTCTATCAATTCATCTAGCTCTCAAGGGTGGAAACCCTCTTGGTACAATTTTGAAGCATTTTTATGCATACCATCAAACATCAAGACATTCCAACTGAGGACTGTAAATCCCTCCATGCCATGATTTTAAGCCTTATAGTAAAGGGATTCTCCCCACAGATCTAAAACATCCAAATCAAATCAAAAAACTTCCCGTCCTAAAATCCATCCCTTCATGAACCATCATCTAACACCACATCCACATCCAATAAAAGTGAGGCCTCTTCTAGTAAGAACCCACTCCATCAAATAGATGTTGTTCATATAACTACAAGAGTATGCATGCACAAGACCCCAAGGCCTCAAATCAAAACAGCCCAAAGTATTTATCTCCATTTCTCTTGAATCATCTAATCCATCAACTTCTAAGGCTAAGGTATCCATCCTTTCTACTCCACACACCCAATCTACCACCTCTATATAAAACCATCATCAAACAACTCCACCAAGCTCTTGTGAAATATGTCCCTCTACAAGCTTGTTTAAACTTCTCCAAAACACCGACAAGTAATGATTAAGGCTCTCTAGTCCATCTCAATACCATTAAATGACCCTCAACCATTCACCAACCTTTTTGGCACCCTTAAAATGTCTACCACTATCACTTTGATGATTCTAAATCCCATCCTTACAACCCAAAGACCATGACCTTCCACTTTTCATCACTGCCCAAATCGATGATACTCTCATCAAGAGAGTTATGATCGAATGGTGCTAACATTAACATCATATCTTCTCATTCCTTTAAACAACTCGATTCAGTTAGTACACACCATCATCGCTTAGTCACTCATTCTATTGCACACCTTTAACAACATTGTTTCCCCTACATTAGGCACGGTCATTTTACCCATCAAAGTAGGTGTTAAAATCCTTCATGAGATCTTCTATCTCATAGAAGGAGAGTTTCATTACAACATGTTGTTAGGTCGACCCTATATACACTATGTATTTTATCCCATCAACATTACATTGTTGTCTAAAATACAAACATGAAGGTAAAACCTTTACTATTCCCGACCGACCCAAATCCTTTCAAAGCATGTCACATGACCTATCACCTAATGACGTGCTCATTCCTAAGAAAACTCTAGGCTCTTCTAATGAATCTTCTACTAGCTCTTCCATCTCTTCATCTAAGCTACCAGATGATAGCTCCTTTGAAGATGTTATGCAACGTCTCTCACTGGGGGAGAATATCACCTTCTAGCTCTTAACTCACTCCCTACACCTAAAAATATATGGGATGCCTGAAAAATAACCTATGTATGAACCAAATGTCTAAGACTATCATCTCCTTTGACCTTCCCCATCTTAAAACTAACCTCATCTATGGAGGGATTGATCATCCTTCCCCACATCACGACAATCAACATCATGTTAAACCCTTTATATCTAATTTCTCATTCTTATATAACCAATCCTTCACACAAATGTATCTTCATCATTGTGCTAGAAAGGTTTTGGTTTAGGACATTACAAAAAGGTATACATGACTTGGTCTTTGACCAATCTCATAAACCTCATGAGAAATACAAACTAGGTTTTGACAAACCTTCCTTAGACACCTCCGTGATCACCACATCTAGATCCATAATAGAACTAGATCCATCCTCTCCATCTTCACATGACAACTCTATCAACAAAGAATGATGTTCATTTCCATCCCCCTAACTTTTTTAAATCAACATGATCACCTTAGACACTCACTCACTTATCAGAATAATGACGAACTAAGACCCTTCTTCTTAGTATTACCTAAAATGGTAGAGGAATACTCCCTACCATCGACATTCTTCAATGCCATGATGATGAATCCATCCTATCCTATATGGGGAAGAGGACCATTACCTTCAAAATAATCTACCTCTTGACACATCACACTCCTTAATGAATCCACTATCGACATCAACATAGGGACTTCACAAGACCCTCACATAGTCAAGGTTGGCCAATCTTTAGATTCAAAGAATTAAAGGACTTCACCACCTTCCTTTCCAAACATAGTCAGACTTTGCATGGTCATATAGTGACATGTCTAGGTATTGACCCTAACATCATTTTTCCATAATATCATCACAATTCCTAACACTCAAACCTGTCAAACAAAAACTACGTAGGATGCACCCTCACGTAGCCTTCCTCATCAAATAAGAGTTACAATGTCTTCTCTCTACTAACTTCATCTTACCCATTGACTATCCATAATGGGTTTCTAATATTTTACCCATAACCAAAGTCCTATAGAAAGTTACGCATCTACAGACTTCTTGAGATCTCAATCTCACTTGTCCTAAAGATGACTTCCCTCTTCCTAACATCGATCATCCTATCAACATCATACCTCATCCATGAAATGAAATTCTTTCTCTCATGGATGGATTTTCTAGCTATAATAAATTCTTATCATGGCTAATTACAAACATAAGACATATTTCATTACCCCTTGGGGACATTTTTTATCTGTGTCATGCCCTTCGACTCAAGAACATGCAGGGGCCACTTATCAACACACTATGACTTACATCTTCCATGATCATTCATAAAACCATAGAAGACTACGTTGATGACCTCTTAGGTAAATATAAGCACCGAAGAGACCATCTCATTGTTCCTTGACATCATATTTTACCACCTTATCTAATACTTTCTATGCCTTAACCCAACCAAGTGTGTATTTGGTGTTCTCACCATAAAACTTTTTAGGGTTTATCATTTCTATCAAGGGTATTGAAGTAGACCTACCAAAATCAAATCCATCATCAATATTCCCCTCCTTCCAATATCAAACAACTTCATAGTCTCCAAGGTAGACTCCAATCATCTCACTTTTCATTTCTTAGCTTTCATCATTTCATCTCCTTTGAAAGGATGTCCATTTTAAATGGGATCACAATTGTCAAAAGGCATTTGAAGACCTCAAAAATATCTTCTATCACCTCCCATTCTCACACCCCCATGCAAGGGGAATCATTTTATCTATATATATGCAATTGACCATGTCATGGGTGTTATGCTAGCACATCAAGATGAGTAGGGTAGAGATCAGACCATTTTTTACGTAATCTACACTTTCATGACTATGAAATTCATTACACTAAAGAAGAAAAGTTATGTTGTGCCTTTGTACTTCACAACTTCTAAGCTTTGTCATTATCTCCTTAATCATAAGACTTATATCATCACCAGTTTCAATCCTCTCAAAGCTATGCATTCTAAACCATACCACAATGATCATATCACTTGATGGCTCATGCTTATGACTGAATTTTGACCTATAATTCATGTCACAAAATCTATCAAGGGGCAAGCCATCACCGACCAACTTGCAAAAGCTCCCCTTCCTAATAATCAACTACCTCATGAACAATTTCCCGATGAATCCATCAACACCATCGATCAAGAATACACTCAAAATGACACTCTTCTTTGATGGTTCTAAATGTTAGTAGGGGAGGTGCCAATATCATCATCATACCTCCTTAGGGGACTCTTATCCCTCTATCCTTTAAATTAAATTTTAAATGCACTAATAACATGGCCGAGTATGAAGCTCTCATCATGGGTCTCCAAACAATTTCATGCTTGGTGTTCAAATCCTTGACATCTATGGAGACTCTCAACTTATCATCAATCAAATCAAAGGAACTTATCAATGTAAGAATGAAATTTTACAAAAATATAAAACATTGTTGAATTCCTCTTAAAATCCTTTGATCAATATACAATCCAAATAGTCCCCATTCATCCAATAAATTTGCAGACACCATGGCTTCTCTTACATCACTTATCCCCTTATCAACCAAATATTCCAATTGTTTTCATTGTTGTGCATAGACTCAATCAACCATCTCATACCAATAAACTCCCTTATATTAACCTTATCAAAACAATCAATCATACCTTAGTACATTCAAATATATGACTATCTTTCTCAATCTAAAATCCCAACCGATCTATCTAAGAATGCTAAAATATATCCTCTATACAACACGTTAATGGATACATTATCATAGGTGATGTCCTTTACAAATGTGGATTTGATGACCTCCTACTTTGATGCCTCAAATCTCATGAATCCACTAAAGCTATCTAAGAATTCCATGATGGCATATGTGGTGGACACTTTAGCGGTTTGGTTTTTGTAAATGTGTGCTAAGGATGGGATATTATTGGCCTACCCTTAATCAATATTTTTGTGCATATGTCAATAAATGCGTTAAATGTCAACAAAATTCCAACCTTACTCATATCCCCAATAAGGCATTACAACCCGCTCACTAAATAATTGATATTTTTCACAATGGGGACTTGACCTCATATGCCTCATCAACCCTTGTTCCTCACAATAAAATCACTCTATCATCACTACTACCGAATACTTTACAAAATGGGTGGAAGTTATTCCCCTCATCTCTACTAAAGTTGATAAAATTGTTAACTTCATCCACCACCACATTATTTGTCATTTTAGCATTCCTCACAAAATTATCATAAATAATGTCAAATATTTCAAAAACAAAAAGATTCAAAAGATTTGCAATACCTATGACATCAATCTTAGTTTTTCATCTCCTACTATCCATAAGCAAATGGTAAAGTAGAAGCTTCTAACAAAACACTCAATAAAATCCTCATGAAAATCGTTGACCAAGCAGGCAAAAATTAGACATCTCCAAATTATTTTCTCTCTTGGGCCTATCGAACTAACATCCATACTCTTATAGGTGCTACTCCATTTTACTTTAGTCTATGGCTCTGAGGTAGTTTTACCCCTCGAAGTTCAAATTCCATCCCTCTACGTGTTCCTCAGATATTTTATCTCTAATGAGGATTATCATCAAGAACACTTAACACAACTTGAATTATTAGATGAACATCACCTAATAGCCCTCGAACATCATCATGTTTATTAAGAATGCATCAAAAGGGCACATATAAAAACATGTCAAAGAATGTGACTTCAACATTGGTGATCTTGTCCTCAAAGAGAATAAAAATGTCACTACTCTGGAAAGGAGTAAACATGGAAATTTTTCCCTAATTTGGATCGGTCCATATGTCATCACTCACAAATATGGATCAGGATCCTATCACTTAGCCTCCCTCGATGGTAAACCTGAAAAGGAACCTTTAAATTCCTTACACTTGTGGCCTTTCTATTGTTAACACATCTAATTTCATGACATTAGTCATATCAAATATCATACTCCACCACCAACATATCATTCACTATCATAATGATTTGGAATTATGTGAACCTCCATATGTATCCTATATTTATGACCTTAAAGATGAGCATCACGGATCTGTTCATCACATTTTCCACATGGATAAGTTCCTTCATAAGTAGGAACCCCCCATAGTCATTACTCCCATCTTCCCTTATCTACCAAACTAAAAACATGTTAGGGGTACACATGTGTAGTTTTTACACATGTTTTCCCCTCCTCAAATGGTATAATAGGCCTACCCTCAACTTAAATAAAATTCAAAATATATACATATGGATGCATACTATCAAAAATATAGATTGATCCCTCAAGGAAAATCATATTAAGCATATTATCAAAATATATATTGATCCCTCAAAGGATGGCTATCTAAAATAAAAATCTAATATCATAGACCACTCCCTTAAAGGATGGCTACCCATAATCATTACAAAAATGATTCCCATATTGATCATCCTTCATATCAAAATCAAAATAATCAAAAGCATCCTAGGAAAGCTTCCCACATCGATCAACTTTTCAATCAATAGTGAACTTCCCGCATCGATCAGTTTATACAATAAAATATAGTTGGGGACTAATCCTACAAGCCATCAAAGGAGAATACATTCCCCCATAAAACTATATATGAACCCTTCTCATATTGCATGAAGGTATATAAGCTCATTTCCATTTATATCCAAGATCCTACATGTGACTAATTATTATTAGTTATGTTATCATTTTCTATAAGGCCTTAAGTGCATTTTCATACATATTTAATTTACCATCAGATCACATATTCATATCAAATCCAGTTCAAAAGAAAACATTTCACATTTATTCTTAACCATGATTAAAGACATTTTGAAACATACATCAAGATCACTACATTTGAGTCACATCATATCAACATCAAACATCATATCAACATCTACACATCTAACATCATATTAAATACATCTAATATATTCAACATCACAAACTCATATATAACATCACATCAAAATAAATCAATAACACATGAATCCAAAATCATAATCATATATATATATATATATATATATATATATATATATATATATCATCAATAATGTTTATATAAAATGCCTTAAAATGGATCATATAAAAATCATATACCTTGATCTCCACCTAGCCTCCCTCCGCTCCTCCATCGTGTCCTGAATCTCTCATAGGCTACATGACACTCCCAAGACTTATTGAGGTAGCATGTTAGCTTGTTATGTACTCACTCTCTCTATTATTTGCATAACGAGGTACATCGTAAGCATTCCATCACAAATCACTCATAGTATCGCATATCCTCTCCTAGATCGTAATACTACTCAACTATCACAAAACCTAGAGGAACCATCTACCCTCCACCTCCTACTAGCACTCATCTTATAGGTACTATGACCTTCTTGTACTTGGCCCCGCTCCCCGAGCTTCACTCCATGCGGCCTCCGAATCTTCCACCACCTCTCCATACTTTTCTCGCAACTCCTCCCACTTCCTACCCGCATTCACAACCTCCCACCATTTATCAAACAACCTAAATCCTCGATGGAATTTGGTTTCAACCATTTATCATCTTTCCTTTATTGGTTTTTACATATTCGGATAAATCGGTGGTGATCTGTGATCGCCGAAATCATTGCGAGATGCCATCTATTCTACATAAATCACCCTCTTGCCAATTTTCACAATTACATAGACAATTTAATCAAAGACTGGATTTAGAAATTAATTTTCACACCTTTCTATGACACCACTACATTTGGAAACATCAACACCATGTTTTCAATCCGAGGAAATCTCATCAAGTCATCGGACACCCATTTTGTGTAAGAACCTTAAAACCCGAGATCCATTTTTTTAACTCTCATTATCTCGTGTTGTTTAAGTGATATGTTGATTTCAAACATAAAAAAATCATAAAACTAAGCATTTAAATCATACATGCATGAATTATCAAGTACAAATCATATTTGATCCAAAAACATTTCCAATGTTTCATTACAACTTGTAAGTTTACTTACAATACAATGAGCCTCATAGGCTTATACAATAATAACTTATTATTTCAGCAATACATCAAGTACAATTTTATACTATGAATTATTATATAAAATAACGGAACAAGATCTAAAAATATGCTCAACTCCCTATCAAACCTTTTCTTTTCCCTTGTCTCTAGAGTGTCCTGTATTATTTACAAAGGGTCAATTCAAACTGAAATGGAAAGAGTTCCCATTTTCATACATGTAGTATTCTATAAATGAAAACATATCAACAACATTCAATCATGCATCAACATACATACTCATACGTTATTGTTATAATGATGTTAGTAAGCATGTATACATGCATGAACTAACCAAGTTTGAAATATCATTCATGAATAATGCCTTCAACCATCATACAAAAATACATAAAACTTACAACAAGTAAGGCTTGATTACATAATGCATTTCATAATAATATTACATGCCAAACTTAAATAACATACCAACTATTTGGTAAAATTCCAAATAAATATATGTGTATGTCCATATAAGAATGCATGTCAACTATTTTACAAAAAGCCGAATAAACATACTTATATACCCGTATAAGAATGCATGTCAACTGTTTGACAAAATGCCAAAATAGAATAACAAACTAAATGTTCCATATAATCTCATACCAACGGGAAATAACATGCCAACTATTTGAAAATGCCCAAACAAAATAGAAATCTAATTGTTCCATAAAATATCTTACCAACATGAAACAACATGCCAACTACTTGACAAAATGCCAAAATGGAGCAGCAATCTAAATGTTCCATAAAATCCCATACCAATGTGAAACAATCATGCCAACTATTTGATAAAATGCCAAAATAGAATATCAATCTAAATGTTCCATATAATCTCATACCAAAATGAAACAATCATGCCAACTATATGAAAAAATTACAAAACATAATAGCAAACTAAATGTTCCATTCCAACATAACAACATGCCAACTATTTGACAAAATGCCAAATAAACATTTCCATATACCCAAAATGAGAATGCTTGCAAACTATTTGAAAAAATGTCACTAATACATTTCCATATACCCAAAATGAGAATGTTTGCAAATTGTTTGACAAAATGTCACTAATACATTTCCATATACTCAAAATGAGAATACTTGCAAACTATTTAACAAAATGTCACTAATACATTTCCTTATGCCCAAAATGAGAATGTTTGCAATATTTTCTCATACATTACTTATAAATATGCCAAACAAGAGATTGCACACAAACTATTCGACAAAATGTCTCAAACACATATTCAAATAAATATGCCAAAAAATTTGAAGTTTCCAAGTATGAGGTTGCATGAAGATTGTTTTACAAAATGTCAAAACATATATCTCTTATAAAAATGACAAGTATGAGGTTGCACGAAACTATTTGACAAAATGTCACAACACATATTTCTTATAAAATGCCAAATATGAATTCATATGTAAATTTTTTGATAAAATGTCTCAAACACATATTCGTATAAATATGCCAAACAAGAAATTGCATGAATATTGTTTGACAAAATGTCACAACATAAAACTTCCAAATATGCCTAGCAAAATGCCTACAAAGTGTATGACATAATGTCATGAATTTATACGCTTATATCTTCCCATAAAAATGTAACTAATAAAAAATAAAACATCATATACCCAGATCTTATATACCCAAAAGAAGAGAAACAATAAATATCCAATACCAATAGAGGAAAAATTAGAAATATTAATACTCATAATGATAAAACTAAAATTTCAATGCCTAGAAAGGGAAATATGTAAAATATGCATTCATTTATAAAATATTGCATGAGATAAAAATTATAAACCCTTGCCTGAGAAATTTGAATTGAAAGAAGACCACAAACCTCTACAATTTTCCTCCTTTCTCTATTATTTTCTCATGTTTTCTCTATTATTTTCTCCAACTTCCAAGCTCTACACAGCTTGAAATAAAAACCCAAAATATTATTTATTTTCCACAAAAATAGTTGCACCAAAAAGGTGGAATCTCATAATGGATTCCCTAAAATCATCCAAGAATTTCGTCATAGCACCTCTCAAAAAACCCTCAAAATTTTGACAGGTTTCCCCCAACTTCTCCTCTCCTCCACACCATGCCAAATGGAAAAAATGAAAAATTAGTTCCTTTTATTTGATGGATTTCAAAATCCATTAAAATATTATTAAGACTCCAAAATTCCACCACTTAGGTTTAAGTCTAAGTTTTTAATAAACAAACTACTATACCACATAATTACATTATGCCAACTCACTTTACCAAGCTTATTGTCACCACACACCTTATTTCCAAGCTCATTAACCATACGGCCAAGTCAAAACATGACCAAAAAAATTCCAAGTCAAATACCTTTTATCAATCAAATTCCATGCATTTATCAAGGCCAAGTCAAATGCATCTAGATGATCCTTTTGATCCTATATTAGGTTACTAACCTAGATCTTAGGTTAGTTAACTTAGTAACTAAGTCTTAACACCAACGTAATTTTGGTGTTGAGCCTAGGTACTAATGTAAGAAACCAACTAACAATAACACCCAAAACTTCCAAAAACATCACCACCCATTATTAAAGGGTGAGTGTTAACTCACGGAAGAGTGGGAACTTGTGTTTATACATGTATGTGTATTTTCACAATTACGTTAGCATATATACACATGAATATAAGCTCATGTACCTATGATCATACCCATATGGGTATATGGATGAATGTCCATTCCTTCATGTGTCACACTCATACCTTGATGAGTGACTAACAAAAAACACAAAACTACAACCAAGAAGAAACAACCAAAAAGGATTTCATTAATAATATTGAGTGCCAAATGTTACATCTTCCCCCCTTAACAAGGGTAATGTCCCATTACCAAGACTTGAACAAAATGGAAAGTTATTTCTTACATACTCAACATCTTCCCAATGGCAATTCGTTCACTTAGGTTGTCTCATTAGAACAAAACTTGTTGAATATATCCATTTCGTAACTTAGTGCTTTGTTGTGATAACATTCTTACCGAATCAAGTTGAAAATTCATCTTATCTTCCACTTACAAGTTCTTTTAAATTAGTAAATGTGAAGGATCATGTACATATTTTCTCAAAAGTGAGACATGAAATACATCATGAATCCTAGAAAGTGAAGGAGGCTATGCTAACTTATAGGCTATAGTAGATATTTTCTTGCAAAATTTCAAATAGACCAACAATTCTTGGTGCAATTTTAGATGTCTTACTAAAATTGACTGAAATTTTATGAGGTTTGACCCTTAAAAACACTTTTTCACTCACCTTAAATTATTTTTAGTCATTTTTTTGATCATCATAGGTTTTTTTTCTATCACTTAAACCTTTAATTTATGGCTTATGACAATCATCTACGATCATATTCCTTTAAAACCTCGGACTTTTAGCTATTTGATTTTAAAGGCCTTCCCACTCCAATGGTGTTCTACATTTCTGCTAATACAAAGCTTCAAAAGGATCCATTTCAAAATAAGTATGATAGGTATTATTGTAAGAAAATTCAACTAAGTGTAGAAAATCTTCCCACTTGTTTTGTTGATCCATAACATATATTCTTAGCATGTCTTTAATTCTTCTTTAAAGATAAAATACATTCTTTCAGGATGATAAGAAGAATTAAAATATAGCTTTGTGCCAAAAATAGTTGTCAAATTTTTCCAAAACCGAGATGTAAACAAAGTATCTCTATCAGTAATGATTAGTTCAGAACTCCATACAATCTTACTACTTCCTCATAAATCTATCAAAAGTATTGGTGCATCATTAGTTAGATTACCAAAAATAAAATAAGAAACCTTTGTTAACTTGTCAAAAACAACCAAAATAGTATCATGCCTCTTTTTAGATTTTGGAAAACCATAAATAAAATCCGTAGTTATAGTTGCTCATTTATCTTTTAGAATGTCATGCGGAAAGATATTACCACCGGGGTGCAATGATCAACTTTCACCTTTTGACATTCTAAACATTTAGAAACAAATATAGCCACATCCTTTTTCATACTAGAGAAAAGAAAATAAAAATTCAACTCATGAGTCATTTTAGTGACCTAGGATGTGTAAAATGAGAATCTTGATGCACTTTTTCCATTAGAATAGTTCTAAATTTTCCTTCAAAAGGTACATAAATTCTACCTTGGAGCCTCAAAAGACCATCTAATTCCAAGGATTACCCATCATAATTGTTTTCCACCACTTCCTATATTATGTTTTATATCACATCAAGGCATAAAATATCAATTTTCTATTGTAATAGTTGACCCTTCAAAGAAAAATTTTATTCTAGAAATAAGAAAAAATAAACCCTATGACTGGTACATCAACCACTCGAGTTCTCTTTACCTTTGACATATTTTATGTCCATATCATATTCGTTAATCAATTCTATCCATCTCCTTTTCTCGTACATTCAATTTATCTTAATTAAACATGTGTTCAAGACTTTTATGATCCATTCTAAGTTTGAACATCTTACCCAATCAGAAATGCCTCCATTTCTTAAGAGTTTGAACCACCATGTAACAAACTCTACTTCATGTGGGGATAGTTCATCTCATTATGATTTAATTTTTGTGACTCATAAGCTACTACCTTGCCTTATTGATTTAGTACACCCCCTAAACCATCCAAGGAGGCATCGGTCCGCACCTCAAAGGGTTGTTTATATCCAAAACCAACAAGATAGGTGTTGTAGTGAGAGCATGTTTCATCTTTAAAAAGGATTCCTCATAACTAGTATTCCATTCAAAATATTTACCTTCTCTCTACATTGATGTAATGGGATGGGATATTCATGAAAACTCATTCACAAACCTTCTATAGTACCCAACCAAGCCCATGAAACTTTAGACTTATGTCACATTTTTAGGATCAGGTCATTCTTTAATAGCCTTAATCTTGGATGGATCCACCAAAATCTCATCCTTAGAAATAATATTCCCTAAGTATTCTACTTTATCTTTGTATAATTCACGCTTAGATAGCCTTGCATATAATTTATGGTCCCCGAGCCTTTGCGTAGAACCATTCTTAAAAAAATTCATGTTTTTTCATTCCTAGAATAGATTAAAATGTCATCCAGGAAGACTACCAAAATCTTATCCAAAAAGATCTCTAAAAACACTATTCATTAGGTTCATAAAAGTAGTCGGTGTATTAGTCAAACCAAAAGGCATAACCGTGAATTAATAGTGTCCATATCTTGTATGGAAGGTTGTTTTATGCACATCTTCCTCTTTGATTATAATTTAATGGTAAACATGCCTTAATTCAATCTTACAAAACACATATGCCCCTTTCATTTGGTCAAATAAATCCTCTATCTAAGAGGAAGTGAATACTTATTCTTAAAGGTAACCTTGTTCAAAGATGCATACAATAATCAATGCACAACCTTAATGTACCATCCTTCTTTTAACAAAGACCATTGGTGCTCCCCAAGGGGACACACTTTTCCTAATCATACCTTACTCAAGAAGTTCTTACACCTAAACTCTTACATCTTATAAGTCCACAATATTCATTCTATAGTGTTCCTCGGAGGCGGGGTTGAACCTAACATGATATCTATTGAAAAATGAAACTCTTTTTTTGGGAGAAAACCTAGAAATTATTTAGGGAAAACATCCCTAAACTCAGATAATGTTAGATAATCATGTAATCTAGGTTCCTTCATCTCAGGAAACTCTTCCATGTGTAAGGAAAATAAGATACAGCCCTTGCATGGATGATCTTTTCACTTGTAAGGCAAAAAGAGTGGGTCAAAACTTGTTTTTAATACCAAATAGATCATGCTCAAAGACAAAATCATCAAAACAATGTATTATTTTATCAAAATAATTAATCTAAGCTTTATGGTCTTGCAGCCAATCCATGCCAATAATCACATCATAAGACCCCAAAGGCACAACATGTAGATTTAATCTAGTTTTAAACATTCCTAGATCAAGTTCTATTTGATCTAAATATTCATAAATCTACACTTTCTTACCAATTCCAAATTCTACTTTCCATTTTTCTATCATAGGAATAGTTTTTAGATTGAATTTATGCACTATTCTAGTAGACACGAAGCAATTAGATGCTCCGAATCAAATAGTACCAAAATTTCAGTGTCAAAAAATTTACCTCTAGCCTCAATGGTTATTTCTTGTTGCCCATCCTTGCGGTTATTATACACACCCAATTTTGCACGTACTACATTATTGGGATAGTTCAAACTCCACAATGATGATAAATATATTTCCAATGGTTTTTGAGTCCAATTTATCGTTTACAAGTATATATTTGTAGCCTAGAATGCTTCCCTTAACCATTTCTATGCTTTTCTTGTTTTCCTTTATCTCTTTCACAACTTTTCCTTAGCTTTTTGTTTTAAGTTACGAAACCACACTAATGGTTACACAAACACCCTAGTGGTTGCATAACTTATGGTCTTCCTTGATCAGCACTTATGTAATCACCACGTGAATTGCATAATCGTCGGTTTACACTGAAAAGTGGTTCTGCACTTTTTCCCAAGACTCTTCCAACATGTTCTCAAACGTGTGTCACGTCTTCAAACTTGATTTTGATGCATTTTCTTAACCATTTTACTTTTCTTGAGATCATTTGATGTGTACCAACTTCTCCTTCCCTTCCTACTATTAATTGTGAGTTAATTGCCCCTTCTTTGAGAGAGGTGGCATTTCTTGGCTGCCAAATGGCTTAGACCATTTCTCTTCTTTTTCCTATAAGATCCAAGCTTCTATCTAGAGCATTGGTTGGAGATTATTGTTTTGAATTACATTGTTATGCTTGTTGATAATCCTACCAAGAAATACACAAGCAAGCTTAGTTCTCTTGCCTTGTTATTATCTCACCTATATTGCCACCAGATTGTTTGTAATCCATTATAGCTCCAGCATTTCTTCATCATTTATTCCACACAAGCTATCACAGTTCCTTAGACTCATTTAAGCACCAAATTGGAAAAGAAACTGAGGGGAAAAAAAAAAAACCAGCACTAGAACTATCACAATTCTACATTTCAGGTTGGGGATGCATTTGGATTCTTAAAGTTTTCTTTGTCTAATTAAATCTTATTCCATATTTTGTTAGATTACATTAATTCAAAGAAATACACTTATTGTAACTTTCCTTTATTTACAAAAATCTTCTATTGAAAGTTACTTCCCTACCTATCCCTGTGGGTTTGCACAGGAAATTTTTCTTGAAGAAGCTTCTACATCAGTTTAGTGTTAATTATTTTCCCTTCATTTTTGTAAGATTCCATAGATCCTATTGATTCTACCGGGGAAGTTTAAGGGAAGAATAGCTTCTGAGAATATTTTTTTCTTCCCATGACTCTAAGGCAAGAACAAAGGAAGTTGTATATCCACAAGTACAAATTGGAAAAGTTTTGTTTTAATTAGAATAGATTAGATCCACTCTACAAGGAAATAGCCACATCTAATTGTTTGTCTTGTTAATTATGTTAATTTTAGTGTAGAAGAAATTTTAATTAATTAGAAGAATTTTAATTGTCTGTGTGTATTTATTTTGTTTTCCAATAAACATAAAAATCTAAAAAATATTATATTAGATTAATTAGATTTTTTTATTTATTTTATTCCCTTTATTTAATTAATTTCCTTTCAAATAAGTAGATCAAATAATTTATTTCATTTTTATCAATTAACCGGGAATGAATCTAGTTAGTTAAGATATTAAAACACATTTGTCTTTTAATTAAGTTATATTTACTTCTCTTAATTTCTTAAAACAAAACCTCATGATGTAGTTTAACTTTTAGATCAAACCAAAAGGTTAAACCATAGGGAACTTATGCTTACTCATACATTACCTCTAATTCACCTTTGACCAATTCAACTACAAGGAATTCACACTACATGATCTTGGTCCCTGATTCTCCTATAGTTTCCCATAAGCATTCCCACAATCTTGCACATTTTGGTTGTCTTGGCACAACCTTGGGAGGTCATGTGCACTTAAGATCACATGTTGATTTTAAGGCGTATAAAATTGGTGAACCCGACGTGAAGGACTAGTTCCTTCTTATTTCCTTTTCTTTCATTTCTATTACCTCACCTTTCCATTTCTTCCCCTATTTTGGTGGGTATTTTATACCTCCCCAAAATATGTCTAGTAGAGAGTTTGGTGGGCCATTTGGCTTTGATAGATATTACACCAATGTTCAACCACAACAATCCCCTTCCCTTTCTGGATGGGCTAACAACTACACCAACAACATGCAAGCCTCCCCTAGCTATGTCTCAAACCCCACTAGTTATGTGAGGATAGAGGAGGTTGATCAACCTTTAAACATGCAATAAATCAACCCAATTCAAACAACATGGTTTTATGAGTGGAACAAATCCTTACCCTAGAGTCTTTTCAAGACCTCACATTACCATGCAATCAATAGAAGATGACATTTTTACACGTATTACTAATCCTCTTCACCAAATAGATGAGTCCTTAGATAGGATGAAGATTCATGCCTCAAATATTCAATAACAATGTATCGAAAACCTATCCTGAGACTCCTAATTTTAAGGAAAATAAGAATGAAAATGTTGAACAATTCATAAGAGGATATCATGTGTCCTCTCAACCAAACCCTACACAACATGAACACCCAAACAAGAGACTCAATCCTCACCTCATGATGTTATTTCCACTTTAGTATGGAGGATTAGAGAACTAGAGAGTGCCCAACCTTCACAACCAACCTATGCAATAGGGAAAACATGGGGTATCCCATCAACAATAAAGGGTACACCCCTATCAATGCACAACCAATAACATCATGTGTAACAAGGTTATCTATGTCCAATCAAATCTAGGTGATCTTCTCATGGAGTGATACCCTAGGATGGGCCCTCACCCTTCTCACACTTATCCTATGCAAGGGATGGTCAGAAGTGCATTCTCAAATTCCACTCCATCTGAAAATGTGACATTCCCTGGTTTCATGCCCACTAGCCCATTTCCTAGTGTTGTTCCACCTTACTTGCATATGTATGCAAAGTCCCCATATGGACCCATATACCTTCCTAATCCTTATACGCCATATCAAGAACTTCATATTTTCCCGCTTAATGCTTACACTACATCCTATCCAATTCCTCCTCCTCCACCTCCTCATCAAGGAACTTCAATAGTGGAATCTTACGTGATGGGTACTTATGTTGAGTATCTGAAATAAACCCTTGATTTCACAATACGAGGTGTCATGCTTCCATGCCCATTTCCTGATCTTCCTAAGTTTAAGGAAGAAGGAGACCCAAATGCTCATATCAAGGCCTACATTACTACCATCATGGAATTTCTTCCTTGGGATGTTGTGGTGGCTAAGATATTTCAAAAACCCTTGAGGGAATCACTTTAGATTGGTATTATCATATTCCCAAGCTTCCATAAATTCCTTTAAACAAATTGTTTCCAAATTCATTAGAGCTTTTGACATGAACAAGTTGCTTCGAATAGGGATTAGGGAATTTCTACATATTAGGAAGGAGAAAAATGAATTTTCCACCATTTCATTCTAAAGATGGCATCAAGTTCTTTACTCCTCTATAAGTGCACCTAACATGGACCAAATGGAACTTTGTGATCTTTTCCTTCACTCTGCTCAATCAAGAGACCAAGGAGGAAGTCCAAAAGTTTCCTTTCCGTAGTTACGAGAAGTGTTGGAAGGTGCGCTTTGAATCAACCAAGTCATTATCGATAGTGGGCGTAAGACTTATGGTATCAATGGGAAATTGTATCCCCTAATCAAAAATGCAAGTCATCAAAGCAATGGATCCAACAACTAGGGATCTAAAGTATTGAATAGTAATCATGCAATGCTACCACGGATGGTGTTACTTGATCAAGAAAAGAATGTTGGTTTCACAAAAATGGTAATACTAAAAATAACAATAAAAACAATAACATGGGAAATCAAAGAGGCCCTAATTATGTTTCCTTTATCAACATGGTTGATGTCAATCATCCCCTCCTCAATAGGATCAAACCCAAGGCCTAAACCAATACCAAAACTCTGGCCAAGGGGCAATGAACCATGGTTATAACAACCAATTTCAAAATAATAATCGGGTTATAATCAAAAATAAAACAAACCAAAGGCAAAGAGACTACGATCCCAATATTTAATATGGTTTACATCATTTAATTATTCATGATGCTAGAACTTGTAGGGATTGTAACAATTTCATAAAAATACTCCCCAAGAATCAAAGGCAGCTCTTTATGGACATGTTCTTAGTAAAATCCTGAAGGAACCTCATAACCTGGTCATATATGACCCATCACACCTTAGAATGCAAAAACCTAGGCATCTATCGGGACCCATTCCCTAAATGTCCTAAATATGTTAAGGTGAATCCTCAAAACATAAAAAGGGTATTCCTGTGGGGAATAATGACCATGAGGCCTCAACTTTTTGATAACTCTCGAGTTTCTCCTAACCTTGGCTTAAACAACAATACAAATATTTTGGGATTAGTTGAGCTAGAGGTTAAACCAGAAATTAATGCAACAACTTGAATAAGGGAATACATTTTTAACCCCTCCTATTCATTCCTTCTCATAGGATGATGTTCCTACAATCTCAAAACTGGTGGGAGCCTATGATTTGATATCGGATTTGAACAAGACCTTTTCTCACATCTCATTTTAGATTTGTTGAAGAATTCCCCGCACATTGTTCCACATTGCTTGATGCATTGGGTCTTGGTCATCTAATCCATGTTACTCCTCCTCTGAGCTCAAATAAATCATATTGACTTTTGACATACATCCTTCGGGAAGAGTGATAGGGATACTAGGTTTTTTTATATAAAAATATGCCTTCCACTATTGAAATATCCCAAAGAGGTGATCCTACCTTATATTTGTTAGGTTTGGGTTTATAAAAATTACATTAAGAGAGCCATGATCGATGATGGGGCTGTTGTGAATGTGGTTCCCTTCTCTTTCTTGCAGAAATTTGGGATATGGGGAGACAAAATTTCTCCTCTACAAGAAACATGTTATGAGGGTATGACAGTCTTAAGGCTACCTCAATTGGAACTATAGTTCTTCCTATCTCCCTTGGGCCAAAACCATCTTGATAAAGTTTTACATCATCGACAAGGAGATGAATTACAACATGATCCTTGGTAGACCTTGGATTCACCGGATGAAGGCTATTCCCTCCACATTGTTCCAAGAGGTTAGATTTCTCCACTTGGGAAAGGTATTCATTGCTCAAGGGGATCCTAAGCCCTTTGACATACATTTAGAAAACCTCAAGAAGAAACTAGGGTCCATTCGAATATGAGCTCCTCAGTGAATCAGTTAAACAAACCTATCTCCTTTGAAAATAATTGATCACGACCACACGAGCATTCCAAAAGTTGAATTTGATGACAAAAACATTTGAGGTAGAAAAACAGATAAGGGTAAAACAATATCTATGGAAACCATGTCCACCAAAACCACAATCCGAGATTATGAAACTCTTAGAGAGTGATGAACCGATCCTTCTCCCTTCGAACCACAAGGAATGGGTAACCTCCTTGGTATAACTTCTCTCCTATGATGATCTTAGTTTAGGCATAAACATGATAGAAATAATGAAGGAAGGAGAGGATTTTGAGAACAAAACGATACCCATCAAATTCATCTCTAGGGCTTCCTCTATTCCAAACCTTGGTCTAGACACCAATATGTCAAAATCTAATTTATAATGTCCACAGACATGATCCAATAAAGAAAACATATCAAATGTAACCACTACTCCCTACGTAGGGAACAAAGTTGAGCAACGTATAGTCATGCTCACACAAATACAATATGTCAAAAATGTGACAAAGAGGTTCACAAATACCTCTTTCAAATGATGAATTCATGCCAAGGTTAGATGATCAGATATATACAATTGTAGGAAAGGGTTGTAAGTTTAAACCCAAGATAGTAGGCCCTTGTCAAGAAAAATGGAAACTTTAAAGATCATGCATATCATTTGTGTACCTTGGGAGGTGAGGATTTTGACATCAATTGTCATGTCACCTAAACTCTTCTACGTATATTCATTTAAATTTCCACATGTACACAATTGCATCCATATTGCATATCATTTGTATAATCATATTGTAACATTACAAAAAGAAACTTATTTTTCAAGAAACTTTCAAAATTTCTGAGAATTGGTAAAACATTTAATCATACTTCTTTAACCATTCATTATATCATCTCTAAACTATTCAATCTCTTTATCATCTAGTAGATGAAGTTTTGACATTGATCCTACCAAGACCTACACACTTAGTTCTATTCATGGCTACTTCTACCTTAGGTGTTTTGCCCATAGTTCGTACTAGAAGCTTCTTGGTGTCACATCTTTCCTAGAAATCTCTCTTTTGATAAAAAAAATCTAAAATCATTTCACCCGGATAATTTGTTCACTTATTTCAACCTTCGGTGATGAAATCCCTCGCATCCTATTAGTTTTGGGGATTGAGGCTAGGGAAAATTATTCCTTCCCAAAAAACAAAGTTCAACAATGAAAAAAATCAAAAAAATATATATCAAACAATAAATACAAAAATCTTTATTTTACAAAATAAACCACACTTCTTTGCCCTACCATTCTTTGGTGATGAGCCCATGCTTCCTATAGGTAGCATGAGGCTGGGAAAGGAGGAATTTCCCTTACTCACCTATATGATTTTCCTTGGTGATGAGCCCATGCTTCTTACTAGTAGCATGGGGCAAGACATAAGGGTCCTTTCAAATAAATCAATAAGTTGTAAACAAGTCAACAAGTAAAAAGTGCTTTGAGTCCTTTGAAATCATCATAAAATGAGTTATATGTATAAGTTATAAGAGATTTAATCCATAAAACCATATTTTTCAATTAGGAGGCCATCTACGGGTCTAAGTCTAGTTAAAATTGCAAGCAAACTACATTTTAAACTAGATAGTTAGCCTTTCCTAGAGTTGAGTTGTAGTTTCCTAATTGGGTCTTTGTCAAAATATTATCTTCATATCATTAATTTCATTCATCAAAGTCATATAACTCGCATCCTTCTTAGCTCTCGGTGTTGAGCCCTCACATCTTACTAGTTACGTGGAGTTAAGAATGGAGTGGGTTCATTTTCATTATTATATCACTTTCATCAAACTTGCTAACAAAACAAGAATATCAAATATTTACTTGAAAAAAAGTTTTAAGTTCACAATTTGTCCTCATATGCATCATATATATATCAAAAACACAAAAAAAAAAGAGATCATTCTATTTATGCATTTGCATAAATCATCATCATCCATACATGCATTCATAAAAGCATATTAAAACATCAGAGATTCTACACATCTAAGAGTACATAGATGAAGCAAGTCATGAACAAGTAAACTCTTACACAAGATATCCAAGCCAAAAAGAAACATATGTGTATATATTTTTAATAATCAATTTTTATATAATTTCATCACACCCTAGGTGTGGTCAAAATGCTCTCAATGAGCAAAAATCCAAAAAAAATATATAGTATCAAAAAAATGGTCTGAAGCAATAAATTCCTATGGCCTATCCCTCTCTATGGGATCCAAATGAAGGTGCATGGATGGGAATCCTTTATGGCTCATATGATGGGAGTGAGAGCCTCCATGACCCGACTGTGAGAGTGACCATGAGATGATGAACCAGAGATCTATCACTATTGGCCTCACTGTGAGAATGCTCTCACTGTTATCTCCTCTCAACCAACCGATATACATCAAGCTTGGTCCTCATCTTGGTCATAGATCCTACTACAATCCATACCAAAGAAAACACATCAGCATGTGGCCACCATGATTGCTTACCTGATTCCACAAGAACTCATCTCGCATCATAATCGTGGGGTGTGTAAAGTATCCATGAGAATACTATGAATAAGGTATCACCAACCATTTTTCGCAGCTACAAAATGTAAGAAAATAATGAAGAGTTAGAAAAAACTTTTGTAAACAAAATATATATATAGTGCGTAATTCACTAACAATTCTAGTCTAAGTACTAGAGTCAAGGGAAGAGTACTCTACTCACTCGGATCTCCCGGATACCATGATGGATCTATTGGTGCTTCCGGTGGTGGTGAAGATGCTACGGGTACCTTGTCTCCTCTTCCTAAAATCTCCTCCAAATCCACATGTTTCCCCATAACATGTTGCTCATCACCCCCTCCCTCATGTGGAAGAGGCTCCTCTAAATGAAGAGTCTCTCTCTCTTCGGCCTCAACCTCGACCTCCAGCTACTCGGGAAGCCTCTAAGGTGGCTCTCCACTATGTGTCACTCTCCTCTCCTCCTCCCTCCTCCTCAATGTCCAACTTGGCCTCCTCCTCCTCTTCCCTATGAGTGAGATTGGGTGCAGCCTCAATATGAAGGATCACCCCGATCTAGCTAGATCTACGGACAACTTTGCAGCACACCAATCGAGTCCCTAGTGACAACAATGGTCCACTTGAGCTTGCCTTTGGGCAGCTCTAGCCTATCTAATACCCCTAAGTACAAATTGGAACCACTTTGGGAGGGGTATAGATGTATGGGATTCCCAAAACTACTACGAGACTCATCCACTAGAGATAAATCTCGACCTTGTTAGTCGTATCAACTAGTTGAATTGTGGTGTTGTATGTAACTATAATAACCCTCTCATCATCCCACAATCCAATCCATATCCTAGTACGGTTGTGTAACCATGTCATTTGTACTAAGGGTGGCCACTACTAATGATGCCCCTATGAGTGGGGCCATAACTATCCATCTAGCTTCTCTAATAGCCCTAGGATTGGCTATCCTAACACCCCTTTGATATGGGACCATGCACTCGTAGACCCAGACGTCACTAATGTAGGGTGATGAAGTGCATTTCCCTTTAATCAAACAACTTAGTAAAGGTCATGGTATGTAGTTCCCAAGATATCAGCACCCCAGATTAAATACATGCATGTTTCTCTATACTCTAAATAATGGGAGCCTAAAGCAATAGAGTATCTTGTCCCCTCCCTTGTCCCCAACGAGGCATGAAGCCAAGATACCAATAATGGCCTTGCACAAAGTAGGGATAGGATCAAAGGTGACTAACAATAATCCCATCCCCTTTTGGCATCGATGTGTCGTGCCAACCCATCTCCTATGTAGTTAGCCCACCGACAAGATACAACCACCGAACTCCGCACTCTCTAAAGTTAGTTTCCTATCAATGACAGAACACCTCCGAACCCTATACACATCCTCCATAGTGATAGTCTCCTTGGACTCTAGGAAGCCAAAAAGTGTTATGGTCTACATCCCAATAACTCAATAGATCAACTAACAAGTAACTAGGTGGTGTAACTAACGAGTCTGGGATATTATTCATATCCCAACCTCGTGTCATAAATCTATCTCCTCCTGAGATAGTGAATCCAAATTAGAAGGAAGCCAATCACACTCTCTAGATCGGATCCATCTAATGTATGGACCCTGCATTCACAAACATCAAGAAAAGATAAATTTAGAACCTTTTACTACATAATAAGCTCATCAAAAACATCATAAAAACATTCAAAAATCAAAATTTCATCATACTTAGTCAGCTTTGGAACCTACCTCAACAATTACACAACCGCCTCTCTCTATGTAGAGTGGTGATTACGTAACTTCCCATCCACTTAGAGCAAAGTGGTTTTGTAACCGATGTGGAAATTCCACCTAAAATTTTGAACCTTGACGGTTACACAACCGATGTGGCGGTTGCGTTAGTAGAAATCAAGTCATACCCTAGGCCACACAAAATGCAAAAAAAGTACGAGAATAGACCATTTTTGACAAAATAAATTACAAAAACCCCTAGGCGCCCCCTTGTGAACATTTTAACTATGAATTTACTAAAAAATATCCCCCCTAGGTTGAATTTTTCATTTTTCACACTATAAGGTTAAAATTAAAAAATGTTGATAACTCACCTATTCCTCGACCCATTGCTCCTCCCTTTGGTCAGGGTTGTCATCATGTCTTAGTGATCTTCTATTTGATTGTATTTTCATAGGAAACTCACACAGTGATCCAGAGCTCAAAAATCTCTAAGTAGGTGAGTGAAAATGATTTCTAAAAAATAATTATTTTGGTTATATACAACATGTTTTAAATTTGTTTTGAATGTGTGTGTTTTGTAGAGGGGTCGAGCACTCGGTGTAGGTATGTTTCTATCCCTATGGACATGGTAAGTCTTCTTGTCATTTTATTTTAGCATATTTTTTCAATCCCACATTATATCTGCTCTTGATTCTCATTTACTTCTTACATGCAGCGTGTAAGCTTGGTGTTTCACCGCTTTCTTTACTTTGTTGAGACGAACTAGATAAGGTAAGGGAAGAGGAGGAATAATTGTTATAGCTCATTAGTTAATGGTTGATGTGCGCGTTCGAATTCTCAATCCATTTATGACGTGAGAGCTTCCTTTTGGATGGGAGGAACTACCTGAAATAGAAAACAAGACCACAAAAGAATAGTTAAATAATATATGACAATGGACTACCTAGCGTATGCTAGATCCGGGAAGTGTGATACTCCCTAGATGGTTATCAATCTACTATTTAAAACAAATTAATGTGAGAAATAATAAAATTCCTACTATATTTGATATGATTTAGGTATCTCATTCAATCACACTAAGAAAATCTAATATAACAAAGCTATGTTATAATCAGATTTGAAGGGTTGGTAGGTGTCGAACTTGTCTTTGGAACCGTCGGGGTTAGGTTCGGTTTTTAGGTTATTTGGTAAAAGGGTTTTTGGTTTTGTTATTGGCATAGGGTATAAAAAATAGAGACCAATATCGTCTAGGTATAACCAATGATGGTTTAAGGGAGACCAACAACGGTCATGGATAACCGGCGTCGGTATAGTAGGGTGATAGTAGTTCAATGAAAACCTTATTGTAGAGTCTGGGTGAGGTTAGATAGGGCTAAATAAGGGGATGGTGAGGTCTATGGGAATGTTGAGAACACTTAGAGAGGTGGAAGGGCCAAGATAGGTGATTTGATAAAAGGGTGGGTGAGGTTTTTGAGTTTGTCAGAAAGAAGGCTATGGAGGAATGGGAATGTTAATAGAAGAATGATAATAGAAATGGTAACAACTATATGAGAAGAATAAGAATGGGAATGATTAATGATAAAAACACTTACCAATGTTGCAGGTCTAATGGTTGGGTGGTGGTGATGATTGGTTGGTGGAATGGAGCTTGTTGCAATAGTGATGCTTCCCGGAATGTTACCATGAGTGTAAATGCTTCTGGATCTATCCTGGTGCTAGCTATGGATGTCTAGGTGCGTGAAAAGACTCTAGTTCTGCTTGCATATAGCTCTCTTCTTGTCCTCTTTCTCTCAAAATGTGACAACCTAAAAACAAGGTTGCCAAGGTGAATAAATGGTAACCGATGGTAGTTTTGGGTTGACCGGCGTCGGTTAAGGTGGGATTCCCTAGGTTTACTAAAATTGGTAGATATCCCCTCTTTTAGCTCAAGTTCATTCCTTTCTCCTTGGATGTATAACGGATGTTACATTTTTATGAGCGGGAAGGTGGTTAGAGGGATAGTAGGCATTGATTTTTAGGGTTAAACTAAGTCTTAGTTAGTTATGGAAACATGCCAAGAATAGGTCTAAGGTGAGGTGGCTAGGTGAGGTGTCTATGTGAGGTGGAAATTAACTTGATTAGAATAATTAAGTAATGTATATTGTGAGGGTGGGTATTAATTTAATTAATTTAATTAAACTAATATTAATGTTGGGTTGAAAGGCCATGGTTAGGTGAATATGTTTGAATTGGTTATTCGACGGGAGGCCAAGGGGAGTGTGACCCAATTTTGGTGTCTACATTTTGCCCCTCTTTGTTACGTAGCTTGTATTGGTAAGCAATGCTGACAAAAATAAGATGTGGTTGCCCCATGTGTGGGTGAAGGTAATGTTTCCCTAAGTGTGGGTGGAGGTAACCCCCTCAAACTAGGAACCAATGAGGTGAGAGAAGGAAGCGGTGAGTGGTTTGATAAAATGAGGAGATGGGTGGTTTGAGAAAACAAGGTTAGGTGTGAAGAAGGTGATGGTCAAGGGTATGGTGATTGTAAGAGGTAGGGTGGGTGATTAGGTAGATAATTCAGATGTACGCACATGTTGTGAAATGCCATGAGATACCAGGGTTGCTCAACATAACAAATGTATGTTAGCTAGGGTCATAAAGGTCATCCAAACAAGGGTTGTGGAGGTCCGATATCCAAGGTAAGGGATATGGTCTAGGAAATCAATGAGGTAAGATGCAGAACGCATAGGTGTGGTTCTATTACATCCAAAAGGTCAAAACGTCAAGGATTGTTTAGATAGGGGTCATGGCCATAGGCAAGGTAAGGCTATTAGGCTAAGCAAAACAGTAGCATCATCGCAAGATGCAACATGCAACAGGTGAGGACATGGGAATATCTAATTAATCAAAGGTTAGGTATGTAGGTGTAGGTAGGGTAGGTGGAGGTAAAAATGGGTAATGGGATAAAGGTCAAATCAAGAAAACAGGGAAATGGGTCGTGGTCAAAGGTAGTGCTAGTTGAACGTACGCACACATATAAACTGCAAGCATGGTACCAAAGTGAAAAGATTTCAAACGCTACGCCGGATAAGGTTGATAGGTCTATCAAAACATGATTGAAGTGATTCTAGTATCCAAGGTATAGGATATGGTGTGGAAACACAACGGAGGTCATGTGCAGGAATGTTTAGGTATGTTACTGGTACACCAAAGGTCAGGTCAGGATAAACAACATGGCAATAGGCAAGGTAAGGTCGGTAAGGCTAAAAAAATTGAGTAACCGCGTTGCAAGGTATAGTGAGTATAGTGGTTCAAAGGTCACTAACAATGTTTTGGGTCCAGGCATATAGGTCATGGTATGGGTACACCAAGGTACAAGAAAAAAACATTTCCCTAAATGTAATTTAGGATGGGTGTAGGTAAGATGGGTGAGGAGGTAGGTGGCAATAAGGGTGGGGTGACGATTAGTCACTTGAGATGATCATTATATTGATTATTTAATAAATATATTGGCCTATGTGCTAAAGATATTGAGGATGTATATGAGAGTTTTGTGATTTTGATTTTTATACGCTGCTACGTGTCGAAGAAAGTGAGGATGTATATGAGTGATTTGAGATATTTGTATTTATTTGTATCTGTGTACATATGTATGGATACACAAACTTTCTCATTTATACGTATGCTAATATTTATGGTATGGGTGGTGTACTTGTTTTAATTTGCATTATTATTTGTGTATGTGATGGAAACTAAGTGAATTAGGCATGACGGAGTTAGGTTGATTTAGGCACAAGTGGAGTCGGGTTGATTTAGGCATGGTGGAGTTAGGTCATTTTAGGCATGATTGAGTCAGGTTGATTTAGGCATGGTTGAGTCAAGTTTTATGGTTGATTAAATTTCTAATTCATAAATGTGTGCAATTAGTGATGGTATGGATTGTGTTAAGATGATTTTTAGGAAAATGTATGATGATGGCAAAGAAATGGTAGATGTGATGAAATGAATGTGTAAATTATGATGGTAAAGATGTTTAGCAATTGTTGCTTGTTTGGTTTAATTTCCAGTTATTGATATAGAAAGGAAACTAACTAGGGTAGAATGTGAATAGGAAAAGGAAAGGGAAAGGGGGAATTGGTTAGGGTAGAGAGTGGCTGAGCTAACCTCCAAGGGCCCCATGCCCTCAAGTATTGCCTACATAGTCCCGATGAAAAGGGACCTCAAGCCGATGTAGTTCTCCCATAAGCTAGGGAAGATTATGATGAAGTAGAAGAATGGGTTAGTAAGTGTTAGGCATTGTTGAATGTAGGTCATAGGCATGATTGAGTGTAGGTCATAGGCATGGTTGAGTTTAGGTCACATGCATGGTTGAGTGTTTTTAAATATAAGTGTCGATGATATGGTCATGTATAGGATAATCAATAAGTAATGAGGAAGGTGAATGGTAAGAGGTGGTAAAAGTCGTCGCTTAATTGATAAGAACCCTAAGGGGTCAACCATACCTAAAAGGGTCTTATGGATGTAATACCCTAAAGGTGTTGCCTAATTGACCATTCTAAGGGTGAAGAAAGTTGCATAATCACAAAATGTCACGTTTGTGGTAAGTCCCTTGAGTAACGAGGCAAATAGGCTAAAAAGGCAAGGAGGTGATAATAGGCGGTTTAGTGTAACTCGATTATGCATGCGACATCGTGTCTTTCAAACAAGAAACCCCATATCAAGAATAGGAAAGTCCATGACGAAAATTTCATTTTTTTCTTCATTTGTTTGTTTTAATATACCGATCGATGTGGGAAGTCTATATGGGATGATTATATTATCTCCTTGAGGTCTTCGTGAATTTGGTCGATGTGGGAAGCTTCTAGATATTTTTATTGAATTTGTGAAATAACTATGATATATTTGTCCTTCAAGGGAGCATTCTATTTATAGTGGTGGAATTACAGTGAAGAGATGTCCCTTTTGAGGGAGTCATATTTTGTTGGAAGTTTGACTCAAGGAGTTGCATCCCTTTTTGTTTTTGGGCATTTAAGTCATGGAAAAGACTATATAGGAAGGTAGGCTCTTGTCGAATGACAAAATCATAGTACATAGGAGTTAACCATGAAAGGGGGTGGTTTTTAGTGCTCAACGACCATGGTATTCCATCTTGAAGAAGACAAAAAGTATCCATGAGAATCATGCTATGAGTAGAGACGTGGTACTCATATTGAAGACAAGGCTAAAATGGTGACGGGTAATCACATTATTCTTGTTTAGTCGTGGATCTTCAAAATGGGTAATATGGAAGGTGAATGGCGCTCAAGGGATGAGCGATCAACTGACAAAGTGATATAGGACTTGATATCAATAATAAAATGGTTGAAGATGTAAGGCATTAAGGGGCTCAGGTTTGGGTTTACCTTCGAGTGAAGACAAATGATAAGCACCTGATCCATAGGCATGGGTAACGATATAGGGTCCAAGCCAATTAGGAGAAAATTTTCCCGTTTACTTTTCTCCTCTTTGGTTACATGTTGATTTTATTTCAGACAAGGTCATTGACCTGAAAGGTTCATTCGTGAACACATTTTTCATAGGCACGTTTGATACATTTTTGGTAGATTTGGAGATGGTCAAGAGCATTGAGATGGCGTTCATCTAATAACTCAAGTTGCGCCAAACGATCTTGGTGAAAGTCATCGTCGTTGAGCATGTCTTGTAGTGAGATGCGGAGAGATGGAATATGGACTTTGAGAGGTAAGACAACCTCGGTACCATAGACTAGAGAAAAGGTGTGGCAGCAGTCAAAGTGTGAATACTAGTGCGATAAGCCCACAAGGTGAAAGGAATGTGCGTATGCCAATCCTTTCTAGTATCATTGACTACTTTCATAAGAATTTTTTCAAGGTTTTATTGGTTGATTTGGCTTGGCCATTGGTTTGCGGGTAATAAGGTGATGAGAAACTAAGTTGGATGCCAAAATCATCACAAAGTTGTCGTAGGGTTTTGTTTTTGAATTGCTTCCCATTATCAGTGATGAGACAGTTAGGAACACCAAAGCGATAAATGATGTGATGATTGATGAATTCACATATTTTCTCGGATTTGTAGAAATGAGGGGAATGGCCTCTACTCATTTAGTGTAATATTCAGTAGCAGTTATGATCCATTGGTGGTGTTGTGAAGAATGGGGGTTGATCTCACCGAAAATATCCAAACCCCATTGAGAGAAATTCCAAAGGTCTCGTGCAACCTGTAAGGCATGACTAGGTGTGTGGTGGAGATTAGCATGTTGCTAACATTTCATGCAACATTTGACATTATCACAACAGTCACATTTTAGGGTTGGCTAATAATAGCATAGGAAAAGAATGCATTTTGTGATAGCTAAACCACTAAAATGACCTCCAAAATTCCATTATGAACTTCCTTAATAGTGTAAGGAATTTCAGAACTTGTAAGGCATCATAATAGAATGTCATTGAAGTCGCACTTGTAAAGAAGACCACCCATGATGACATAACGGGAGACACTTTAAAGAAAGGCACATTGACCATTATGAGTGATATCAACAGGTAAAATGGAAAGGGGAAGAAATTCTGCATATTTATTATACCAAAGGTCACGTGGATCAAGGGAAATGGTTCGATAGAGTAAACTTCACAAGGTAAATAAGAGGGTGATTATAGCCTTTGTATGTTGACAAATATTTTAGAGTCAGCGGGTGAAGCAGGTATCTGAGAAGCCAAGTAGGCCATGGTATCCACAAATTTATTAGTAGAACGTGGGGTGGTTTGAAGTGTATAATGGTCAAAGGTGGTCAAAAGTATGTCTACGTGTTACTTATACTTTTGAAGGATCTCATTATGACACTGGTATATACCATTGACTTGGTTTATGACCAACTGAGAATCACCAAATATATTGATTGTCTTAACATCTAAGGCATATGTAGCCTGAAGACCCAATACGAGTGCTTCGTATTCCATAATATTATTTGTACAATCAAAATTGAGTTTGAAAGACAAAGGCATAGGTTCACCCTTAAGAGGAATGAGGATAACACTAGCCCCACCCCCACACTGACACTTGGAACCATCAAAGAAGAGTTTCATTTGGTAAGAGGGTTCTTCTAGGGAAAGGGTAGCTATAGACTCATTTGGGAAGTCAAAGTTAGATGGTTAATCCTGGAAATAGGTGTGTTGGCCAGTTGGTCAGCAATTTCCTGGCCCTTAATGGACTTTTGATGAATGAATTCAAGGTCAAGGTTGGCAAGAAGCATAAGCCAATGTGCAGCATGTTGATGTTGATAGGGTTTGGCATACATATAGTGTAATGGGTTAGTATTAGTAATGACAAAGGTTTTGTGATTGAGTAGGTAATGGCGAGTTTGGTGGTGACAAAAACTAAGGCTAAGTAGATTTTTTTGGCATGGGTATATCTAGTTTCATAGTCAAGAAGGGTGCAGCTTATGTAATAAACCACTTGCTCTCTGTGTTTCTCGTCACGATGCGCGAGCATGGCACCTAAAGAATGGTTAGTGGCAGAAATATATAGGTAAAATGGCTAGTCATCCTTAAGAGGAATGAGCACTAGTGGTTGAAGGAGGTATTGTTTTAATGCCTCAAAGGATTTATGGCATTCATCATCCCATTTGAATGAAACATCTTTCTTGAGAAGATGATGAAATGGTTGATAGCGGTCGGAAAGCTGTGAGATAAAATGGTGAATACATTGCAAATTTCCTTGTAGGATTCAAAGTTGATGAAGATTAGTGGGTGGAGGCATTTCCAGAATGGCCTTGACTTTAGCAGGATCGATTTTTATGCCATGCAAAGAAACGATGAAACCTAGGAGTTTTCTAGAAAGTACCGCAAAGACGCACTTCTTTGGTTGAATATGCACACAATACTTGATGAGATGGTAAAATATGACTTTAAGGACCAAAAGGTGTCGGGTTCAATGTTTAGATTTGGCTAAAAAGATCATCTACGTAATCCCCAATATCCGATGCATGATGTCATGGAAGATGTAAGTCATGGCTCGCTGATATTTAGCACTAGCATTTTTAAGGCCAAAAGGCATGACTCAATAGCAAAAATTCCCCCAAGGGGTGATGAAGGTAGTCTTGTGTTGATCTTTTGGAGCTAGTAATATTTGATTGTAGCCTGAGAAACCAGTCCATGAGTGATAGCATTTCATGGCCAGCAGTGAGATCAACTAGTTGGTCAATGCCTGGTAGGGGAAAATTGTCTTTGGGACAAGTGAGGTTGAGGTCATGGAAGTCCATGCAAATGTGGAGTCCCCTGTCATCTTTGTGATAGGAACAATGTTGTTAGAAATCCATTGGGGATAATCAATGGGTAGAATGAAGGAAACCGAGAGAAGGCGTTGAAGCTCTTCTTTGACCAGAAGAGTAATGCAAGGATGCATTTTCCGCAGCTTTTGTTTGATGGGTTTGGCATCAAGAATGGTTACAATATTGTGGACCATGATTTTTGGGTCAATACTAGGCATATCAGCATAGGACCAAGAAAATGTGTTGTTATGGTCCCGAAGGAAATAGGTGAAGGCTTCTGTTCAATAAAGCATCTAAGGATTGGCTAATCTTTAGAATGTGTGGGTCATCCTGAGTGTTAATGTTGATTTCGATGGTCGATTCATTTAACATGGTTTGCATCTCAAAAGGTAACGACCAATGAATATAAGAATCTTCCACACCAAGGTAAGTGAGGATGGATTCATCATCCTAACATTGAATGACATTAATAGAAGGTGTATCATCATTGATCATGTCAGAATATAGGAATGGGAAAGAAGAGAGAGCCTTGTCATCATGTTGATATGTCAAAGGTCCCAGTGAAATGGTGTTTACGACAAAAAAAAGTTAGGAGGAATAGATTCGGGATCTATGGACTCCATGGGTAAAGATGGTAATGTGGGTGAATGAGGTGGGGAAGTTTTTCCATCCTAGATGAGGTCAAATGAACCTTCTTGGAAGGTGGTGCATCAAAACCAATGCCACTACGGTCATTATGTTTACGATAGAGGTATAAGAAATGACACTATGGCAGCCCTGTTCATAAAACCCAAAGCCAAATTCTTTCCACGCACACCGGTGGAGAAAAGTGTGGTTGAAGTAGAAGTTAGTGAGGGATTGTAGGTCGGATGAAAATGGTTGGGTTTGGGATGGAGGTTTAGGTTCATAGGTGGCGATATCAAGTCCCCATATGTTAGATTTTACGAAGGTGGGGAGGGCCATAAGGAAAAATGTTGCCAATGCGAACGCATGTTATAACTGTGTCGATGGTGTGATGCAAGTTCCCATAGGTATTTGGGTAGGGGATGATTCAAGGTGAGTTGATGTTGGGGTTGAAGGTGTTGATGTTGTTAAGTAGAATTAGTAGTAGCGTCGATAGAAGATAACGGCACCACAAGACGGTGCCGCCAATAATGTGGAGTACGGTAATCAAAGTACAATAGGAATGTTGTAAAAAGTAAATATTTGTCGTAAGTGGTCCAAAGAATGTTAAAATGTCAAAGTTTGGGTAATTAGAGAAGTAGGGTCTACATGATTAGGAATTAGAAATATTATATTGGTAATAAAGACAAGGAGTGAGGTCATAAATATTTTGTGTATTTTATTTGTAAAAAGTCTAAAAATGTGGAACCCATGTAAAATGATAAGGTTTATCTTATCTTAAAGATAAGCTTACATGTACGATAAGAGTTAAGGTATGGAATATGATTCGTCAGAGTGGATTTCTTATCCTATCTTAGAGATAAGATGGATAAGCCTAGAAGTTCTATAAATAGAGAGGCCACCCCTCATTTAGCATAGAAGGAAGTAGTGAGAAATATCAGAGAAGTGTGCGAAGGAAGCCATCAATTTAAAGGTGTGTCAAGAAGCCATTAAGAGGTGTAATTGTAAAGTTTCTCCCATAGTCTCGTGAAAGGCAAGTGAAGTCAATAACACTTAAAGTACCTCATGGGTGAGATTGTAACTAGTTTCATGTTAATATTATAATTTATTTTGATATTTCAGATTTGTCATCATTCTATCTTATCATAGTCGATGGTATTCTTGTGTTATGTTGTTGTTTTGTTTCCAGATTACATCCACCAAACTAAAGGTCAGGCATTAGTAAATAATCATAAGACGAGGAGTTCCCGTGAAGAATTATCATAGTGCCGGATTGGTGATGACATTTTGGTTCCGTTGTCGACCATTCCTCGTTGGTGGATTTTCTGGAGAGATATTCCCACTTAGTCAAAAATCAATTAGAGGGTAACCTTGTTTTTACTGTGCATAGTAGTTACCATGGTAAAGTCATTTTTGCCATGAATAGTAGTTACCATGGTAAAGTCATTTTTGCTGGAATAGTATTTACCGCAGTAAAGTCACTTTTTACCGTGAATAGTATTTACCGCAGTAACTTCACTTTTTACCGTGAATAGTATTTACCACAGTAACTTCACTTTTTACCGTGAATAGTGTTTACCACAGTAAAGTCAGTTTTTACCGCAGTAAGTCAAGTTTTACCATAGTTTACCGTGGTCATTTCTATTTTACTGTAGAAAGGTGTAAAGTCACTTTCTAGTATAGTGATTCCAATTATTTGTGCACATAAGTCTTGTTGATCAGTATTTGTGGTCAGTATTTCACTGGTGGTTACTTTTGAAAATGGGAAAGATTCCTGCTTTTTCAGCTCAATCTAATGAAGATGCTTCTTCTTTCATTCAAGAGTTTAAACGATCTTGTATTTGTAATGGCCTTATAAGAAGGGGAACAATGGACTAAATTTTTCCTACCTTTTTGATGGTTCAAAGACTTAGGTGGTTCAAACACTAGGTGATAATGTGAAAAATTCATGGGATTTATTAACCGAAAGTTTTCTTGAAGAATTTGGTGAACAACAAAAATATGCAGATCTCATGATCGAGATCACAAAGCTATCCCAAGGAGAGAAGGAGAAGATAAGGGATTATCATGCTCGTGTTCTGTGAGCTAAGGAGGAAGCTCGATGCCCGATCCTAAGGAAGGATTAGCGGATGGGTTGATGAATGGCGTGATAATCTCCTCTCAGTAAGCACTTCATTCTTGGGATGAAGCCAAAGATCAGACAACGAGTGAAGTATGACCGCCCAACTACCATCGAACAAGCAAAGGAGATTGCAAGAAGGCAAGAAGAAAGCATGGAAGAGGAGCCCAAAGAAATTGTTGCTAAAGTAGAGCCTACACCAAAGACCTTTGGTCCGTAATCCACAACCACTCCCGGAGCACAAATATTTCTCCTAGTACATCTACCGAGTATGAAGATCTGCTCAAAAGATGGGTCGCTTAACTATTAATCTTCTTCAAGGAAAGGAATTTAGTTCTCGGGAGGAGATAGAGGTCCAAAAAGAAATATTTCTGAAGTTGTTTGTTATGGTTGTTATAAAAAGGGTCATTATAAGTATAATTGTCCAGAGATAGAGCTTCTACATCCGTAAAGGAGATAATGATAAAGGAAAAGCACCCGTGAATTCTTTTGATGTAGTAGATAAGAGCAGAAATAATGAAGTAGATGTGTTTGTAAAAAAAAGAAAGAAAGAAAAAGATAATCAAGATGGAAATGATCCTAAGAAGATGAAAGAAGAAACTAGTAAGAAACATAGAGAAGAAAGTTGGGTGTGCAGGATTTTCTCGATTTCACAGGCAAGGACCATACTCCATCTTGGAAGATCTATCCAAAAGGCCTCGCAAATATTACATATGGTCAACTCTTGGCTATGTCTTCTCGAGAAGAGGCGGAGTCATGAGGTGGACTCAATGCTCAAGAAGGAAGGAGGTTGAGGTCCCTGCTTTTGGGAGGCAGAGGCAGATCCCTATGCTCCACAAGCCGAGGTATTATGTAATGGTATTTCAATTCATGATGTCTTAGTTGATGGAGGTGCTGCAGCTTAATGTAATGACCGAGTCTCAGTAATGAATATGTTGGGTTTAAAATTGATCGCCCTTCAACACTTATGTTAAGGTCATTAAATAAAGGAAAACTAAACCGTAGGTGTAGTTTCAAATGTGGCAATATCTCATATGGGTGTGGTATGTGTGGTAGACTTTCAGTGATGAAAATGGTACTGCAAGTGCACCCAATGCACTTGGGAAGACCATGGCTAAGGAGAGTTCATGCAAGAAACTACTGGAATGAAGGTTTCATGACACTTGGACGTGGTAGAGAGAGGGTGAAGATAAATGTGATCCCTCGACATCATAAGGCGTAACCTCGTGGATTCAAGTGATGAAACCGATGATCGACATCCTCTCGATTACTCTAGTACCAAAGAAGTGGACACTCAAGATGAAGAAAGTGAGGTTGATGTTTCAAATATGGATATCCTTCCAAATACACCAACTCATGACCCCATAAAATTATCTCAAGAAGAAGTTGATGATCGTCTCCAACAAATAAAGATCGGGTGATGTCGTGATGGAGAGTGAGAAGGAATCCTACCTCCACTCTTTCAAGGTACATACACCTATTCACTTTTGATTACAAGGAACTCCGTCAAGTAAGTTGGGTAGAACATTGTATTGAGCCGGTAGATGGTGCTAAGCCCATAAAGCAAATGCCATATAGAATGAATCCTAATTTTTCCAAGACTGTAAAAGAAGAAATAGATAAGTTGCTTGATGCAGATTCATATTTGCATGGAGAATTCGAATGGGTTTCTCCCATTGTGATCTCAATAAAAAGAATGGGAAGCTACGCATTTGTGTTGATTACAGAAGCTCAATAAGGCAACAAAGAAGGATCATTACCCTCTTCCATTTTCGATCGATCTTGACGAAGTAGCTGGCCAGAGTGCTATAGTTTTGCGATGGATATAAATGCTACAACCAAGTTCGTATAGCAGAAAGATCACCAAGACCACGCTCACCACTCCTTGGGGAACGCTTTGCTTATAGAGTTATGCCTTTTGGGTCAGTAATGCTCCAAAGAAACATTCCAAATATTGATGAATAGGTGTTCGAACCCTACATCGGGACCTTCATCGAGTATTTCTCGATGATTTTTGCATCTATGGGAGCAAGTCGACCACCCGCACTAAATGGAGACAACATTTCAAAGGTTAGATGAAGCACAAGCCTCACTAAACCCTACAAAGTGTGTCTTTGGATGTTCTAAAGGCATTTTGTTAGGGCATGTCAGATCCAGAGATGATGGTATTGGTACTCGATCCCGATAAAGTTTCAAAATCAAAGATTTACCATTTCCTATTAATAAAGTAAGTTGAGATCATTTTTAGGCCATGTGGGTTACTATAGAAGGTTCATCAAGAATTTCTCAAAGATTGCATGTACCACTAACCCAGCTTCTTGAAGAAGGATGTTACTTATGAACCAGAAATAAGGCACATGAAGCTTTTGGACAATCAAGGAAGCCCCGTGTCTTCACCGCTTTGAAGAATCCAGATTGAGCAAGCCATTCATTGTGTACACTCGATGCCTCAAATGCAAAGACTAGGAAGTACTTTGAGCCAAAAGGATGAAAATGGGAATGAACATCCAATTTACTTTGGGAGCATAAAATGAGCAAAGGCTACGAGGTAAATTATACCAGAATCAAAAAGAGGCTCGCTATCATTTTTGCTAGAAGAAGTTTAGAAATTACTTGCTAGGGCAAAAATTTCTAGTCAGAATGATCATCGTGCTCTAAAATATATTGTAAATAAGCCTAACCCATCGTGAGGATAGCAAGATGGATAATTTTGCTACAAGAATTTGAATTTGATATTATAGATAGGCCAGAAAGAAGCATGTCAACGCAGATGCACTCTCTCGAGCCTATGATGGTTTAGGATCATCTTGTGATGATGATGATTTCCCGATGCAAATTGTTATCCTCGACACAATCCCTAGTGAATACATAGATATTTGGAATTATCCGAATGAATTCAAGTTTCCTGATGGTGCCAATGCAAAGACTAAGAGAAAGATTACTCAAGCCACCATCCATATTCTATTCTCGCATGGAGTATTATTTCGAATAGGACTCGATGGACAAGACAAGAGGGCAGTTGACGTGATCAAGGGAAGGAACTGCTAGAAGAATTCCACAATGGTACATGTGGAGGGCACTTCTCTGACAACTTACAACAAGAAGGATCTTGATGCAGTTATCACCGCCCACTTTTTTAAAGATTGTTATAATTATTGTAAGACATGTGATATTTGTCAAACACATGGTAACCGTAAGACTTCATCACCCCATTATGTCCTATTCTTCCCTCGTCCCTTTGAAAAGTGGGGAATAGACATCAGTAGGTCCACTTCCAACTACATCACGCCAAAATAAGTATATCAGAGTTGCACAGATTATTTAACCAAGTGGGTCAAGCTAGGCCATCAAACAACTTCCATGGATGAAGTGGCAAGGTTCATGTATGAACGCATTGTCACCAGATTTGGTTGCCCATTAGAAATTGTAATGATCAAGGAAGCCACTTCATTAATGAGGTGGTAGAAGCCCTAGTCAATAAGTTTTCTATTAAGCACAGTGAAGGCAACAACATACAAGCCAAGCACAAATGGACAGTGGAACGAACAAATTTTGTGTCAGTGTCAAATTCTAGCAAAAGATGCAGCCTTCACAGTACATAAATGGGATAAAAGGATTCATGCAAAGATTGGCATATAGGGCAACATCAAAGTCAGCAACAGATACTCCCCATTTCAAATGGCCTATGGCATTGATCCAGCTTCTTCCTATTGAGTTTGATATTCCCACCGTGAGAGTTATGAAAATGAAAGGATGGATGAAAGTGATTCAAGAAAAGAAAGGTTGGTACATCTTCATTTGCTGAGGAAATGAGAGAAATAGCAAAGGATACAAGCCATAAGAAGAAAATGAAGCAGAAGGAATACTTTGATCAAAAGATCCGGTGGTCTCCATTTCATGTGAATGACTTGGTTCTAGTATATGATTCCGGATACAAAAAAAGAAGACAGAGAAAATTTCTTCCAAAATGGATGGGGCCCTACAAAATAAAGTCATGCATGAAAATGGTACGCACTCGACTGAGGAATCGATGGCACTCCCATTACGAAATGGGTCAACCACGACAAGTCAAGATTTTCCAAGCACTGTAATAGTCTACTCCGAGGACGGAGTAGAAGCTAGGAAGGGGGAAGATGTCGACACTAAAATTTTCCTCCGTAATTTCTATTTCATTAATGTATGTATTAGGAATAGGATGTTGTTAAGTATAATTAGTAGTAGTGTCTGATAGAAGATAATGGCGCCATCAGTACGGTGCCGCCAATAATGTGGAGTACGGTAACAGTCAAAGTACAATAGGAATGTTGTAAAAAGTAAATATTTGTCGTAAGTGGTCCGGTAATGTTAAAATGTCAAAGTTTGGGTAATTAGAGAAGTAGGGTCTACATGATTAGGAATTAGAAATATTATATTGGTAATAAAGACAAGGAGTGAGGTCATAAATATTTTGTGTATTTTATTTGTAAAAAGTCTAAAAATGTGGAACCCATGTAAATGATAAGGTTTATCTTATCTTAAAAGATAAGCTTACATGTACAAGATAAGAGTTAAGGTATGGAATATGATTCGTCGAGTGGATTTCTTATCCTATCTTAGAGATAAGATGGATAAGCCTGAAGTTCTATAATAGAGAGGCCACCCCCTCATTTAGCATAGAAGGAAGTAGTGAGAAATATCAGTAGGAAGTGTGCGAAGGAAGCCATCGCTTAAAGGTGTGTTGAAGAAGCCATTAAGAGGTGTAATTGTAAAGTTTCTCCCATAGTCTTGGTGAAAGGCAAGTGAAGTCAATAACACTTGAAGTACCTCATGGGTGAGATTGTAATAGCTTTCATGTTAATATTATAATTTATTTTGATATTTCAGATTTGTCATCATTCCGTCTTATCATAGTCGATGGTATTCTTGTGTTATGTTGTTGTTTTGTTTCCGATTACATCCACCAAACTAAAGGCTATGCATTAGTAAATAATCATAAAGACGAGGACACATCATTGGGCCGATATAGCATATTACAGGTCTTGAAAGGTAATGGGTCATGTAATTATGTAACTCGTGTTCAAATTTGAGGTAGCAGAAAGTCAAAGTAACACAACTCATGGCGCAAATCAAAGGTTGGTCAAGCAACAAGTTATACTTCCCCTTTTAGGAGATGGAAATTTTTGGGACAAGACGGGGACCCACACGGACATGGAGAATGATGGTACCTAGGTAGAGGTCATGAATCATTAGAAAAGCGTAGCATAACAAGGTTACCATGCATGTAATTGGAGATTCACATTTTGTCGTATTGGGAGGAAATGATGTTAATACTAGCACCATCATCGATTATGATGCATCATATGTGTATATTATCAATGAATATAGAGATGAAAAGAGTAGGGTCGGGGTCATCAAACTAGAAGGGAGCGATCTCTTCATCTGAAAATTTGAGGGTGGCTAATTGCCAAGTATGTGGAGGAATAGAGGAAGGTGATGACCTAGTGAGAGAGACAACGTGATGAGGGGTAATGATGGAGGCTACGGGTGTGGGGTAATTTGGTAAAACTTCAAGAGATTGAAGGACCTCCATTAGGGCCTGACGATGTGACTAAGCGGTTTGGATGAGGTCATATAAAGACATTTTGAGGGGGATTGGTGTAGTTGTTTTAGCATTATGCGGTGCGTGACCCCATCGGAAATAGGATAGGTAAGACCTCGAATGGTATTTGGGTACGGGTATGTTATGTGGTGGTGGATGGGCCAGCTACCTTTTCCTTTCTTTTTTCTTTCTAGGCATGGGTGGCAATGTGAACCATGTTAATATGAGGGGAGATAGATGGAGAGAGTGTGTCATGGAAGGTAGAATGGTATGAGGGGAAAAATCCTAGCGGGGGACAAGAGCCTTGTGAAATGAGTAGGGTGCATTGACATTTGGGTGGTGTTTTGGCCAACTCTCTTATGCAGACCATGTTGATCTCAAATCTTGGGGGTGGATCAAAGAGTTGCAGGGGTGGAGATATTCGTCACTAAGTAGGTAATGGGAGAAGATATGGGAGACTGGTGAAGGTGCAATGGGTCCTCATCAAGAAGATCGTTATCATCAAAAATTTCTTTGAGAGGACACAATTTGACAACAGCGGTTTTCAAATCCTTATAGTTCTCGACATTGTGTTTTGCCACACGAACGTAGGCACAAATTTTAGTTTCGTCAAACCCTTTTTGTTTGGGTTTGAGTGGGTCGTAAGGTCTAAGAGGTGGTAATGTGATGACAGAAATTTCGAGGAGATTAGTTAAGATTTTGGAATAAGATCCTGCTAGTGGATCAAAATGGGAGGTGAATGTGGGTTTGGGTACAATTATGGTTGATTGTGGAGGAAGTTTCTTTACATGAGGGGGAATGGGTTGGTCCACTAGTTTGGTGTGTCGAGCGGTCTTCAGTCTTGGTTGCATCTACTTGGGCACGGGTATGGTAGAAGAGCTGGCGATGGAAGATTGGGTTGGTTTAACTACCTTATTGGAGAGTAGCATATTTTCACTTTAGGTTACACCTTTTTAGGAAAAGATGACATGGGTGTATGAGATGTAGAGGGAAAGAAAGATGGTGGAAGAGGACGGGTTACCCACGGGGGTAACCAAGTACTTGGAGGTGGGTGGTAGAGGTTGGGTAGAAGGTGCGAGTGAAAGAGAAGGAAGTATCATGGGTAGTGAAGAAGTTATGGATGGTAGTGGTGGTATGGGTGGTAAGAAGGTTACGGGTGACGGCGGAAGTTATGTGGGTCACTTGGGTATATTAGAGGTCCGTGATGAGGAGATGGGTTGTTGCTGTTCTTGGTTTGCGGGTGGAAGATGGTTGCTTGGCTAGGGTCGAGGGGTGAGGCCCTAGGATGGACTGAAGGGGGAAAGATGATAATGGCATGGTAGGAAAGGTTAGTGTATGAGGCCTAGGAGGTTGGATCTTATTTTTAGGGGTTGGGGTAAGTTTAGTGTTAGTTTTGGAAGAAGTGGCTAAATCTAATTTAATGGGTGGGTGAGTAAGGTTTGATGTTTGTATGACCCCTAAGGTGGTGATGGGTTTAGGTAAGGGAGGTGATATAGGCGTGGGTAGGTGTTTTGGCATAAATGTATGTTGGGTTGTGGGTAGAGGTGTGTTTTGGGATATGGTTGGTGATGTGGCAGGTGTTGCAATAATCGTGGTTGTGTTTGGTTTTGTTGCTAGAAACACTTTTGGATAGATATTGGAGGTGTCAGTGAGTGACAACTGCATTTGGGTTCAAACTAGAAGTAGAAGGCATCCCCAAAGTAAGGCTCGATCAACATAGTTCAGAAATCAGCCAAGCATGAAAATGGTACTATTACAGGTGGGGGTAATGTGGATCAGGTAGCGATCCCTGTGGAATGTATTTGAGATACAGGGAATTGGATAGCCTCAAACTCTGTGGGTAATAGAGTTGACAATAGATCAATAGGATCTTGAAGGTCCAGTGGTGAATGGTCATCTAAAGGTATTTCAATAGGTATTTCCATATAGAGAGGATGGGCCAGACAAGATGGATTCAACTTGTGATGGTGTAGGTTGTGGACATGTACCTCCTATGAGTAGGAGAGGCGCCACTGATAACTACTCAGAAATTTGAGGGGTAAAAACTAGCATGCTAATTATAGGCTCTTCCACAAGTGAAGGAGAAAATGAAGGGGTTCCTCTGTGGGTGGAGGAGTATATGAAATAGGTTCTTGTGCAGGTAGGGGGGTTTAGCCTAATATTTCATCTATGGAAGGAACATGAGGCAATTAGGAAGCAACTGGTATGTCATCAAAAATAGTGTAGACCTCGCAGACATTGCTATCATCATTTGAAGTGTCACCATCTTGGTTAGAAGATGGGGCATGATTAGGGAATGGCTTCTTGAATATATCTAGGTTTTGGTTAGCATGTGCATTCAGGCTATCCAAGACTAGATCTTTGTTGTCTAACATTTCTTTGATGATATTCTTGAAGGTGATGTAGTTATTTTCACTATGACCTTTGACACGATGATAGTTCCAAAATTCATGTTCCTTATACCATGCGGGCATGGGGCACTGTGGTCAAAACCAGTGTGTAGTTTTATAGGAGAAAGGGTAATGGCACCAGATTTAACAAGATTTTCCAAAACATAAGCATAAGATTCTCCTATTAAAGTGTAATTTCTGTTGTTTTATCTCGAACTCGAAATCTTGGATGAGAGAAATATTAGAAGGAGGTTTGATTGGGTTTGATTGATGAGGGGGTCCAACCTTGAGAACTACAACGTTGGCAAATACCTTGGGTTTTGAATAGTTGTTTTGGGGTTTCGAAGATGAAGAATAATCATTTGATTTGAACATGATGTTCTTATTACGAAGTTGAATTTTCTTCCCTTCGATAGCATGAATTTCCAATTTCCATACCATGGTGAATGCCTTGTCAAAAGTACGAAAGGTTTGCACCTGTAGGGTTAGTGAGATGTGTCTAGCGCAAGCCCGAGTAAATAACTCTATGAGTTTAGTTTGAGGTAATTGAAATGTGAGCTGGTTAATCAAGCTGCACTTGCAAGTGACAAAGTCAGCAATAGAGTTATTTTCAGATCGCCGTGTGTGGAATAAAGATTAGTCATGGTGACCTTTTTAACAATGCTGATTGAGAAGTGGTCTAAGAATGCTTGGGCTACCTGGTTAAACGAGTACATGGAGTGTCTTGGTAACCCACCTTGTACTCAGACTCCAATGCAGGTCCTCTTAGGGACATCAAAGGTCCGTAGGATTAAAGTGTCATCATGGGCGTTCAAGTAACACCCATGTTTGAAAGACCGCAAATGTTGTCACAGTCTTCTTTACTATTGAAACAGATTGAATATTGGCATTTCCCAATGCACGGGGTATTGGAAAATAGGGATGGATGGATGAATGGGATCATTATAGATTCCATCATAGGTGAGAGAATTGCGCGAGCTGAAACCGATGCTTCTAGTTTTCCATCCTTTCCATCATCGATTTGAGGAGGTCATTGGTAGGTTGTGATGGAAGGGCTTCCCCTATGGTATAAGGGGCGGGTATTGAACCCGTGATGCGAGCGAGAATTCCATTGTATGGTGATGCCAAATAGAGAGGTTGATAATAGGGTATCGACATAGAGGTCACATATCTATAATGGGTGACAGGAGCGAGATAGGGGTGGTTGATAGTATGTGTATATAGGTGGGATGGTCATAGTGACTCTATTAGCAATCGGGGGCGTGTTTGCGTGGGATGGAGAGGACAAGATTCTAGAATGGAGTATGGGTCACCAACACCATGGGTGGTTGTGTTGTGATTGGAATCTGTGAGACAATGGGTGCGAGATGAGGTTATGGTGCAGGTGGTCGATGAGGGGATAATAGATACTACGCGTGTGGACTGATACTGCAGATGCGAGTGATCATGGTGGGTATGGGGCCTAGTTTTGAAACTATTGGGGATAAGGCAAGAGAAGCTAATGGCACATTAGTAGGGGCTGATGCAGAAGTGGTAATAAGGGCAGGAGAGATGGATACATGCATGCCATATATCAACTAACCTAAGGAGTCCTGGGTGGAAGAGTGGGAAATGTAGAACTGTAAGGCCACGAGATTCGATCAAGAATCCGTGCAAATTCTTTATCACTTGGGGCAATGGTGGTAGGTAGGGTTGGATCCATGGGTGACAGGATAGAGGGTGGTGAAGGACTAGGTGGGAGTGGTTGACAACTAGTGTGAAATATAAGAGTGTTATCTTGATTGTGAGTCAACACCATGTGAATGAATGTATATCAGGTGATGTTGTATCTTGCAGATGACACAGAGTAGTAGCAGAATGAAGAAAATAGGTGTTTATAGGTGGATTTGGGAAATGTATTAGCTGATATTCAGCATCGTAACTGACAATGGTTAAGGGTGACCGATACTGGTTCAGGGGTAACCGATATCGGTTATTGTGAGACAGGAATAGTTTTACTAGATGGAGCAAAGACTATTGACAGTTAGATGAAAAAGTTGTATGATGATTGTTTATCAAAGCCTAGAGAGTAAAGAGACTCACAGGAACTCTGATGTGAAGAAAATGAAATAAGGGTTCATTGGGAAATTTAACCCAAAAGAACAAATACTATGCCGCTTAATCAAAACCGATGTTTGAGTCGAGGTAACCGATGTCGATTCTATGTGAAAATTATAAAATGTAGAAAAATGGATTGTTGTGAATTTTAATGAGATAGATAATCAACCAAGATGTATGGAGATGATGCAATAAAGCCCGACACACTCATAAGAAGTCGAATACTCCAACCGTGATTGTGGAGTGTGCAAGGCAAATGGAATGGAAAATGGAGAAGCCTATCCTCACACCTCAAAATACACGTCAATCAAACACTAAAAACACGTACCCAAAAGTGATTTTTAATGTTTTGAGCTTATGTTATTTATAAAACTGACTCATGAATTTAGAATAGAGTTTGTAGTGAGGAAGGCTTCCTACGAAGGAGGATATCTAAAAGGAGAGGTTTCAGGTTATGTTATGGCGGGGCGGGCCATCCTCTAAGATAATGACTCGGCGAGAGGTAAAAGTCGGGATTACCTATCAATCTAATCATGTGATCGTGACAGTGTTCCTAGGTAAGATGTTGTTTAAGAAAGATGTGTATATTTCAATTTTGTGTAGTTTGGTAAGACACACACATAGAGAGAGAGAGAGAGAGATGTGCTTTCTACGATTCTTTGTGTCAACCATCAGTTGGGCATGACTTCCAGCATATAGGTTTCCCTCATTTTAATGTGAGCTAAATGCAGCAAATCAAAATGTAATGTAACCAATTTTAATCCCAAATCAAAAATATTACGTTCGATGAAGCAAATGATGAATAGGAGAGGGTATGCTCTTTCACTAAATGTAGAAAGTAAGAAAGAAGAATGATTCTATTTTTAAATACACCAAGAGAAATGTTTCTTTTAGAGAAATTAGAAAGAAGAGAGGATTACTAGGGAATAAAATTACTATGTAATCCTTTTAAAGGGAAACAAACACACAACTTTTGCCTAGAAATGAAGAAAATGCAATAGAACCCCTGATGGGTCCCACCGGCATGCCAAAATGTTTCACCATTTTCTTTACTTTATTGAGACGAAACAAATAAGGGTAAGGGTTGAGGAGGAATACCTATTATAGTTTATCGGTTAATGGTTGATGTGCATGTTCTGACTTCTCAATCCAATGTTGACTATGAGAGATTCCTTTTGGATGGGAGGAACTACCTGAAATAGAAAACAAGACCATAAAAGAATAGTTAAATGATATATGACAATGGACTGCCTAGCGTATGCTAGATCCGGGAAGTGTGATACTCCTTAGATGGTTGTCAATCTGTTTAAAACAAGTTAATACAAGATATAATTAAAGTCCTACTAGAGTTAATATGATTTAGGTATCTCATTCAATCACAATAAGTAAATCTAATATAATAGGCTATGCTATAGTCAGATCCGAAGGGTTGGTAGGTGTCAGGGTACTGGAACTGGTCAGGGTCAGGTTCTAGGTTGTTTAGGTTATTTGGTAAAAGGTTGTTTGGTTCTGTTATTGGCACAGGGTATAACACATAGAGATCGATGTCGGTTGGGTATAACCAACGATGGTTTAAGGGAGACCGACGATGTTCATGGGTAACCTGGCATGCCAAAATGTTTCACCATTTTCTTTACTTTGTTGAGACAAAACAAATAAGGGTAAGCGCTAAGAGGAGGAATACCTGTATAGTTGATCGGTTGATGGTTGATGTGTGCATTCGACTTCTTAATACAAAGTGTTGATCGAGAGCTTCCTTTTGGCTGGGAGGAACTACCTGAAATAGAAAACAAGACCAAAAAAGAATAGTTAAATGATATATGATAGTGGATTGCCTAGTGTATGCTAGATCCGGGAAGTGTGATACTCCCTAGATGGCTATCAATCCACTATTTAAAACAAATTAATGCGAGAAATAAGAAAAGTCCTACTATAGTTGATATGATTTAGGTATCTCATTCAATCACAATAAGCAAATCTAATATAACAGGCTATGCTATAGTTAGATCCGAAGGGTTGGTAGGTGTCGGGGGTAGGTTCTGGGTTGTTAAGGTTATGTAGTAAGAGGTTGTTATTGGCACAAGGTATAAAACACAGATACCGATGTCGGTTGGGTATAACCGATGACGGTTTAAGGGAGACCAACGACGGTTATGGGTAACCGGCATCGGTATAGTAGGGTGATAGTAGTTCAATGAAAACCTTATTATAGAGTCTGGGTGAGGTTAGATGGGGCTAAAGAAGGGGATGGAGAGATCTGTGGGAATTTTGAGATCACTTAGAGTGGTGGAAGGGCCAAGATAGGTGATTCGATAAAAGGGTGGGTGAGGTTTTGAGTTTTTCATAAAGAAGGCTATGGAGGAATGGGAATGATTAATGATAAAAACACTTGCCAATGTTACAGTTCCAATGGTTGGGTGGTGGTGATGATCGTTTGGTGGAATGGAGCTTGTTGTAATAGTGATGCTTCTCGGAATGTTACCGTGAGTGCAAATGCTTTTGGATCTATCCTGGTGCTAGCTATGGATGTTTGGGTGCATGAAAAGACTTTGGTTCTACTTGCATGCAGCTCTCTTCTCGTCCTCTTTCTCTCAAAATGTGCTAACCCAAAAACAAGGTTGCTAAGGTGAATAAATGGTAACCAACGGTGGTTTCGGGTTGACCGGCGTTGGTTTAGGGTGACCGGCATCGGTTAAGGTAGGATTCCCTAGGTTTACTAAAATTGGCAGATCTCACCTCTTTTAGCTCAAGTTCGTTCCTTTCTCCCCGGATGTATAGCAAGACGTTACATTTTTATGAGCGGGAAGGTGGTTAGAGGGATAGTAGGCATTGATTTTTAGGGTTAAACTAAGTCTTAGTTAGTTATGGAAACATGCCAAGAATAGGTCTAAGGTGAGGTGGCTAGGTGAGGTGGAAATTAGCTTAATTAGAATAATTAAGTAATGTATATTGTGAGGGTGGGTATTAATTTAATTAAGTTAATTAAACTAATATTAATGTGGGGTGAAAGGGGCCATGGTTAGGTGAATATGTTTGAGTTGGTTATTCGACGGGAGGCCAAGGGGAGTGTGACCCAATTTTGGTGTCTACACTTGGATTGACGTCATTTCAACACACGGGTGTGACAATTATAATTTATAACTCCCCATTTGGTAATGCCATACTCGGACTCTAAATTTTATGCCTCTTCATGGCTCAAACTCTTCTCTCGAGGGGGCAATATGTACACACCCAATTTTTCATGTGCTACATTTTCGAAATGGTTCAAAATCCCCAATGATGATAAATATCTTTCCAATGGTGTTCGAGTCCAATTTCTCATATGCACTATTTATCTTTATCCTAGAATGCTTCCCTTAACAATTTCCATGCTTTCCTAGTTTCATGTATCTCTTTTGTAGTTTTTCCTTAGCTTTTGTGCTTTAAGTTATAGACCCACGCAATCGGTTACACAACCGCCCCAGCGGTTACATAACCATCGGTCTACCTAGAGTGGTGGTTACACAATCACCACAGGGGTTGCGTAAGTTCCTGGCCTGCAGCATGACCGGTAGTTCTATGCACTTTTTCCCAAGACTCTTCCAACGTGTTTTGAACACATGTCAACTTCTTAAAACATGATTTTAGCACACGTTTCTTAACCAATTCAGATTTTCTTGATCTCATTTGAGTACTAACTTATCCTTCCCTTCCTGCTATTAATTATGAGTTAACTACCCCTTCTTTAAGAGAAGTGGTGTTTCTTGTCTGCCAAATGTCTTAGACCATTTCTCTACCTTTTTCCTATAAGAGCCAAGCTTGTATCCGGAGCATTGGTGGGAGATTATTGTTTTGAATTACATTATTATGTTGCCCATAATCCTGATGAGAAATACACAAGAAAGCTCATTTCTCTTTCCTTGTTATTCTCTCACATGTGTTGCCACCAGATTGCTTGCAAGTCATCCCAACTCTAGCATTTCTTCATCATTTCTTCCACATAAGCCAACACAGTTCCCTAGACTCATTTGAGCATCAAATTGGAAAAGAAGCTAAGGGGACAAGAAAGAAAAACCAACACTGGAACTATCACAGTTCTACATTTCCAAGTTGGGGATGCATTTGGATTCTTAAATTTTTCTTTGTCTAATTAGATCTTATTCCATATTCTATTAGAGTACATTAATTCAAATAAATACAATTACTGTAGATTTTCTTTATTTACACAAAGCTTCTATTGAAATTTGCTTCCCTGCCTATCCCTATGGGTTTACATGGGAATTTTTCTAGAAGAAGCTTCTACATTTGTTTAGTGTTAGTTGTAATTTCCCTTCATTTTTGTAAGCTTCCATAGATCATGTTGTTTCTACCGAGGAAGTTTTAGGGAATAAATGCTTCTGATAACCTTTTTCATTCTTCCCATGATTTTGAGGCAAGAATAGAGGAATTTTTATATCCACAAGTACAAATTGGAAAAGTTATGTTTTTTTAGAATAGATTAGATCTACTCTGTACATAGGGAAATAACCACATTTAGTTGCTTTCTTGTTTAATTTTTTTAGTTTAGTGTAGAAGAAATTTTAATTAATTAGAAGAAGTTCTAATTGTCTGTGTGTATTTATTTTGTTTTCTAGTAAACATAAAATCTAAAAAAATTAGATTAGATTAATTATTTTGTTTTTATTTGTTTTATTCCCTTTATTTAATTAATTTCCTTTCAAATAAGTAGATCAAATCATTCATTTCATTTTGGTCAATTAACTAGGAATGAATCTAGTTAGTTAAGAGATTAAAACACATTTTTCTTTTAATTAAGTTAGATTTACTTCTCTTAGTTGCTTAAAAAAACCTCGTGACACAGTTTAACTTTCAGATCAAACCATACGGTTAAATAATAGGGAAATTATGCTACCCATATATAGCCTCTAATTCCCCTTTGACCAATTCAACTACTAGGAATTCACACTACCCGATCTTAGTCCTTGATTCTCCTATAGTTTCCCATCAGCATTCCCATAATCTTACACATTTTGGTTGTCCCAAAGACGACTTGGAGGTCGTGTGTGCTTAAGATCATGTGTTGATTTTAAGTCATACAATAATTTACCGCAATATATATTTGGTGGTTTATTTCCCTACTTACGCAAGGAATTTTGGGCGGTCTCTTTCGTATTGGTTCTTAACACAAGTCTAGCTGACCTTTTTTTAGGTGCTTTATTTTCCACTAAAACCTTTTTGGCTCATGTAGTAGGTGTGTATCTATTACCACCAACCTACCGATTATTCTATTACTTCTTGTTAGGATGCCTTGGCCCTCCCGATTATTGTTCCTTGAAACTTGACATTATTATGCTTACCATTAAAATAATTCCTTTTAAACTTAGGTTTCTAGTAAGGTCCCAAAGAGGAAATAGTATTCTTCTTGTTTCTTGTCACCTTCTCTTTCATTTATTGGTGGTATCTCATTCGGGACTATTGTTTTCTTGACCCTATAGGCTATGCTAACCACTTGGGTAAGACTCTTATGATTGACCATGTTTACATCCTTCCGAATAACCTCCCTCAAACCTAGTTTAAACTTGGTTACCTTGGACTCTTCATCCTTCATGTAATCCATATGTTGGATTAGATCTAGAAACTAAGCTTCATTCTTAGCTACAGTCAAGTTATTTTACTTCAAACTATGAAACTTAGTTTGCTTCCTTTCTCGGTGATTAGACAATACATATCTAGTTGTGAATTTCTTCTCTAAATTTTCCAAAGTAAGGGTGGAGTCCACATAACCCTTCACTCGCTTCAAATTATTCCACCATAGAACAACTTATTCTTCAAGGTAATAGATCATGTAATATGGGCCTTGGTGTTAGAGTTGAAATCATGTAGCCCAAAGTATTGTTGTAAGTTAAATAACCAAGCCTTAGCATTATCACCCGAATAGGTGGATAACCCTTTCAATCTAGGAATAAGCACTTTCTTCAATTCCTTGAGGAAGGAGTATATTCCTATACTCCCTAGGGGTACCTCATCATGAGCATGCAGCTGATTTTTTAAGTCTCCCAGGTTTACCTCATGGTGATCTTGGTCTTTTTGACCATCCTAACCATAATGGTGTTCTTTCCTGACTTGGTTACCTCATGAAACCCCATTTTTCTCTAGTTTCTTCTCATTGTAGCCACAAAATCCATGTACTTGGGTAGATTTCTACATCCTAAAATCATGCTACATTTACATGATTCCAAAGAAGAAAATTAGTAATTGACAAATCCCTTTAGCCTTTTATTTTGTCTTCTCGCACTTTTATTGGCTTTATACATCTTGCACTCCATCCGGCATTTGATTGATTTATCTTTCTATGGCCTTAGAAACTAGTGCCAATTAAAGACACTAGCACCATGCCCCTCTCCTCCCAGGTGCTCATGTTCCTCTTTAAATTTTTCTTATCCTTTTAGACCCATTTTTCTTCTTAATTACATTTTACTACTTTGGATTGGTCTTTCAGTTGTTAATTACGAAATTCAATCAAGGGAATCATATAAATACACAGTTACTTTTTCAAAATAAAGTACCAAACACTAAGCATTATCTACTATCACCTAAGCTTGTATCCTAAGGCACAAAAATCATCAAAGGAATCCATCTAGCACTCGACAAGGGGTAAGGGTTTCATCGCTTATGTATACACAACATAGGAGGGGAATTTTATTTTATTCCATCCCACACATTCTATACATTTGTTACATTCTAGATCTATCCCGTTATCATTGTTATAACTTACACAGGGCATCTTAGGGCATCATTTCTACACACACACACACACACACACACACACACACACACACACAGTACATGGAGTCTGAGATATAGTGTAGTGCTCAGTCATAAGTTCACTCTTTGGGTGATCACCGGAGTCGATCTAACCCCTATTCTACATTTTCCTTTTAGGTTTGATGTGGTTTGTGGGTATGTGTAAGTGAACTTCTTTCTTGTAAGTTACAAGTACCTTTAGCGATCAAGGAGTGAATATCAAGTGATAAATAGGAATCAATAGTGAACCTCTTTTGACATAGAAGAAATCAGATTCTAATTATTTACGGGGCCACCAAAGTGCCCAAATCTAGTCACCAAAGCTCTAGGCACTCCTGCCTCCTACAAGAACCATGTCCTACATCATTATAAAATACAAAACCTCTAGTGAGCTTTGACAACACTGATTATAGCCTATTTTATCTATTCACTTTCCTAGATCCCAACCTCGCACCCTGGAAGGAACTAGGGTTTAAACAAGCTTTATGCATGCTCAACCCCCCCATATATAGAGTAGGGCCCATATATATAGAGGGGGACTCTAGGGCCAGCTACTCGACCATGGGGGCTCTGGTGGTTCACGAACTTTATCCAAGAAAAAGGAGACTCTTTTATTACACTTGGCACAGATGCCAAAGAGATAGCCGAGCAAAGAGCCCTATCTTCTTGTTTGCTTGGAAATGAGCTAAGTCTTCTTATCTCCCTCTCTTGTTTAGGTTTTTTATATTGTACATGTTTGTTTTCTTATTTATTACCATATATTAGCATTTATACATCATTATTTAAACTATTTACTCTATAATTAGATTTAATTCAATTTATATTAAATCATTTGGTGAACCCATTCCTTACACACCCATTATCAGATCTTTCATGGCTTCCCCATTGTATATCTATGTTCAACTTCATAATCTTCTTGTTAAGAGAATCTTAGTTGATCCTAAATATGATCTTAATGTCTACAATCTTTCCTTTCTCCATCAAATAGGACTTTTTGTTACTCATCTCAATCCATCTACTCTTTGTATTTGTGGCTTTGATAATATACCTAAGCAAGTGTTGGGCACAATCTCTCTTCCCCTTACTATGGGATCTTGCACTCTTAATGTTATATGTCACATTATACCTCATGATGTTCCTGCAATTTCTCACTAGAGAAGAATTTCAATTTGTCTAACCAAAGAGAAGGGAAAAGGGAGTGAGAAGGAGGTAGGAAAATTAATGTTGTGGGTAGAATATCGATGCCCACACACATTAATTAGAAACTCTCATTTACATGCATTTATAATCGGAAGAAAAACAAATCCATGGAGAAGCTACAAGACCGAATGAAACTCATTGATCGCAAAGTACCAATTAATTCCTCAATCAAAAAGGCAAAAATTCCTTCTTTTCTTATTGAAGCTTGAGAAGAGTTTGTACATAGCTTGAGGATGGAAGAAATTTGAGGAAGAAGAGAAGAATAGAAGAAGTGTGGTGTTTTCCATCTTTTTCCAGGTACATAGCACTCTAGTTTTTCTAAAATCAATCACCAACCCTTGGAATGATGTCGAGAAGTCATTATATTCTTCGCAAGAAACCGTTACAACATTACAAATCATTCACACCTCTTCAAATTCCTTTATCATGAAGAAAACGCTCATGGTGGCTAAAACTAGACCTTGCAAAGAAACCATTACATTTGATTTTCCAATTTAAATCTAGACCATTTGATTTGCTCCTCTAGCTTTGAATTTGGGTCATCCACGTGGCAGGAAGGGATTAGAGCGGTTACGGGGGAAGCCCTTTGCATTTTGTGATTTTTTAGAGATTTGGAAATTTGGAACAAATTGGCCCACAACCCCACTTTGACTTTTCAACTAGGACACGTGGCACATTCTTATTGGAAATGGGATCACGGTCTTTTTCTCAACATTTTAACCTTTTTTACAAAAAGGTTCAAAAACTCAATTTCCTCCACCGCCCACTACTCTCGATTTGACTAGGACACATGGCACGTTCTATTTGTAGGCGGGGTCACGGTTCTCTTCTCAACATTTTAACCTTTTTGGAAAAAAGGCTCAAAACTCAAATTCCCTCACCAACCCGCCCGCTTCCGATTTGACTTTTCAATGGTGGGCCTTTCCTTTAAATTTTTCCCGTGGGCTCAAGCTTTGAATTTTTCCTTGGTAGCCTGATCGGGGTTGTGGGTTACTTTTTAATTTTTTGCCTTTTTACAAAAAGGCTCAAAGTCTTGAATTCCCCATGGCCCGCTCATCCGCCTTGACTTTTCAATGTCTTCCACCACGTGGTGATTTGGTGCTGAATTGGTAATTGACCTTTCCTACCCCTAGAGTTGCATATTGTGACACATGGAGCCATCCACTGAGCCTTCCATACTTAGCTGATTTTACCTTCATTTTGGACCTGGGACACGTGGAGAGCCCACGCTCAATTGAAGACTACCCCCAGAATTGCACTTGGAATTGCACCATTGTGACACATGGAGCCATCCACTAGTCTTTAAAGTATAACTGACCACACCAATCAGGGAGACCCACATATCATTGGGGAATGCTGAGGAAAAATTTGGTGGGGAAAGAAACGCCCATCATTCCCGACTGTGGAAAAATACACAGAGGAAGAGAACTTCATCATTTTGAGTCCAATTTTCAATTTTCTTCACGAGCCAGAGGCATGAAGGAAAAAAATGATTCGACGACCCGGGCCATGGAACAAGTGAACCATTTCGATCAAAAATGGGAGGGGCAAAAGGATATTACGTGCACAGACCAGGAAGAGGAGGATTTCTAAAAAATGAGTGACACAGAGGTTTAAACAGCTCAAGGGCATGATTTTAGCTAATTCCTTGAATCTCAAACTTTCCTTAGACACCAACGAAGGGCGTGAGCTCAAAAAAATTGGATTTGGCAATGAAAATGTAGAGCTTTTTTCAGGAGACAACAACTAGCTCTAGCTTGGGGACATGGCGTGAACTGGGCATGGCTAGGGCACGACATGAGGATCTAGAATCTCAAGTTTCAAAACATATTACATTTGACCAGTGCCTTATCCATTGGGCCTTGTAGAGTCATGTACAATTCTGAGAAAGAAAGGAAGAAGGAGGAAACACACAAACCAAAGCACACACAACAAAACCAAACAAAACAAAACCAAAACCACACAACAACAAAGGGAAAAACACACCTACAAAAGCACCTATGGTACAAGGTGGGGACAACCCACTTCTACTGATGATACAGTTTCAAGTATTTCCCACTTTGAGGAATTCTAATGGTGTTCCATCCAGGTATGAGAGGAGAAAAACATTCTCACCACAAGCTTCATGAATTTGGAACGGGCCAAGCCATAATGAATCAAACTTTCCATGGCTGCCTTTTGGTTCTCTTCTCTTGTCCCACAACAGAAAAATCTCCAACCTTGAATTCTCTTTCCTTCACCCTCTTGTCAAATATATTCTTTACTTTCAATTGGTGTTCCTTAATTCTATCCACCACTTGGCATCTTACTTTCCTCTAGCTTCTCCAGGAAGAGGATCCTCTTGTCAATGGAGTCTTTGTATTGACCATCTTCTATTTCTTGCAAAGAAACTTGAGAGCTGGCATCTCAATTGTGAGGGGAATCTCTACCTCAACTCCATATAACATTTGGAAAGGTGACATACCTATTTCCTTCTTAGGAGTGATCCTATCAGCCCACAATGCATCATATAATTTCTTGTGCCAGTTCCTTTGCTTCTCATCAACCAACTTACGAACAATGGTAACAATGTTCTTGTTGCTTGACTCAGCTTGACCATTTCCCTATGGATAGTAGTCAGAGGAGTGAGATAGAGAGATTCCAAAGCCATAGAAAAACTCTGTGAGCTCCTTGGAAGAGAAATAGGTGGCATTGTCTACAATAATCTTCTGTGGTATTCCAAAATGGACAATGATATTCTCTTTGATGAAGTTACAGACCATTTCAGAGTTGGCCTGCTTGGTTGGAATGGCTTCCACCCACTTGGTGAAGTAATCAGTTACAGTGAGTACATAAGTGTGCCCTACACTTGAATGAGGATTCAAAACACCAATAAAATCTAGCCCCCATTGCTGAAATGGTTCTTCAATCACCACAGGCCTGAGTGGCAATGCAACTAGTTGTGGCTTTCCAACAAATTGTTGGCATGCTTTGCATTTGGAAACCCAATCTTGAGTGTCTGCAAAGATGGAGGGCCAATAATATCTTCCTCTGAGGATCTTATGTGCAGTGACCATTGCTTGAGAAATTTCCACCACAAGCTTGATCATGATAGGCCCTGAGCAACTTTTCTTGCTGCTCCTTATCTACACACCTGAGGAAACAACCATCTAGGCCTCTCTTGTAAAGTGCATGATTCCAGATCACAAACTTGGCTGCCTTTAGCTTGAGTGTCCTTCTTTTTTTGTAGTCAAGATGAGGAGGGCATTCTCCATAAGTGAGGTAGTAAGCAATATCAACATACCACTCATCAGTAGTGGTGACAAAGAGCACTTGTGGACTGTCTCCTGAACAGGTTGAGAAAACACCATCTTTTTCTCCTTACTGAGCCTTAAGGTCTTCATCTTCCGCAATCATCTTGCACAAACCATTTCCTCTCACCAGATTAGAGGGTCTAATCTCCAAGTCAAACTCTTGGGTCTTTTCCATCCAACTTCCTCTCTTAGCCCCGGATCTTGTTGAGTCAAAATGGACTTGATTGCACTTCCAGGGACCATCACCACTATATGGGAATTAAGAATGTAGAATCTGAAACTTTTAACAGCTTTAACCACTACGTAGGCATGTTTCTCCAATTGACTATACTTTAGCTCATGATTTTTCAAGGGACAACTCATGAAAGCAATGGGTGCTTCCAAACCTTCATCATTTTTCTAAGCAAGGACAACAGAGAGTGTATGTTCTGATGCATAGCAATACATGATGAACTCCTTGTTGAAATCTGAGATACAAGAGTTGGAGCTTTGGCAATGGATTTCTTTATCTCCTCAAATGTTGTTTTTCCTTCCTTATCCCACTTGAAACATGTTTGAGGCTTCATCATGGAAGTTATATGCTTGGTCAGTTCAGAAAACTCAGGCACAAAATGATGAAGGAAGTTTACCTTTCCAAAGAATGAATGGACTCCCTTCTTGTTGGTTGGTAAGGATAGTGCTTGGATAGCTCTGATCCTCTCAGGATCAATGTGTGCTCCATGCTTGTTCACAATGTGTCCCAACAACTTACCTTCTGTGACTCCAAAAATGCATTTCTTAGGATTTAGAGAAATGCCATGTCTTCTACATCTTGCAAGGACTTGCTCCAAGTGACAGATATGATCTCCCCTCCTCTTTGAGAAAACCATGAGGTCATCCAAGTAAATGACAATGCAATATTTCAAATATTTGAAGGCCAAGTCCATTTCCCTCTGAAAGTGGCTCCAACATTGATCAAGCCAAAAGGCATTCTATTGTAGGAAAAAGTGCCCCAAGGTGTTGTGAAGGTTGTTTTGTTGCAATCCTCTTCTACCACCTTGATTTGGTTGTACCCTAAGAATCCATCAAGCAAAGAGAGCATCTCGATCCAATGACTGCTTGCAAAATATGATCCATGATTGGAAGAGGGTAGTTGTCCTTGAGAGATGCCTGATTCAGATTTCAGAAGTCTACACAAATTCTTATTTCCCATTCTTCTTCCTTACTGGCACAATGTTAGCCACCCATGTTGAATGGTGGATGGGGAAAATGATTCTAGCATTGAGCATCTTTGTCACCTCTTCTTTGATAACATCAGCAATATTTGGATTGTAGGGCCTTTGCTTTTTCCTGAAGGGCTTGGCTCCTTGCTTCAAAGGAATGGAGTGGTTCATTTCCTTTGGCTGAAAAGATTTGAGTTCATCATAGGAATAAGCCAACACATCTGAGTATTTTTTAGCAGAGCAACAAACTTTCTCTTCTCTTCTAGTGAGCAAACATTTACCAATATTAACCATCCTTGGATTCTCTTGAAGTGCCAATGTTTTCCTGATCAAAATCAGATGGACACCGAGAAGACTATTTTTCTTTTTCTTGGATGAACCTGTCATGCTTGTCAAAGAGATCTTCCAAAGAAACTAGGCCTTTAGGGATTTTGTTTCCTTTCAGTTTGATTACTCCCTCTTCATCAATCCCCTCAACTCCCTCCTTCTCTTCTTTGGGAACTGATTCACGGTGTGGGTTTTCACTTCCTTCAAAGAAAAGATTATTGAAGTTATCCCTTTGTTCTAAGAAGGATAAGATCTGATTGTCATCATTGAAGACCTACCAGTGATTTGCATTGTCTGGTACGCTGGGTCTGAACACCATCTCAATGGTCACTTTATCCTTGCCAAAAGAGGGATGAGGTGTCACTAAGGAAGCTGACACTTGCTAGAGAATCATCCTTTTCATTCTTCTCCCTAGGGATAGCTTCAATGGAGAATGCATCAAAGGATTCAATGCAGTCCCACACCCTATTTCTATAATGCCCGAGTCTGGATTTTTACCTGATATTGCTGCAGACTTGCTTCACCACAATCTCTACATCACCTTTGCATCTCAGCTTTTTAATTCCCATGTCCTCTACTACATTCATGCCTAAGAGTAATGCTTCATACTCTGTTGTATTATTTGTATTGTCAAATTGCAGCTTGTAGGCAAAAGGATATATCTCATTGGAGGGAGAGTATAATACTACACCAGCCCCTGAACCTACTCTGGAATGACTGCCATCAAACTCCATTGTCCAAATCTGATCTTCTTCTTCTTCCATGAGGAGTGGCAAGTTCTCTTCCTTTTGTGATGTAAGGAAGTAGTTTCCTAGCCCACCATCTTGAAAAAGGATGTTAGCTTTTGGATCATCAGATTTCCTTACTGTGAATTTCATCTTCCTGACTGGTAACAACTTCTTCATTTCTCCTTTCACTGGGATAGTTGTAGATGACCAATCCATTTTTATTTCTCCACCTAGATCTCTACAAAAAATTCTACTCAACAACATACCAAATGATGTTGGGATGTCTACCACCAGAATGGTCAGGAGTATCTTCTTGTCAGGGTAATCAACTAGTGCAACTTGAGCATCCTTAATCCTTCCTACCAATGGAACTTGTTTGGATTCCATTGAATAGCATGTGCCATTTACCTGGTCAAAGTAAGACCAAGAGCATTTGTAACTTTTTTGCTGGCATCACATTATCTGAGGCTCCAGAGTCTATAATGCAATTGTTCAGCTGAAACCTTTGATGAGAAGTGACAGGTAAAAAGGCTCAACTCTGTTGGTGTTGGAGGCACTGAGGGCTAGCATGTTTTGAGAAGATGGTGTGGGAAGAAAGCCTTTAGAATTAGATATTGGGGATGTAGAGTTACCACCACCTGCTTTTTGATGAATCTATCAAATTGGGCTAGGATGTGTTTGTAGGTATTCAATCTCAGAGAGCTGAACCTTGGTTTTGCTTGCATGCTCCACAAAGTCAAATGGAGCTATGGTAGATGAGGAAGAGGTTCCAACAGTGGATGAGGACTTAAATGGTAGAGGTTTTGTTACTTTTGGTGTTGGGTTCTCCTTTTCAAATGTAGTAATTGACTTGGAAGGAGGTGAGGGTGTAGCCCTTGATTGAAATTTAGATGTTCTTGTAGAACCAACATTTAGAAGAGAATTGCTCTTAACAACCTTTGAGTTGGAAGAAGAGTCGATAACTTACTTGGCAGAGCAACATGATCCTTGGCAACCAGTGAATCTAGTTTCTCTTTGGCTGATTCCATGGAAGGTGGTAATGGTGATCCTCTGTTGATGATCTTGTTTTGTGGAGGCTTTGAAGAGCTATCTTCTTTGCTCTTCCTATCATCTGCTACAACTGCTGAGGCTAAAACACCATTCTTGGATTGTGCACGAGTGAAAACAACACATGAAAAACTTGGAGCTTCTTCATCACCTTCCTCCTCATCATCAACGTACTCAATCAAGCCATTGTGCATGCCAACCTCTTCAATTTCAAGATAGTTTTCATGGTCATCCATGCTTTCTTCTTCAGTTTCCTCAATGTCTGCTCCTTCTTCTAATTCCCTAGTGTCACAGATGGCATTGACCGGTGGTGCTTCAAGAGCAAGCCTACGAGGGGGTGGAGCAATTCTTGGTCTATCAGAGGATTTGGTCTCCTTGGAGCATTCCTCATTGTGATTTGTGATAGCTGCTTCTTCAAAGCAACTAGGTCATTTGCCATTTTTTGAAACATTGGATCAATGGTGATTGAATTTGAACTCTACCTTTTTGCTTCCCATTTGGTCCTTTCACTTTTCCAGAAATAATTAGATCATCATCAATCTCAACTACAAAGTCTTGAACTTCCCTCAATGTTCTTGGTTGGGCTCTTTTGAGGAAGAAACCAACTTCTTGGTGGCAAAAGCACTGATGAAGAACCTTTTCAAGTTGTTTTCGGGGGGCCACATCTTCTGGGATCCTTCTTATCAACCTATTATACCTTGCTAAAAAATCTCTCATTGATTCAGAGGTCTCCTTCTTCATCTAAACCAATTGGACCAAAGCAGATCCTGACAATCTTCTGTGCTCTTGAACCTATGTTCAAATGCACTTCTTATGTCTTCCCAACATGTGACAGATCTTGGGGGCAACATGTAGAACCATTCAACAGCCTTTTCTTGGAGTGACTCCACAAATAGCCTAACTGAAACATCTTCATCTTCAACTCCCAACACTCCACAAGTAGTGATGAATGCTGCTACATGTTCTTCTTGGAGTTGAGAACCATCCCCTTTGAATTTTGGGAAGTTCTTTCTTGAGCCTCTTGGGAGGTCATGAAGTGGTTGTGGAAGGGTGAGTGGACCAGTATTCCTTCCCCATGGCACATTAGGCCTACGTACTTCATCTTCATGATCACCCATTCTATTCCTGTTTCTAGCCTCCAGTCTTGCTAAGGTTACTTCTGTTGCTGCTCTTTCTTCTGCTTCGAGTTGGAGTCTTTCTATTTCTTCAAGTTGAGCTCTTATCTCCTCTTTCAAAGAACTACCTCTCTTTCAAGCTCTTCAAATGTGGGATCAATTTTTCCTCCTTGCCTCAGTTTGGGTGTATCTTCTCTCAACCAACTTGAAGATTTATGCTCTCTTTTAGGGTGCTAGAATTTTTCTCTGTCTCTCCAATTCAACAACACGTTCCTCTTCCAGGTCCAAAATCCTTATGGCAATGAAGTATTGATTTACACTTTGTCTATTGTGCCAAATGGCTTCTCTCATATCAAAAGCAATGTCTTCTTGGATGTGAAAGAGTAAATCAGGTCTCTCAACAGGAGGATTTCCCAAATAGTCATGATTTACATCCATGTAGTTCGTGTGATTATTCAATCTCCAGAAATTTTTCACTTAGAATCTTTTTTTTATGACCCTGAGGTCATTTTTAGGTGCAGATGCTACAAGATCTACCCCACGGTGGGCGCCAAAAATTTGGTGAGAAAAAAATTTGTCTTGTGGACAAATTGGTGGGTTTCAAGCCAACGCTATGGGAATCTAAGTCCCTCTACTTGAATGGTGCAGCTTCCATATGTGCATGAAAAATGGTGGATTCCAATGGTGGCCTTTCGACCAGAGATCCAACAGGGGCACTCCACTGACCCTGTGGCAAAGCTAGCAATTTCTCACTAGAGAAGAACTTTGTCTAAGAAGGGAAAGGGAGTGAGAATGGAGGTAGGAGAAATTAATGTTGTGAGTAGAATATCAGATGCCCACACACATTAATTAGAAACTTCATTTACATGCATTTATAATCAGAAGAAAAACAAATCCATGAGAAGCTACAAGACCGAATGAAACTCATTGATCACAAAGTACCAATTAATTCCTCAATCAAAAAGGAAAAATTCCTTCTTTTCTTATTGAAGCTTGAGTAGAGTTTGTACATAGCTTGAGAATGGAAGAAATTCGAGGAAGAAGAGAAAATAGAAGAAGAATGTGCATTTTTTATCTTTTCCAGGTACACAAAGCACTCTGGTCTTTTCTGAAAATCAATCACCAACCCTTGGAATGACATCGAGAAGTCATTATATTCTTCACAAGAAACCGTTACAACATTACAAATCATTCACGCCTCTTTGAATTCCTTTATCATGAAGAAAACACTCATGGCGGCTAAAACTAGACCTTGCAAAGCAACCATTACATTTGATTTTCCAGTTTAAATCTAGACCATTTGATTTGCTCCTCTAACTTTGAATTTGGGCTGTCCACGTGGCAGGAAGGGATTGGAGCGGTTACGGGGGGAAGCCCTTTGCATTTTGTGATTTTTTAGAGATTTGGCAATTTGGAACAAATTGGCCCGCAACCCCGCTTTGAATTTTCAACTAGGACACGTGGCACATTCTTATTGGAAATGGGATCATGGTCTTTTTCTCAACATTTTAACCTTTTTTACAAAAAGGTTCAAAACTCAATTTCCTCCACCGGCCCATTGCTTCGATTTGACTAGGACACGTGGCATGTTCTATTTGTAGGTGGGGTCATGGTTCTCTTCTCAACATTTTAACCTTTTTTGGAAAAAAGGCTCAAAACTCAAATTCCCCACCCCCACCTGCTCCGATTTGACTTTTCAATGGTAGGCCTTTCCTTTAACTTTTTCCCTGCGGGCTCAAGCTTTGACTTTTTCCTCGTAGGTAAGCTCCTCGATCTAATTGGGTTACTTACTTTTTAATTTTTCACCTTTTACAAAAAGGCTCAAAGTCTTGAATTCCCCAATGGCCCACTCGTCCGCCTTGACTTTTCAATGTCTTCCACCACGTGGTGATTTGGCACTGAATTGGTAATTGACCTTTCCTACCCCTGGAGTTGCATCATGTGACATGTGGAGCCGTCCGCTGAGCCTTCCATACTTAGCTGATTTTACCTTCATTTTGGACCTGGGACACGTGGAGAGCCCGCACTCAATTGAAGACTGCCCCCCAGAATTGCGCTTGGAATTGCACCATTGCGACACATGGAGCCATTCACTGAGTCTTTAAAGTATAACTAGACCGCACCAATCAGGGAGACCCACGTATCATTGGGGAATGCTAAGGAAAAATTTGGTGGGAAAGAAACGCCCATCGCTCCCGATTGTGGAAAATACACAGAGGAAGAGAACTTCATCATTTTGAGTCCAATTTTCAAATTTTCTTCACAAACCAGAGGCATGAAAGTAAAACAATGATTCGAAAACCCGGCCATGGAACAAGTGAACCATTTCGATCAAAATGGGAGGGGTAAAAGGATATTACATGCACAGACAAGGAAGAGGAGGATTTCTAAAAAATGACACGGAGGTTTAAACAACTCAAGGGCACGATTTTAGCTAATTCATTGAATCTCAAACTTGCCTTAGACACCAATGAAGGGCGTGAGATCAAAAAATTTGGATTTGGCAATGAAAATGCGTAGAGCTTTTTTTAGGAGACAACACTCCTAATATGTACATTCATATTGCTTGTACACTTCCTATTTATCCAGTGCGGATCTTAGATTCTATCGGGTTTTCCCCTCATCATGTTGACATTATTATTTGGTAGCTTTTACAATATTCTACCTCTTATAATTCCACCACCATGGCCTATTCTCTCTCGCATCATCACATAAATCTCCATTACTCACCCAATTGGGGGCATCGAACTCTCCCCTCCTCATAGTCACATGTCTTAATCATCAATTGTTTATACATATGCATTTATACATTACTTTTTCTTTACAATTCATGTCAATCTTTCTAGAAAAACTTTCTCATATCTACACTATGGGCACACCTTGCTACATCTCTCTATGCTCCTATACTACTCCATACATGTTTTTCTACTCATGGATCCTTCTACTCACGATACACATACTACTTTCTATATACGGTATGCATCCTTTCGTGCACTATACATACTATAGCTATTCTTGCTCACAATGATCACATCTATTTACTAGCAGGTCCTTATATACACACTTTAGGGCAACACACTTCCCCCTATCCATCACTATTGGCTCTCTTTCTTTTATACTCTTAGCTCCTTTACTACACTTCACGATACATGCTTCATGTCTTATCTTTATAAGTACTCTTACGCTTTAGGTACACACATTATATCATCATTACCTGATGATGTACTCTAGTTCCATGGTTCATACTCAACTATTGAGGGTTTAATTATAAAATGAACCTCACATCATTTACAGTTTATGCTTTGTGCTTCATGGTACATTTTTCTAACATCTGTTCTCACACAATACATTTCTCTCTAACACACTCTTGTTCTATGGTTCATTCTTATCGTGTGAGGTGGATTTTATAAATGAGCCTCATCTCATACACATCCACTAGGGCACATTGTTCCTATCATCTTCACATCTTACATGCCATATCATCACACCAAAACCACATTTACATATCTTGGTTGCATTTACTCTTGTTTTCTTATACTACTTATATGTTGCACTTTTCTTACCTAGACGGATACTTAGTATGTCATTATCTTTTCTATATACACATGTGCATTCACTTGGTCTCTGAAAGTGAATGTAGATCTCTTATAGCTCTTTACACTATGCATGATGTTTGACATTGAATCCTTTTCTAGTCTCGCTGAGGCTCCTAGGGAATCTACCTTTACTACTCTCGCACATTATAGGCTCTATTGTTTCATCATTCACTACTTCTTACTAGCACTTAATTTTCATTGCTATATACACACTTTGACATACTACTTATCTTTATAACATGCTAACAAGTGATTTATGTGTAGCATTTTCCTTCCAGGATATATATAACCATGGCTATTTGTGACTACTTACTTTCAATTACTTTTCATTGCTTGTTATTTTTTTGCAGCTATGTCATATGTCTTGGTTGATAAATGTATGCTTTTGGATACTTCATCCCTGATTTTCTTGTGACCTTGTGAGAGATGTCCCATGTATGAAACCCATTTTTTGCATTCCATCTTGTTTGCACATTTGATCGTTACAATGTTTGCTTTTGCATGCTAATTAATTTTACTACTAACACTTGTTTTTAACCCATATTGTTTGCATGTGCCTTAGTTTCTACCATGCACATCCCACACCCCCTATAGGTATCCACTTCTCCGACACCCCAAATGAGGGGGGAATACATTGGGTGAACAATCAAGAGAAAAATTTATAGTTCAAATCAGGATCGAGAAACAACATAGGAAAAGCAGTCACTTAACAGTCAAAATCAAACTTGGACTATACACACATAGCAGACACTAGCACCTAGACCCAGATAATAGCGCCTAGCACTTTTTTCCTCCCCTAGGTGCTAATTTCCTAGGGGCATAAACAATAATTTCTCAGTACAACATAATCTTCAGTAGTTTACAGCATAGTTCTCTAGTAGTAGGCACTTGCCTCCAAAAAATGCATTTTATTTCCTACAATCGTATAATATGGAGCTAATCGAGACATACCATCTGCGCAAGTGGTGCTCATTCGGGAAGTATTCATGGAAGGAGAGTAAATCTAGACCTCTCTCCCCAACACTCTTCTCTTGGCATGATATCGCCCAAAAACTCTCGTTCTTTGCATGAGATCACCCAAAAACTCATTTTAGCATGAGATCTCCCAATAAACTTGACTTTTGTGAGATCACCCAAAAAACATGCTCTTGCATGAGACCACCCAAAAAGTCACCATTAACAACAAATCAGGACAATTCTCTATCTTTTACACTCTTATACATCAGGTGCACACTTTCCTTTTTACATATTTTCACACTTTTACTTACTTATACATGCATTAATTTGATTTCTCATATACAAAACTTTGACTACTTTCTCTCTCTCTTTTTACATGTTCATCCTTATAACATAACAAGAAGCATCCTACATCGAAAATAACAACATGTACTAATCACATATGCTTCACCCTTAGGGTCCACTTCCCTTTCCTAGTCTCCACACTTCACTTTGCAATCATTTCACACTTCACTTTTCCACTCGACATGTTATTCACCACACTCTCTATAGGATCATAAGGTACACATCTTCTATCTAATTTATGTTATCAATTATTCACTCAACAACATAAAGTGGGGGAAAATTTAGTCACAAAATCTATGCACTTGGGTACATTTCTAGGTCCTAAAAGTATGCTAGCATTTACATGATTCCTAAGAAAGAAAAATAGTAATTGATAACTCCCTTTATCCTTTTGTTTTATCTTCTACACTTTTATTGGCTTTACACATCTTACACTCTTGCCGACATTTGACTATTTTATCTTTCTATGGCCTTGGATACTAGCGCCCAATTAAAAACACTAGTGTCATGCGCTCTTGTCCTCTTAGATGCTCATGTCCCTCTTTACCTTTTTCTTATCCTTTTGGATCCCTTTCACTTCTTAATTACTTTTTACTACTTTGGGTCGGCCTTTTAGTTGTCAATTACAAAATTCAAACAAGGGAATCATATAAATACACAATTATGTTTTCAAAATAAAGTACCAATAACTAACAATTATCTATTATCACTTAATCTTGCATCCAAATACATCAAAGGCATCCATCTAGCACTCATACAAGGGACAAGGGTTACATCACTTCTTCATACATAGCATAGGAAGGAAAGTTTACTCTATTCCATCCCACACATTTTATACATCTATTAAAACTTGCACAAGGGCATCCTAGGGTATAATTTCTACACATAGACACACACAAGAGAACTACATGGATTCTCGAGATGTAGTGCAAAAGTGCCCAATCGTAAGTTCACTCTTTGGGTGACCATCGGGGTCAATTTGAATTCCCATTCTCGCATTTTCCTTTTTAGGTTTGATGTAGTTTGTGGGTATGTGTAAGTGAAATTATTTATTGTGGGTTACAGGTACCTTCAGCGATCAAGGAGTGAATCTCAAGCAACAAATAGGAATCAATAGTGAACCTCTTCCGACATAAAAGAAATCATATTATGAATGTTTACGCGGCCACTAGCGCTAGGCATTCCGCCCTCCCGCAGACACCCTTGTCTGTGTCATTCTAAGTTAAAAACATTTATCAAACTTTTAGGGCACTAATTACGCTCTTTCCAACTATTGCCTTTCCTAGATCACTTTTTTTTGCTTGAAACTAGCTAAGTCTTCTTATCTCCCTCTCTTGTTTAGGGTTTTATATTATACATGTTTGTTTTCTTGTGTCTTACTATATATTAGCATTTGTACATCATTATTTACAAGATTTACTTTAAAAATAATATTTAATGCAATTTATATTAAATCACTCATGATTTGTCAATCTATCTTCGAAAGTGTTAACATCCTAATAATTTTATTAAGGACTTCTTCATGAGGATTAGGGACAAGGTTGATGTTTCCACCAACTCGCTCTGTTTGTACCTCTTCCAGCCTTCCTCCCATTCGGCCACCGTGACCTTGGTTTGGATTTTCAACACCACCATTGCTTCGAGTTCTTACCATTATTCCTAATAAGTACAAAGATAATTATTAGATAATGTTCCCAAAGGCCCAAGTGTTTATAAAACCTTTATTGTGATACCAAATGTAAGGACCTCAATAACCCGAGATCCATTTTTTAAACTCCCATTATCCTTATTGTTTAAGTGATATGTTGATTTCAAACATAAACAACTCATACAACTAAGCATTTAAATCATACATGCATGAAACAGCAAGTACAAATCAGATTTGATCCAAAAGACATTTCTTTCATTTCCAATGTTTCATTACAAGTTATAAGTTTACTTGCAATACAATGAGCCTCATAGGATTATAAAATAATAATTGATTATTCCAAAATTACATCGAGTATAGTTTTATTGCATGAATTGAACTATAAAATAATTGTACAAGATCTGAGAATCAGCTCAACTCCCAATCAAATCTTTTATGTTCCCTTGTCTCCAGAGAGTGACCTATATTATCCATAAAGGGTTGGTTCAAACTTAAGCGGCACAAGTTCCTATTTTCATACATGTAGTATTCTACAAATGAAAACATATCAGCAATATCCAATCATGCATCAACATACAAACTTATACATTATTATTATAATGATGTCAATAAGCATGTATACATGCATGAACTAACCAAGTTCAAAATATCATTCATGAATGATGCCTTCAACCATCATACAAAAATACATAAAACTTACAACATATAAGAATAATTACATAATGCGTTTAATAATAATATTACATGCCAAAACGAAACAAAGATACCAACTATTTGAAAAATGCCAAATAAACATACTTATATTCCCATATAAGAATGCATATCAACAGATTTGACAAAAACTGAATAAACCCGTATAAGAATGCATATAAATTGTTTTTCAAAATACAAAAACGTAATAACAAACTAAATGTTCCATATAATCTCATACCAATGTGAAACAACATGCCAACTATTTGACAAAATGCCAAAATGGAACATCAATCTAATTGTTCCATAAATCCTCATTCCAACGTGAAACAACATGCCAACTATTTGACAAAATGCCAAAACGGAAAAAAATCTAAATGTTCCATAAAATATCATACCAACGTGAACCAACATGCCAACTATTTGACAAAATTCCAAAATGGAACAACAAACTAAATGTTCCATAAAATCTCATACCAAAGTGAAACAACATGCCAACTATTTGACAAAATGCCAAAACGGAACAACAAACTAAATGTTCCATAACAACATGCTAGCTATTTGAAAAAATGCAAAATAAAAATTTCCATATTCCCAAAATGAGAATTCTTACAAATTTTTGACAAAATGTCACTAATACATTTCCATATACTAAAAATGAGATTGTTTGCAAACTATTTGACAAAATGTCTTTAATACATTTTCAATTACACAAAACAAAATTCTTGCAAACTGTTTGAAAAAATGTTACTAATATATTTCCTTATACACAAAATGAGAATGCTTGAAAACAGTTTGACAAAATGTCTCTAATACATTTCCTTATAGATATGCCAAACAAGAGATTGCACGCAAAACAGTTTGACAAAATGTCTCAAACACATAATCATATAAAAATGCCAAACAAGAGGTTGCATGCAAATTGTTTGACAAAATGTCACAACATATATTTCTTATAAAATGCCAAGTATGAAGTTACATGCAAACTATTTGACAAAATGTCTCAAACACATATTCATATAAATATGCCAAACAAGAGATTGCATGAAAAATGTTTGACAAAATTTCATAACATAAAACATCTAAATATGCCCAAAAATGTCTCGCAAAGTGTATGAAAAAATGTCATGAATTTATACACTTATATCTTCCCAAAAATGCAGCTAACTAAAAATAAAACATCATATACCAGCTCTTATATACCCAAAAGAAGAGAAACAATAATCCCAAGTATCCAATAAGGAAACAAAATGAAATCTCCAATACCCATAGAGGAAAAATTAGAAATCTTAATACCCAAAATGAGAAAACTAAAATTCTCAATACCCAAAAAGGAAAAATGTAAAATATGCATTCATTTATAAAATATTGTATGAAATAAAAATTAGAAACCCTTTCCTGAGAAATTTGAACTAAAAGAAGATCAAAACCTCAGCAAGTTTCCTCCTTCTTTTTCTATTATTTTCTCCAACTTCTAGGCTCTACACACCTTTCGAAATGAAACCCCAAAACATTCTTTATTTTCCAAAAGTGGTCTCCACAAACACGGCTGCACCAGAAAAGGTGGAATCTCATAATGGAGGCCCTAAAATCAGCCAAGAATGCCATAATAAACCTCCACAAAATCCTCAAAAAAATGTTGATAGGGTTTCCCCCTAACTTTTCCTCTCCTCCACCCCATGCCAAATGGCTAAAATAAAAACCTAATTCCCATTTATGTCATGGATTTCAAAATCCATTAAAATATTATTAAGACTCCAAAATGCCACCACTTAGCTTAAGTCTAAGTTTTTAATAAACAAACTAATATACCACGTAATTATCTTATGTCAAGTCACTTTACCAAGGTTAATGCCACCACACACCTTATTTCCAAGCTCATTAACCATACGGCCAAGTCAAAACATGACCGTAACAATTACCAAGTCAAATACCTTATACCAATCAAATGTCATGCATTTATCACGGTTCAAATGCATCTAGATGATCCTTTCAATCCTAGGTTAGGTTACTAACCTAGATCTTAGGTTAGTTAAGTTAGTAACTAAGCCTTAACACCAACGTAATTTTGGTGTTAAGCCTAGGTAATAACGTAACCAACCAACTAACAATAACACCCAAAACGACAAAAACATTGTCACCCACTATCAAAGGGTGAGTGTCAACTCACGGAAGAGTGGGCACTTGTGCTTATACATGCGTATGTGTATGCGCACAAGTATGTTAGCGTATATACACATGTATATAAGCTCATGTGCCTATGATAATGCCCATACAAGTATATGGATGAAAGTTTATTCCTTTGTGTGTCACACTCACACCTTGATGAGTGACTCGACAAAACACAAAATTGCAATCAAGAAGAAACAACCAAAAAGGATTTCAAGGATGTTACATTTTGGATCTCTATCACCCTCAAAAGTATTCAATAGGGTTGTTACATCTTATTTTGTCCTTTTCAGTGTTATTTTACATTAAATATATTCTACAATCAGTCATCTACATCATCCCCCATAGCCACTCCACGTTCAATCCTTCATTTTACCATTTTGGTCAAATTTTAGAATATTTGTGATTTTTACAAAGTGATCATCGTCGATTGGTGCCTCAATCACCTTTGTCCTTCGTTAGCCCCTCAAAAAATTTACAATCTTTATTTTTTGAGTCTTATCTATTTCTAGGGTTCCCTTAGTCCCTCTTAGCATTGTCACATTTTATCTTGCATCTAAAACAATCGGTTTATCATCTTTAATCAAAATAATCCCTTTTTCCCCGATCATCACCGATTCCCGATCACTTTGTTGATCCATGTCTTTTAGTCATCTTTATCATTTTATCATATTTTCATCAATCTGCTGGCCTGCCTAATTGTCTTGCAAGATGTATTCCTTATAGATGATTATTCCATGTCCATCACATCCTATCACCAACATATATGTCGTCTCGATTGTCTAAAGCCTTTCGTGTGGGAACAATTTGATATCACACATGAGCTTAGTTTGTGCATCATTCCCCTCACATCAAAATTTGAAGATATTGAGGATCAACTTCAGATCATACAGGAAGAACGTGAAGTTGTTGAGTAGTTATGGTTTGATTACTTCTAGGACTTTGAGCTCGCCACAACCCTCATTGGGCTGCCTACCATGCAGAATGTTCAGGATATCCCCATCCCTCTTGAGTTTTAAATCATTGTCTTTTATCTTATCATATTACATCACTTAATTATATAACACGAGTTGACACCCTTCAAGGAAGCCCTTTGGATTCCTAGGATCATCTGTAGCCGAGAAACTTGTCACATCCTTATCCAATATTTGTTTGTTCAGTTGTCTTTGTATTCAAGTCTTCTCACTTGGTGAAAGGATGAGCCTTTTACATTATTTGTGTGTAGAATCATCCCGAGATTGCATTTTTCAATGCGGTATCGATAAACCCTACTTTATATTAGATTTTTGGTATTCCAGAATTATAGCACTTAACTTAAATTCACCATAAACAAGTGTGAATATAGTTTTTAAAAGTATATTTTGGATGTCGTGAGATTTGATAACAATGAAAACACAAAAAATACACTCTCAATAATACAATCATATTATGCTTCCAAGAGTATAATGATCTTATCTCGAATAAATGACATCCATCACACAAGTTTTGAAGAATGATAGTGACATTCTTGTGACTATGAGTGACATTCATTAGAGATGATTGCGCTCACTTAATATGGGTCAAAATATGACAAAGACACATTAACACTTTTGGGACCGTAAGTTATGTTCTTGGGAGATGATCACACTCGCCTCTTTTGGATCTTGAATTACCTCACTTCATTTTTCATGTTGTGCCAACTCCTAAAACCTACAAAACATATTTCATCTCCTTGTCATAGATTTACATCAATGTTTGAAACTAAGTTTTTTGGGCCATGTATAGAGGGTTGGATTTTTAAGGAGTCTACTTATCAACTTCCTAAATAATGAACAACATTGAAAACAACAAATTACATTATTAAATCTTCCTGCAACCATAGACCTTAGAGTGCAAAACAGAACTTGGTCACAACCTCTTGATTATGAAGGTCTTCCTTTTCATTGTAGAAGATGTTTTTGCTTAGGGCACACCTCTACTGAGTGTGGGATGGAAAAACGTCAACATGAGAAGCGTAGCTGGTGGAGAGATGCACTTCCGAAACACCTGATTTTTGATGCAAAAAAGGGACTAGATTCAAATGCAGATACAAATATTGAATCCATTTCAGCCCCGAAACCGAATCTCAAATTGTGAGCAGCATGAAAAATGCACAAGCTGTTGAGGGCAGCATGGAAAATGATAAATATCTCTCTCATGTTAACAACGTGGCTGTCCCAAAAGGGACAAATGCGACTAAGGAAAATACTCCTCCTTTGTCTTCTTCTCCAACCGCGAAGGCTCCATCAGGATGGGTTACGGTCAGCAAAAAGAAAAAATCTACCCTCTCGAAAGGTAACACTTCGCCTTGATGATTCTTATCTCTGCTATTGGCTGGCTGGGCTACATGGGTTTCATTTTTCTTGGCCGGATAGCAGGTTGCTTCCAATGGTGTTGTTATGCCATTGTTGTTCGATTGTTGTACTTCTGTTGTTTTTTTGTTGTTACTTTGTCGGTTGTTTGCTGACAATTTTCTGCAGTCGGGCTCTATTGTTCTATTTGGATTTTGATCCATCTCTTGTGCTTTAACTTTCAATTCTGGCTTCTGAGCCTTGGTGTACAAGGGTATAGTCCCTTTCAAAAAACTATTTGCCAATAATAAAAAACAAACAAATTACATTATTGAAAAACAATTCCAATGATATGCAAGACCTAGATTATGTGCCAAAAGTGCTCCACATTTCTCTAGGGTACTCATGAATGCTTTATAAATTCTCTATAATATAGTTTGTGCTCATTATTGAATGAACAACAAGGACTATGTATTTTTACACAAATCAATTTTAAACTAGGACCATACTAACTATACATAAACCAACACCAATTAGTCTTAAAGAAGAAATGCTAGGACATGAGGGACACATGCACACTAGACAAAATTCAAATTTCAAAATTAGAAACCAAAATTTAGACAATGGAAAATTGTATATTTGTATTTTCTATCGACACATCCAAAAAATCAATACAAATGGGAGTATCTTAATTGATAAAATTCGTGGAATTCGCTCAACACTCATATTTCTTTACTTTTTTAATTGAAAGTCATGCAATTCGTTTATTAATCTTATTAATATTTACTCTTTAATGGGACAAGGAGACTGAACCCTTTGTACTTTATAAGTTTGATCAATATGCAGGATGAAAGGGGGTGCCTACATCAAAAATAAGAGCTACATATCTTCAATCCACACACAATCATATAATTATTCAACATGAACAAAATACACATTAGCTACACCAAACATTAAAATTGTAATGGTTTTAAAATTTATTTAGTTCATTATTTTTATAAATATGTTTTTTAATGCGACCTTTATTTTTATGAGAATGTCTTTATAGCAATTGGAGTACACAATTAGTATACATTTAGGTATATACAAAATGATGCTCTCTCATAAAACAAGGTCGACAGCCAGGCGTCAAGTCAACCGTCAAATTGACCCCGTAAAGTATTCACAAGCGGCCACTTTAAGAAACGTTTAAAATTAGCCAGTTCATTCATGTTACAATGAACCTGGTCATTTCCAGTGGCTATATACATTCATGTAACAATGAACGTGGTCATTTCCAGTCGCTGTATACTAACTACATAGGTACTGGAAATGACCACGTTCATTGTTACGTGAATCAACTTGGCTGGAATATATTCACATGCAAACAATTATATATATATATATATATAGATTATTGAAAACCAGAAGTTTCAAGATATTGAAAGATCAGTGTATACGGATGATGGGCAGAGAACACATGTTAAGCTGGCACATTTGGACGGAGCAGCGGTTGTCTGTATTTGCCATCTCAACAAGCTGCCATACAAATAACCTCTGCAAATCACTGCCCTCTTAAGGTAGATTTTACTCCTTTTAAAACCTCTCACATGGATGTTTCTGTCATGATCAGTCACATATTACCAAAAATTATAATTAACAATCAGTACGCACTTATAATCCAGTTAAAATAACTTAAATTCCATGAATGCCCATCCAGTATTTTGGATCCAAGCATAACTAAAACATGCCTCGTCTCCTACATCCAAATCATAATTCATTCTTAATTTGGAATTTGGATTCCAAATCTTCTTGAAATCCAAAATTATATAACATGTTTATGAAAATGACTCGTAAGAGTTACATAGCTAAACCAGTAGATGGAATCTTCTAAAGGAATTTTGGGAACAAAGAATTTATAAAATATGTAACTTAAATGGAGTTGAACATAAAATACATTTTCTACATGGTTAGGCATAATTACATAATTAAAATTTAATTTACAAAATCTTAAACAAAGACAATCAAACAAGTGTTGCAGAATTTGTTCTCTGAAGCCATACAATTTTTGACAGGTCCTACAGATTGCTTTGTCCTGAATGACAATAAAATCATTTCATCTCAAGTGTGTATAATATATACACACTTGATTTTGTGATCTGAACAATAATCATGATCCACTATTTGCCCGATTAGGTAGACATCTAATTTTATTCATATATCAAGATGTGAACATGATTCATTGTTTTCATCAAGATTTAGTGATAAATTAGCATGGCCTCCTTTTCATCAAATCACATTTAGTAAGTTTTCCTTAAGACCGAGAGATGATTCATTTGTAGCTATGTAAGCAAGTAATTTCAAGTCACCGTAGCTTTTGGAGAGTGGGTTATGTGACATAGTAGTAGTTTCAACAACCAATATGACGCATTATGAAATAATCATGGATATTCTAAGCCACCCAAATCCTCATCACATCCTTGTAGAAAAGGCTCATAATGTCAAGGTGTTGTTGTGGAAGATACGAGCAATAATAAAGTAGAGCCACCGAGACAAGGAGCACAAGACACAAATATGGAAGAAGAAGAAGAGAAAGCTAAAGGTCTAGAAGAAAAGCTTTCACACAATTGGTAGGATGGGGAATAATCCTAGATTGGATACCCCAAGTTATTATGGTAGTTTGGAAATAACATAGCTCATTGATTAAATAACAGAGCTCAAGAAGTATTTTGAGTATGAAAATATGGAAGATCCCAAAACATTCAAATGTGTTTGCATGAAGTTGAAGGGCAATGCATCTCTATAGTGGGAGCATATCTAAATAGACATGGTGCAAAGAGGAAAGAAAAGATTAAGACATGAGAGAGGTTGGTTGCAAAAATGAAGATGAAATTCTTACCTACGAATTAGCATATTTATTTGAGAAGTTTCAAAACTTGTAACAAAGCACGAGCTTAGTGTGAAGGAATATGTTAAAGAATTTTATCGACTCACTATTTGAGCAGGGCATGTGGAGGATGATTTGGAGAAGATCTCCATGTATATGAATGAGTTGTGCATTGTGATCCAATAAGAGTTTGGAATGATCCAATTGCACTTGGTGGAGGATGCCTATTAGTGTGCATCAAGGCGACGAGGACCTAGTGTGCAAGCAACAAAGTGTTGCCTTCATAAAGGGTAAAGCCATGGATATTTTGGTGACAAAGGAAAATTTGTGCATGTGAGGTGAGTTCAATGTTGCATTGTGAAGGAACACCTAGTGAGGAGAAGGAAATGCATCCAGAGGAATAATATCCTTTAGATGTGGAAGAGGTTACAAATTGGACAATACATGTTACAAGTGTGGAGAAACATGGAATAAATTTTATGAGTTCCCGCATGTCCAAAGTGATGATAAGAGGATCAATGTGAGTTTACACATTATACACGGTGATGAATATGATGTACTAGGATGTGGAGAAGACCCATAGACGTGAGAAGTGTAAATGTCCAAGCATGTACTATGGAAACCAACAAAAGAAGAAGATGGTCATGAGCAAAAAATGAATTTGTTCGAGAAAGACATGTAAGTCAAGAGGTAAAGTATGCAAACCGATAATGGATAGTGGAAGCGCCGATAATTTGGTTGTCAAGAGATGGTAGATAATTTGGGGTTGAATAAGAGCAAGCATCATAATCCCTACAAGGTTTTTGGTTGTAAAAGGGACACCAATTGTTGGTGATTGAGTAATGTCGGGTTAAGTTCTAGATAGTGAGGTATGAAGATGAATTCATGTGGGATATAATGCCCATGGATGCATGGTGTGTGTTAGTTCAAAGATCGTGGCAATTTGATCAAAAGACACAACATGATGGATACACAAACACCTACAATATGAATTATGATGAGAAGTGGTACCCATTGAATTCATTGAAGGATAAGGATGAAGGAGGAATAGAGCAGGACATAAGGTTCTATTTCCATCATGTAAGCAATTCCTAAATGAGGTGAAACAAAACAATGCATGTTTTGTGTTTATTGTGAAGCCCGTGTAAAGAAAGGGCATAGGGAAAACAATAGAGAAGGTTAAATTGATGTCACGAGAAGAGAAATACATGGTGGGAGAGTTTGGGAAAGTAGTTTCTAGTGAGTTACTAGAAGATCTACAACTTACGAGGAACAAGTCACTACATGGACTTGATTTTAGAACCGAGTTTTCTTAACAAGGTGGCATACATGATGACACCGCAAGAGAATGTGGAGATGTAGGAAAAAAATTCTAGAAGTGTTGGATAGAGTCTTAATAAGAGAGAGTATAAGGGTAAGTGCACCAAGTAGGGGGGGCAAAAGGGGGTCTTAAGTGGACGCATTTTTCTGAAAAATAAAAACTTCAACTTGTACGAGTTTTTCGAAATAGTTACACTCAAAATTGGAAGATGTTATAGAAATATGAATCATAGAATTTTGAGTCTAGTTTCTAAGCTACTAAATTTTATTGAAAATGGATAAGTTTAAGTGGGTCAAATAACTAAAATAAGCCCTAAGCCCTAAACTATAAACCCTAAACCTTAAGCCCTAAATGTTAAATCCTAAAGGTCCCTAAACCCTAAACCCTAAAAACTAAATCATATTTACCCTAAACCCTGACCCCTAAACCCTAAACTCTAAACCCTAAGCACTAAATCCTAAACCCTAAACCCTAAACCCTAAATCTTAAACCCTAAACCCTAATCCCTAAACCCTAAACCCTAAACCCTAAACTTTACGACCTAAACCCTTAACCCTCAACCCTTAACCCTGAGACCTAAATCCTAAATTATAAACCCTAAACCCTAAAACAAAAATAATAAACCCCGAACACTAAGTATTGAACCCTAAACCCTAAACCTTGAACCTTAAGCCCTAAGCCCTGAGCCGTAAACCCTAAACACTAAATCTAGAACCCTAAGCTCTAACCCCTAAACCTCATATATTTCCAATAGGTCTCATGAGTGAGTTCATTTTTTTGAATATCTTAGGACCATATTTCCTAGTCTTGTGCCTAGAACCATCATTAAGTCTTCTTTTATAACTACCTTGTTTATGAGAGGTGGGCATTTCCCTCCTTCAAAATATCAACAGATGAAAAACATCAAATTTTGATGAATCTTTTTAAATTTTGTTCCTACGAAGTCGATGAACCCTTTTCAATTGAATAATCTCTATCAATACTAATAAGAATGGGTAAGACACAAAACATTATAGTGATTGAAATAGTTCACATGCAATGGGCATTTCCTTCCCTTAAAATATCAGTAGATGAAAGGCATAAAATTGTGATGACTCCCTTGAATGTTCTACCTACGAAGTAGATGAACCCTTTTTAGTTGAATTCTTTGTCAATACTTATAAGAATGGGTAAGAAAGAACATTACAAAGGTGATCGAATGGGTGAGCCTAATACATGAGCCTTAAACCTTGAACCCTAAACTCTAACCCCTAAACCATAAACCATAAACCTTGAGCCTTAAACCCCGAACCCTTTGCCTAAACCCCGAACCCCGACCTTTAAACCTTAAACCCTAAAACCTATACCATAAACCCTAAGACCTAAACCCTAAACTCTAAGCCCTAAATCCTAAATCATAAACCCTAAAACCTAAACCCGAGCCCTAAACCCTAAACCATAAACCTTGAGCCCTAAACCCTAAACCCTAATCCCTGAACCCTAGGCCCTAAGCCCTAAGCCAAAACCCTAAACCTTCAACCCTCAAAAAGAAACCCTCAACCCTAAACCCCGAACCTCAACTCTCAACCCTAAACCCTGATCCCTAAACCGTGTAAACCCCGAACCTTGAGCCATAAACCCTAAACCCTTAACCTTGATCCCTAAACCCTAAAACCGAACCTTGAGCCCTAAACCCTAAACCTTGAGCCCTAAACCCTAAACCATAAATCATAAACCCTCACCCAAAGGAAAGTCCTAATAAGATCATTCAGTGTGTTTTAGTGTGTAGGGAATAGTGTCTAAGGTGATCGATCGACTCATTTAGTTTTGATGAGAGACTACTTCCTCTGAAGGCCTAAAAAGGCATTTTTGGCCATTATGTAGTTAATTGAACACCCTTCAGAACAAGCTAAAATGAGCTAGTCATGTCACCGAGCTATCAAGGACCATTATTTGTGAAGTATTAAGGCATTGTTTGTCTCCATAAGAGACATATGATCAAACACATGTATGAGAATCATGAATTTAATTCCATGAAAGGATACTTTTAGAGCTAGGAAAGGAGAGTGTAACACACCTAATTTTTGTAAGTTATCTTGGTGATTATTTTTCATCTTGTTGAATCGCTGAAATGAAAGCAAACATGTTAAGATATATTTTGATCTTAAGGGAATGTGTTGCAAAATCTGGATTCTTGCATGCTGTAATTTATTTGCATGGGACAGCAGTTATTGTTGCCTGTATGTTACTGATGTGACGACAAATTGTCGTATGCTTGCTGAACTCTTTATGCTGTGGCCTTCTTGTAATCGCTTTGTCGATTTACTCTTGAACCAAATTGAAGGTTGATATAAATGTGCAAAGACACGATTACGGTATGAATAGTTGGCACGTAGATGCCAACGGAAAAATGTTCGATTCATGAACCACACACTATCGTAACGTGAGACCTCGTAAGGCGAGAAATACCTGGATACGGGTGGCTCAGGTATGTTAACGAAGGATGAAATGTCCCGCATAAAGCTGATTGAAATTGAAGTCACCGGAAGACTTGACTGGATTGAAGGTTGATTAGTGTTAGGTGTTAGAGGGAATTAGATCCTAATCTAATCCTAAGATCTACCTTACATCCTAAACTACTATCCTAAGTGGATTTTTAAATTATATAAAAAGGTGGAAATGGACCTAAGTTCTATTAACCTAAAGACTAGGCTATGACCTAGGTCGAACACTAATATGAATCCTAAACTAATCCTAACCTAGAAGGGGACGCACAGACCCTTGGGGGAAGAGGATAAGGATGAAAGGGAATTAATGGCAGTTAATGTGAGTCCTTACGTGGACAGCGCCAGTTTGGCGGGAACAGGGAGAAAGATGGAGGTAGCTAGTTGGTCATGGAACTAAATTTTGTTTTGCATGCAAAATTTGAACTTGGGAGTTCGCCAACCCAAGTCGGCGGTGGCGTGAGAAAATAGGAAAAGGCAAAGCCTTTAACGCATTTAATTTTTTTGGTCTTCGTGACCAGTCCGCCTTGGAAAGAGTTTGGAGGAATTTTTTATTGTTATTGTGTTGTTCGGATTTTTGTGAAGTTGCTCTACATTTGGTTTTGCTTGGTTCATTCGAACCAGTTGCGTTTGGTTTTTATCACTGTTTCTTAGGAATTTGAAGGCTGTTGCTGAGCCTGTAGAGGAGGGATTGTTTGGAAGCTCGCTGCTGTCGCCGTGGAAGGAAACACCTTCTGTAGACGTGGTTTTCTTCGAGTTTCGAGGAAGAAATTGCAGGCATGTTAAGCCCTTCTCTTTAAAACACTTGCTTTACTTAAGCGTCTCATTAAAACAACCCTGCTCTTGGGTTCTGGGTTTATTCGATTTTGCTGTCATTGTTTGAAATGAATTGGGTAAAATCGTTTCTTGCTGTTGTGATTGATCTGTCTTTGCATGAATTTGAGTAGGAAATACGAACTGTTGTGTGGGTTTGTTTGACAGTTTTGGAGAATTCGAAATGGGTATTTTCTCTGTTAATGTTTATATGAAAACGGCAGTGCAGCGATGAGTTGTTTTCATTGTTGTGCAATCGTTCTTTTGTTATATGAACTTGAATGATGAAATCTGCATGCACAAAGCAGTAGAGTTGTCTTTCGAAAGTTGTTGAGCAATTGTTCTTTTGCTATATGAACTTAAGTGATAAAAACTGTACAGGATGTGTGAGTTGTTTGATGTTGTTTCTATATTGAAATCTTTAAAAAGGAAATAAGATCCTTTTCCTTCTGCTGTTTTGGATTTTGATGGAAATAGCATTTGGGTTTTATTTGAGCTTAGGAACTCGATTTGAAGGAAGTAATGGGAATATTTTTATTGTTGTTCCTTTTTCTTGCATAAGAAATGAATGAATAACGTTTTGGGTATTCGTGGAAGTAGGAGAAGTTAACTGTTTTTCTTCTGAACTTGCATATGATTACATTCCTTTCTTGCTGTGAAGGAAGGTTGATTTTGTTGTGTTTTATGGAAGCAATTTGATCTTCCAGTTCGGACTGTAGTTGTGAATAAGAACTCGACTTTTTATTTCTGTATAATGAATGGAAAATTATGGAAATAAGCTTGTTGTTTGGGTCTGTCTTGACTGTACCAAGCTTACGCATTTAACACCCTATGCGGGTTTGCCTTGATAGAGGTATTGATATATGAATATTATATTTTGAGTTCTGTACCTCATTAAGAAAAAGGAGAATGTTGTTTTTGGATTTAACGGTTGATCGAGGTAGAACTCGAATTGGATATTCATTGTTTGTGGTAGATTGGATTGAAACTGTACAGGCCATGAGAGTTTGTGTTTCATTGTTGAATGATTGTTCAGTTATCATTATGAGTTGAGCTGTCATGCTAGGATAAACACGACTTGGGTGTTTTTATTTCCTTTGGAAGAAGATAATTGTTTCTTACTGAAATTATAGGGAAATGAATTCTTCTTCTTTCTGTTGTTTTCGATTTGAAAGAAACAGTAATTTGGTTTTTAATGAACGTTATAAGTTCAGCTTGATAGAGATGACAGTGGCATTTAGATGGTTTCCTGAATGCTGTTATCTTTCTGTACAAACGGAAATTTTGAATGTTTCATGTGGTCTTCTGATCTTTGCACTGTCATTCAAAGAAAAATGAATCCGACTTGACTGATTCTTGTTGAGTTTGAAGAAAATGATTGTTTTCTTATTGAAAGGTGAAAGGAATGAATTCTTCTCTTCTTCTGTTGAATTCTAGAAATAGCATTAGAGCCTTACTGTGCATTATGATTTGGTCTTGTTGTAGGTAACAACAATGTGTAAATTGTATTTTGAATTGTATGTGTTCATGGATATAGAAGGTCATGTGAATAATTGATTACGTGATTGTATAACTGTTATTTGGTTAAAAATACAGTGAAAGAAGTATGGAATCTTCTAGTACAGCAAGTACATAGTATGCATCCTTATACTACTTGTTCTATGATGAATACGATGTTGTACTAACCTATTTTTGGGTATTCGTATGAGCCTGATTTAAATGAAGTATTGATAAGGACGATAAATTCTTCCTTGTTTTCATTTAAAGCTGATTATGAATGAAATTATTCTTGCTGCTGGAAAGTGAATTCCGAATGGATTTTGTAAGTTTCACTCTGAACTGTTATCTTGATTTGTGTCTCGTTTGGATTCAATTTTTAGGACAGTCATGAGGAAAGAAATAGGAATGTGGATGGATAACCTGGAAAAATGATCTTTTCTCTTTTCATACAGTTGGAAATCTGTAATCGTTTAAGAATGAATTTTGTATTGCTTGGGTATGAGCAACTATATTTATTGTTGTTTGCTTTCTCGTCTATACTTGATTGCTTGGAATCAAATGAGATGCATGAACTGAAAGGAAAGTAATTGGTTTACATTTCATTAGATTTTATCCTTTGCATTTACTACTAATGAAAGGAAATGGAATTGATAGCCGTTATGTTATAACAGCAGTATGCTTACTTTTATTCCTAGTTCTTACAAATATTGTAACTGAACTGTTGGAGGAAATTGCGTCTTGCATGGTTATGTGGGAAATAGGACAGCAATTCTTTGGCTGATTGGGATGGTATTTTGATGGTTCAGTTGTTATGTTGTCCATTCTTTTGATGCTTAATTCTTGATTGATGTTCATACTGTCGTTTCATAAAAGCAGGGTTCTTTTATTGAGACAGTTAATTGAAGCACCTCATTTTAATGACAAGTGCTTAATATGCTCAGTTCATTGAACTGACCCGTGCAAGTAATTTTGCAGATGGAATTTGATAGAATGAAGACATGGCTGTTTTCTGATGCTTCTTTTGATTATCTGAAGATGAATTGTATTTGTTAGTTATTATTCCTCTACGAGGAATTGTGAAAAGAAGAAAGTACATTCTTCTATCTATGAGTTGTAAAGATGTTTTATTTAAACAAAGTCCAGTCAGTTGGATTGGCAGATGTATGGATTATGAAATGGATTGATGAATACAAATACAAGTGTGATATTTTAATAACTATATCAGTTTGATATTGTTGATTAAATTGGAAATATAATGTTATTTCTTGATTTGGATTTATTTAATTGTCCTTGGATGGATGTTAAAAAGGGAATTGATATCTATTCTTACCTAAATGCAACTTTTAAGTTGAAATGTGCAATTAGTTCATACTTGGGTAAAGATGAATTTTTAATTGACATTAAAAAGGATTAGGAAGAATATGATTCCATAACTGATAGGTATTCAGGATTAGCTTGGAAGCTAAGGAATATCAATTAACTTAGGAGTAACCGAACTTCATTTTCGAACTCCATTAATAACCTCGTATGTTAAATTCAGAAAGAAAGGATATGGGATAAATATATCCAGAGCTAATGGACCTTAACTATGTAAGGTTAAGGAGAATAAATGAATACATTTATTGGGAATTAGACCTCGTTTAAATGACGTCTAATAAGTTGGAATTCTAAATTTAGTTACAGTTGTGAAAATCTTGGTTAAGTTTAATAGGTTAAACTTATCACGTCCATCGGTAACGGGCTGCTTAATCCAATGATTAAGAAGAGAACCAAGTAGGAAAATGCAACCTTTGATAAGAAGGAGAAGATGTATAAGCAAGCTAGAAGACGGATTTAGTCTCTCTTAGCTACATACAATCCGTATACGGGAATGAGGATAAAGGATCAAAGATGGTTCTTTGAAAGTTGATCTTAAATATTAAGATCATATCCAAATCACTTGAGCAAGATGTGTACTCTCGATGGGAGGATTCCGTAGGACATTGACATACGCCAACTACAGCACAGTGTCTTCATGAAGATGGGGTCTTCATGACGACACAATGTTATAGCTGACATATTACAATGCCCTCCCAAATTAAATCATCAAGAATACATAGGCTGAATGTGAAGTTCTTGGCTGGGGATAGGAGTATGATCACGTATACGGAGTGACTCCGGAGGACTAAAGATAACTAGACACACGGAGTCATGGGGAATGACACCGTATGTCTGCGTATCTTTAGTTACCATGAGTGCCTTCCTATATTCGTTCATATTGCTAGTTGAAATTGGAAGTTTGAATCGACCTTAAATTGAAAGGACCGGTAGGAACCAGGGAAAGACCATTCTAGATAACAGTGAAGTGAAGTGAAGGATGTATTCCATTGATGTGTATCACATCCAGAATATGATCATGCAAAGCATGTGAAAATCTTTGGCAAAGTATCGCAAGTGCTGGTTGTGTTGTCCTAATCACTTAATTTAAGATGCGGGATGTCGATGAATATCAATAATGAGATATTCGAGATAGGCTTCTTAAATGGATCACTTCGATAACCAAAAATGGTTAAGAGAACTTGTATATATAATATACTATGCATGAACGAACATGAAGGATCGGTAGTTGCGAGTCATGAAATGAAAGATCGTTGAAACTCCGAGCCATGAAAATGGGAGATCGGCGAGTTCTTGAGTCATTTACAACAAGATATAGAATCATTATAAGATTGAATGGCATTGAATGTGTGTTCCATATTGTAAATATGCGAACAGGGAACATTAGTTTTAAAAGGAAATTGTGTGTTCCAAATCTGTGTTGTTTGGGCGGCGAGAAACGATTATTAAAACTTGAACGTGTGTTTGAATTATATAATTCATAACAGAGAATGTTATATAAATAAAAAATTCCCTTGTTCTAGTATCTTAAAATGGGGATGTTACATCTTGGTATCAGAGCTGAAGGTTGCAGCTCTTGGACCTAATGAGTCCACGATATTAATAAGGTTTACATTTTCTTATTGAACAGAAAATGGTCAGAACAAGAGGGAATGCTGCGAATAACCCATTACAGGGTGGAGAAGCACTACTGCTCAAAAGCTGGATGAAATCCTTGCTGCCCTACTTGATACGAGAGGATCGTTTGACTGGGCATGAAGAGGAGGAAGATGCTGCCCTCGAACAACGGGAACAGCAATCAATGGGCAATGAAGAGGAGGAAGATGAAGCTGAAATAAATGCTCAGCCACCTCCTATGGACAACATCAACGGAGGGAATCCGAGTGTTGATAATAATAATGTAATTGCTCCTAATCCCCCTGAAAATAAAAGGGCAAGATTAGCAGCTGAACTTACAAATGATATAAAGAGAATAAGTCCTCCAAAGTTTGATGGAACAACCCTTGGGGATGGAGCTAAGAACTGGCTCAGTGAAATGGAGAAATAATTTGCAATAAGAAACTTCTCCGAAGAGACTAAAGCGATATGGGGAGCATATCAACTTTCTCATGAAGCATCATCATGGTGGGACAACCGTAAGGTTGAGCTGAATATTGTCGAATCAGACATAACTTGGGATCAATTTAAGGGTTATTTTAGGCAACGATGGCTGCCTCAACTCTATTTTGATAGGAAAATGATTGAATTTCAGAACTGGTCACAAGGAAGGCTGTCGGTGATGGAATACTGGGAAGGGTTTACTAAACTCCTTAAGTATGTGCCACAGTACCAAGCTGACGAGAAGTTCAGAATACGGAAATTCATAATGGGACTGAATCCCATCATTGGTGGCGAAGTGGATGTCCACGGCCCAACCACCATGGATGGAGTTGTCGAAAAGGCAATCGAGAGAGAATGAAATGAGAGCAATATCTGCTCACAGGGAAGAGATAAGGAAGAAGATTCCCAATTCTTCTTCATCTCTTGCACCAAAAAGGGGACCTTGGAAAAGGTTTGGTGTGAAAAACAAAATTGTTGTGGATAACAACAAGAAATCTGTGATGAACAGACCTGTAAATAACATGCGGAAAACTTCACAAAAGTTAATGGCATTGGACAGAAGTCCTATGGAAGCCAGAATGATAACTTCAAAGCTGGTAACAAATTTGAGCCTAGAAAAGGGCCAGTTGGAGGATGCTTCAACTGTGGAAAGGACCACTATGTGAATCACTGTCCTCTGAAGAAGGATGATCGTGGTCAGCAGCATAGGATACACGCTGCAGTGGCTAACAGACAAGCTGAAAAGCAAGTTACGCCTATAGAAGTTTCGGGTAAGTTATTCGGTACACCTGTAGTCATACTTTTTGATACTGGAGCTACTGAATGCTTTATTTCTGCTAAACTTGCAATGAAATTAAAAAGAAGGGCTGAAAGAATGGATAAAACATGGACAGTGCATTATGGGAATAATGTTGTCCATACAGTTGAAATGTGCCTTTTTGGGGCAATTCTTGACTTGCCTAGTTTCTCCACCGAAGTTGACTTGTATGTCACTCCTCTAGGATCATATGATATCATTATTGGAGTTAACTGGTTGGTTGAACATAAGGCAAAGGTCGACTATTATGAAAAACAAATCTGTTGTTTCGATGACCTGCAGAAAGCAGCAGTCATTCAAGGTGTAAAACGTGAAGTTGCAGTTAGGAAACTGACAGCTATGCAACTAAAAAGGGCTAAAAACAGAGGTTGCACTTTGTATGCAGTAAAAATGACAGAAAATGTTGAGGAAGATAATGATTTCATGGAAAGATATCCATTGTTAAGGGGTTTCCGTGATGTGTTTCGGAGGAATTGCCAGGTCTTCCACCCAAACGTGAGTTTGACTTTGCAATAGAAATCAAACCGGGAACTGAACCCATATCTAAGGCACCTTATAGAATGACCACCATCGAGTTGGTAGAGCTAAAGGCTCAGTTACAAGAACTTTTGACTAAGGGGCTGATAAGACCGAGCGTCTCACCTTGGGGAGCACCGGTAATTTTTGTAAAGAAAAAGGATGGCACTTTGAGGCTGTGCATTGATTACAGAATGCTGAACAAAGCAACTATTAAAAATCGATACCCACTTCCTAGGATTGATGATCTGTTCGATCAGATGCGAGGAGCATCAGTCTATTCAAAAATAGATCTTCGATCTGGGTATCATCAGCTGAGAATAAAGGAAGAAGATATTCATAAAACAACTTTTAGAACAAGGTACGGGCATTATGAGTTCACGGTGTTACCTTTTGGGTTGACTAATGCACCTGCCGCCTTCATGAATCTGATGAACAATATTTTTCAAGAATACTTAGACAAGTTTGTGCTTGTATTCTTAGACGACATTCTTATATACTCTAAAAATGTCGAAGAGCACCAAGAACATCTAAGGATAGTCTTTGGAAATTTTAAGAAAAGAGGAAGTTGTATGGTAAAATGTCTAAATGTTCCTTTTATGATGCGAGGTGCATTATTTGGGACACGTTATAAGCAAGAATGGAATAGTGTTGACCCTTCAAAGATCACAAATGCTATAATCGAGTGGCTGCGCTTAAGAACATGTGCACGAAGTGAGGAGTTTCATGGGCTTGGCTGGATATTATCGAAAGTTCGTTAAGGACTTTTCAAAAATTGCTTGCCCCATCACTTATTTGCAAAAGAAGGATAAGAAATTTGTCCTGCGACGGACAAATGTGAATCTCCTTTAAAAATTTAAAGGAACAGATTAACTACAAAGCACCTATTTTGATGTACACGATCCAAATGGAAATTTTATGGTTGTAACGGATGCCTCAGGAGAAGGCCTTGGAGGTATTCTGTTACAGAATAACCATGTCATAGCTTATGAAAGCAGAAAGCTTAAGTTACATGAACAGAATTATGCTCCACACGATCTAGAGCTCGCTGCCATTGTTCATGCACTTCAAATGTGGAGGCATTACCTTTTAGGCAAGCCTTTTGAGTTAAAAACAGACCATCTGGGGCTGAAGTATATTTTTACTCAGCCAAATCTGAATGCAAGGCAACGAAGATGGTTAGAATTTCTGTCTCAGTATGATTTTGATATAAGCTACATCAAGGGCAAGGAAAATAGAGTAGCAGATGCTCTGAGTCGAAGGAAGCATATCTCTGCTCTTATAACGTTAAGAACTCAGTTTAAGGATGAGGTGAAAGATGCCTTGGAATCAGATCCTTATTTCCAGCAAGTCAAAATAGCACTTGCTGCAGACCCGAAGGATGTCAGGTATAAAGGATTCCGTTTTGATAATGAAGGAATTATGAGGTTCGAAAACAGGGTATATATACCTTTGGCAAATGACTTAAGAGGGAAATTGTTAACTGAATTTCATAATTCACCTTTTTCTAGACACCTGGCATTACGAAAATGCTTGCTGATCTTAAGCAGCAATACTTCTGGAAGGGAATGAAAAAGGATGTGGTGGAATTTGTAACACACTGCTTGGAATGTCAGCGTGTTAAGGCGGAACATATGCATCCCACTGGATTATTGTATCCCCACAGTATTCCGTAGTATAAATGGCAAGTGATAACGATGGATTTCGTTCAAGGATTTCCTATGTCAAGAAATAAGCATGACATTATCCTGGTTGTAGTCGACAAATTGACCAAAGTGGCACACTTCATTGCTGGTAATTTGAAGGACGATGCACCAGTGTTAGCAAGAAGATTTGTACATGAAATCTTCAGATTGCATGGAATACCGGAATTAATCATATCGGACAGAGATCCGAGGATGACATCAAGGTTTTGGCAAACGCTTAATGCGGCCTTGGGAACTAAATTAAACTTCAGTTCTGCATATCATCCGGAGACGGATGGACAGACTGAGAGAGTTAATCAGGTTTTAGAGGACATGTTAAGGATGTATTGCATGGACCAGCAGTATAAATGGGAGGAATACCTTCCACTGGTAGAATTTGCTTACAATAACACCTATCATGCCTCTTTAAAAATGGCACCCTTTGAAGCATTGTATGGAAGAAAATGCGAGAGCCCCATCAGGCCGGGACAGCGTTGAGGACAGAGAGGTAATTGGGCCAGAAATCCTTATGGAAATGGAACAAAGAAAATCAAAATGATTTGGGAACATCTAAAGGAGGCTGCCAATAGGCAAAAGTTATGAGACTTAAAGCGGGTTGACAGAATTATAAACCGAGAGAAGGTCTTTCTTCGGGTGAAGCCGAAAAAGAGCTCAATAACTTTTGGCAAGGCTGCCAAGTTGTCGCCACGATACGTGGGACCTTTTGAAATTGTTGAAATAATCAACCCTGTAGCTTATCGTCTAGCATTACCTCCTGCTTTGTCTCAAATGCATGATGTTTTTCATATTTCTTTGCTTAAGAAATACGTGATGATTTATCACATGTGCTTTGAATTGGAATTCCTTGCGAGTCCAAGACCCGGGAATAATCGTGGTTAAGCCCATTCGAGTGATTGGGAACTCGCCAGTTGTACTTAAGAAATCGCGAAGTGAACCAATGTAAGGTCCAGTGGGACCAGTTCAGCGAAGAAAGTGCAACTTGGGAAAATCTCGAAGAAATGAGATCTACTTTTCCACATTTGTTTAATCGAATTTGAAATTCGAAAAACTGATAATTCTACCAAATTTAGACAATTATTAGTCTATTGTACAGTTGTCTTAAAACGTTGTTTTTAAGAGTGAATCTGTTTTTGGTATGAACTTATGAATGGAAGGACAATAACTAAACTTTGTCCTAGGAACTCCTTGATTTGTTTAATCTGATCATCGGGACGATGATTCTTTAAGGAGGGAGGAATGTAACACCCTAATTTTGTAAGTTATCTTGGTGATTATTTTTCATACTGTTGTAATCTGCTGAAATGAAGGCAAACATGTTAAGATATATTTTGATCTTAAGGGAATGTGTTGCTAATCTGGATTCTTGCATGCTGTAATTTATTTGCATGGGACAACAGTTATTGTTGCTTGTGTGTTTGCTGATGTGACGACAAATTGTCGTATGCTTGCTGAACTCTATATGTTGTGGCCTTCTTGTAATCGCTTTGTCGATTTACTCTTGAACCAAATTGAAGGTTGATATAAATGTGCAGCACCTGATTACAGGTATGAACAGTTGGCACGTAGATGCCAACGGAAAAGGGTTCGATTCACGAACCATACACTGTCGTAACGTGAGACCCCGTAAGGCGAGAAATGCCGGGATACGGGTGGCTCAGGCATGTTAACAAGGGACGGAATGTCCTGTACAGTGTTGAAATTGGAAGTCAGTCGGGAAGACTTGACTGGATTGAAGGTTGTTATTAGTGTTAGGTGTTAGAGGGAATTAGATCCTAATCTAATCCTAAGCTCTACCTTACATCCTAAACTACTATCCTAAGTGGATTTTTAAATTATATAAAAAGGTGAAATAAACCTAAGTTCTATTAACCTAAAGACTAGGCTATGACCTAGGTCGAACACTAATATGAATCCTAAACTAATCCTAACCTAGAAGGGGATGCCTTGCAGACCCTTGGGGAAGAGGATAAGGATGAAAGGGAATTAATGGCATTAATGTGAGTCCTTACGTGGACAAAGCGCCGATTTGGCGGGAACAGGGAAAAACTGGAGGTATATCTAGTTGGTCATGGAACTAAATTTGGTTTGCATGCAAAATTTGAACTTGGGAGTTTGCTAACCCAAGTCGGCGGTGGCGTGAGAAAATAGGAAAAGGCAGAGCCTTTAATGCATTTAATTTTTTTGGTCTTCGTGACCAGCTCGCCTTGGAAAGTGTATGGAGGAAATTTTGATTGTTTATTGTGTTGTTCGGATTTTTGAGAAGTTGCTCTGCATTTGGTTTTTGCTTGGTTCAGTCGAACCAGTTTCATTTGGTTTTTATCACTGTTCTTTGGAAATTTGGAGGTTGTTGCTGAGCCTGTAGAGGAAGGGATTGTTTGGAAGCTCGTGTTTGTCGCCGTGGAAGGAAACACCTTCTGTAGACGCGGTTTTCTTCGAGTTTCGAGGAAGAAATTGCAGGCATGTTAAGCCCTTCTCTTTAAAACACTTGCTTTACTTAAGCGTCTCATTAAAACAACCCTGCTCTTGGGTTTTGGGTTTATTCGATTTTGTTGTCATTGTTTGAAATGAATTGGGTAAAATCGTTTCTTGTTGTTGTGATTGATCTGTCTTTGCATGAATTTGAGTAGGAAATATGAACTTGCTGTGTGGGTTTGTTTGACAGTTTTGGAGAATTTGAAATGGGTATTTTCTCTGTTAATGTTTATATGAAAACGGTACAGGCAGTATGAGTTGTTTTCATTGTTGTGCAATCGTTCTTTTGTTATATGAACTTGAATGATAAAATCATGCACGAGACGTAGGAGTTGTCTTTCAGTGTTGTGCAATAGTTCTTTTGCTATATGAACTTGAATGATAAAATCTCTACAGGATGTGCGAGTTGTTTGATGTTGTTTCTATACTGAAATTTTTAAAAGGAAATAAGATCCTTTTCCTTCTGCTGTTTTGGATTTTGATGGAAATAGCATTTGGGTTTTATTTGAGCATATGAACTCGATTTGAAGGAAGTAATGGTAATATTTTTATTGTTGTTCCTTTTTCTTGCATAAGAAATGAACGAATAACGTTTTGGGTATTCGTGAAAGTAGGAGAAGTTAACTGTTTTTCTTCTGAACTTATAAATGATTACATTCTTTCCTTGCTGTGATGGAAAGTTGATTTTGTTGTGTTTTATGGAAGCGATTTGATCTTCTGATTCGGATTATAGTTGTGAATAAGAACTTGACTTTTATTTTCATGTGCATTATAATGAATGGAAAATTATGGAAATAACTTCTTGTTGTTTGGATCTATCTTAATCTGCATTACCAAGCTTACGCAATTAACACCCTATGCGGGTTTGCCTTTATAGAGGTATTGACAAATGAATATTATATTTTGAGTTCTGTACCTCATTAAGAAAATGGAGATTGCTATTTTTGGAGTTAATGGTTGATCGAGATAGAACTCGAATTGGATATTCATTGTTTGTGGTATATTGGATTGAAAAATGTATTCAGGCCATGAGAGTTTGTGTTTCATTGTTGAATGATTGTTCATTATCATTATGAGTTGAGTATGTCATGCTTTGGATAAACACGATTTGGGTGTTTTTATTTCCTTGGGAGAAGATGATTGTTTCTTACTGAAATTATAGGGAAATGAATTCTTCTTCTTTCTCTTTGTTTTAGATTTAAAAGAAATAATAATTTGGTTTTTAATGAACTTTATAAGTTCGATTGATAGAATGACATGATATGGCATTTAGATGGTTTCTGAGTCTTTGTTATCTTTTGTACAAAAATGGAATTTGAATGTTTCATGTGGTCTTCTGATCTTTGCACTGTCATTCAAAGAAAAAATGAATCCGACTTGACTGATTCTTGTTGAGTTTGAAGAAAATGATTGTTTTCTTATTGAAAGGTGAAAGGAATGAATTCTTCTCTTCTTGCTGTTGAATTCTGGAAATAGCATTAGAGCTTTACTGTGCATTATGATTTGGTCTTGCTGTAGGTAACAACAATGTGTAAATTGTATTTTGAACTGTATGCGTTCATGGATATAGAAGGTCATGTGAATAATTGATTGCGTGATTGTATAACTGTTTATTTGGTTAAAAATACAGTGAAAGAAGTATGGAATCTTCTAGTACATAAGTACATAGTATGCATCCTTATACTATTTGTTCTATGATAAATACGATGTTGTACTAACCTGTTTTTGGGTATTCATATGAGCCTGATTTAAATGAAGTATTGATAAGGACGATAAATTCTTCCTTGTTTTCATTTAAAGCTGATTATGAATGAAATTATTCTTGCTGCTGGAAAGTGAATTCCGAATGGATTTTGTAAGTTTCACTCTGAACTGTTATCTTGATTTGTGTCTCGTTTGGATTCAATTTTTAGGACAGTCATGAGGAAAGAAATAGGAATGTGGATGGATAACTTGGAAAAATGATCTTTTCTCTTTTCATACGATTGGAAATCTGTAATCGTTTAAGAACAATTTTGTATTGCTTGGGTATGAGCAACTATATTTATTGTTGTTTGCTTTCTCGTCTGTACTTGATTGCTTGGAATCAAATGAGATGCATGAACTGAAAGGAAAGTAATTGGTTTACATTTCAGTTAGTTTTATCCTTTGCATTTATTACTAATGAAAGGAATGGAAAGGATAACAGTTATGTTATATCAGCAGTATGCTACTTGTATTCCTAAACTTTACAAATATTGTAATCTGGAACTTGTATGGTTATGTGGGAAATAGGACAGCAATTCTTTGGCTGATTGGGATGGTATTTTGATGGTTCAGTTGTTATGTTGTCCATTCTTTTGATGCTTAATTCTTGATTGATGTTCATACTGTCGTTTCATAAAAGCAGGGTTCTTTTATTGAGACAGTTAATTGAAGCACCTCATTTTAATGACAAGTGCTTAATATGCTCAGTTCATTGAACTGACCCGTGCAAGTAATTTTGCAGATGGAATTTGATTAGAATGAAGACATGGCTGTTTTCTGATGCTTCTTTTGATTATCTGAAGATGAATTGTATTTGTTAGTTATTATTCCTCTACGAGGAATTGTGAAAAGAAGAAAGTACATTCTTCTATCTATGAGTTGTAATGATGTTTTATATAAACAAAGTCCAGTCAGTTGGATTGGCAGATGTATGGATTATGAAATGGATTGATGAATACAAATACAAGTGTGATATTTTAATAACTATATCAGTTTGATATTGTTGATTAAATTGGAAATATAATGTTATTTCTTGATTTGGATTTATTTAATTGTCCTTGGATGGATGTTAAAAAGGAATTGATATCTATTCTTACCTAAATGCAACTTTTAAGTTGAAATGTGCAATTAGTTCATACTTGGGTAAAGATGAATTTTTAATTGACATTAAAAGGATTAGGAAGAATATGATTCCATAACTGATAGGTATTCAGGATTAGCTTGGAAGCTAAGGAATATCAATTAACTTAGGAGTAACCGAACTTCGTTTTCGAACTCCATTAATAACCTCGTATGTTAAATTCAGAAAGAAAGGATATGGGATAAATATATCCAGAGCTAATGGACCTTAACTATGTAAGGTTAAGGAGAATAAATGAATACATTTATTGGGAATTAGACCTCGTTTAAATGACGTCTAATAAGCTGGAATTCTGAATTTAGTTACAGTTGTGAAAATCTTGGTTAAGTTTAATAGGTTAAACTTATCACGTCCGTCGGTAACAGGCTGCTTAATCCAATGATTAAGAAGAGAACCAAGTAGGAAAATGCAACCCTTCGGTAAGAAGGAGAAGATGTATAGCAAGCTAGAAGACGGATTTAGTCTCTCTTAGCTACATACAAATGCTATGTGGAACGAGGATAAAGGATCAGCATGGTTGCTGAAAGTTGATCTTAAATATTAAGATCATATCCAAATCACTTGAGCAGGATGTGTACTCTCGATGGGAGGATTCCGTAGGACATTGACATACGCCAGCTATAGCAAGGTGTCTTCATGAAGATGGGGTCTTCATGACGACACAATGTTATAGCTGACATATTACAATGCCCTCCCGAATTAAATCATCAAGAATACATAGGCTGAATGTGAAGTTCTTGGCTGGGGATAGGAGTATGATCACGTATACGGAGTGACTCCGGAGGACTAAAGATAACTAGACACACGGAGTCATGGGGAATGACACCGTATGTCTACGTATCTTTAGTTACCATGAGTGCCTTCCTATATTCGTTCATATTGCTAGTTGGAAATTGGAAGTTTGAATCTGACCTTAAATTGAAAGAATTTGGTAGGAACCGGAAAGACCATTCTAGATAACAGGTGAAGTGAAGTGAAGGACGTATTCCATTGATGTGTATCACATCCAGGAATATGATCATGCAAAGCATGTGAAAATCTTTGGCCAAAGTATCGCAAGTGCTGGTTGCGTTGTCCTAATCACTTAATTTAAGATGCAGGATGTCAGATGAATATCAGTAACAGATATTCAGATAGGCTTCTTAAATGGATCACTTCGATAACCGGAAATGGTTAAGAGAACTTGTATATATAATATACTATGCATGAACGAACATGAAGGATCGGTAGTTGCCGAGTCATGAAATGAAAGATCGTTGAAACTCCGAGCCATGAAAATGGGAGATCGGCAGTTCTTCGAGTCATTTACAATGAATATAGAATCATTATAAGATTGAATGGCATTGAATGTGTGTTCCATATTGTAAATATGCGAACAGGGAACATTAGTTTTAAAAGGAAATTGTGTGTTCCAAACTGTGTTGTTTGGGCAGAGAACAATTATTAAAACTTGAACGTGTGTTTGAATTATATAATTCATAACAGAGAACGTTATATAAAAAAAAAAAAAAATTCCCTTGTTCTAGTATCTTAAAATGGGGATGTTACATCTTGGTATCAGAGCTGAAGGTTGCAGCTCTTGGACCTAATGAGTCCACGATATTAATAAGGTTTACATTTTCTTATTGAACAGAAAATGGTCAGAACAAGAGGGAATGCTGCGAATAACCCGTTACAGGGTGGAGAAGCAGCTACTGCTCAAAAGCTGGATGAAATCCTTGCTGCCCTACTTGATACGAGGGATCGTTTGACTGTTCTGGAACAACAATCAATGGGCAATGAAGAGGAGGAAGATGAAGCTGAAATAAATGATCAGCCACCTCCTGTGGACAACATCAACGGAGGGAATCCGGGTGTTGATAATAATAATGTAATTGCTCCTAATCCCCCTGAAAATAAAAGGGCAAGATTAGCAGCTGAACTTACAAATGATATAAAGAGAATAAGTCCTCCAAAGTTTGATGGAACAACCCTTGGGGACGGAGCTGAGAATTGGCTCAGTGAAATGGAGAAATACTTTGCAATAAGAAACTTCTCCGAAGAGACTAAAGCGATATGGGGAGCATATCAGCTTTCTCATGAAGCATCATCATGGTGGGACAACCGTAAGGTTGAGCTGAATATTGTCGAATCAGACATAACTTGGGATCAATTTAAGGGTTATTTTAGGCAACGATGGTTGCCTCAACTCTATTTTGATAGGAAAATGACTGAATTTCAGAACTGGTCGCAAGGAAGGTTGTCGGTGATGGAATACTGGGAAGGGTTTACTAAACTCCTTAAGTATGTGCCGCAGTACCAAGCTGATGAGAAGTTCAGAATACGGAAATTCATAATGGGACTGAATCCCATCATTGGTGGCGAAGTGGATGTCCACGGCCCAACCACCATGGATGGAGTTGTCGAAAAGGCAATCAGACAGGAACAGAAATTGAGAGCAATATCTGCTCACAGGGAAGAGATAAGGAAGAAGATTCCCAATTCTTCTTCATCTCTTGCACCAAAAAGGGGACCTTGGAAAAGGTTTGGTGTGAAAAACAAAATTGTTGTGGATAACAACAAGAAATCTGTGATGAACAGATCATAAATAACATGCGGAATAGCTTCACAAAAGTTAATGGCATTGGACAGAAGTCCTATGGAAGCCAGAATGATAACTTCAAAGCTGGTAACAAATTTGAGCCTAGAAAAGGGCCAGTTGGAGGATGCTTCAACTATGGAAAGGACCACTATGCGAATCACTGTCCTCTGAAGAAGGATGATCGTGGTCAGCAGCATAGGATACACGCTGCGGTGGCTAACAGACAAGCTGAAAAGCAAGTTACGCCTATAGAAGTTTCGGGTAAGTTATTCGGTACACCTGTAGTCATACTTTTTGATCTGGGAACTCTTGAATGCTTATTTCTGCTAAACTTGCAATGAAATTAAAAAGAAAGGCTGAAAGAATGGATAAAACATGGACAGTGCATTATGGGAATAATGTTGTCCATACAGTCGAAATGTGCCTTTTTGGGGCAATTCTTGACTTGCCTAGTTTCTCCACCGAAGTTGACTTGTATGTCACTCCTCTAGGATCATATGATATCATTATTGGAGTTAACTGGTTGGCTGAACATAAGGCAAAGGTCGACTGTTATGAAAAACAAATCTGTTGTTTCGATGACTGCAGAAAGCAGCAATCATTCAAGGTGTAAAACGGGAAGTTGCAGTTAGAAACCGCGACAATATGCAACTAAAAAGGGCTAAAAACAGAGGCTGCACTTTGTATGCAGTAAAAATGACAGAAAATGCTGGAGGAAGATAATGATTTCATGGAAAGATATCCATTGTTAAGGGGTTTCCGTGATGTGTTTCCGGAGGAATTGCCAGGTCTTCCACCCAAACGTGAGTTTGACTTTGCAATAGAAATCAAACCGGAACTGAACCCATATCTAAGGCACCTTATAGAATGACCACCATCGAGTTGGTAGAGCTAAAGGCTCAGTTACAAGAACTTTTGACTAAGGGGCTGATAAGACCGAGCGTCTCACCTTGGGGAGCGCCGGTAATTTTTGTAAAGAAAAAGGATGGCACTTTGAGGCTGTGCATTGATTACAGAATGCTAAACAAAGCAACTATTAAAAATCGATACCCACTTCCTAGGATTGATGATCTGTTCGATCAGATGCGAGGAGCATCAATCTATTCAAAAATAGATCTTCGATCTGGGTATCATCAGCTGAGAATAAAGGAAGAAGATATTCATAAAACAACTTTTAGAACAAGGTACGGGCATTATGAGTTCACGGTGTTACCTTTTGGGTTGACTAATGCACCTGCCGCCTTCATGAATCTGATGAACAATATTTTTCAAGAATACTTAGACAAGTTTGTGCTTGTATTCTTAGACGACATTCTTATATACTCTAAAAATGTCGAAGAGCACCAAGAACATCTAAGGATAGTGCTGGAAATTTTAAGAAAGAGGAAGTTGTATGGTAAACTGTCTAAATGTTCCTTTTATGATGCAGAGGTGCATTATTTGGGACACGTTATAAGCAAGAATGGAATAGCTGTTGACCCTTCAAAGATCACAACTATAATTGAGTGGCCTGCGCCTAAGAACGTGCACGAAGTGAGGAGTTTCATGGGCTTGGCTGGATATTATCGAAAGTTCGTTAAGGACTTTTCAAAAATTGTTGCCCCAATCACTTCGCTGCAAAAGAAGGATAAGAAATTTGTCTGGACGGACAAATGTGAATCTGCCTTTAAAAATTTAAAGGAACAGTTAACTACAACACCTATTTTGACTGTACCTGATCCAAATGGAAATTTTATGGTTGTAACGGATGCCTCAGGAGAAGGCCTTGGAGGTATTCTGTTACAGAATAACCATGTCATAGCTTATGAAAGCAGAAAGCTTAAGTTACATGAACAGAATTATGCTCCACATGATCTAGAGCTCGCTGCCATTGTTCATGCACTTCAAATGTGGAGGCATTACCTTTTAGGCAAGCCTTTTGAGTTAAAAACAGACCATCTGGGGCTGAAGTATATTTTTACTCAGCCAAATCTGAATGCAAGGCAGCGAAGATGGTTAGAATTTCTATCTCAGTATGATTTTGATATAAGCTACATCAAGGGCAAGGAAAATAGAGTAGCAGATGCTCTGAGTCGAAGGAAGCATATCTCTGCTCTTATAACGTTAAGAACTCAGTTTAAGGATGAGGTGAAAGATGCCTTGGAATCAGATCCTTATTTCCAGCAAGTCAAAATAGCACTTGCTGCAGACCCAAGGATGTCAGGTATAAAGGATTCCGTTTTGATAATGAAGGAATTCTGAGGTTCGAAAACAGGGTATATATACCTTTGGCAAATGACTTAAGAGGGAAATTGTTAACTGAATTTCATAATTCACCTTTTTCTGGACACCCTGGCATTACGAAAATGCTTGCTGATCTTAAGCAGCAATACTTCTGGAAGGGAATGAAAAAGGATGTGGTGGAATTTGTAACACACTGCTTGGAATGTCAGCGTGTTAAGGCGGAACATATGCATCCCGCTGGATTATTGTATCCCCACAGTATTCCGCAGTATAAATGGCAAGTGATAACGATGGATTTCGTTCAAGGATTGCCTATGTCAAGAAATAAGCATGACATTATCCTGGTTGTAGTCGACAAATTGACCAAAGTGGCACACTTCATTGCTGGTAATTTGAAGGATGATGCACCAGTGTTAGCAAGAAGATTTGTACATGAAATCTTCAGATTGCATGGAATACCGGAATTAATCATATCGGACAGAGATCCGAGGATGACATCAAGGTTTTGGCAAACGCTTAATGCGGCCTTGGGAACTAAATTAAACTTCAGTTCTGCATATCATCCGGAGACGGATGGACAGACTGAGAGAGTTAATCAGGTTTTAGAGGACATGTTAAGGATGTATTGCATGGACCAGCAGTATAAATGGGAGGAATACCTTCCATTGGTAGAATTTTCTTACAATAACACCTATCATGCCTCTTTAAAAATGGCACCCTTTGAAGCATTGTATGGAAGAAAATGCAGAACCCCTGTCAGCTGGGACAGCGTTGAGGACAGAGAGGTAATTGGGCCAGAAATCCTTATGGAAATGGAACAGCAAATCAAAATGATTCGGGAACATCTAAAGGAGGCTGCCAATAGGCAAAAGAGTTATGCAGACTTAAAGCGGGTTGACAGGAATTATAAACTGGGAGAGAAGGTCTTTCTTCGGGTGAAGCCGAAAAAGAGCTCAATAACTTTTGGCAAGGCTACCAAGTTGTCGCCACGATACGTGGGACCTTTTGAAATTGTTGAAATAATCAACCCTGTAGCTTATCGTCTAGCATTACCTCCTACTTTGTCTCAAATGCATGATGTTTTTCATATTTCTTTGCTTAAGAAATACGTGACAGATTTATCACATGTGCTGAATTGGAATTCCTTGCAGGTCCAAGACCCAGGAATAATCGTGGTTAAGCCCATTCGAGTGTTGGGAACTCACCAGTTGTACTTAAGAAATCGCGAAGTGAACCAATGTAAGGTCCAGTGGGACCAGTTCAGCGAAGAAAGTGCAACTTGGGAAAATCTCGAAGAAATGAGATCTACTTTTCCACATTTGTTTAATCGAATTTGAAATTCGAGGAACTGATAATTCTACCAAATTTAGACAATTATTAGTCTATTGTACAGTTGTCTTAAAACGTTGTTTTTAAGAGTGAATCATTTTTGGTATGAATTTATGAATGGAAGGACAATAACTAAACTTTTCCTAGGAACTCCTTGATTTGTTTAATCTGATCATCGGGACGATGATTCTTTAAGGAGGGAGGAATGTAACACCCTGATTTTGTAAGTTATCTTGGTGATTATTTTTCATACTGTTGTAACTATTGCTAAAATGAAGGAAAACATGTTAAGATATATTTTGATCTTAAGGGAATGTGTTGCTAATCTGGATTCTTGCATGTTGTAATTTATTTGCATGGGACAACAGCTTTGTTACTTGTAGGTTTGCTTGATGTGATGACAAATTGTCATATGCTTGCTTGAAACTCTTATGTTGTGGCCTTCTTGTAATCACTTTGTCGATTTACTCTTGAACCAAATTGAAGGTTGATATAAATGTGCAGCACCTGATTACAGGTATGAACAGTTGGCACGTAGATGCCAACGGAAAAGGTTCGATTCACGAACCATACACTGTCGTAACGTGAGACCCCGTAAGGCGAGAAATGCCGGGATACGGGTGGCTCAGGCATGTTAACAAAGGACGAAATGTCCTGCACAGTGTTGAAATTGGAAGTCAGTCGGGAAGACTTGACTGGATTGAAGGTTGATTAGTGTTAGGTGTTAGAGGGAATTAGATCCTAATCTAATCCTAAGCTCTACCTTACATCCTAAACTACTATCCTAAGTGGATTTTTAAATTATATAAAAAGGTGGAAATAGACCTAAGTTCTATTAACCTAAAGACTAGGCTATGACCTAGGTCGAACACTAATATGAATCCTAAACTAATCCTAACCTAGAAGGGGACGCACAGACCCTTGGGGAAGAGGATAAGGATGAAAGGGTTAATGGCATTAATGTGAGTCCTTACGTGGACAGCGCCAGTTTGGCGGGAACAGGGAAAAAGATGGAGGTATCTAGTTGGTCATGGAACTAAATTGGTTTTGCATGCAAAATTTGAACTTGGGAGTTCGCCAACCCAAGTCGGCGGTGGCGTGAGAAAATAGGAAAAGGCTGAGCCTTTAATGCATTTAATTTTTTTGGTCTTCGTGACCAGTCCGCCTTGGAAAGTGTATGGAGGAATTTTGATTGTTTATTGTGTTGTTCGGATTTTTGAGAAGTTGCTCTGCATTTGGTTTTTGCTTGGTTCAGTCGAACCAGTTTCATTTGGTTTTTATCACTGTTTCTTTGGAAATTTGGAGGTTGTTGCTGAGCCTGAAGAGGAAGGGATTGTTTGGAAGCTCGTTGTTGTCGCCGTGGAAGGAAACACCTTCTGTAGACGTGGTTTTCTTCGAGTTTCGAGGAAGAAATTGTAGGCATGTTAAGCCCTTCTCTTTAAAACACTTGCTTTACTTAAGCGTCTCATTAAAACAACCCTGCTCTTGGGTTTTGGGTTTATTCGATTTTGCTGTCATTGTTTGAAATGAATTGGGTAAAATCGTTTCTTGCTGTTGTGATTGATCTGTCTTTGCATGAATTTGAGTAGGAAATACGAACTTGCTGTGTGGGTTTGTTTGACATTTTGGAGAATTCGAAATGGGTATTTTCTCTGTTAATGTTTATATGAAAACGGTACAGGCAGTATGAGTTGTTTTCATTACTGTGCAATCGTTCTTTTGTTATATGAACTTGAATGATGAAATCTGTACAGACAGTAGGAGTTGTCTTTCAGTGTTGAGCAATTGTTCTTTTGCTATATGAACTTAAGTGATAAAAACTGTACAGGATGTGCGAGTTGTTTGATGTTGTTTCTATACTGAAATCTTTAAAAAGGAAATAAGATCCTTTTCCTTCTGCTGTTTTGGATTTTGATGGAAATAGCATTTGGGTTTTATTTGAGCTTATGAACTCGATTTGAAGGAAGTAATGGTAATATTTTTATTGTTGTTCCTTTTTCTTGCATAAGAAATGAACGAATAACGTTTTGGGTATTCGTGGAAGTAGGAGAAGTTAATTGTTTTTCTTCTGAACTTGCATATGATTACATTCCTTTCTTGTGTGTGAAGGAAGGTTGATTTTGTTGTGTTTTATGGAAGCAATTTGATCTTCCATTTGATTGGACTTTGCATTGTAGTTGTGAATAAGAACTCGACTTTTTTTTTCTAATGAATATAATGAATGGAAAATTATGGAAATAAGCTTGTTGTTTGGAGTCTGTCTTGATGTACCAAGCTACGCATTTAACACCCTATCCGGGTTTGCCTTGATAGAGGTATTGATATATGAATATTATATTTTGAGTTATGTACCTCATTAAGAAAAAGGAGAATGTTGTTTTTGGATTTAACGGTTGATTGATTGAGGTAGAACTCGAATTGGATATTCATTGTTGTGGTAGATTGATTGAAACTATACGAGGCCATGAGAGTTTGCATTTCATTGTTGAATGATTGTTCAATTGTCATTATGAGTTGAGTTGTCCTGGTAAGGTAAACACGAATTGGGTGTTTTAATTCCTTGGTAGAAGATGATTGTTTCTTACTGAAATTATAGGGAAACAAATTCTTCTTCTTTCTTTGTTTTCGATTCAAAGGAAACAGTAATTTGGTTTTTGATGAACGTTATAAGTTCAGCTTGACAAGATGACAGTGGCATTTAGATGGTTTCCTGAGTGCTGTTATTTTTCTGTACAAATGGAAATTTTGAATGTTTCATGTGGTCTTCTGATCTTTGCACTGTCATTCAAAGAAAAATGAATCCGACTTGACTGATTCTTGTTGAGTTGAAGAAAATGGTTGTTTTCTTATTGAATAGTTAAAGGAATGAATTCTTCTCTTCTTGTTGTTTGAATTCTGGAAATAGCATTAGAGCCTTTTACTGTGCATTATGATTTGGTCTTGCTGTAGGTAACAACAATGTGTAAATTGTATTTTGAACTGTATGCGTTCATGGATATAGAAGGTCATGTGAATAATTGATTACGTGATTGTATAACTGTTATTTGGTTAAAAATACAGTGAAAGAAGTATGGAGTCTTCTAGTACAGTAAGTACATAGTATGCATCCTTATACTATTTGTTCTATGATAAATACGATGTTGTACTAACCTGTTTTTGGGTATTCATATGAGCCTGATTTAAATGAAGTATTGATAAGGACGATAAATTCTTCCTTGTTTTCATTTAAAGCTGATTATGAATGAAATTATTCTTGCTGCTGGAAAGTGAATTCCGAATGGATTTTGTAAGTTTCACTCTGAACTGTTATCTTGATTTGTGTCTCGTTTGGATTCAATTTTTAGGATAGTCATGAGGAAAGAAATAGGAATGTGGATGGATAACTTGGAAAAATGATCTTTTCTTCTTTCATACAGTTGGAAATCTGTAATCGTTTAAGAACGAATTTTGTATTGCTTGGGTATGAGCAACTATATTTATTGTTGTTTGCTTTCTCGTCTGTACTTGATTGCTTGGAATCAAATGAGATGCATGAACTGAAAGGAAAGTAATTGGTTTACATTTCAGTTAGATTTTATCCTTTGCATTTACTACTAATGAAAGGAATGGAAAGATAACCGTTATGTTATAACAGCAGTATGCTTACTTATATTCCTAGTTCTTACAAATATTGTAATCTGGAACTTGGAATGGTTATGTGGGAAATAGGACAGCAATTCTTTGGCTGATTGGGATGGTATTTTGATGGTTCAGTTGTTATGCTGTCCATTCTTTTGATGCTTAATTCTTGATTGATGTTCATCTTTGTCGTTTCATAAAAGCGGGGTTCTTTTATTGAGACAGATTAATTGAAGCACCTCATTTTAATGATAAAGTGCTTAATATGCTCGATTCATTGAATTGACCCAAAGTAATTTTGCGATGGAATTTGATAGAATGAAGACATGGCTGTTTTCTATGCTTCTTTTGATTATCGAAGATGAATTGTATTTGTTAGTTATTATTCCTCTACGAGGAATTGTGAAAAGAAGAAAGTACATTCTTCTATCTATGAGTTGTAAAGATGTTTTATTTAAACAAAGTCCATCGAGTTGGATTGGCGATGTATGGATTATGAAATGGATTGATGAATACAAATACAAGTGTGATATTTTAATAACTATATCGGTTTGATATTGTTGATTAAATTGGAAATATAATGTTATTCCTTGATTTGGATTTATTTAATTGTCCTTGGATGGATGTTAAAAGGAATTGATATCTATTCTTACCTAAATGCAACTTTTAAGTTGAAATGTGCAATTAGTTCATACTTGGGTAAAGATGAATTTTTAATTGACATTAAAAAGGATTAGGAAGAATATGATTCCATAACTGATAGGTATTCAGGATTAGCTTGGAAGCTAAGGAATATCAATTAACTTAGGAGTAACCGAACTTCGTTTTCGAACTCCATTAATAACCTCGTATGTTAAATTCAGAAAGAAAGGATATGGGATAAATATATCCAGAGCTAATGGACCTTAACTATGTAAGGTTAAGGAGAATAAATGAATACATTTATTGGGAATTAGACCTCGTTTAAATGACGTCTAATAAGATGGAATTCTGAATTTAGTTACAGTTGTGAAAATCTTGGTTAAGTTTAATAGGTTAAACTTATCACGTCCATCGGTAACGGGCTGCTTAATCCAATGATTAAGAAGAGAACCAAGTAGGAAAATGCAACCCTTCGGTAAGAAGGAGAAGATGTATAGCAAGCTAGAAGACGGATTTAGTCTCTCTTAGCTACATACAACTGTAACGGGAACGAGGATAAAGGATCAACATGGTTGCTGAAAGTTGATCTTAAATATTAAGATCATATCCAAATCACTTGAGCAGGATGTGTACTCTCGATGGGAGGATTCCGTAGGACATTGACATATGCCAGCTACAGCAAGGTGTCTTCATGAAGATGGGGTCTTCATGACGACACAATGTTATAGCTGACATATTACAATGCCCTCCCGAATTAAATCATCAAGAATACATAGGCTGAATGTGAAGTTCTTGGCTGGGGATAGGAGTATGATCACGTATACGGAGTGACTCCGGAGGACTAAAGATAACTAGACACACGGAGTCGTGGGGAACGACACCGTATGTCTGCGTATCTTTAGTTACCATGAGTGCCTTCCTATATTTGTTCATATTGCTAGTTGGAAATTGGAAGTTTGAATCTGACCTTAAATTGAAAGGACTGGTAGGAACCAGGAAAGACCATTCTAGATAACAGGTGAAGTGAAGTGAAGGACGTATTCCATTGATGTGTATCACATCAGAATATGATCATGCAAAGCATGTGAAAATCTTTGGCCAAAGTATCGCAAGTGCTGGTTGCGTTGTCCTAATCACTTAATTTAAGATGCAGGATGTCAGATGAATATCAGTAATAGATATTCAAATAGGCTTCTTAAATGGATCACTTCGATAACCGGAAATGGTTAAGAGAACTTGTATATATAATATACTATGCATGAACGAACATGAAGGATCGGTAGTTGCCGAGTCATGAAATGAAAGATCGTTGAAACTCCGAGCCATGAAAATGGGAGATCGGCAGTTCTTCGAGTCATTTACAGCAGCATATAGAATCTGTTATAAGATTGAATGGCATTGAATGTGTGTTCCATATTGTAAATATGCGAACAGGGAACATTAGTTTTAAAAGGAAATTGTGTTGTTCCTAATTTGGGCTCAAGAGAACAATTATTAAAACTCGAACGTGTGTTTGAATTATATAATTTATAACGAGAGAGACGTTATATAAAAAAAAATTCCCTTGTTCTAAGTATCTTAAAATGGGGATGTTACGAGAGGGGATGATCTTTATATGGAGCACCATGTTTCTAAATGAACAATCATCTAAGTTCACTTGATGTAATTCACTTGGTACTATTCGTAATAACTCATTCAACACCTAGTAGTGTTATCACACCTTAAGGAGGAGGCACATTACAATCACCTCATTTTGGCCATAGGATAGGAATCCCATTCAAGGAACAATCCTCTATCTACAAAGTGAGGATCTCTTTTTAGTAAGAAGTAGACAAGCATCATAGAGTTGATTCATGGTCACTAAAGTGAATTATGGACCAAATTTAAAAATTGGTACCAATTGATGTAGTGGTAGGGCCAAAATCCATTTTAGAAGGTCAAAAACCTAAAAGTGACTATATGCTTTCCCAAAACAAAGACCGACTACAATATATATAAACCGAAAGTTTTAGGCCCTTTGCTTTGAAATCCTAAAAATGAGTAAGTACTAACTAGATTAGATTTTGAAAAACTATCTTCTAGATTATAACTATTGGAGCTACGGGACCACTTCCATCAGGTGCAGAGTGACCCTAATTTCTTATATTTACTTAAACATTTATTTCGTAAGTATAAGACACCTAAAATTACATACATGGTCCATACTACTCAAAACACGTATGTGTTTCTACTTCCCTAAAATGCGTACGCATTTTGACTTATCTAAAACGCGTATGCATTTTCCTTCTTTAAAACACGTATGTGTTATAGGTTCAGTAATTACCAAGACAAAAAAAAATGCAAATGTGTTTTAGCAAAACACATACACGTTTCATCTATTTTCGGGTTTTGTCCACTTTTTGGCCCCCCAACTTCATGCACTTACCCATAAGCCAATGTAAAATACTAGCAATTATAGTGTCAAAGAATGGTGGTGAGTGTCATATGTGTACAAATTCAAGATCCATAAACAAGATCACTAAACAAGATACAAGTTTCTATTGTTGTGTGTGGATGACATCATGAATTGTCTAAGTGGATCAAAGTATTTCAATACGATTAACTTGAAGATAAGATGCCATCATATTCACATAAGAGAGGGTGATGAATGGAAGATGATGTTCAAGACGTAAGAAGGATTGTATTGAATGTCCAGTTATGTCATTTGGATTGAGCAATATACCAAGTACTTTTATGAAGTTTATAAATGAGGTCCTGTAGCATTTTCAATAAATTTTATGATCGTATATCTTTATGATATTATGATATTTAGCAAGACACGTGAACATTTATTACATATAAGGCAAGTTTTATACATTGGTTGCGTGAGGAGAAGTTGATGATTAATTTAAAGAATTATATTTTTATGTAAGACCTTGTATATTTGGGATTTGTGATTTATAGTGAAGGCTTGAAGATAGATCTAGAGAGGGTCTAAGCAATGGTGGGATGGCCATCGACGTAGAGTGCTTTTGAAGCACACAAAATTCATGATTTGGATCATTTCTACTGCAAGGTCATCATGAACTTCAATGAAATGTGTGCACCTATCACAAAGACCATGTGAGGTGATAAGAAGAGTTTTGCATGGAACCAATGTACAATGGGAAATTTTCAAGAGATAAAGTGGAAGGTGAACGAATAGCCTAGTGTTGGCATGGCCTAATCTTGTGAAGTTATTACAAGTTCATTAATATTATATTGGTTTAGACATTAGTGTAATGTTAAGTCAATAAAGGAGACCAATAACTTGTTTTAGTGAGAAGTTAAATGATGTAAAGAAGAAGTATAGTGTGTATGATCGGGAGTTCTATACAATTGTCTAAGAACTCAAGAAATGAAGACACTACTTTCTACCAAATGAGTTTTTCGTTATTTACTTATCATCAAACACTTACAATTTATAAATAGTTGGGAGAAAATGAATCGAGATACATATGAGGTGGGTAGAGTACCTAAAGGGACACATTTTTTTGTTAAAGAATTTGAGTGGAAAATCAAATAAGGTTGTTGACATGCACTAAGTAGGTGTAAATTTTTTTGATAGAGATGAGAAGTGGTGGATTTTGAATCCATCAATGAGATGCATGTGCAACATAAATACTTTAGTGAAGCATGGAGAGCATGCACAACTTGTGTAAGTGTCAACAACAAGATAATTACACTGTGACTCGATTTTGGAAGAAATATGGATTAAAGATAAAATGTGGGAACAACACAAATATTGATAAGAATTAGAAGATGGGTGTTTGATGATAGATGCATTCATAGATGATACCCATGTGATTATATATAGTTTGGAAATGTGATGTGTTTGAAAGGGATGATGTTGTTTCAAGATTTCTTGACAAGTTTTCTCTTTTTTTAATAAGAACTTTTAATAAATGCGAAGAAAAATAAGGAGTAAATCATAACCCTAATATTAGTGATAAAGTTGTACGCTCACTTAAGAGCCCACTAATATACCTTTATGGTACAAGGCAAGTATCTTGGGAATTTTGTGTTCCCAACACTATGAAACAAAGCATGACCAACATAAGATTCTAAAACTAGGATAGAAATGGGCTCTTATATAGCATCCTCAATATAACATATGCTATGTGGGGCCCGATTTTTGAAATAGAGGAGTATTGTCTAAGGTGTGGTATTTGGAGGGTTAAATCTCCCTTCACTTCACTCCAACCAATTCAAAGTGGAACTTCATTAAAAATTATAGTTCCTACCTTGTTGAGGGTTATGTAAGGCCTACGTTTTGCGAAATTACACACCTCACTTCATAAGAGCCACGGAAAAATGAACTCATCCTTAGCCAAAATGACAACTTCCAAAAACTTTTATAGCCCACAAGTACATGGATCTAAACTATGAACTCTCGATGATGAAATCTGAGTAGTCCCCTAAAGACTAAAATGGTTTTGATTCCCAAGATCGCCTTATGGTGTGAGGGAAGAACATACGACGATATTATTCAAATAAATGAAAAAAATGCAAGATGTGAGTAGTATATAAACAAAATTATTAAAAACTTTTAAAGTTCTTTTTTTCCTTTTTGACCAAAAAAACCACATGATAAATGCACTATTTTTATTTTATTTTTACAAATCTGTAAGGAAAAATCTTAGATTTGCAATAAGAAAAAATATATAGAAAATAAAAAACACATGAAATAAAAAAGATGCCATCTTTAGAAATAGAAGTTTAACTTATAACCAAGATTAGTGTCATCGTGGTTGCCAAAATGTAGGGCTAGATATTGAGCCACCCTACAAAAGTGTTAGATATATCAATCAAATCAACTCAAATCATGCTACTAAGTAAAATGGTCTCATATCGGTGTCATTAAATGAATGAGGGATATCATAAGGTTATTTCCATGAATAAAGTGTGTTAAATCTCTAAAACATTAATATGTAATAACAACACTAGGCAAAAATGTTAGTTTTTTAATGGTTAGGGGACATGCCTCGATCGGATCCCGAGTCTTTTCAAATTTGATTAAAGCACAAATAATAAATGTAATGATAAATGAAATGGTACACCTATTCGAGGGCCGGGGACTAAGCCATGGTGTAGGGTTTATTGGTGGAAGATTGATGATTGTTGATGTTGTGTTGATCGATTGGATTTTGTCTCTAATTACAACTCATTTACATGTGCGATCATCGAGATATCGCATAATAGTGCAATCCACCACACTTGCACTAATGACAATGTTCAAAATTTGAAATTTGATTGTGCAACAAATTTCAGGTTGTCTAAATGATCTTCTTTTCCTTCAACAAACCTTGTGAACAAGAGAAAGTTATTAAAAATATAATGGGGATGAAGGGAGGGGATGAGTGTTATTTTATATATTTGAAGTGCATAGAGGATTGGGATGGATATGGGTGCAATGTGCATATAGAGTTAAGATTATACGGGTTCATTATGCATTTAAAATGCAAATGGGTTAAAGAGAGTGTATATAGAGATGTGACTAAATTAAATGTGAGTGGATAAATATGAGTAAGTGGGTGACATGTCTTAAATAAATCTTATTTTAAAAATTTTAGGTCTTGCATGGGATTATTTGATTTTTTAGGGATTATTGTGTTTATAATGTTTTTGTTATTTTGTAAATGATGTGACCTTAGAGGTGCATTTTCTAACCTTACATCGGTTTGTCGGTAATTTTGGGTTTGAGAGTAAATTTCTTGTCCTTAATGCTCTAGGTTTCATATTTTTTATTAATCTCATGTTATGTGTTTTCTTGATATGTGTGCTCCTCCCTACAACCTTAAGGGTGAAAATGTTGTTTCTTTTCAACAATATCAAAGAATCCTTTATGCTTGTCTTTTGAATTCATTGAAGAGTTATATTTTTTCACTCATTCTTATAACCATTAGAGGATTTATGTCTTAGACTAAAAGACCTCAAATTTGGATTATAATGTGAGGGGTTTTTTCTTTGTCTTAAGAAAAGAAATGTCGAGAGTTAAATTATATGACAATGACAAGGATATGGAGTTTTTGTGGAAATGGACCCAACTAGAAGGTATGATGTTGTGATGAGGTTCTAGGTCGTGGCACCATGAAGGTAGTATTTTGAGCCTTTGATGAGAAATATGGTATTGAGATTGCTTGGAACAAGGTTCCTTTGAATTGCCTTGATGATGGTACAATACAAAGAGTATTTTAAAAAGTCTATTTGTTGAAGGCCCTATGGAATAAAAACATAATCTATTTATAATACACAATTAGATGAGAACAATAGAAATTAATTTTATAACCATGATTTGCACATCTTAGGCCTTGAAATAGTACCACAAAAGAAGCACTTGACATGTCTCTCGTGAAGGCAATAAGAACTAAGTACGAAAAAGAGTAAAGGGTTTTAACTATTTACACATTCATAACCCTTTTATCAATCAAAAGGATTTGAATTGCAACAACATTTTTGTTAATGGAAATAGAGAGGTGTTGTGTATACCTTTCGAAGAAATCAAGCCACCCATATTGTGATTAGTATGGGTGAATTCATGGCTTCATATTTTTTGAAGAATATTATAATGAGTTGGTGTAACTCTAGTCTTTTTATGTGAATGCTAGAGATGATTACCTTTAACATTCCCTATATTGTCATTTAATTTCTCATATTTATTAAAATTTGACTTTTGGATATCTAAGATATAAAAGAATTCAGAATACCTACTAAAAAGACTGATCCAATCCATAATGATATTCCTGAAAATAGCACATTTTTGCTACTTGACCAACCAGTAGGAGAGGCAAGTGCGACAGGTACACCAATCACTAGGAGAAATGAAATTGCAATTAATGCAAACACAGACGATTGGAAAGCAATAGTCATTGTTGTGATCTTAAAAGCTTTCAACAGATTCAATAGACTATACCATTCGATCCCCATCATCAAATGTCTATGGATTTTAATTCATAATTGAATCAAATGAATTAATAATTAATTCAATTCATTTTTGATTTGCGTGTCCAATAATAGGTCAATTTTTTTCTTTTTACCATATGATATCATCTCTCTAGAGAGGTATTATCGGAGTAAAATAGGACCAGTTGGCCTCGTCCGGGAGAGATGGCCGAGTGGTTGATGGCTCCGGTCTTGAAAACCGGTATAGTTTTAAAAACTATCGAGGGTTCGAATCCCTCTCTCTCCTTTTTTTCGATTAAACAATCGATCTTATCAGATCAGTAGCAAAAAAAGGCTCGGCTATATAGCCGAGCAATAAGGACTCAGTTGGAAAAAAATATCGAAGGATCCTGCTATCCCGTCTCCCAACATGGTAAATGAAAAGAAATTAGATGAATTATGTATGTATGTGTATGTGTATGTGTATGTGTATGTGTATGTGTATGTGTATGTGTGTATGTGTATGTGTATGTGTATGTGTATGTGTATGTGTATGTGTATGTGTATGTGTATGTGTATGTGTATGTGTATGTGTATGTGTATGTGTATGTGTATGTGTATGTGTATGTGTATGTGTATGTGTATGTGTATGTGTATGTGTATGTGTATGTGTATGTGTATGTGTATCATGTGTGTATATGTATGCGTATGTGTATGTGTATGTGTGTGTATGTGTGTGTGTGTGTGCATGCACATATGTATATGTATGTGTGTGTGTGTGTGTGTGTGTGTGTGTGTGTGTGTGTGTGTACATACACACACACACACACACACAAAGCACCATTTTTGGTAATTAAATGAGGCGAATAAAGACAATTACAAAAGTTATGGAAATGTGTGAATGAATTTATTAACACAAAACTACATTTCATATAATGAAAAGTGGTAAAGAAAGATAGTTACTGATAGTTATGGAAACGTGTGAATGAATTTAACCATATGTTTTGTGGATATGCCAAAAGGTGATTTTTGTGGTTGCACAAAAGTATATAGGATTTTTCTAAAATAATTTCTATTCAATAATACTTGAGTAGGAAGCCTAGGTTTTGAATTCTATATGGCAACATAGTTTAACAATGAACATGAGGATTAATAGAAAATGTGGTTTATGTATTTGTGTATATCCAAGACTTTGATTTTGATAATAATCTATGGCATCTTTGTGGAGGGTAAGTTTTAGGTTCCATCCTAATGCTTATTGGTTTCTATTTGGATGATTTGATAAATTCATAAAGATTAATATTCTATGTTGTTTTAAATATTTTTTCGGTATGTTAATTAGCCTTTGCTATAAAATTATATTCTATCGTGTTCCCGAGTTATTATTATTGTTCGAAATGAAAATGAGTTACACTAGAAAAAGTGAATAGACCCAATTTGACATTGGGATTTGTTATAGATTGTCAAATTTAACAAGACTAGCTCAAAAATATGCATAAATAAGAACCATGGAGGAATTAGGAAGAAAAATATAGGCATTAGGAGAAAGGCACAACAAGATTTGAAAGGATATAAGTAAATGTTTTGGTGCAATAAAGAAAATGATTAGGTAATTAGAGAGTTACAACCTTATGTCATGCCAATCCCATGAACCATCCATCTATATTCATAGATCTTATTAGATCAAAGATCCATCTAAGGAGATCATTAAATCTTAAAAAGCCAACCTTAGAAGAGATGGAGTCATCGAATTGTAACAGAAAAATTATACACATTTTTGTGTTCCAAGGTGGAGGGATCAAGAAAGGATCCTTGTGAATAGGATCCACTAGATGGTTTTGCTCTCTAGAAATCTTGTGATGCATATACTCTAGCCTAACTATAGTTAATTTTCCCTTCATCATGATTGTTTTCAATGATTTATGATTTATACTTGATATATTTAGAAAATAAGACCTATTTTTCTTAGATAATGGTTTTCATTTATACTTATTTATCAATCCCATGGCATATATTTTCAAAGTGAGATTGGCACGGTGTTTCTTTCACAACCAAGGATTGTGTACAATTGTTTTGGGGGAAGCGAAGATTTATGTATATGAACTTATAAATATTCATTTTTTTCGCAAAGTTCAATGTTCCATGTGTTCCTATGTAGACGATGGAAGGATCATTTTTGTATTGATTTATATACAAATGAGGAACTTTGACTAGACTAATAGTTCTGTGACTATCAAGCTTTAACTATATTACCCAATTATAAAATAATTAATTGTTTCTTTGGGATTTTCCTTTGATTAGACCGTTATAACACACAAAATTCAAAAAATGCTTAAACTAAACTCCTATATTTTTCCAATTCCATGTTTTATTTCAATTTTTATTTACATAGATAAATGGATTTTCTAAATTACTATTAACTAAGCTAATTAATATGTACAAAACAACAATAAAATTTTAATAAATTATTCTAATCTCATAAGTAGTGCAAATACAAGTTTTAAAAGTGTATCTTGGATGTCAAGAGATATGATAACAATGAAAACACAAAAATGCACTCACAATAATATAATGATAATATGCTTCAAGCGTATAATGATCTTATCTAAAAATTGACATCAATCACACAAAGTTCCCAAGAATGATAGTGACATTCTTTCGGCGGTGTATGTTACTCACGAGAAATGATTACGCTCACCAACTCTAGGTAAAATTTTGATAACGATATATTAAAACTTTTGGGACCGTGAGTTATGTTCTCGTGAGATGATTACACTCACCTATTTTAGATCTTGAATTACCTCACGTTGCTTTTCATGTTGCACCAACACCTAAAACCTACAAAACATATTTCATCTCCTTGTCATAGATTGTCAACAACGTTTGAAACTAAAGGTTTTTTGGGCCATGTACAAAGGGTTGAATTTTTAAGCAATCTACTTATCAACTTCCTAAATAATGAAGAATATTGAAAACAAAAAATTACATTATTGAAAACAATTCCAATGACATGGAAAACTTAAGTCATGTGTCAAAAGTGCCCAACATTTCTCTAGAGTACCTATGAACGTTTTATAAATTCTCTATAAGATAAACAATGTGTTCATTATCGAATGAACAACATCTATGTTTTTTTATATAAATCAATTTCAAACTAGAACCCTACTAACTATAGATAAATTAGTCTCAAAGAAAAAATGTAAAAACATAATGGACACATGCACACTAGACAAAACTTGAAATCCAAAATTGGATACCAAAATACCGACAATTGAAAATTGTAAATATGTACTATCTATCCGGGACATCCAAAGAACGAATACAAATCGGAGTATCTTAATAAAAAAATCAAACAATTTGTTCAACACTCTCATACATCTTTACTCTTTATCTAAAATCATGCAATTCATTTATCAATCTTATATATGTAGGGAGAGGACCCTATAGTCATACACCCTAACTTTAGGGGCACGTAGATATATGTAGGTATCTCGTGAGTGCAAAAAAATGATATAATCGTGTAGCATATGATCATGTCGTATCGCATTTTCGTTTTGTATGTTTATTTGGAGGGAAAGTAGTTTTTGAATTGATTTAATATGAAAAAATTAATATAAAGCATTTGAAAGAGGGACCAATGACCGAGTGCCCTATGTGTCACATTTTCATTGGCTCTTAAAAAGTGTCATTAATCAAAAAGTGAACAACTATTGGTACTTTTTTCAACAACCTATGGTGAAAACAAATGTAAATATTTGGGTGCATGCACAACTCTTTAATGAAACAAGGAAAGTTACCTCTTTGTACTTTCTAACATTGTTGAACATGCAAGGATGAACGAGTGCATACGTGATAAAATTAAAAACAAAACTACAAAAGAAAGAAAAGAAATACCTTTAATCCACACACAATGCATACAACCATTAAAAGTCAACAAAATACACATCAGCTCCACTTAACATTAAGAGTACCATCATTTTAGGAGACTCATTTTTTAATAAATATATTTTTGATGCTACAATTTATGCAACTTTTAGTATATATCTTTATATAAAGTGATGGTCACTCTGATGAAATATATAAAAGATGTGATGTGATGATAAGAGTCCACAACGAAATTGATTCCCGCATATTCACATTACCTACCATTGTTCCCGGCCGTCTTTCACCGTTTTAATTTGACGGTAAGGGTCGACCGTCAAATTGATCCCATTAACATTCACAAGCGGCCAATTGAAGACACGTTTGAAATTGTTTGCATGCCAAATCCAATATTTTAAAGCCAAGTTGATTCATTCATGTAACAATGAACGTGGTCATTTCCAATCCCTATATACTTATCGTTCAAACTTTGAAGTGATCTATATATAGGTAGTTTATAGATGATTTGAAACATTCAGAAGGTTCAGGATCAATACAAGTATCTTCAATTTTTTTTTTTAAGAAGGGATCAGGATCCGTGGGAAGATCAGAAATGAAGAGAGAACAGAGATATGGAATAATAGGAGTGGGGATGATGGGCAGAGAACACATGTTAAACTTGGCACAATTGGACGGAGCAGCGGTTGTCTGCATTGCGGATCCTCATTTGCCATCTCAACAAGCTGCCATAGAAATAGCCTCTGCAAATCACCGCCCTCTTAAGGTAGTTTTTCTTCCTTTTTCAAACTCTCACAAGGATGTTTATGTCATAATCGGTCACATAATACCAAAAAGTTTAAAATAACAATCGTTACACACATTATATCACCCACACACAAAAAAAAGAAAAACTTAAATTCCATGAATGCCCATGCATGATCAAGTATGCCTATCTAAAATTCATGGTATCCAACTTATAACCAAATTCTTAATAACCCCATTTGGAATTTGGATTCCTAATCTTCTTGAAATCCAAAATTATATAACATAGTTTATGATATATGGATTATGATTCTAAGGATATGAAATAACTTGCTAGAGTTACATAGCTAAACTGGTAGATGAAATCTTTTTGGGAACAAAGAATCTATAAGCTATGTAACTTTAATGGAGTCGAAGATAAAATTCATTTCTTTCAATATGGCCACCATGTAATGACGTTGTAACAAAAATTTAATTTTACGAAATCTTAAACCAAGACAACCAAACAAGGCTCACAGAATTTGTTCTGAAACTGAAGCCATATAATTTATGACAGGTCCTACAGATTGCTTTGACTTGAATGACATTAAAAATCATCTGATCTCAGGTGTGTGTATATACACACACTTGATTTTGGGATCTGAACAATAATCAGGATCCACTATTGCCCTTGATTGAATAGATGTATCAAATCACATTCACTAAATTTTCTTTAGGACCGAGAATGTCTTATTAAGCATGGATGATTCATTTGTAGCTATGTAGTTTTTGCAGGTATTTTCAAGTCACCATGAGCTTTTGGAGAGTGGGTTATGTGACATAGTGGTGGTTTCAACACCCAATATGACACATTATGAAATACTCATGGACATTCTAAGCCACCCAAAGCCTCATCACATCCTTGTAGAAAAGCCTCTCTGTACCAAGGTGGAGCATTGCAAAAAGGTAAGGACTTTTTCTGCAGCATATTATAGCTTGAACTGAATTTTATTTGTTATTTCAGGAACAAAAACACAAGGGATTTATCCTGAAATAAGAAGGTGATATCTAGTCAACCACGGGTTCTCTCCATCTTTAGGCCGTTTTTTTGTTCTACAATTGTAAAACCTTTATACCAAACACTGATTTAGATTTAATGCATTAATTCAGACCACAGTCAAGTAAACCATTATCTTGTTTCAGTGAATTCTAGACATTAACATAATTTATTTCTTTCTTGATATCTTATGGCTAAATAGTTTATGCTCATCTCTTCCTATTCTGGGGCAGAAAAATTGGCCTTTATTATTAAGGCATTATTTTCAGTCTTATCTGGTATGTCATGTGTTTTAAGAAACTAAATTGAAACCTCCAAGTTTAGTTCATGTATCTTGATTTGCAATTCCTTTATCAGTCTGCTTTTGTGCTTTTAACGTTTGCTTTAAGTTCCATTAGTGCAGTCAAAACCTTAATATTGTTGGCATGTGTGTCCAGCGCTCCCCGTGAGTTTCACGACATGGGTTAACCCCTCTCGTGGATCCTAACTCTGGCGATTGTAGCGGAGATTAACGCCTGCAGGTTTTGGTCTAACGGCAATCGTGGTCCAACAAATGGTATTAGAGCGACAGGTCTCGAGTTCGAAACTCACCCAGGTAATGCTGGGGAGATTGTTGACATGTGCATCCAACGCTCCCCGTGAGTTTCGCGACATGGGTAAACCCCCTCTCGTGGATCTTAACTCTAACAATTGTAGCGGAAGTTAACGGCTGCGGGTTTTGGTCTAACGGCAATCGTGGTCCAACAAAGATTACATTGTTATTATATCATGCAGTTTTGTTTGGCTAACGTACTACTCTTATATTAGGAATTAGGATCCATAAGTTTTTATAGAAACATATAGAATTAGAGGTTCCTGACTGTAACAAGTTGCAGTGCTTCATCTGGCTACTTCAAACATTGTGTATTGTATATTGATTGGGGGAAAATGTTTGTTGTTTTGTGTTGAAATAGCATGAAAAATATACCAGAAAACACTATGAGTCTCTCCAAGCATTCCCTCAGGAACCCTCCAAATTACAAAACCTGTGATAGGGAAGAATCCTTATTATCCAAAGAACACTATGCATAGCTGCCCATCTCATTACTTATCCAAAAATAAAAACAGAGAGGGTACGACTAATCAGAAAAGACATTTTTTTGGCAGACAAATCAGCTGGATCCATGTGCTTAATCACTCGAATAGCTCTTAATAATTCATATCCTCTTTAGTCTTGTCAATAGCATCTATCTCCACTTCTGCCAGAATCTTTTGACATGTTTCAATCTTCATCTTCAAAAACGAGTTTCATCCTATTGACTTCAGGGAGTTTCATGGGCAGAAGGGTTTTTTTGGCATTCTGTTGCATACTAGGGTTTTAGGTGTTTTTCTTAATGGCATCCATAATTTCCCTTATAGTTTTGTATACATTGTCCATTAGATCATGCTGAAACTAGCCGGGGCATCCTTAGTTTCAAGGCTAAGCTTAATGGTCATCACCTTGTAAAGGTTTTGCAGCCTTTGATGTGTTTAGCGTCAAGGGAAAATATGTCAGTCTAGGATATTTTCTTCTTGTTATCCTCAGCCTCCATCTACAGGCTGCTCCTCCTTGAGCCTGTAAATCATCCAGCTTCTTGGTCATTGCATTATTAAAATTATTTCTCTTTGCAATCTTCAAAATGTTTCCACTTCCTAGTCCCCATGGAAATCACACTTCTCTCTGCTAAAACCCCCATCAACCCAACAACCTTTGGTAGTATCCCTACAATGTTTTTTCCTATTATCTTTCTTGCTAGTGATGCAGGTACATTGGCCACCCAATTATAATTCCTAGCACTTAGGGCACCCAACTCCAAATGACTTACGAAGCTGGAATGGTCAACTGAAGATTATGGAGATGCGAAAATCATACAATTTGGCCGCCATCCGTGATGCTAGATTCTTCTGTCGTTCTTGTAACTTCCCACAAACTCTACCCCATACAGAGCATCCTTTTCTTTCACGCATCATATACCCAGATATTACTAATTTATTTCTATGTATTTGCTCTTTTTAATGGAATGGTCATTTCATTGAAAAGGCCTGCATGTTTCAAGGGAGGGAAAAACTGAATCTATGCAGTGATTCTAATTCCAAAGGTAAATGAGAGCTGCAATTCCTTCAAGTGTAACAAACATTCGAGAAATAAATATTGAAAGGACTAAAAATTCAAATTTGTAAAGGTCCAGAAACTTCAAGCAAGATACTAATAAGGCAACAGATTGCAAGTCCCGAGAGCAATGCTCAATCCACCTACTAGGAAATTGGAACCCAGAGATGAACCAGAAACCAAATTGATTTCCACGCAGTCATCACATTTGCAGCCTTCAAAACCTGTCAAAGGGATTTTTGGATATTGTAGAAGGGTTGGTAAAACAGACTATCCACAAAGTTCCTGTGATTCTTGATCTGTCAATGCTGAAGAGCTGGTTTTTATTTGCGTAGCAGATGAAGGCCTGCTCCTTATTTTACCATCAGGAACTGATTCTTTAACATGCATAAGAATGCGTGATTTACTGTTTAAGCACAATAGGATAGTTTTTTTAAATAAAAAGTTAAGCTCTACTAACTGAAATAAAATATTCCAAAGAAAAAGTTTGCTTCTGGATCTATGTGACTTCCAGAAGTCAATGGCAGTCAACAACTTAGAAGACAGAATACCAGCTAGCCTTTAAAGCTGGCAACCATTCTAGAACACCAGCAATCCCAGAAAATCAAATTTGAAGTTTTATGAAAAGTATTACAAAGATGTCCAGCGGTTTCCAGGTTACCTTTACTACCACGCCTGCACCTACCACTGCTTTTAGAGTCATTCTTAAACAAACAAAGTATACGAGTACCAGATAGAGTTCAAAAAAACAATACAGTCTATTCGTTTCATTAGTAGCATTGCTATTCACAACGAGTACTACGAGGAGAGTATTGAAACTAGGCACTCCTCTATCATTCTTTATGTCCATTTCACCCTGCATAGCCATTAAAATCTTCAGGGTAAACCAGATAAGATTCTCCACACTGCAGACCAAATCATTCTTCAGAATCAGTCCAACAAGGCACCTGCCAAAACTCAGGCCATGTCCTGGCAAGAGCAAGAGAGGCTCGGCATGGAATCCAAGGGCCCCTCCCAAATCACATGCCAAGAGGGGACAATAAGCAGCTTATCCAGCCAATTCTTCTTCCTGGTCTGGATTATCAATGGCCTTCACCATGCTCTTGCTAATCCTTTTCTTCATATGAGCCTTATCAGCTTCTTGATAACCCTTCAGCGATAGTCTTAATCCACTGACAGTATAGGCAAATTTCCTATTTTTCTTTAAGCTGCGCAATCTCTCCCCATTATTCTTAACAGCCAGTAACTGTGATTCCAAATCTTCGATTTTACAGTCATTGGCTCTGTTGTCTGAACAGATTTGTTTCATAATTCGGTGCAAAGTATTGTTCGAGTCCTGAAGGTCTCTACTGAGGGTATTTTGGGCGTGGTTTTCTCTTCCAAATGATGCAGTTTATGAAAAAGTCCAGTATCTTTTAAACCCAAACTCTTACAGTTATCTTCAGTAGGAGCCACGATGCAGGTCAGGTAAGAGGGGACCAAGTAAACAGCAACCTTTCCCTGCAGCCTAGACACACTCCTCAAATGCAAAACCATACGCTCAGACTCTAAATCACAAATCCAATCTTTATTTGAATATATGACTTGTTGCCGAGATTACACACAACACACTTTCTTGATCTAATTATCAAAGTTTTAAACACACGAAGATGAAACCACCACATGTAGTCCCTCAATTGCCTTGACATAGTCCCTAATCTGTTCTGGACTGAACACTACACCCTAGCAAGCTCCTAGCTTAACTCTCTGTTCTTCATTGCTCTCTGTGCTTGCTTCTTGCATCTGCCTCTCTTGCTCGACTGAAACTGCCTCTACTGAAGAAATTCAAATCTCCCTGACAACTTCTGACAATATGCAGGGCTTTTTCACATTCCCAAGCCTCTTGGAAATGCTCAACAAATAGAAAAAAATTGTTCGTCTGTTACAAAACATATTTCTCCAATACAGGTGAAACCGCCACTTTGTGCAGTCCAACGATTACGTGTCTGTTGGTCAATGCAGGTCAGCAGATACAAAACCAGTGCATGCATAAAACCGTTGGTTTAGTCACCTATCCGAACAAGGTTCATTATGATCCTTCCTTTTCGGGTGACAAAACCTCATATGCTTGATTCTTCTAAAGTGGTGGACCTTTGGGGATGCTTCTTGGTATGTCTGATCATCTTTGCCATGTGCGGAGACATCGACTTTTGATGTGCACAAACTATCACTCTATTTTTGGTTGATGTAGGGTTGCTTGTGGACCTGTATGCTCCTATATCATATACCATGAATAAGTGAAATGAACCACAAGCTCCTGCTCATAAATATTCCGTTCATTCTTCCACTGTCTTTCCATCTTTGGCAATCTTGGTTGCGCTCATCCAAGTTGCATCTTCATCTCTCTTATCTTTCCACCTTGCCAAATGGCAAATACTCCTTGTACTTATTTCCTCTCGTCGCTTGATGATTTTGGAATCAATCGCTGCCTCTATCTCCTCTCTCACCTTCTCAGGTAAATGCTTTCTCCAATTCGACATTGAAGAATGTGAACTTGCATTCTCATCACTTGTTTGTCCATCATGGTAAAGGTACAAATATGCCACATTGATCTAGGAGAGATATCAATCTCATCAAGAGTTCTATTTCATATTCATTTGTTGCAAACTTCCTCAAAATCTTATATGGCCCAATCTTCTTCCACTTGAGCTTGTTATACGTTCCTCTTGGGAAATGTTCTTTCCTCAAATGAGCCAAAACCATGTCACCAACTTGAAATTCTTGTTCTTTCCTCTTGAGATCAGCATGATACTTGTATCTTATAGTAGTCTTCTCCAGCTTCTCCTTCACTTGCCGATGTATCTCATGCATATATGCAACAAAGACTTCCACTACAGCTCTTCTTCTACTCAAATCAGTCATGTCTCTCAATTTGGAAACACCTCTAGGGCTGTAACCATACACAATCTGAAATGGACTCTTGGTTGTACTTCTGTTGACTCTGTTGTAAGCAAATTCAGTTTGTGTTATAACCATATCAAGTTGTCTTGGCTTGCTCTCAACCAAGCATCTCAACAAGTTTCTGAGGCTGATATTCACAACCTTCATCTGTCAATCCATTTGGGAATGGTAGGTTGAACTGAAACTCAACCTTGTGCCCAACTTTTTCCACAAAGTTCTGCAAAAATGACAAGCAAACTTTGTGTTTCTATATAAAATAATCATAGTTACCTATGACTCCAAGACACGGGACGGGGTTTTGGGACAGCAAAAGTTTCCCAGATTTTGGGGACAGCGGGGGATGGCTATTAAAATAATATATAAAATTATAAATATTAAAAATATACAAATAAATTTTAAATTTTTTATTAATAACAGTCTATGACAGTCCACTATCCACATTTGTGCTCGAAAATTTATGTATTTATCACTCTTGATTCTTATTATGTCTTTGTAATACAATATAGTCAGGTTATGTGTAAACATTTTGATCTATGACTTACTGATTTATCATTTACACAACCTTTCTCTTCATATAAAATTATACATATAGGCTTTGTTAAGTGATTGAAGCTTCCAAAGTGAATTTTAATTAGATTTTTATACATACAGACTTTTTTTCAAATAGAAATGAGTGGCTTCCAAAAACAATCTTACCCTACAAGAATGCATTAGGTCCTTCCCAAATTTATTTCATTTTCAAGTTTATTTGAGCCCAACGCAATGGTGTAGCTAGATTGAGGCCATCCATTACTAGACATAGGGAAATTTGTAGAGAAGGTGATCAAAACTATGCGACGAATTCAAGATAAGCGCCTTGAAATAGATACATATTGGTGTTTTCCAAATAGCTATATTGAAAAACTAGTATTTAAATCTTTAAAATTAAAAAAAAAAACTAAAAAAATTGATTTTTGTGGTGGGTCGGGGTGGGGGTGGGTGGGGAGGTGTAACGTCAAGACATCCCCTAAAAAAGGGATGTTTCAAGGATGTCTTGAAACGCCCTGATTTTCAGGGATGTTTCCTTGAAATCTGGTTGTAGGAAAACTTGGGGGAGAGGGGGAGCAGGCGGCATTCCCCTTGTCCCACCATCCCTAGGATGTCGAATGCCTATTTTTGGGGGATGCATCCCCACGCAACACTGGAAATAATGCTCTTAGGCAAACTATGCAAGCTTACTACTTGGAAAAAAGTTGCAATGTGTGCGGCATCACTAGTTTTCTTGCATGCTAGAAAGTGTCCTATCTTTGAGAATCTATGAACAACAATGTAGATAGAGTCTTTACTTTTTGAGTTCTTGGCAACCCAAGAATGATATCCATATTTATATCTTCCCACGGTCTTTTTGGTATTGGCAATGGGTGATAAAAATCTGTATTCTGAATTTTCCTTTAGTATGTTGGCAAACTCTATGATTTTGCACAAACTTCCTCACATTCACTCTCAACTTTGGCCAATAGTAGCTCTCACACAGCTGCACCAATGTTTTATGCACCAAAGTGGCCGGCTAATCCTCCACTATGCTTTTCTCTTATCGAGTTCTCCCACATTGAACCATGAGGTATCCACAATTGGTGTCCTCTAAACAGAAATCCCTCTTGTATGAATTAATCCAACTATGGAGTTCCATCCATGTTGGTTGGGCTCTTGGACACTGCCCAAGCATCTCTAAAATCCAAATCTTCTTCATGTAACTGTCTTATAGGGTCAAACGCAACTACATCTATCCCACTCAATGCATCAACAACTCTATTGGACTTCCCATTTCTATGGTTCAACTCCATCTTTATTCGGGATTTGTTCTCTCAATGTATATTTTTACTTCCGTTCATTTGCAGTTCATTTTGCTACAGTTCTGCTAGATTTTTTTAGGCTACAGTTGTTATAATTAAATTGCCTCTGCCTATAAAACATTAAGTTTCTCCAAGTTTGTGTGTTGTCAATCAAGTTCTTGATCCAATCTGGATCAGAATGGAGGAATAATTTACCTCGGCATGAAACTTTGTTGCCAGCTCCATCATTGGGGGTGACAGGATAGGTATTAGTAGGCTCTGCCAACCATACTATGCAAGCAACACCATTATGCTAATAAGAAAAGGATTTGAGTTTCAAAACGACTGTTATGGACGTTGAATTAGTTGTAGACCCCGTAAGAGGTGGAGGTTGGCTTTGACCAGTTCAAAGTAACCTCATATAGTGCTTCTAATTTTAACTGTCAAAAAGCCTGCCAGCATTTTGTAGCAGCACTAGGCATCGTGATCTGCATGAAAGGATACAGTTGAGCTTGGAGCGAGTAGCAAGCAAAAAGTTTGTATCTATATTTCAGTCCATCTATATGTTTATTTTTTTCTTGTTTTTGGGTCAAATGGGCTTGTCTCTGTTATGCAAGCATCAGCTATGCTTCATGGGGTTGAAACGATTCATGCATAAGGCATACATGGAAAACGAGCAACATATAAACATGGAGGTGCAAAATTGGAAATGAATGTTAGGGTATTGGGGCTTAAGAAATCAATGGAAGGCAATTCTCTATTCCTATATCTTACATTTCGAACCCTAAAAGCATACCCACTCCGAACTCTAACAAGTCGAAGGACAGGCTACATTTTCATCCTTATTGGAATCTTGGATAATAAGGTAGCCTGAAAATTTGGAATGCTGGTCTTATTTATCTAAGAATGCTGGTCTTATTTATCTAAGAATGCCCTTCCAAGTTGAAAAATGAAAATTTCAAAATAATTGTATTCCTTTAGTGGTTCAAATTCAGAAACTTCTTCCTAGTATGGCAATTGTCGCAGACATGAAGGTATTAGAGACAATAAATTTGCTCATTTTAAAGGAATCACAGCAGATGTCACTTCAACCAGTTTTGTGTCTTCTGAGAAGCATCCTTTTGCTAATATTATTTCACTGCATACAGAAATGTCCTTCTTGGTAAATCTGTTGAATCCGGTATGGATATGACTTATTAGCTGGTCACCTCTAAATCTATAAGATTTGTTAGGAGCTGTGTCAATTATTCCATCATTTATTGGGGTCTCAATTAAGAGGCGGGATTTGTTTCCATGAAGCTTCCTAAAAACAGGCCGCCTCTGCATCTCCATTTTTCCCAAAAAAAAAAAAGGTATTGAATGAGCTTCCTTTCTCCATCATGTTGTTTCAGATTGGAATCTCAGGGAAGAACTAAACAGGTTGCATAGCTTTAATGTATCTTGGATTCACAAGTCTTGTTATAAGAAATGGTGAATTATTTCATCCACATCCTCTGGAAAATGATTGGGGGTTGATATGGCCATGAAGAAATATAGAGTAACCTGCCTTGCCAAGCTATCCATCTAATGGCTGCACCAAGACCGGATTACGCCCTAGATAAACTAGGTGGTTGCCTACAGTGCTACTAGTTAGGGGAGCCTAAAACAATTTACTTGAATGATTAATATTAATTGATCAATTTATTACTATTATTATAAAATAACACAAATTACATGTATACCCATAAAAATGTATTATAATATTTTTGCAAGTAAAAACAAATATGGCATATTTATGATTTTAAATGATTTTGTACCTCTTGTTACCCATTCTCTTTCATAACTTCACTTATGCAACATTGTAATTTTTGTAAAAATGTTAATGTATTTTTGATAATGTCACTAGTGTAGTCCCTATAATTGAAAGAAAAAGTATTTTATTCTCTACTCATGTAAAATTGTGCTTAAAATTGCAGAGGTAAAATTAAGTATCGACCCCTGCCACTATCGGGAGAATAACCTCCGCCCAGTTTATCAACCATCGGCATGCTCAGACGTTAACAGAGGAGGCATGTTTTTATCGGAGGTTACAATTTTGATTTATTTGTTGAAAGTGAACGTGAGAATTAAAGTAGAAAACTTTAAATTTGTTGTCGTTAGTTTCCAAACCTAAGGCTAGAGTATCTCATGGAAGGGTTTGATGTTAATCGTCTCTCGCACGAGGGCTTTTCCTTGAAGAAGTGTCTCATCCATGAATTGACGATGAGAAACTAGTGGGCATCTGCGGGAGGTTTTTACTCCCCGTATCCGACAGTTCTCCAGAACCATATGGATGGAGTTATTAGAAGGCTGCATTGAAAGGGAAGAGAGGACCACCTTGTTACATATTGTTCCAGGTTTTGATGAAAGGAGAAGGAACCATTCACTAAAACCACAAAGAAGCTGAAGAAACGTAGTATAAGCCCAAAGTTAGCCATTCCGTTTGTAAGCCCAACATAGGAAAATTACCTCATTTGGGTATTTACTAATTTAGGGTATGACGCATATTCAGATGTTTTTGAAGAACTTCGTAGATTGCCTTCTCTTAGAGCCATCCATTATAGCATTGATTTGGTTCCAGGTTCTTAACTTACTGCACCTATTGAGAGTATAGTGATGAAGGAGCAACTACAAAAACTTCTTGAAGATTGTAAAATGAATGGAGATTTGTCACAAATTTCAGAGCATTGAACAAGATAATTGTGAAAATCGGGACACGTTAACTGGAATTGATGACCTGATAGACCAATTAAAGGGTGCCAAGTATTTCAGCACAATTGATCTCATCAGGTATGCGTGGAACCTTTAGATGTTCGGAAAACAACTTTCAAAACTAAATACGGTATTTATGAGTGACTAATCATGCTTTTGGTCTCACCAATCCTCCAACCACATTCTTGAGAATCATTAATGACATCTTTTGAACATATTTGGGCAAATTTATTGTGGTGTATTTGGTTTATATGTTGATCTATGGTTTGGAAGGACAATGTCCGACATGTTCAGATTGCTTTTGAGCTTCTGAGGCAACATAAATTGCGGGACAGAATGAAGCCCTTTGTTGAGAAAAATTCATTTATTATTTGGGTTTTGTTATTGACCAAAATTGTGTCCCTGTTGGTCCAAAATAAGTTAAAATTCCGTAAGAATTGGCCAATTTCATCCGATACTATGGATTTGAAAAGCTTCCTTGGGTGCCAGGAATTTCTACAGAAAACTCATTTGGTGGTACTCTCCTATTGCTAGGTCACTGCATCAAATATCTAATCAAAAATAATTCTGATGGAGTGCCACAGCAACGAAAGCATTTCAGCAGCTCAAGGGCGCCCCTTGCTCAGCCCCAGTGCCTACCCTTCCCGATTTCCATCAACCCTTTGACATTGAGACTGACACTTCATATTATGCCATAGGTGTTGTTCTTAAGCAGGAGGCCACTTAATTGCATATCATTCTGAAAAACACTCTGCAACAATGTAGAACTACACCACATGTGATAAGGTACCCCACACATAGGTTCAAGCACTCAAGCATTGAAGGCACTATATCCTTAACAAGGAAACTATTATTCATATTGATAATTAGCTAGATTCACAATCTAGCTAATTGAAGAATAAAGGCATCTTAAATGCATTTCTTACATTCAATAATTCATCTAGTTATTTAGTACATAAAGGGGACCGTTAATAGACTCGGTGATATGTTGAGGAGACCTCCTTCCAAGAATTTGCTTATCTTTGATACTAGATTTGTTGTATATGAGAATTGAAAGTCACTTTATTCTTCTGATTCATGCTTTAGGGTGATTCTTACAGATTTATAGCAAACTACAGTAGTAAATCAAACTCCCTTTCTTGATTGTACACTATGAGATTGTTCGCTATACAAGTTAAATCAACTTTGCATCCCGACTAGTTCAACATACCTCACACTCATAAAAAGGTACATTCCTCATCATACGGTAGTCATTTTGGCTTATTGAAGACCTTGCAGCATTTGTCTCAGAATTTTTATGCCTTTCTATGAGGAAGCATGTTATAGATCTTATTGCCAATCCAAAACTTCTAATAGAAAGCTCGGTATGGAGCAGCCACTTCCTATTCCCTCTAGGCCTTTGGAATCTATATCTATAGAATTTATTTGGACTTTCTACTGTTCTTAAGAAGCATCAATCTATCTTCGTTGTTGTACGTAGATTTTCTAAAATGGCTGTATTTATTCCATGCAACAAAACTGTAGATTCTTCCAAAGCTGCTGAGTTTTTTTCCTGGCATATATGGTGTCACTTTGGCTAACCACCCATCATTATTGTCTACTGAGACTCAATTTATTAACCACGTTTGGAAAATCTTGGGGAAGCTTTTGGGCCATCAATCGAGATTCTCTTCACCATTTCATCCAAAAGTTGATGGTCAAATTGAGGTAGTGAATCAGTCCTTGGTTCATGCTCTCTTTATATATCATTAAAAAAAAAAAAAAAAATGGGACAATAATCTTCATGTCTGGCGGCATTAGTTAGAATAGAGTTATCCTATGTTTTCAAAATAATACCTGCTTCTAAGTTTTAAGTAACATAGAAGGGAAGGTTATCAGGTTGATGTAGATGGGATCCCTAGGCAGATTCCTTTGTTCCAGAGCAAATCCAATACCCCAAAAACGTATATATCTCCATAGATAATCTGCTACCTATCTTCATACTACTAAATCTTACATTGAGTAAACCTCCGATGCACATTCTTTCCATCTTACACATTAGGATGCCAAACCTTGGCAATCTAAAGTTGGAGAATCTGGAGTGAAAGCTAGAGGCCCATAAATCTGCAATGAAGGCACATTGAATGTAGTAAAACTATATTGTTTCGCGCACGTTCTGGATTGATTGTATCCTAGCTCTTGTCTCTAGCCTTGGATGATATCCATTGACAGGATTGACATTGGTGGATTCTTGGAATGTTGTTTGATTTTAGGGAATGATTTTAAAAACTTTGCAAAATTTGTGATGGTTTTCTCGTTGGACTACCTATAGACTACTCTCTTGTAGAGCAAGGAGGCCTTAGGACGATTCTTTCATTGCTGCAATTAGTGGGAGCACTAACCATAACCCCATCTCTCGTCCTTCCTTACCAACTGTTTTCACGTTTACTTGATTTGCATCTCATATGTTGAGGTATGCGGCACCTGAAATTGGGTGTCATATATTACTCAATTTTACACATGAACATGACTTTTAGGGAGTTTACTATGAAATCTCCATGGATTTACCACTTGAGCTCATCCCATTGATAAGTTTTCTACACTGATACTGACATATAGAGATTTATATTCAATAAATGATTAAAGAGGATGAAACGGGTTGTGTGTGTGTCTATACACACATGTACACATATACATATTTATATGCATGTGTGTGCTCACGCACACACACATACACACAAGGAAAAGAACACACACTCTTTGAAAAATGTGCGGGCACATACATGTGCATGTGGACAGACACATGCGCACATGTACACACACATGCTCATCAACACACTCACACATGCACATGCACACATGCTCCTCAACACACTCACTCTCACGCGCGCGCACACACACACACACACACACACACACACACACACACATATACACACTTCCGCAAGTGCACTCACACATGCATGCATAGAAACATTTACACGTGCATGCACACATAAAGCTCCTTTGGCTATGATATAATTTTTGCTGAATTTTGTCAAAAGCCCACATTGGTAATTTTTGATCCCAATGCCATACTCACACAGGTTATAGCAGCAGCCATGGAAAGGTCAGATATATTAGTACAAGTTGGATTGGAATATAGGTACATGCCGCCTGTAGCTAAATTGATCACGGAAGTTCAGAGTGGGGTGCTTGGGCGAGTTTGGATGGTTGCAATCAGAGAGCATCGGTTTCCCTTTCTTGTCAAGGTAACAATAATTGATGAGTTCAAACACTTAAATCTAGCTAATTTAAGGCTGTTGATTCAAGAGAGTTTATAATTGTGATAGCATGCAAATAAATAAGCGTTCTGATGGTACTGAAGAGTGAATTGCACGAAATGGAACATGTTTACAAAGAAATATTGTTTGGTGTGTTGTTCCAACATATTGAGCATATAATTAGTTGCATTTTCCCCCTTTTGTATAGGTTCACAACTGGAACAGGTTCAATGTCAATACAGGGGGCACCTTGGTGGAGAAGTGTTGCCACTTTTTTGACCTTATGAATCTGATTATTGGAGCGAATCCTGTACGAGTGATGGCTTCTGGTTCACATGATGTTAATCATAAAGATGAAGAATATGATGGCAAGGTTCTTTTTTCAACCTTTTTATTTTCACATTTGTTGAAATGAAAGTATCTTGTTTTTCTTTACAAATAAACTTACGATAGAGGAAGTTAACAGCTTTCTTGGTTGAGGTTTTGAATCAACATGAGTGGTTATATTCATTGTACAATTGAAATTTACCTACGCTTTGCAGGCTGCAGTCTTGTATTTTTTAAGTTTGAAGTTTTTTTGTTATTATATGGTTTCTTGTTTGGGAGTGGTTCATTCTGTAAAAGTCTGTATGCAGCAACTTTTTTTAACTTGGTTTCAATTACCATGCTCTCAGACCAAAAAATTAAGATGATAGCTCTGGCACTTAACATTGAGTCTATTGGTTTCTTATATTGCAACTTTAGTCTAGGCAATGTTCACATTAGGCTGCTTAAGGTGAGGTGGCAGGTTTTCAGCAGGTTATAGCAGGTTTTCAGGAGGCTTAAAGAAAAAGACCCAAGAGGATAAAATCATATCCTTCCTCATAAATTCAACGATAAAATTTCAGAGCCCAAGCTAGCCCAATTGGAAATGGCATGCTGCCTTTTAAAAGAAACTATTTTAGTGGAGTCTTGACAGCCGACCAATAGAATTAGAAGTTACAAGAAACCTGCTTCTGTATGTTAAAGTTTGATTTCATGAACATCAGTATTTGTCAATGCTTTGAAGTCTACTGATAGTCAAAGGGAAAGCTATTAAGATGTAATATAATTATATAACACAACTTGCTACTAGATCCTAAAATCTCTCAGCAGTGGGAAGTGAGAAAATTCAGGAATGACAAAAATTGGTCAATGAGACCCAAAAGTACAAGTTACCATAGCAAATCAGGGTACTAAAATGACTCCAGCAACCAAAATCTAAAACCAATTCTAGAATTAGACCCAGAAAGCAAAATAACCTAAGGAAAGAGGGGCAACCTAATGGGTAATCACAAGACAAATCAGCATATACAAAATATTTGTATGAAAGAAAAGTCCCTGTAACCATCTTTTTTCGCAAGAAAGGATTGCCAAAGATAGCACTTGGCTATTTTTGAAAAGTGGCTATTTTCAGTTTGACTAAAAATAGTGTGTGCTTAAAATAGAAATTGGCTAGAAGTGGAAGATTTCACTAAAATTAGCGTTTGCTAAAATAACGTTTGGCTAATGATAGAGGTGCTAAGAATAAGAAGTGCTAAAAATAGAGGTTTGGTTCTATTTTTAGGAGTGCAAGAGTTGAAGGGATGAAGTTAGCATGCTGCTGCTCCAAAATAGAAAAGGACTTTTATTTAATAAAAGCAAACTCCAAGTCCAAAAATAGAGCCTATGCGCCAAGGTGGAGGGAAAGGAGAATAAAAATAAATGGAATTAGCATGCTAGTGTTGGCGCAGCAGTCCATACAGGTTAAAAAAATAAATAAAATAGAAAATTGCATGCAAGGAAAGCAGGTCTTGGACGCAGCAGTCCATAAAGACTGATTTTTGTAAAGAAAAAGACAAAAAGCAAAAGGCAGTATAAGACAAAGAACTTTTGTCCCATGCATGAAAAGAAAGAGATTAAATAAATTAAATAGCAGCAGTCTATTTTTAACAGGGCAGCAGTCTAATAAGATGGATTTTTTTTGTTAAAAAATGATATCAGACACATACTTGAAAAGCTGATTTGCTCTGGCATCTTTAGCCTTTGTACTTGCACCTCTGAATAAAATAAAGCTTCGTTTTGCCCTCTCATATCGCTGTTTTCAGATTGTTCATTGTGTTTGTTATAGGATATTGTATGTGCTTTAGTGTGGAATCCATTCCCTCTACTGCTGTCTTTTCCTAAAACCTTTGAATTTAATTTTGCAAAATAGTTTAGAGTTGTGCAGGTGTGTGAATCTTTAATTCTCTGTGTGCAGAGTTACATGCAAGTATCAAACTTTTGGTGTATCACCCTTATTTCCCTTTTTCCACATTCCTCTTCCCTTTTCCTTGTCAAGTTTTCATTTTTTTAGGTGATTCACAAGGGAACCAGCCCTCTCTGGAGGTTCACCTCAGCCATAGGTTACCCACAGCCTTGAGGTGTTCCAATTTTGTCAACAGGAGAGAGAGTACACACCATTCTCTATCAGGTGCAACTTCTGGGTGACAACAGTCCCATATTAAGAGAGTTGCCAATAGAGCTAGGTAAAGAGAGCCAAAGGAGAGCAAGGGTCTAGATTGAACCATAGTCAAGAATAGAAGAGTCCAAAAGCCTCCTCGATCACCATACAAGGGCCAATACAAAGACTGATAATGTCCCCAGGAGAATGAATCAAGCCAGAGGGCATGGAACATCCTAGGAGGGTACTAGTTATGTTGTAAAGGAAAAAACCAATAGGAGTACCAAGCGTAAACTCAAGCAAAGACCAAACGAGCCAAAATGCATGTAACTGATAGCAAATCAAAGAGATAATAGCCCAAATTTATCATCCTTGATCAAAGAGAAATGGCGATCATGTACAGACACCCACCAAGGTAACTTCACCGTGTTCCAGATATAAGCTCCATATATCCATGAGCCTCGTACAATTCTCGAACGATGGAAGTTATGGACAGATATATTGGACTACCAAGCATAAAGCGAAACAGAGACCATATAAATCAACATGCATGTAACTAAGAGAAAATTAAAGAGAGAATCACCCAAATTTATCATCCTTGATCAAAGAGAAGAGGGACTCGTGTTCAAATACCCACGTAGGCCCCTTCACTTGTTTTCCAGATTTTAGCTCCATATATCTATGAGCCTTGAGCAATCCTAGGAGGACACATGTTATGATGTAAAAAGAAAAAAAGCATAGAAAAAGATAGATGGAACTACCAGGTATAAAGCTAAACAGAGATCAGATAAGTCAACATGCTTGTAACTGAAAGCAATAAAAGAGATAATCATTCAAATTCATCATCCTTGATTGAAGAGAAGAGAGCGACATTTACAGTCTTTAATTGCTTGCCACATATTAGCTGCTGAGCCTAAGTAACCGGCACATCAAGGAATAAAATAGCATATTCACGTTCAGTTTCTGCAGTTTAACATAAATTAGCACAAATAGTGCTAAATATGCAAGGTGCTTAACCGTTGACCAAGCCAACATACCGGCAAGACAGTGTCTTATCATATTTACCATGTCATCACATGTTAGCAGCTTAAGTGGGATTCAAAAATGTGTTGTGTTTTGTTCCTTTGACGTTGGGGACATCTAATGGTTTCCACTTTTGCTTGTAGATGATAGATTGTAATATTGCGGCTGAGTTTTAAAAGGTGCTTCAGTTTAAAAGTTTCCTGTACTAAGTTTAGCTAGAAGGAAACCTAAGATTGCCTGGGAAGAATATCCCATTATTCATTGGTGGTAGCCTAGTGGTGGCTTGTAGATATATGGAGCTGTAAAGATAAATATGTGCAAGGGAGGGGAAAACACAGCACAACATCTAACAGAGTGCATCTAGGTAGGAAGAAGTTGCACCACAGAAAAAGCATTGCCTATAGTATGAGGAAAAGAAGCAGTGGGGAACAGATGCAAGGTGAGAGAAGGCTTGCCAAAAAATGACATTGCAGAGAATGATTGTGTAGAAGTCAACACTCAAAGGAAGCATAATTATAAATTAGGTTTTATCTGTAAACATGTTTAGTGGAAACAGTATATGTGCTTAGTTTGATTTTTCCAAGCTGCAGCATATGTAATTCGATCTGGCAACACTACTTTGTCAGAATGTCTGTAACGAGTTTATAAGAAAGTTTGAATCTTCTGTGGGAACTGAGAGAAAGATGAAAGATCAAGGATTTTGAGTAGTGGGAACAAAGGAGTCACTGTACTTTATATGTTTTTGTGAGTTGAAAAACTTTGAAAGCACGAATTCCACGAAAATAAAAATTATTAAGTCTGCTCTGAGTATCTCATTGATGTGTATGTATACTAGTACATGTCATTTGTAAATTTGAATTACAAATCAAGATATTTATCATCTGTGAACCAAACATACAACTGAAATTTAAGATCAAAATAGCTCTGTTGGATTGCATGACAGTAGCCTTTCTACATCATAGATATTACAACGTTAAAGATAACTGGAATAAATTTCTTCAAAATTAGACAGATAGGATGGATCAAGGTCTTATGTTGGCAGAGGATAAGTACATAAATGCTGCAAAAAACCACAATCTTAAAACAATTTGATGGAGAAGCCACAATCCAAATTTTAGCTAGTCTTGCATGCTTGCCTTCATTGATAGTTTTGAACGTTTCCAAGCGAGATGTGATGATCCATGCATGCAAAAGCATGATGGTGAGATCCAACAGTCTTAATCATTACCTCTCGATAGAGCTTCCATTCCTCACCATTACCTCAACTTCATATTACACGAGATTCCTTAAGATATTTCTTCTCCTGCTTATGATGATACTTGCTCTTGAAATCTTTAATACTAAATCATCCTTTCTGAATCAACACCCTATTTGGCTAATAACTATGTTGCCAGAAACGGAAACGGTACGGTACAAAATGCGAAACGCCAATTTTCAAAAAACCTTGGGTACGAAATGTTACAGGAAACGTCTGTACAATATATATATATATATATGCATAGTACTCATTTTAAAATTGTACCCCATAGACCATAAGAGATAAGTATAATCGATAAAACACTCAAAATAATATTTTGTATTGATTGAAATTGTTGGCTAGATTTTTTGCACAAAGACAAAACCTAGGCAGTCATGAGATAAATCTCCCTCATTTACCGGTGAGGCTCCCGTGTCAGATTTGTCAATTAAAGTATGCTAGTATCTATATGGGGTTTTACTTTAACTGTTCAGCTCATGAACCATAGTTGTACAGTTCTGCAACAAGTAAGCAACTGTTTAAGAAAGGAAATATTTGAAGAAGGGAATTATATTAACACAGGGAAGAAATGGGGAAGATGTGCATCCCAATCAATAGATAACAGAGTTGATTGCATGCACATAGAAGAAACCAATAGATATAAACACAGAATTATAAGCAAAGGCAGCTCTAGATCTAGATCTAAAATAACACAAAGTCTATTTAAAGATCTAAGATAAAAAACAAGAAACACAATACACCGTGACACAAAGTTCTCCGAAATCTGCTCCTGTATATTCCTTTGCTTCAAGTGGCTCTCAAGGGTTTCAGCACAAAGTCTGGAACACAAGGATGCTGCTTACAAATTCTGATCTTTAACCCGGAGGTTCTTCTACTTATAGAATGTAGAAGGGAAAGTACAAATGGGAAACTCAACTGAACTGAAACATAAACAAGTAAAGATGACATTTGGCAATCATCCTCCACTAACTTCTCCTTAAGTGACACATGTATCACTTAACTAATAGAATCATTCCACATAACTTTAAGTAATGGTTTCAAAACCAATAACTTTAAAGTTTTATAATTTCATCCGGAACGTGGAAAATAGAAGAAGAAAGAATAAGAAGAAGTCAAGTCAACCAGTAACATTTATGTCTTTTTTTTGTTTTCGATATCGATATACTTGTCGAACATGTAATTCAAAGATCTTCCCATCTGCTTTAGCCACCGCTTCCTTTTCTCGCGTCCCGAATCAGCAAAGAATCCTTCGTTCAACACCTTGATACATGCTTCCACATCCTCCAAGCTTGGCCCGAACCTCGCAATATCCGCCTGCAGTGCCACCAGTCTGCTAATGGAATTCATCGTGAAAGGTTTAGTAGCTCCATCAATTCTCTTTTGTACCATCAGAAGAGACCCTTCCAGGGAATTAGGCACTCTGCTAGGAATGATCCGCACGTATGAAGTAACATTTCCGACCACTTCCTCCTCAATGAAAGAAATGATACTGTCTGGTAAGGATGATGTCCTACTCTCAAGTGCTTGCATCCTCTTCAACAAAACTCTGCAGATCTCCAAATGGAAAGATACTACAAACTCCAGCTGCTTCCCCTTCTCAACTGATCCGTCCGATACAATCTACTCTGCAACCAATACTTCTCCCGGCAGCTTGTTGATTTCGGCCAAAGTACTCAAGTTACTCTCAGCAACTGTGTTCATATCTACTATGCTCGTCACCAGTTGCTTCAACTGATTTGTGCATCATTCATAACCTTCAAAGGGCTAGCACCTCTCCAAGTTGTACAAAAGCTTGACGAATAATCAGATTTTTCCATTCATCAATAGCTTTCACCTGATTGCTTGCATCCTCCATCTCCTGCATAAGATGATCACTCACCTGCTCTGAAATGGGCTGAGTGGAAGGTTTAGCAACCTTGGCTATGATCTCGCACAACTGAGATACCTGCTTTTGAAGCTCGTCTTTCTCCGCCTTTTCTCTGTCAAGCCTAAGGAATAGAGCATCTATCAATGTCTGTGTATCTTGCTTCAATCCTTCTGTGGTGGCTTGACCGATGGGTACTCTGTTACACATTATATCTTCTGCCGTGAGCTCATCTTCCTTCTTTCCTTCCGCCGGAACTGACATCTCAGAAACTTCTGCCCCGACTCCTCGATGATCAACCTTGAAGTTACCTTAGCAACTTTAGGTCTTCTGTCTTTTCCGCCTAGGCTCCGGAGTAACTACAAGTCGTGTTCTTCCAAGTTCATCTCCACTCTAGCTTCGGAACCAATCATGAGCCAACCATTCTCGAGAAGTTACTTCTGAGAATGAGAAGTCAGCCGAGTGCACTACTATCTCCCGCTCTGTTTCCTCTCCATCAGAAAGTGCTACAGTGTTATGGCTGCCATCTTCTAAATCATCCAAGGACAAAGCTCTTTCGAACTCGCCATCTCGCAGCCTTCAACGCTCTTCTCGAACAGTGATGAACGAGTGGCCGAGGAGAGAAGATGAATGTCACCGGATTCAAGTGGAGGCATGGAAGTGTCCTGCTGAGGTGCAACAATTAGTGAAGTACTGGATGCTGGAGAAGCCGGAACTAAAGTCATGGCCGTGGAAGTGATCTTCTCCTTTGATTGAGATCTTCTGTGCACTTTCATCTTCTCGACCTTCTGCTGCTTTCTCCTCCGTGCTTCCTCTTGAGGGAATCTCCTATGCCGAAGTTGCCCGTGATTTGATTCATCAATGCTTCATCAAGGCAGTATCCCTTCATCAGCAACCAGTTTGAAGTATTCACTAGAACAGCACTAGACCTTTCTTCAATCATATGGCAGCCCCCTACGTTATCCTGAAGTACGGCTCTATCTCCTCCCATTTGATGGTAAGCGTCAAGTAACACATTCCCATCATCTTTAAGATCCGTAGGTATCCGTGCTAGTCCAAAGTCGAATACTTGTCGTGCTGATAGCCTGCTGAAATCCTTTTTTCTAACCTCATACTCACTTTTGCACTTCATCCAAAAATCCTCTAATGAAGGCACATGTGTGTACTCCTGGGAGATCGTCTCCTGGCTACTCCAAATGGATCGAAGTTCAGTCGTGCCGGAAAGAACTCTTGCTCATACTCGGATAACATTTCCGCTTCCAATTCTCGGCTTATGAATGCTCAGCACTATAATGTCCCACGTTGATCGGAAGAAGCCCGTAGACTTGTGCCGCTTTCGATCAAGGTCGTGTATCTCCACAAGTTGTTCGCTCACTCCATGGTGATCAATCTATCATTCGATATCTAGGCAAACTTAACCGGTTCTCCGTAAAAGCCAAGAACCCCGAGGTATGTGAAATCGCAAAACGAATGAATAGATCGCCAATTTTGATACAGCTTCCCACACTTCCTCGCTCACCCCGTTGGCCTTCGTGTCCCCTGTCTAGTCTCGCAAATGAATTCGTAGAAGAATCCATCGTTGACCACTTTTAAAGCTTTCTTACACGCAGTACAAGTAAGTCGTGGGTAACACTCAAAATGGGGTCCTTAGAAAGAACGCCACATCTATCCAGATTGAGAAGATGCCTTGTGAAGCTGCTGCATATACCAAATAAGAAGTCATTTTGAAGCTGAAAGTACGCTTCACGTTTGGAGTTGCTCACCAATGTTGTCGCTAATGATTTCCAACCAATTGATTATGGAATCAACCTTGTTGACTTCAATGGTCCTGATGAAAGCATACATCCATGTACGGAAAGTGTGAGCGTTCGCCTCGCCATTAATCCTACATAACAATTTGACAATATCATCTACCTCCTGCACTAGATTGGACCGCGGAAGAGTTCTTGGGAACTTAGAAGGAGATCTGGGCTTCTTCATGTATCCTGTTCATTATGTTCACGCAGTCAACTCTATGCTTCTCCCACCTACTGCCGGCATCCTGAATGCTAATGGAAGTCACCACCTTTCGAGCCGGAATCTTCAAGCAATAATTGATGAACTCTGCATCCAACCGAATTATTGTTTTCCCCGTAGCATCTCGCACTGATCTGGATGAAGGATGGTAAGACCTAGCACACTCCATAACGAACTCTGGCAACTGGGTTGTGTATGGAAAGGCTGCAGCTCGAATAATTCCACTGCTTTTAACTGCACGCATGAGTGAAGTCTTTCCTGCTCTGGATCTATCAATCAATTCGAAAGAGGTTCCGACCTAGATCTGTGTCTCCTATGTCTAGCAAATTTGAAGTGATGCATGACTCTATTGTGCTTTCTTTTTCATCCCTCTTTGCCATGGCTTTGTCTATCTTTGTCTAAACAATTCTTTTTCTTCTTATTCGGCCGGAATTCTTCAAAATTGGTGCAGATCTGGATAATTCTTCATATTCGAGGATATATTCAATGTATTGAACATTGATTAAAGCTCATTTTCTTTTGTAAAGCACCTATAATGAATTCCTGCAATTAATTCAAACAAAGATGGCAACCGGAACATGAACAGTGAATTTTAATTATAAAAATCTGCATAATTCAAGTCTGCTGCCCCAAAAATTGATGTTTTGTTTGCATGCAAAGTGAGCATGAATTTTTCCAACTTCACCTGAGCACCTGTATCACTTATGTAAACAATTATCCAGACACAAATCAACTTCCTTCAACCTGTGCACCAAAATTGGAAGCTTTTAGCATTGATTTCACCTTCTTTTGAGCAAAAATCCTCTTCAAATGGGGCACACTTTTCCTCTGGGCTGCACTTATTTACCTGTGAATTAATTAATTCATCCTTATGGCAACCCCTGCTTATATAACCCTTGTAATTCTATAATTAATTAATGTCTTTGCTATTATAGCAATTAATTAATTAATTAATGAGCTTCACTCTTCAAATGGGGTGCCTATTTTGTGCATGCTTATGGCTGCCATTAAATAAAATAAATTTATTTAATTTTAGACTTCTGCTTCCACTTAACTCAAGCCTCACAGTGTGCTTTGACCTTAGCCACTGAAAATAGGAATTAATTTAATCATTTAATACTTTAAAAAGTATTATTTCTCTCCCAAAAGGGGCGCACTTTTTGACATAAAGGGGCTGCCATTAAATAAATTAATTTATTTAATTTTAGAACAATCTATTTTCAACCACCTTTTGTCCTTTAACTTCAGTTGACTTTTCCACAAGCCTGGGCCTATTTTGGGTGAATAATTAATTAAATTAATCAATTTAAAGGTTGCCTTTACTTCTCCAAAGGGGGCGCACTTTTTGACATAAAGAATTCTATTTTTAAGAAACACATGACAATAGGATTTTTACCCTGCAAGGCAGCCCTGAAAATCCCATGATTCACTTAAGTCACTTGACTTTCATAATGGGATTATTTACCTGCAAGACAGGGCAATAAAATCCCATGATTCACTTAAGTGATCTTTCTTTTATTCCACAATGGGAATTTTTACCTCGCAAAGGCAGTAATAAATTCCCCGCCTCGCCGCCTCTAATTTTCCCATTGTCACTTAAGTGGCGTTGCTTTCATGGGAAAAAGTACCCTGCTAGGCAGGTACAAAATTCCCACCTGCCTGTTGCTTCTAATTTTCCCATGATCCACTTCAATTCTTCTTTTTCCAAAAATGCGGCCAGCCCATAAAGAGGCTTTTTGGTGCACGACTTCATTTTTTCCCAATGAACCAGACCTCCGATGGTGACTTCATTCTGGCATAACGTGCGTATATGATCCCTAGTTACTCCAGGCCAAGAATCAGGCCAAACCGGCAAAGGAATTGATCTAGAGAAATTTCACAGAAAACGAAACGGAAAACACAAAAACACAAAATGTTGCCAAAAGTCACAAATAAAGTGCAGAACTCATTCCTAGTTAAAACCCTACTGGTATATAGGAATAATGATATGTACGATCACAACAGAGTTAAATCGAAGTGCAAATTACCTCAAATAGGGCTCAAAATAATTAAATACAAATTTTCCGCAGACAAATCCCAACGACAGAATATAACAATTTTGGGCATCTAGGTATTTGGCTAATATGGTTCTTTGGGAATATCTTGATGCAATACAAGAACTTTCTGGCAATAAAAACACAAAACGACCCATTATTTTAAAAGTACAAAAAAAATTCGGATAGGGTAGTCACAAATTTCAGGATGAAATCGGGGACACCAGAAATAATACATTAATCATGTATACTTATCTCTAGGAAGTTTCGAAGGAGTTTCCGTTTCGGAAATGAAATGGGGGGGGCCTAGGTGTTTCCTGGTAACATAGGCTAATAAATCTGTCACCTTGTTACCTGAATATCCATCCAATTGAAGAGGATTGAATCAAACTATGAAGTAAAAATATAAAAATCAATTTTCCTGGTCTTCCACAGTTAATTATCCACTTTATTCAATCTTTTATACTTGACAATATTCTTAAAATCAACCTTGAAAATAAGGTTGACAGTATTATTTTACAGTGTCAGTTTGATTCCCAACAAGGCCCACATCCCTCTGACAAAATTATTTGAATTTCATTCAATGTTGACGCAGAATGTGATTGAGACAACTCCCATATGATCTCAACACACTCTGAGGATCCTGGGTTGCATCTAGAAGGGCTGCAATAATTCAAACTTTATAATTTTATGCATGTGGTAGGCACGGGCTGATCATACCTCCCTGTAGAAACACTTCACCTTTGTCTTAATATTTCAGTTTTTCCGGCTATTAGAGCCATTACTTCAATGGAGCTTTGTTATATGCTTTATTTATTAATGTTTTTTTATGTGGATTTTCCTTGATAGACCATATGAAAGAAGATTTGAGCATTTGCTAATCTTGTGCTTTTGAGCATTTTGTTATCTAAGGCCATCTTGCCAGCTCAATCATTTTCTTCTATTGATGAGAGATTTCATATATACATTAAGTATTTTAAGCAGGCTTCCTTCAATTGTCACCACTATTATGAATTTCTAAGGTAAATGATCTGATTTATTATGTATCATTCATGAATTGTGAACCAGGTGCCAGATATCCTTGACAATGCATATGTAATAGTGGAATATGACAATGGATCACGTGCGATGCTTGACCTTTGTATGTTTGCTGAGGGTGGTAAAAATGAACAGGAGATTTGTGTGGTTGGTGACTGTGGGAAGGTATAAATGCTTATTGAGTTCCCTGAACTCATTGGATCTAACAAGATGCCCCAAAGATGTTTGTTTTAATGGAAGTCCCTTTGAAAATTCATATATAAGGATGATACAAATATTTTTCAAATTACAATGCAGCTCTATTACTTTTTCTGTGAAAGATGTTTCAAATTACAATGTGAGTATCCTATTTTCAATTTGCAGGGTGAGGCTTTTGTACCAGAGAGTATTGTGCGTATTGGCGCCCGGACTACCGGACACGCAGGAGTCCAAACAATGGAGGCCCATGACAGCAGAGTAAAGTAAGTATATGGAAGGTTCTATAAATATAACTTGATCAGATGAATAACTTGAAGAGATGTTAAATTCAAATAAGCAAAGCAGTGACATGGCATAAAGCTTTCAAGGCATCATACCCAATTCATAATTACATAAGCACCCATAGCATCCCTTTCTATCATATAATACTGGGATTAAAAATCTACCCACCAAAAACAGAATGAGGAAATATGTCGCCAACAATCCAGATTTGATGGCTAGTTCAGGTGAAAGTGCTTATGGCAATGAACACTTCATTTTATGATGAGCATTATTAATACATATGAATGTTTTGGTTGACTTCATTTAGTAAATAGATGATGATAGATAACTGTTAATTTTCTTACATGATCATTGTATCTTTTGGGGCTTTCAGGTACAAGGGACTTCATCATGGTTCTAGTTATTTGGAACACCTTGAATTTCTAGCTGCTGTGAGGAGAAAAGGCAACAAAGTATCTATTCTTAGCTTGCAAGAAGGTCTGCTATCTGTAGCTGTTGGTGTTGCAGCTCAGCTTTCCATTGAAACAGGCCAGTTTGTGACAATAAAGGAAATTCTTGAAGAAAATGGGCATATAAAGAAAGTTCTTGAAGAAAATGGGCATATAAAGGAATTTCTTGAAGAAAACGGGCATTGATTTTTTTTTCTTTTAAAATTCTAATATTCAATTTTTTTGAATTTGAAGAAATGTATCACAGGCCAGGTTGTCACAATAAAGCAAGATCTGAAAGAAAATGGGCATTGATTTTTCTTCTCTTAAGAGTCTAATGCTCAATGTTTTTGAATTTGAAGAAATGTATCTTATATTATTGTAAACAGGCCAGTTTGTAACAATAAAAGAAGTTCTTGAAGAAAATCGGCATTGATTTTTCTTCTCTTAAAAATCTAATATTCAATGTTTTTTAATTTGAAGAAATGTATCTTATATCATTCTAGATGTCAGAGTGCTTGAGGAGACACATTGTGTGATTTGATCCTGTAATCTAATAATGGCAGCATACATTTTCATTGTCAATCAACCATTGAACCGCAACCCTCAAATGATTACTGTTTTTAGATGCAAAACATAAGAGAGAGTCAAATGTTGTAGCCATGAAGGGCCACATCATAAACATACCTCTCTTGGGCGTTCAAATTTGAAGAAATAAGTTTTGATTTTTAGATTGTAAGTCCCACTATCGATAATAAATGAGAATTTTTTTGGAAGAGAATGTTAAAATCCTATTCTGTTTTAGATAAAATTATTTTAAACACAAATGTTTCCAAAGTTCTTTTTCTAAAATTTGGTTATGCCCTGAATGTTGACTATCATTAGAATTTTTGGTTGCGAGTATAAAATTGAAATGGTTGATGTTGTGCCTTATTAACATTGGAATGAATTTTAAATAAATACAAAACATTGAGTTGGAGCCCAAAATTGTCTCACTTCATTTTGGGGCCATATAGTTAAAATTTTGGAGCATGGAGGATTTTAGTGGTAGTATACACACATTTTTGGGCTCCCTTGTGATCAAAACTCATTAAAAATAATTGCCTTCTTTTGTTTTGTATACATACAAGCCAAATAAAAAAGAACTCATAAGACTTATGCTCTTTTAAATGGAGTTTGCCTTTGATATGTTTAGTTGACGACCAAATCCCTTGGTTTTCATTGATGTGAACCTATCAAATTTAAGTTGGCAAGCATGCTTTTCGACAATTCTAACTCCATCGATTTCCTCCACTTAGTGGCCATGAGCTTCAACGTGTCCCCGTGTAAACTTATTCCTTGGCACTAACTCTTTCTTAAAATTCAGCCCCTCTTTTTGCATAGTTTTCACATTCTCATCCTCCCAATCTGAATCATACCAATCATCCACTGATATACAATTTTCATCCTTGTTAGAATTGGTTGGAGAAGGAACATAGAAAATGGGTTGTTGATTTGTTGCATGCTTGGGAAGAGATGTTTGATGCTCAAGAGACCTGATTTGATCAATTAGAGAAGTCAAATAATCCTCCAAAACATACTCCCTACACGTGCTGACCTGTTGTCTCCAAACCAAATGTATGATTTTTCATAAAGACTTGTTTGGAGTGTTGCATGGGTTGCTCCTTTTCTCCAAAAGCATAGCAAACATCCCTTTCTACCAACATTGTATGATAACTTGGTTTAGTGAGTGTTGGGTAAAAGGTGGGGACAGAATGTGAAATACCACGACTCACAGGAACATTAGTGTCAGGTTTAGTGAAGTTGGGTAGTGCCCAGGTGGAGATGGGAGGGAATTTTGCAAAATATGGGGAGTGATTTGGGCATGATAAACTTGTGGAGCATCAAATGAAAGACACGGAAGCAAAGGGTCTTCTTGATTTTGAAAGGGAATAATAAATTTTTCATTTTTTGCACAAGGGGAAGGAAGCATTTAAGATGGTGAGGGAAAAATTGCAGCAATGGAGATGGGTTTTCTTTTTCCATCCTGAATAAGCATCTTCTTAGCTTGTGATGCAATGGCAAAAGCTTGAGGAAGACTACTGCCTCCTAGGGATTGAATTAACTCAGTTAAATCAGCATCAAAGGATCTCAAATAATACAAGAATGTCATACCTTGTGAAGGTCTATATTCTTGAGGAATTTTGTGTCAAGTCCTTGTAAATTTGAAGTTGAAATCAGAGATAAACTCCATTGGAGTCCGTTGGATTTTGTTGAGATGTTCCATGAGACAAATAACATCTAGCATCCTCCTTAAATCGGTTGTATAGTTGTTCTCCCAGATGATCCCATGTGGAAATGGATTGTGAAACCAAACTTCATGTACCAATCTCTTGCTTTACCTCTGAATGATGAAACCAGAAGTTTGAGGCAAATGTTCTCTTCTATGATATTGTGAATGGCACAATGGTTTGCTATATCTTGAATGTGATCAATAGGAGATTGATCTCCATTTCCATGGAAAAGAGGTAGGTTTTTCAGGGTTGTTTTGGGAATATCATCCCACTACTGCAAATGGAGGGGGCTAAAACTAAAATGTGAGAATGGAAGAGCTCTTTAGAGAGCCATGACTGAAGTAGAAACATTAAAATGAATAGAAGGGCCAAGGGAAAGGTCTACAACTGAGATAATGGGTTTAAATCGGTGGAGTCGCGGATATGTTGAAAAATACCTCCAAAGGTTGAACACAACCAATAACACATCAACCACCGCCAACATGAAGTTGTAAATCTCTTCAAACTTTGTCCCACCAAGGAGTGCCAAAATTGTTCGAGCTCAAAATTGCACCTTGCCCTAAGTCATAGACAACCTAGGATTTTGAGGCAACATGGGACTGTCTCCAAGTTGTGGGACTTGCACTGTGAGACAGACCTCCAGAGAAGGTTGGTTCCTCTACCTAATCCTAATGCTAAACTACTCATAGGAATTGAAATGCAACTATCTAACTCTACTCTATCATTTCAAGGGACCAAGGTGAGAAGGAGATGCATAAAAGGAAATCTTAAACTACATGAGGTGATAACACCAAAAAGGGAGTGGAGACACTCTCAGGTGAGTGGAAATGGAAGAAAATGATGAAGGAGAGGGCGACATGAGTGCCATAGTTCAAAACAACATTTAAACCAACATGCCCATGGACCACAACACATTTGAGACCTACAAGAGAGAACAAAAGATGCATAAAACACCTACGAGATGCAATGAAAGGAAAGGAAACACAATAGAACACGAGATAGGGAAAAGATAGCCACAAAACATGAATTTTATTGCTTTAAGTATGCACAATCCATTACATTGAAGGAGAAGAGGCAAGGATCACCATCTAAGATGTTCAAATCTAAGGCTGCGAACTCACAACTACTTTGTAACAATTTTGACAAAGTTCCATTATGTTGAAGAACATCCCCCCTTCTCTAATGAGAGGTTTTACCATATATAGAAGATTGTGAATGAGAGAGAAGAGGGAAACTCGAATTTTCTCCCACCCATCAACAAGATGCATTAATTGTCTGAAAAGAGGCATAGGTGACCCTGTAATACCATTCCCCAATGTTCTTTGTCTTGTTGGAGAAGAAAAGAGGACCATACTTCATTAATTTGATCTTTCAACTACCTGGAATTGTGTCTTTGAATTTTGGACTATATTTTGCCTTTTTCATCCACCTAACTCAAGATTTTTTGGTTACATGATGTATAGGATGAAAATACCTTTCCAGTGATATAAATTTTATGAAATTTGGAGTTCTAGTGAAAATATATGGCCATGCAGATTTCCAGGGGTCAAAAGGAACATGATTTCCCTTATTTAATTCACGGTTTGCGATTAAATGCATTTTTCCCCTTTATTATGCGGGTAAAGTAGATTTTCGAGGATAGGGGTACTTAGGAACTTGACCGCTTGTGCTCATGGGACCCGCATCTCCGCATTATACTACCACCTTCCATTTTTTTCTCTTCCGCTTAGTTTGTATTGTCATCGGCTCTTCATACGGGGAACTACTTCCCTTGCAGAACTAGTTATGCCGATCTTTGTTCCCTCTGCAGCCTCTATCTCCGCACCAAACACCTTGCCTTCGTCCTTCCCTTTGATTTGCGGATCCTCGGCGTCACGAGGAACATTGGATTCTTGAGAACCGGTTCTGCGCCCACATTGTTTAATTTGACGCCTTTGTGTCCACAACTCGCCCGCCTTCCGCATTACACTGGCTCCTTCACTTTTTGGTCAGGGAAGCAATGCGGGGAACCATTGATCCATGGGAACCGATTCTCAAGTTCCTTATTCCGCTCGAAAACCAACATAACACTATGCCCTTAGCCAAATTTATTTGTTGCGGCCTTTTTGGGGATGTGAGGAACAAGTGACCTAATGGAACTTGTACCTTGTGTTCCTCCTGAACCCAAAAATACGCAATGGCCCGAAATGACCATTTTCTTCATTTTTACCATTTTACTCAATTTTTTGGCTAAATATAAATCCTTTAAGCTCGAGAAAAGGATGGAAGTGCATCAAAATGTTTCCAAGTGCCCAAAATCATGAAAATACCCGATTTTCCAAATTCACCATTGAAGCTCCATGAAGTTGCCCAAGTCCAATTTTCCAAGTTAGCCAATTTTGCAAGGGGTGCGAAATTGGATAGCAATAGTGAATAACATCAAGATGACGTAATTCAACGTGGGATAAGATATCGTCTTCATCAATGACAGATGTGAGAGTGGTATGGATCATGGGATCATCAATAGGAACATCGATTGATGGAATTGTCATATTCCATGACTAACTTTTTGTTGATGGAGTGATCTGCAAAAGGTGTGTGTTATCAACTTCGTTTTTATGGAGTGATGTCCAGAAGAGGCATCATTGCAAAGTGTTTCTTCGATTCTAAGACAGGGGAATCAATCTTGAGGTAATATAACCCGAGGAAGCCATAGTGTTATCTGTTGGGTAAGTGGATCTTATTAACCACATTTTGCAAGTTATTAGGTTCGTCATCATATAAGTTTGCTTGGGTGACACAATGTAAAATTGGTAATCATAAAACTCATGGTATAAAATGCTAGGTATTATGGTTGTAGTAGGAATACAAAAAGGTTTTTCAAGGAAAGGCAAGGGTATGTTCCATGGATTTGGGTCGAATCATGCCTATACCATTGATTATTGTGGATGAATTTGATGCATTGATACCCAACGATGGAATTGTGGGCATGTGATGTGTCCAAGGTCATCCAAGCAAGATATTATAAGAGAGAAGACATTCAAGCACCATGATCTTGGTGAAAACAATTTTGGCGCGTATTATGATGGGAAACCAAAGACATCTAAGTGGATTGTGATGATTTTTGTCGAACCCGCAATAAGTGAGTCAAGTATGTTTTGGGTCATCAACAAAGAAGACAAAGTTTTTAATGAGAGAAAAGGAGGCAACATTGATACTAGAGCATTTGTCCACCAATACTCATCTTTCTTGTGTATCGTGAATGATGACACTAATAAGTAATGGAGTATCATTAGTGCAAAACAATATTTCAGCATTGAACATATCCCTCTTAAGAAATTTAGTGGCAAAGGTTTTGGTGTTTGAAGGAGGAACAATTGTTTCAATGTTATGAATTTCGGGATTAGGTGGGGTAGGAGGAGATTCCTCTACCTCATCGAAAGCATATTCCATGTGATAGAGTTGTTATATGAGGAATTTCGATGTTACGGAGAACTATGCACAAGTTCCATCAAGGGGATTTTGTAAGTCATGGAGTCCAGAAATTCCATTACGGCCTAGGATAAGTGTTATAATAATATTTGGGTTGGTGAGAAGAAGGGAGATTCCCCATAGTTGGGTGTGGCCTATAATTTTGAACGACCTCATCTAATGGCAGTGGGATAGGATCAGTGGCGGAGTATTCCGTAGCCAATTTTGGATGAGGCTCAACCGAATGAGAGGTTCAGGGAAAATTTTAGTGGTTACTCTTTGCTAATTCAGGAATATTTACATTTTTAAAATTTACATTTTGCGATTTTGAGTCGTACAAAGCAACATGTCACCTAAAATTTCCAGGGGCAAGTTACTTCTTCGGGTCGGCTCACCTAGTGTTTAAAATAAATTTCATATATATGCATGTATATCGTCGATGCCTCGAAGCAAAAATTGAGTACATTCGCCAATATATAGTAATAAAAATATAAATTTCATATATATGCATACGCCCGCCTACATTATTACGACACCCAACCGCATTATTACGACGCTCGACTACATTTATGCGGATGATTTCAATCATTATTACATTGTTAATGAAACATGATTATGTAACTCAAACGCTTGGCTATGTAACTCATCCGCGTGATTGCAGTTAGGGTGTAGGTCAAAACTAGACACTAGGGTTAGGAACCAGGGTTAGGGTTTGTTTGAGGGTTGTAAAGGAGTTTATTACATTTGTAAGGCAAGAGTCACATGTATGCAATCGGGTGGATGCATGCACGGATGCCCGACTAGATTGACAGTTGGGCGTATGTGTATGCAATCGGCAGTGCGATTGCAAGTGTGTGTATGGAGGTGTCAGCGGTGGATCATGCGAGTGTGGAGGTGTTGATTTTCAGATCATGGGTAACCATTTTTCTTCAAACCCTTCATTTTCTTCACTTGAATTTTAAGCAAAGAAAATGGAGGGTTGAATCAAACTCGTTAGTAAATGAATCTCAGTTATGTTGTCTTCATTATAGTCTGCAATTAATGTAATTCCATATCTTTCATGTATAGTTCATATTCATTTTTATTTTCTCTGCGAAGTCTTATAACATTTGATATGGTGACTGGATGTTACCCCCATTCATATTTGTGAAGTTTCAATTAGATATTTGTATTTATTTATCAAGTTTTAATTACATATCCATATGCAGGCACTCAACTACACATGTAACCGGTGTCTACACATGTAGTTTCCCGACTACATATGTAGTCGGTCGTGCATGTATCCGTCAGTCAGTGCATATATGCAACTTGAGGCGGTTGTATGTATGGGCGGTCGGTTGATATGCGATCGGGCATCTATGTCGTACTGCACCCACCCGATTGCGAAGTGTCTGTGAAAATGTCAGCCGTTTTCTATTCTCAAGACATCTTTTCTGAATAAATTATTCACCTGCATCACTATATACATTTTTCTCATATTCTCCATCAACACGAAATCCATTTTTACAAATTCGCCAAAAAAATCCAAGTTGGATTTTGGTAAGGGGTCTTAAAATTTACCCCGGAGCGGGCTCAACATTTGGTTTCTCATGACAAGTATCAATGAATTTTTGGTCATTGGGGAAGGATTTTAGGTTTTGAATGGGGTCCTTACGTGTGGGCCTTTGTCACTAGTTGACTTCAATTTGCTTTGACATATTGTGAGTTGAGGTAATTGTAGTCATAAGACCCTTTGACCATGCCTACAAAGTGATTCATGGGTCCTTTATTGTGATTATTCCTAGATTGATGCTCTTTGTGATCTTGGAAAAGAGATTGTTATTTCTCATAGTGTTCCTAAAAGATAACATCGGTGCGAAATTGAGGTGCAATGAGGAAATCAAAAGCGATCTTCATGAGATCTCAACAATCTTTGTCGGAATGGTGATAGTGGTGTGCCACCAACAAAAGAGATCGGGATTAAAGGAATTTATTCATAGAAAATATATGAGGGTAGGGAGGAGTTGTAATATTTCACCGTGTGATAAAGGTGGATGGTGTGGATTATGGTAAATGACACTTTGGCTATCATTCTGCGAAGAAGGACGCAAGATTTTATGTCTTTAGTAAGGGCTTGGGAGTTAATGGAGTTGGACATTGATTTAAGGGTGCTAGAAGGCTTGGATGGTTACTTGAATTATCACATAAGGTATTCTTTCCGCTTTTCTTGATCAAGATCCTCTTCCAATGTGGTGGGAGAGAAGGATCGAGACCTTATATTAGAGATTAAGAACAAACACCTTAAGGAATAGTTGGAAAATATTTTGATTGTCAAAGTAACATCTAGCTTGATTAGATAAAGTATTTCATCTTTTGATGAAATCATGGATTGATCATTAGGTGATTGATATAGGTTAATGAATTTTTAAAATTTATTTTCAAGAAGATCATGTTATTGGAAATCCTTGATAAAGATTGGACTAAACTCTCTAGATTGATAATAGAGTGTGAAGGGAGTTGGTTGTATCATTCTAAAGTGTCCCCCTCAAAGGTTTTTTATGAGGAGCTTAGTTGTGGCATAGGTATTGGTTTGAATCCATTATTTATAGGTATTTCCAAAACTTTTAATATATATGGTTATATCGATTGACCCATCATAAGAAATGGTGGGAGATATTCCCCTATATGTATAGAAGCTATGTAAGGAGCTAGGGGTTCATTTTGTAATGTTTGAAGAACCTTATTGCAGATTGGAGGAGGAGGGATGGGATTCCCATTAACATCCAAAGGTAAAAGAGGTGTTGAAGCATGATTAAGATCTATTAGGATTTGAGTTGATTGAGAGGCCATTTGTAGGAGATAACTTTGTAGTTGAAACATGCTGGAAGTAGTTGATGATTACATAGTGGCCACTTTATTCTATAATTGATAATCAAGAGATTAGGATCAATTGGTGGATTAGGGCCATTTGATGAAGAATCCTTTGTGTTATTGTTTTGTATAGGGGTTCTTGGGGATTTAGTAGGGGCATCTCCAATTGCAAGAGGCTTGTTGTCATCATGAGTTTAGTGAGGTTTTAGGGTTGTTACTTCCATGGGACCCATACCTCGGGAAACATTGATTAGATCCCCTTATTTTTGTGTGCATAGAGCTCATTGTTATTCATATTATTGATAACCTCCCTAGGTTCAATCCTGTAATTTATGCTACATTACATTTTTCTATGGGACATTTTTCCATGATCAATAGTGTTGGTACATAGGGGTGGCTAATGGCGTCAAACTAGGAGAGAGGCATGTTTAGGTAGGATTGGTTTTGGTACAATGATACTGACAATGGCATTGATCTATGAAGGGTGGGGAAGAGAGCCACAAAAATTGAGGCTTCCAAAGGAAGGTGAGAGAATGAAGGATCAACCCAAAGGAAACTTGAAGGGGTTCGAGCTAACTAAGAAGATCCCGATAAGAGACATGATGAATATTAAAGCAAATTATTTTCAAAAAGTTGGGTTGTTATGCATGAAATGAAACCGAGAGATCGGTTGTACTGAAAGGGTGCATAGAGGCCAATGACATAAAGGTGAACATAGACGTATGTTTAATTGGATAGAACAATTGTAGTTTAGATAAGATTGATCGTGTTGTAAGGTTACTCGCACAGGGCGAAGGAGTTAAAAGAAGCGGGAAAAATAAAAGGGATTAAATCGACCTAATTTTAAGCCGAGTAATATTCACATCAAGTTCACTAGAGTGTATAATGAGTAAAAGATAAGTTCCTAATCTGGGTTAACAAATATAGGAATCCAATATAAAATCGACCAGTTATTGTAGATACAAAGGTTCTCAAGGAGTGTTAATCTCATAAATATATAGGATAGTAGCCCTAAGACTAGAGTAATTATAGGTTTCCAAGGCCTACGACTAAGATAAAGATAGGTATCCTACTAGGACTTAGAAATAAAAGGGAATAACCAAGGGTGGATAAATCCTAGGGCGTAATGATAACAAGACGGTCAATAAACCAAAGCAAACATACATATACTCTAGTCTATAACAATGAATGACCAACAACAAGCACATACAAAATAAAAGACTAAAGAGGGTTAGAAATACTTATATGTAGTGTGTGTGAGAGAGAGAGAAAAGAGAGAGAGATATTGTTGATGCATAATCCTCCCAAGAGACAATAGCACTGAGAGAGAATCGCTATGGGTGGAGAAGGGAAAGTTCAACAAGAAGATCTCTAGTCCTAACTCGCTATGGTGACCCAAATGCAAAAGAGGTAAGCTCCAAGACTCCAAATTCATCCAACAAGTGTGAAATAGTGCGAGCAAGAATAATTATACAAGTATTGTATGTAAGAAAGTAGTTGTAAAAGTGGTGTTGTGGTGGTGGGTTGGTCAAGTATATATACCCGATGCCATCGCCCATGGGAGATGGTGTTGACCTTGGGGAAAACCTAAAGTCACAAGGTGAAAAACATGGAGAATGGAGGCTAGAAGGTAAATGAAGGTGGGCAACAAAGGTCCGGGGTGACCAAAAATAAGAAGGATGGCATGCAATAATAATTAGGTAGACATAATGTAACGAGTGGACATAATGAGTGCAATGTGTGAACAAAGGGGAGAAATGAGGCATGTATAGAGTGATGAAGGCTAATAGCAACATCTCTCAAATGTTTTTGTATAACCCACATGAATAAGTCCAATCATACCCCAATCCTAGCAAGACATTTATTGGACGTGTAAATTTTTCTTCTTAATTCATTAAGTCCTATATTAGGACTAAGAATTATTTATTCATGGTCTACTATTCTTTAGATGGTCGTACAAAACTTTGAAAAAGGATGCATGTAGAGGAAAAGTAGAGAACAAGTAAGCGCGGGGAAAAGAAGACAAGGGACAAGTGCACGAAGATGGAATTGAAGATTGCGCATAGACTTGAGTAAGGAAAAGGAAACATCGACAAATGATAAAAAAGAGCATGAAGGAAGGATAAGTTTGTATAAAGGTATGTAGAATAAAGAAGAACATATATAGATAGGGCCAAGAATAGACTGCCGATTCTGGATTGGGACACTTGCATGGAATTGACAAAAGAATGGATAAAATTGGAACTTGACTAAGGATAGAAACAAACTTCTCGAAGGATCACCATGTAGAGAAAGGGTATGGTGGCGAGTGGCTATATTTAGCCACCGCTTTGGATGTACCGATTAACCGAGACTTGTAACTCAAGGATTGTTTATTGCACTTGGAATACTAATGAAGGGCAAGTCCCCACTAGTATAAACACCACCGTGAGGGATGCATTGTAAGTGTGTGTGAGAATTGGAATGGTCGTGTTTTGTATATCTTGAAGATCAAAGAGTTTAATGTTAAGCTAGTATAAGTGTGTAATTCGCTTGAATACTATGAATGTAATTGTGTTGGTGATTAATATATGAGTTGCATGTGTTTTGGGAAAAAAATGGTATTTTCTAATTACATGTTTTGAGTTATTTATGAATTCAAGTCTTTTTATTCAAACAACTAACCCAATTCACCCATGTTGACCTTGATGGGAGCCGGAACCTTCTGTATACTTCAAGTGATCTCTCCCTAGTTTACACTAGAGTGTGATAGGACAGCTTGAAGGGTAAAAGAAACTTACGGACGCCGACTTCCGTAACCTCACACACATGAGCATGGATTAAGGACACAACTAGATGTGCAACACCCCTTATAACACCCGCTTATGATAATAATGCATCAACAATCCCTACACAAAATAAATGGTTAGAAATGTTAAAATATGGTGTATACACATCCAACCATTGAAAGAACCTAAGAAAATATTGTATTGATTGTGAAGTGGCCAGAACACAAGAGGAGGGTATATTCAATGCAAAATTCATATCACAAAACTTTGATATGAATTATGTGAGGGAAGATCGTGAGATTTCAGACTTACATGTGGTCTAGTGTGCGAAACAAGTGAAGATGACATGGTGTAAAGTCTACGAAGAATACACGCATGACATCACAGTTGTGAAGTACTTGAAAAAACACAAAAGACGAGAATAGAGACTTGAGGCAAGGGATTTCTCCCTCATTCTCACTTTGCATAACTAGGAGTACAGAGGTTGGTTTTATAGTCATATAGGTGGAAGGAGTGGTGGGTGAGCTCAAGGCTCATGCTTTAAGTGTGGGCCCCCAACTAGTATCAAAGGAATTGTCTTAAGATTCCATCATGTGTGCATTCTAAAGAAGGTCATAACATGGAAGAGTGCCCAAATTTGGTGAAGAAAATTAAGGAGAGTGACAAAGCTAGGGATGTAGGAGCTGTGAAGTTGGTCCAACAAGAGAAGATTTGGAGGCAAAGAATAACGATTCCCGAAGATGTTCAAGAATAGACAAAGGTACATATTACTACACGTAATAGGTTTAATAGATAAAATAATATTGCACCATTCCAACACATTGATGTTATAACTTATAATAAAATGTTATCTAGAGTGAAGAAATAATAAAGAATTTACAAGGGGATGTGTAAGCCGCTAAAAGAGGGAGGCAAAGATGAGGGAGAAGTAATACAAAACCCCGACATATAAATAAATTATGGAGTTAACTGAAATTTTTGCAATGATGTAGCAAAGATTGTTGTCCCTATTGAATACTTTGCTTCATAGACTCTTGAGAGTATGCAAGAAGATGAGATTTTGAGTTAAAGAAGTTAAATATTGTGAACCACGCTGGCTATGACAAAGAGGAGTTGTTAGAAGAAAAAAATTAATGGATAGGGTATGAATAAATACACGTGGAGAAGGTTAGGAAATCTTTTTTAAAACCCACGATGACTTGGTTGATAATAGGGAACAAGACCAAGGAAAGTGGCATTGTACTTTTACATGGAGCAAAGCTAACTATTATGGAAATGGAGTTTAATGCATACTTTGAGGTAATTGAGATTACATAAATGGACAATTACCTTGCTCTACTTGGTCGAAACCCTAATGCTATGATAATCATGCAAACATTATGTTTAAGAAAAGAGAGACAAGTTTCAAGAAGGCTAGGCAAAGGGTTAGGATTCCCTTAGATGATTTAATTGGACCTTTGAATGTTGAGAGTTTTGATATAGATGAAAATAATATGTAAACTATAGTAGATCCACTACTAATCAATAGTTTAAAATCAGATACTCAAAATATGATCCATAAATGGTGCAAGTGAAAAAAACTTGTTAAATACCATTCAAAACAAATTTTTAAAACTTGATCGTAATGTGTTTAAAAATTGAGATACAAAGTGATTTAGAATGATAACAAATTCATACTTCTCAGTTATTCACTTTAAAACGATCAAATCAACTCAGCTTATTCACTTTAAAACGATCAAATCAACTCATTTCGTTTTTCCATAGATTAAAATCCACAATTAAACTAAATAATATTGCATAAAATCGGGAAAAACATAGACACCAAGTTGTTTACAGAGTTCACCAATTTCTTACATCTCTGGGATTTCCTTTACACAATCTGATCCATTAAAAATGATTTGGAAGTACAATTAAAAAAACTTACAATTCAATAATGAATCAAAATACCGGAAAAATATTCCCACATACCTCTAAAAGACTCTCGATAAAACTAAGCAATGTCATCGCAACTTCTCGTACTGTGCACAATCATTTTCCCAAAGCATTTTATGTCAAAGCATCACTTGAATCACTTACAGAGAGACATCAAATAAACACCATAACAGGAAAATAAATACATAAAACTAAGCACCTCTTAATTTTGGATGAATCTCCAGTTCACTCTGCGATCTAAAAATGTCGTTACGATGACCTAAATTGTCATTCTTTACATACTGGTCTTTACAAAATAATACATAGTCCAAAACTTATGTCCTTACAAATACCACGTCCCTCCTTTTATACTATTTGCAAGTGTTTGGCGAATGGTAACGCAGTGTCTTTCTTTTTGGTGGGAGGTTGCATGATTCCACTCCCCTCCAAGTGTATTGACCTCATCCTTTTACTATTTTTAAACTATAATCCCACATTTGGCATGGAAGTTGGGTAAGGTTTGTTTAAATAAAATGTGTGACAATGTTATTAGTGGTTGCAGAGCCACTTTTTTTGTAAATATATTGCTCCGTGGTTAGCGCTTAGACCCAACATGGAAGGTGCATGGTTGGCATGTGTTGGAATAAGGAGCGCTTAGGTGTAAATGTTGGCGAGTGCTTGGTAAGTATCCAATGTGGCAAAGCGCTTAGCTTGAACATGGAGAATGTGATGGCAAGCCATGTGGTGGCCTAAGGACCCACCACATCGACCTCTCCAAAATCACCAAATCTATGAACTCTTCACATGTCATGTGTCAAAGCACAAGAGGGCAAAAAAACAATGTGGTAAACTATAGTGTAATTATATAAATTAAATTCACACTAGTTACAATACGGCGGTAGGGTCCCCCTCAAACACAAAAGCGGACCCCACCGGCTGAATATTCATAGCCAACCTTTTGCAAATAAACTGTCAAAGATCGGAGGAGAAAACAAACATCCAAGTCCATTTTTTACCTTAACCAACCTTGAATCACGAAAATAGGTTCTAGAAATGAACCAAGCACCTATTTGACTTGTGTTTTCTTGTTGACCAACTTTGACCCAAACTTTGACTAATAAAAACTTAAGCATACAAAGTGTTAGTTTTATGTGCTCCAATAGGCATTGGAAAGATCTTGGAATGATCTTCCATACTTTACTATTTTAGAGAGATATTGGGAACATATGATGCCCAAAAATGACCTTCGAATCACACCTCCCCAATACGAAGGCTTTTAGTCACCAAAAGTCAAACTACCCACTTGAAACTACTAAACTACTCTCTCATATTACACCAAAGTATAAAACCAACATATAACATAGTGCTTAAAGTTTCAAAATATTGAAATGCCAAATATATCACAAAAATGGATTAGTGTAAATAGACACAAAGCACCTTCTAAAGAGGCAATGTCTAATTGATCCCGTGTAAATTGCCAATATTGCAAGAATCAAAAGTAGATCAATATAAAATAGATCAGCAAATGCCAATAATTGGTGGTGTCCTTTGACCTTGTAAAGCGATAATATACTATGAAAAATATCACTTGAATTGAATCCATATAAAATGATTACTTAAATACCAAACATAAGCGAGTGTCCATTGATCGTTATGAACTACAAAAGTATTGTAAATGATCAGTATGAAATAGACCACCATATTCCAATAATAGGTTGTGTCCACGACCCATTTGAAATTGTCATCATGAAAAATATCACTAAAATATCATGGAAATTATTTAGAACTCAAACTACAAAATTCCTATGATAACGCGAGAGTGATTAAGCTAAAATGTAAAATATAATGCCTAATCTAAATGCTTTAGTTTGTAGTAGACGAATGACAATGAAATACAAAAAATATAACCAAGCAACTAAGTAATAAATAATGAAACCCTAATTGCAAAAAGATGGTAAGAAGCCTTAGTTGATTTGCAAAGTTATGGAAGGTGCATAGAGTTGGAAAACTGGAAAAGACAAAGCATAGACTATCGCACTTGAGTACGAAAAATGTAGATCCGAGGAGATAGGCTAGACTGGGGCACCTGGAGAGGGACAGTGCACCTGTGAGCACCCTAGACTTGTTTTTGGGTGCATGGGTCCACTAAAATGCTCAGAAAAACTCCTACGAGGTGTTGCAAGGTGTTCACCTATAGTCACCTTTGATCTCTCTGAGGTCGCACCAAGATCGTCGAGGTCACTGGAAAACCTGCAATAAAGAATGAACCTGCAAAACCCTCAAATAGACATCAAATCCTAAAAAAGAAAGATGTAAAATGAGGGGTCGGACTATCCTCAGCCACCACAATGGTGGACTTACAATTGAGCGTTGCACTACATCTCATACCCAATGTAGTTCTATGTGTGTGTGTGGAATTGTGCCCTAGGTTGTTCTTGTGTGTGTCGCACTTGAATAACGAGCAAGTAGATAGATGTAGAATGTAGTAAATGTGTGCATGGAATAGAATGAACTCTCCTTCTATGAAGTGTGATGTAGAAAACCAACCCTTGTGTCCCTTGTGATGGAGCTAGATGGATGCAATGGAGATATTATATGCCTTGATGGATTCAACCTTAGGTGGTGATAGATAGTTCTTAGTGTTTGGTGTTTTATTATGATCACTTAACTTTATATTTATATGATTCTTTCACTTGAATTTAATTGTTAACCCCAACAATGCCCACTACCAAAAAATAATATGTTCAAATACAAATAGAAAGGACTCAAAAAGTGTGAGTAAAGTATAAAGGGGACAGGGAACGCCCGGAGGGGATGAGGGCACTGGCGTTGGCATCCTAGTTGGGCATTAGTGTCTTGGATGACATATGTCGAAGACTAGAAAGGAAGACTGGGCAAGTAAGGGTGTAAGATAAAAATTAGCAACAAAAAAAAGCAAGCAAGGTGGCTAAATACATAGGTTAATTAGTAATTTTCTTACTTAGTAATCACATGAATAGTAGTATGTAATCAGGACTAGATAATTACCCAAAGTGTGTGATTATGTATCTACATTTTCCCCCGCTTTATGTTGATGATCAAATCTCGGTAACATAAAGTACATAGATATGCGTACCTAATAACCATGCATATCGATGGCGAAATCATGCCGAGGGACTAGAAAAAGCATGGAATGATTAAAAATGTGAAGCATGGATTAAGGGGGAGAAAGTGTAAAAATTGATGATGAAAATGAACCTAGGGTGGAAGCGCATGCGTTGTCGCAATGTACTTCTTTTCGATGTCGATGTGTGTTATGATTATTATTATTGTTTTTTTATGGTGATATTAACTACCATTTCCCATATGGACAAACCTGCAAAAGAGAAGCCGACAAGTAGTCAAATATGCATGTATATCTAAAAAGTGTGTAAGTAAAGTATGTAAAAATGCTAGAAATGAAAAGGGAACATGTGCACTTGATCCATGATGAGAAAAGGGTGTAGAAAGGCTCATGTAGATGATGTCAATGTATGAGTTTTTCGGGTGATCTCACACCATTGTAATGGAAGAAGTGAAGGGAGAATGTTTGGTGTCATCCGTCCAACCTTTAACTGCTTCCCGTTGTGTAAAAAACCGTTGGAGATGGTGTGTATGTGCTAAGGACTATCTCGGCCTATAAAATTTGTTTTGTATGGAGTTCTATAGACTTTTTTGAACTATCGATCAATGTATAATCGCCCCTGGTCTCAGGTAATCCAAGAAAGGTTGTTGTATTACCCCCTAGTCTCAGGGCATCTAGGAAAGGTTGTTGTGTTAAGGACCCAAGTTTGATTCTGAGCCTTATCAAAACTGTAAATTTTGTTGTATTGGTATCGTGTTATGTATAATGTTGTATGGGGTGAATGATTCACCTAAATGATGCCCCCTCATTTTGGGTGCATGCAACATCATTGAAGGAGTATGCGGCCCAAAAGAGGACCGAATGTTGTGCTGAAATTGTTCCTTACAGGGGGAAGGGAATGTGCTTGGTAGAAAACTAAGGCACATGCAAAATAAGTGGCTAGGAAAACAAGTGTTAGTACAAGCAAAGACAAACACTCATGTAAAATATGAAATGTAAGCTACACAGACAATGTGTAAGCTAAGATGCAAAAGATAAGACAATGTAGACCATGAAAAGTGTGTTGCATAAACATGGGACATCACTCATGATGTCGCAAGACAATCAAGGTCATAGTGGCCGCAAGCAATCAAAGAACAAGCAAGACATAGGGAAAAGCCTGCAAACAATGACAAGAAAAAAGCGAACAATGATCAGAAATGTAACAGACAAACATGGAAACAAATAATCTTGAAAACAAATGTTGCACATGAAACACCCATATGCATGTTAAAAAGATACAAAGTATGTGAAAGCGTGTATAATCCAATAATGTAAAGTGATAAGTATAAAATGAAATGATAACACATGTAGTGTATGAAAGTGGATGCCCCCATGAGCTTCTATGGGACTGGTAATAGGTATTGTGACAAGCATCCATGTTGGGTGGAATGGATCTTTAAAATCTGCAATCGCAACTAAAAAGCAAAGTGAACGTGTAGGTGTGTATGATAAAGATAATGACATATAATATATCTATCTAGCATGTGTAATAAAGTGAACATGTAAAAGTAAATATAAGCAAGAGTAAATGTGGCCAAGATATGCAATATGTTGTGGATGAGATGGAATGGAATGCGAGTATGAATGATAGGAGAAGTGTGCCCCTAAGTGGATGTGTATGTATGCAATGAGGTTCATTTATTTATGCCCCCTCAACAGTCAAGAATGAACCGTAAATGAGAGTGTGTCATCAAGAAATGGTTTGAGCGATGTGTTGTCATGTGTTAGAAAGAGTTAGTGAATTAAGCGTGGAGGGTTGATTGGAGAATGATGATGTGGAGATGATACCTATGCAACATAGGGATGATTTGATCTTATAGTTGTAGAATGAGGTGCTAGGATGCGTGATGATTTAGCCTAAAGCGTATATCACTAGATGGGTGAGTAAGATGCTAGAAAGTGTGATGATGTAGCATAAGGTGTATACCACAAAATAGATGAACATGATAATGTAGCACAAAGCATATATCACAAGATGAATGGATAGGATGTTGGAAAGGTGATGATGTAGCACAAAGCGTATATCATGAAATGTATGGATGGAATGCTAGAAAATGTGATGATGTAGCATAAATTGTATATCACGATATGTGTGAATAAGGTGATGGCTAAAAATGTCGCATATTATGATAAAAAGATTGATTTATTGTTAAGATCAAAGTGTAGAATGATGTAGGTGTGATGAGGTGAGGTTCACTTTTGATTTGGAACCTCAGTAGTCAAGTATGAACCATTGAACTAGAGCGCCTCGTCGGGTAGTGAGTGCACTACATAGAAGAAGATGAGTAGAATCTATAATATGTAGTGGATGTGGTCATGAGAAGATTTCGTAAGTATGTGACATGTAAAGTGTGTAATGTGTGATAGAGAATGTGCAATGTGTAATGTAAGATGTGTAGATCATAAAAATGTATAATAATGTAGTGTGTAGAATGTGTGCAATGTATGGGTATACAAAGCAGAGGGTGAGGATGATGTATAGTGGATGGAATATGAGGATAATGCATACGTACAAAATTGCATGATATGTAAAGATGTGTAATGTGTAGTGTAAATTGTGCAGTGTGTGAGGTTCATGTGTAGTATGATGCCCTCAATAGTCAAGTGTGAACCATAACACGAGAGTGTGTCATAGGGGAATGGTGATGCAAATGAATCAAAATATGTATGATGAATGTGTTAGGTGATGCATGATGTTTGGAAAAAGATGATCAAAGAGTGTATTTTAGGGGGAAATAAGTGGTAATAAATGTATGCATGTATGAATGATTATGTAATAGATATATGTAATGGGGAAATGGGATAGGTTCTTATTAGAAGATATCCCTCAACAGTCATGTAAGAACCACAAGAACACGAGTGTGTCATTAGGAAATGATGATATAATGCATGTATCAAAGGGTTTGAAAGTGCTAAGAAAGATGAATCATGAAGTGCAGAGTGTTAAGTGTGATAGGACATGCTAGAAACAAGTGCTAGAAGGGGGAAGAATAAGTGTGATGCCCCCAAGTGTGCTAATGATGAATATTTATGTAGCGATGCAAGAGATACCTTGCCATTGTGGGAGAGCATTGTTTGTGTCATGATAAGAGTGAGGGCCAACACAATGGTAGGCCGAAGCAACAGTAGGACCATGCGATGGTGGCATAATTTGAAATGTGTCTTGGCTATTAGTAGAAGTAGTTGCTTTGAAAAAATGAATTGGAAATAGAAGTGGAGTAGGATGGGAAGGAATATTGAATGGTGGTAACTTAGGCGGGATTGATGATGCTGCAGAGGACTTGATAGGAGAAGAAGGTGGACTGATTTTGAGAGGCGGTTGCATAGTTTGACTTGGTAATGTCGTAGATGAATTGAGAGGAGGAGGTGTTATATTGATTTTGAGAGGCGGGTGCTCTTGAATCTCTGTAGAAGGAACCTTAGAAACAATGGCATGATGCTCATTAGATATAGACGAATCAGTTTTAGGAACCCATTGAGATGTAACAATTGTAGATGGGCATGTAGCAGAATGTTGTGTAGTGAATGAGATAAATCCTTGACACTCAAGATGCTTGATTCTCCATCATAAAGCATAGCATTCATTATCATTATGTCCATTTATTCGATGATAATTGCAATATGACAACCTTGATATTTTGTAAGATGATAAGGAGGATAGCCATGAGTAGATGGTAAAGTGATCAATTGATGACTAAGGAGCTCAATAAGAATATCATTTTTCTTAGCATTTTGATTAAACGTGAGAGGCTCCGGTAATGGAAATACTTGAGGCTCACTGATATAAGCACATGTAGAAGACATAGAATGAAGATGGGATGTAGAAGGAGAACAAACATGAGCCTTGAGAAGCATCCTTAAGTTGTTGGATTTCAGATTTGAGAGATGTAATCGTGGATTCCATAACCTGAAATTTGTCTTGAAATAAATAATGCAAAGCTTGAATTGATTCCAACATGGATTGATTAGATGGAGGATCACGAAGGCTAGGGTCATCGATAGATGGTCGAAGATATAACTAATTTCATGTGGTGGCATATCGTGAGGAAGATACATGGTGTCTAAGTTTTTTTGCAGAATAGTCTGGCAATTGGGATGCATCTTGAGTAAATCAGACAAAGAAATTTGAGGAACTTTACGACCCATGATAGAAGAAAGATAAGGATCCAAGCATATTTGACCGAGACGGGTTCACTAAAATGATTAAGCTAAAATGTAAATATATGAGCCTAATCTGAATGCAAGATTGTAGTAAATAAATGAATACTTAAGTATTGAAATAGATCTAATCAATTAAGTAATAAATAATGAAACCCTAATTATAAAGAGGGGGGTAGAGAGATTTATCCGATTTGCGAGTTCGGAATGTGCATAGAGTTGGAAAACTGGAAAATATGAAGTACAAACCATCATACTAGAGCACGTAAAAATAAAAATCCAAGGAGATAGGTTGGATTGGGAACCTGGGAGAGGGACAATGACGCCCATGGGTTCCCTAGACCTTTTTTGCCTAGGAACTTGGGTGTGTAGAAATTCTCGAAAAACCTCCTTTATAGTCACCTTTGATCGCTCTAAGGTCGCACTAAAATCGCCGAGGTCACCTTTGGAAAACCTCGCTATAAAGAATGAACCTGTAAAACCCTCAAATAGACATCAAATCCTAAAAATAAAGATGCAAAATGAGGGGTCGAACTGTCCTCAATTGTCACAATGGTGGACTTACAACTAAGCGTTGCACTACATCTCAGACCCAATGTAGTTTTGTGTGTGTGTGCGGAATTTTTCCCTAGGTTTCTCTTGTGTGTGTCGCACTTGGATAGTGAGCAAGTAGCTAGATGTAGAATGTAGTAAATGTGTGCATGGAATAGAATGAACTTCCCTCATATGAAGTGTGATGTAGAAAACTATCCCTTGTGTCCCTTGTGATGGAGCTAGATGGATGCAATGGAGCTCTTAGATGCCTTGATGGATGCAACCTTAGGTGGTGATAGATAGTGTTTAGTGTTTTATTATGATCACATAACTTTATATTTATATGATTCCTTCGCTAGAATTTCATAATTAACCCCGAAAAAGGCCGACTACCAAAAGATAAAATTCTCAAATAGCTAGAAAGGACCCAAAAAGTGAGAGTAAAGTATAAAGGGGACAAGAACCCAGAGGGGATGAGAGTGCCTGAATTGGCATCCTGGTTGGGCGCTAGTGTCCCGGATGACAAATGTCAAAGACTAAAAAGGCATACTGAGCAAATAAGGGTGTAAGATCAAAAGCAATAATAGAAAGAAAAGAAAGGTGGCCAAAGACATGGGTTAATTAGTACTTTTCTTACTTAGGAATCACATGAATAGTAATATGTAATCAAGACTAGATAATTACCCAAAGTGTGTGATTGTGTGTCTACAAAGGGTTAGACTGAATCCCCGAAACCGCATGTGAAAATTAAAATATGTCCAAGAAATGGGGATAAAATCAAAACGCCTACATAATTGTCAAATCCCAAATCAATGAAACCGCCAATACCGCAAAATATCACTTGGAGCAACTTACAAAACAATTTGTTAGTATGATAAAAATATACTCTAATTATAACCATATATGATAGTTACAAATAAATAAATTCCCAAATATGCAGATCTTTAATATAAATGCAAATATCATGTATGGGTACAACAAGTTTGTATTATTATTATACTTACAAATGGTGCCCAAAAAGGGTCTTATAAGCATCCATACATTTGCACAATAAAATTCGCAACAAATACTCTGAAAATGCAAATCCAAAATTAGACATTCTAAATATTCCCACTTTGAACCTACATACTTTGTTGTCAAAATCAAAATAGAATCATCAACCATAAATGTGAGAAGACATTCTGAGTATGATAAACTTGTCACTTAGCTCTTCCCTATAGGTGACTCCAAAAACATCAGATTCAAAGCTGAAAATGAATATGGGAAATTTCCTTTCAACATACAACAAAATCCCACAAAATTGCTTTGAAAAAATGCAAGCTATTTATCAATCACAACTATGCAAACATGAAACTAAGGAATTGTTTACCAACCCACTTTATTGGATTTTCCTTTTAGGTGGTTTAACTTCCTTAGTAAATACTTGGGCATCTACATGGGTTAGATCAAAAATCATTGGTTTTAAAATGATTTCTTCCTAACAACTTTCCATTGTTGTTTCGGATGAAGCTACCAACACTTTTCAACCTCATGACCTTTCCTATTACAATGGGTGCAATATCTTTTGTCCACTTTTTTTAGGAAACTTACCCTTATTGCCATTATCGAATTTGTTCTAAGAGAGTAGTGTTTTCAAATATTTACCAACAAATAATTCCTTTTCCAACACTTAGCTACATAGTGGTTAGAAAATCCACAAAAACTGCATGGATAAACGTACCACAAATTATGTGTATCTAATCCATAATCAAAAGGAATGTTGGAATATTTACGTTGTCGATAATCAATAATTTTAGAATTTTTCCCATTACTATTTTTACCATTCATGGGTTATGGTGGAGGTTTCTCCTTTGCAGCTCTCTAATTTCCCCGGAGCATTCACGTTTTCATTCTGACCACCAAAACTAAATCCCAAACCTACACGGTGAGGCCTATCCTCTACCTGAATGGGGTTAGCAATACCTTGGCCTTCTTTTCCAAGGATTTTTCCATTAAATCCCATTTTAAAAAGTAATTTTGAACCAATCCCTCTAGTGTGTTGTTCAAATTTACAAAAATAATTTTCAACTAATTTGAAATGGGAAGATTCAACAACTGACGATATACTTACAGTGCTTATCTCAGAGTCACTGTGTGCACTTGTGGGAGAGGAGGTTTTAATTGCCAAATGGACTTGTTTTTCCCCTTCGTGTCACCACTAGTTTGTAACCTTTCCAAGAGCTCATCCTTGGCTTTTAATTCAGTTTTCAATTTTTCACATTCCTCTTCCAAGGAATAGTACATCGATCTCAGGAGAACATTTTCTTCCTAGATCTAGCGGTTGTATGCCTCAAGCTCATCGAGCTTCTCCTATTTTGACAACTTTCCCATAGTGCACCTGTACCTATCCAATCACAACTAAACCAAATGTGAATCGAGCAATAAAGTTTCAATCAACCAGATATGATACCAAAATATATCATCTCAAAACATGAGACCCCCTACTAATCAATAGTTTAAATTCAAATTATCAAAATATGATCCGTAAATGGTGCAAGTAAGAAAAACTTGTTAAATACCATTCAAAACATATTTTTAAAACTTGATCATGATGTGTTTAAAAACTGAGATACAAACTGATTTAGAATGATAACAAATCCATACTTCTCAATTATTCACTTTAAAATGATCAAATCAACTCATTTTGTTTTCCCGTAAATTAATAATTGCAATTATAAATCTCATAATCTGATTAAAATCTGCAATTAAACTGAATAATAGTGCATAAAATAAGGAAAAATAGAGAAACCAAATTGTTTACGAGTTCACCAATTGGCTACATCTTCGGGATTTCCTTTACGCAATCTGATCCATTAAAAATGATTTTTAAGTATAATTAAAAACTTACAATTAAACAATGAATCAAAAGACCTGCAAAAATATTCCCACATATCTCTGGAAGACTCTGACAAAACTTAGAAATGTCATCCCAACTTCCCATATCAATTACATGATCACTTTCCCAAAGATTTTACGTCAAAGTGTCACTTCAACCATTTACAAAGACGTCAAATAAACACCAAAACGGAAAATAAATACATCAAACGAAGCATCTCTGAATTCTAGACAAATCTCCAGTTCACTCCAAGATCTGAAAATGTTGTTATGATGGCCTAAATTGCCATTCTTTACAGACTTCTCTTTACAAAATAATACATAGTCCAAAAACTATGCCCTTACAAATACCATGTCCCTCCTTTTATACTATTTGCAAGTGTTGGGCGATTGGTAAGGGTGCCTTTATTTTTGTGGGAGGTTGGGGTTCCACTCCCCTTCAAGCACATTGGCCTCATCCTTTTACCATTTTTAAACTATAATCCTACATTTGGCGTGGAAGGTGGGTAAGGTTTGTTTAAATAAAATGTGTAAAGAATGTTATTAGTGGCCGCATGCCCGCTTTTGTTCCCAAATATATTGTGCCATGGTTAGCGCTTAGACCCAATGTGGAAGGTGCATGGTTGGCATGTGTTGGAATCTGGAGCACTTAGGTGTAAATGTGGACAATGCTTGCCAAGTATCCAATGTGACAAAATGATTAGCTTGAATGTAGAGAATGTGTTGGCAAGCCATGTGGTGGCTTGAGGACCCACCACGTGGACCTCTCCAAAATTGCCAAATCAATGAGCTCTTCACCTGCCATGTGTCAGCATGAGAGGGCACAAAAATAATATGTGGTAAACTATAGTGTAATTATATAAATTAAATTCGCACTAATTTCCACACGACGGCAAGCTCCCCTCGATCGAAAAGTGGACCCCACCGGCTACGGTCTTCATAGACGGCCTTTTTCAAATTGACCGTTGAAGACAAGAGAAGTAAACAAATATGTCCAAGTCCATTTTTGTCCTCAACCAACCTTGAATCATGGAAATAGGTTCTAGAAATGAACCAGTGGTCCTTTTTTACCTACGTTTGCTGTTGACCAACTTTGGCCCAAACTTTGACCGCAACAACCGAGCATACGATGTTTGTTTTATTCCTTCTAATAGGCATTGGAAATATCTTGGAATGATCTTCCATATTGTACTAGTTTATGGAGATCTTGGGAACTTATGATGCCCAAAAATGACCTTTGGATCAAAGAAATTAACAACATTTATAAGGTAACAACACGAAACAAGGAATACTTAAACACACAAGATGATGGCTAGATGAATTGGGAAGTTTGTAATCAATGTTTGACACTACAAGCCTCATTTATAAAATATGGGTTATGGAAGAGTTTAATTTATTGACAAAAAATGTGTTGTAATTATGCAATGAAAAAAGAAGACAATGGAAATAGCTTCAAGTGGTATAGTTTGCAAGGTTGTGAATGGTCAAGAAGTTGTAATGAAATGGGTTCCAAAGGCAATAGCACGATGATGAGGACGGTGATGAGGATCGATAGGGGCCATTTAGAGAAGTTTCCTAAGTATGATGGCTCTTCTTGCATTAAGGCTAATGTGGTATATTTAGAGGCATTTTAGCCTAAAGACAATGACAAGGTTTTTGTGCTAACCCACACTACTAATTATATTGCCACTTGTTAAGTTGTATTTTCCATGGTGGGCATAGTTCAAAGAGCCCTTATATACTAAGTTCGAATGGAGTGATGTGAAGACAAGGCTTCAAATTTATGTAGAGACACCAATCCGCAAGATCATAGCCGTGAATGTGAAAGGGTGTGGAATTTAAGTGTGTTTTCTACCATTATGGCTTTGGGTACATGTTTTGCATGGCACGTTGAATATGTGGGAAAAGGCTTAACATTTGCAAAGAGAAACAAAGTGAGAAACTACAAATTAGGACAAGGTGAAGAAAAATTTTGTGATGATATTCACTTTTAATACAAATGAACAAGGGTTGGCTATAACCTTGACTATGATTTTTAAAAATGCATTTTTTGAGAGGTTGTTGACGCACCCTATTTTGTAAGTGCTACATTGTCAAAAAGGTTTAAAATCCCTAATGATGATTAATATATTTTCCAATGGTGTTCGAGTCCAATTTCCCATTTGCAGTATATATTTGTAGTCTATAATGCTTTCATTTTCCATTTCCATGCTTTTCCCGCTTTCCTTTATCATTATGCTATATTTTTCCTTAGATTTTGACTTTAAGTCACGTAACCGCGGGCCGCCCTTAGTGGCGGTTGGCAAGCGCACCGTCGGTCTACGTGACCGGTGGTCCGATGCACATTTAACCGAGACTCTTTCGGTGTGTTCTAAACGTGTGTCAAATTCTTCAAACTTGATTTTAGCGCACGTTTCTTAACCAATTTGGTTGTTCTTGAGCTCATTTGATGCGTACCAACTTATCCTTCCCTTCCTTTTGTTAATTATGAGTTAATTGCCCCTTCTTTGAGAGAGGTGGCATTTCTTGCTGCCAAATGGCTTAGACCATTTCTCTGCCTCTTTCCTATAAGAGCAAAGCTTCCATCCAGAGCATTGGTTAGAGAATTTTTTTGAATTGCATTGTTATGCTTCCCGTAATCCTATCAAGAAATACATAAGAAAGCTCAGTTCTCCTACCTTATTATTCTCTTGCCTACGTTACCACCAGATTGCTTTCAAGCCATTCCAACTCTAACATTTCTTCATCATTTCTTCCACACAATCCAGCATAGTTCCCTGGACTCGTATGAACACCAAGTTGGAAAGAAGCTAAGGGGAAAACAAACCAAAACCAGTTATGGCATTGTCACAGTTCTACAATTTCTAGGTTGGGGATGTATTTGGATTCTTAAGCTTTCTTTGTTTTAGTAGATATTATTCCACATTCTATTAGAGTATATTAGTTTTTGTAGCTTTCCTTTATTCACACAAATCTTCTACTGAAAGTTGTTTCTCTGCCTATCCCTGTGGGTTTGCATGGGAATTTTTCTAGAAGAAGCTTCTACATTTGTTTAGTGTTATTGTAATTTCCCTTTATTTTTGTAAGCTTCCATAGATCTTGTTGTTTCTTCCGGGGAAGTTTTAGGGGAAGAAAAGCTTCTGAGAAGCTTTCCTTTCTTCCTATGACTCTGAGGAAATAATAGAGGAAATTGTAGATCCACAAGTACAAATTGGAAAAGTCTTGATTTGTTAGAATAGATTAGATCTTCTCTACACAAGGAAATAGCCACATCCAGTTGTTTTCTTGTTTAGTTCTGTTAGTTTTTAGCATAGAAGTAATTTTAATTAATTAGAAGAAATTTAATTTGTCTGTGTGTATTTCCTCTATTTTCCAGAAAGCATCAAAAATACAAAAACATAGATTAAATAATCAGTTTCCTTATTTGTTTATTTCTTTCATTTAAATCATTGAAAATCACAAAAATATTAGATTGGCCTTGCTTTGCTTGTTCAATTAGTTAGCTTTCATTTATTAATTAGTTGTTGAAACACATAGATTTAATTAATTTCGAGGAAAGTAATTGAATCGTTTTAATTTAAATTTGTTTGTTTCCATTTGTTAAATTAGGAACGTAGAGTTAATTAGAAAGGAATTAACACATCTCCCCACGTATCCCTAGTTGGCTTAGGATTAACCTTGCCCTCTTGTGGTTTTCTTTGCGAGATTGTTTGTTTCTTTGCTTCAGTATTCCACAAAACCCACATGACCATTCAAGGTCCTCAACAACCAAGAGACTACGTGTATGACCCCCGAGTCCCATAGCCAAACACAATTGATATATTTATGGACATAGACACAAGCCTTAGAATCTTAGTTTTCCGATCCACACCATTTCCCCTACCATTATCGCCCAGTCAACATCCTTGAACGTCGTTGGACAACGCTTACGAGTTCTGACAAAGTTAACCAGGTCGAGATTAGACCCCACAATTCACCCATTCGTCATATTCATGTTTCCTCTCACACATTCATGACCTTGTCTAGAAACTTCCACGAGGTAAACGCAGGACAGTTCCCACACCTTCCACAACCCGTTGCGAGCATTTTCTATGATCCAGATATTGACCGCCATTTACCCGTTACCATTTATTATCAGCTAATTTTGACTTCGCAAATTTAATAAGCATGAAATTTTTTTATAAAATTCAAAAGTATTCTTTTGTGTGTTTTATCACCCTCGCCACAATCATCTTATTCTCGTGATCGTTTTGTTTTTGTCTTTGTTTTGTCCATTTCGGGTGAGAACTCCTCCCGCCATGTCGCAAATTGCGTTAATAATTAATTAATTAATATTTAATTAATTTCTTACCCATTTATTTAATAAAATTAATTTTATTAAATTTTGGGGTTTTTAATTAAATGAATATTAATTTAATATTTATTGAAAATCAATCGACAAGTTTTTTATTATTGTCGGGAAATTAAAATTTCACTTCCAATTGTTGGGAATGCCAAATCAACTTTTTGCACTGAGTTTCTCTTTCCTAGCAAAATCTTCTTTTTCCCCGCTTGTGGAATTTCTCCTATTGATTGCCAACCCAAACGGATGGCAAACTGGCAAAAGATCTCCCAATTTCCCACATGGGAAATAAATGGGAATTGTCACTACTTTGCCATCGCCACTGCAAACAACAGAGATCTCCCATTTTCCTTGTAATTAATGTCCCCTACCCGAAGAAAGGGAAGTTGGTTATTTCAACAGGAAGAAAGAAGAGATTACGAGGAAGTTTCTTTAATTCCCATAACCATTTCTCCGTGAAGACTATTGGAAAAATAAGAAGCTTCAAAGCTTCAAGATATTTTATTTCCAAATTCTTCTTATTTCCCAACATTCATTTGCAGAGAAATATTTTTCCAAAGATTCATTTTCATCACAAGTTTTGAAGGAGAATAGTTTTCAAATGCATTTCTCCACGCATTGAAGGAAGCCCACGTTGAAAGGAAGAAAGAAAACAACTCCATTCACGTGCCAAATAAAACAAATAAATCAGTTTTCAACGCATTGGTTTGGAGGAATAAAAGTTTTCAATGCATTGGTTTTAGAAGCAAATCCACCCCCTGGGGAGAGGGAGGTTTACCACACAAACTCGATCAAAAGAAATACCATATTGTTGTTAGAATGTTAGAATGTGAGAAAGAAAATTTGTAAAACCTAACCTGTCGATGAAAAGGAGGTAGAGGCCACGCATTGGTCAAGGCAATATAGCCCCCACACAGTCCAAAATGCATGCATAGAGATACCACGCCCCAAGGAGAAGGTGGAGTTGTCCATGCAATAAAGCATGCAATAAACAAGGCAGAATAACCACGCCCGGCCGAAAAGAAGAGAAAGGGCAGTCCACGCAGTTGTCAAAGATAAAAGCTAAAAATATTTTTGTCTTTTCTTTTTGCCAAGAAAAATAGAAATCCACGCATTATTTGAATAAGAAAAAAATAGTTGTCAAAGAGAAAGTTCACCGGTTGCATAGGAGAATTCAACGTGGAGGGGAAGGGAGAAGGGAGAAGGAAAGAATAATCTCCACCCCCGATTTGAAAACAATTTCCAACGCATTGCAAAGAAGGAAAAGTGTCGCGTATCAGCAGAGAAGCAATATCCACATAGGCCAAAGTTGTAGCTAAAATCCATGCCAAGCCAGTGAGAGAATCCACATTCCAACAGGTAAAATCCATGCCAAGGAAAAAGAGAAAGAATCCATGTTGGAAAGAACTTATTTCACGCAAAAAGAGAGCATGCAGTGTAGACGGAAAATCTACGTTCCCAGACAAACCAGGTAGTGCTCACGCTGAGGTTTTTAGTGAAGAAATTCTGCAGGAGAATTCAATAAAAAATAAATCATTTTCATCACGCATTGGTGGGAAGTATTCAGAAAATAATTATTCACGCATTTGTATAAACCAAGAGCTGTTAAGGTAATTTGGGCTATTAAATAATATCACTCATTCAAACGCTACCGCAAGAAAAATTACAAGTTCAAAGTAATTATCAAGATCGAGTAGTTCCCAATTCAAAGAAGTAGAAAATTTATAAAAAAATTCAAGATCGATCTGCACATATCCATTACAACCGGATAATATTAAAAAAATATATATATATTGCCGCAGTTGTATTTGTTGAAGTAATCAACTTTGGAGCTTGATATCTTGAAGTTGATTGATTTTCGAGAAGAACGGTTTGTTTCTTTGAATTCTCCCCATCTTTGTGTACTCATTTTCCAAATTTCAAATGCACAACACCTCATTTGATATTTTTCACAAACCCAAATAAAACTCAGTTTGCTTGATTTCGCCACACGCATAGTTTCAACTTGTCGGAAGGCCTACTTTGAGAATCCGTATTTCGGGCCTAAGTGATTGTCGAGAAGAATGGTTTGGTTCGTTGAATTCTCCCCAACTTAATGTACCCCCTTGAAATTTTCAAATGCACAATACCTCATTTGATATTTTTCATAGACCTAAATGAAATGCAATTTGCTTGATTTCGTTGCAGACGCACGCTTTCAACTCGTCAAGGAGACTAACTTTGAGAGTCGATATTTTGAACTCGGATGATCGTCAAGAGAAAAGGATTAGCTCTTTGAATCATCCCCACCTTCATATGCTCCCTTGCCAAGTTGTAGATGCCCAGGGTGACGTTTGGTATTTTTCCCAAGCTAAAACCAAACAGATTTTCATAGTTTTACACCTGCATTTTCCTAGCAGTTTTAGAAGAGTCAACTTTGACCTTTAATATTTGACTAAAGAATTTTATTTGGAAAAAAACCCTCTGATATGTAGACTTTTGGTACCTTAATAGACTCCCTCATCCAGTGAGAGTTTCTCATAACAAGATTTGTTATTTTCCCAGGGTAGTTTCAGAGGCGATTTGTTCAGTTTTGAAGTCTGGAAGTAATAGCTAGAAATCAAGCTTTTGTCATGTCTTCACAATCATGTCATCTCCAAACAAAATGGTGTTGTGGTATGAGTTCCAGGGAATTCTACCCACCTCAACGCTCCATTCAGAGTATGAGAACATCATTGATACCAACTTGGGACACGTCGGCGTAAGTCGGTTTCGCGATCGCATATCAACCGAAGGCGAGTCAATTTTCCGGTGCTTGTTCCAAAGCGGTATCTCATACACGAAAACCTTCCTAGTGTCCCTACAGAGTCCCGAATTGGTCATCACTTGTGCAGAGCACTACGACACTTGCACAGTGTGGTGATTCAACTACCAACAGCTTCCGAAGTGGAAGTGACCTCAACTTGTGAGCTCTCGGTCTCATTTCCGCAGCGCCGCAATGCTTCTCGATAGTACCAATGGGTCACCTATGACTTCCTCATTATGCAGTATAGGTCGTAGCTATTGGAAAAGGTCTCTTCGAGTCAAAATCCATGGTTATCGGCAGAGATCAATAATGGGAGAATCTTGTCTACATCAATTGTCTTCACTTGATCGTTGTGGCGGATCTATTCATCGACAAACCAAGACCAATGACAAGTGCAATTGTGCAGATCATCAAGCAAGGCCACATCATTCAAGCGTGTCCTTGTTAGTAGTGGGTGCGATACTTCATCGGCCAGTCTTAAAGTTGGAGCGTTTTCAAATTAAATGATCGTGAGCATATCAGAATGAAAACACTTCGGGATAGTGACAAAGACGAAAGACATAACTCCAGGAATTGGATTGCAATCTCGACTCTTGGAAGAGCTCCTCAATGGAAAAATATCAAGAGTTGGATTCTGATAAGCCAAGGTGGTATAACGATTATGATCTCGTGACAAATGAAGAATTCGTCGTGGAAAGGTATTCAGAGCATGTGGAGAATTGTGTGTAATTGTGAATATGAATACGAATGAAGAAAAACTTGCTCACACTAGGATGTTGCTCAAAAGGAAGGGTGGATGAATTTCTCAAGTTTAAAGTTCGGCTCTCTTGTCATCTGGAGGATTGCAGAGCACGGTCAATGAGTTCATTCCCGTGTGACCGAGATAGGTGGACTCTTAGCCCAATCGATAAGGTATTGATCCTATATGTCTTGATCTAGGTGGCGTGTTGCTGACTAAGATGTCTATGTGTGTGTCTAAGTCATTTAAGTGGGGTCCACATGTACCCATTAATTTTATTTATAAAGTGATGTTATTGTTTAACTCACTTTTGGCAAACTTTGGATAACTTAAGTGGTTTCTATTTTTAGTTACTTTTTATAAAGTTGGTTGAAAAAGTTAAAGTCTCTTAAGGTGCCATATTTAATGTGCATGTAAATCCTAACTACTTTGTAACCAACTTTTGGGTTATAAAATAAAGTCAAGGGCTCATTTGTAAGGGCGACTTTAAGAGAGGAGAAGAAAATACCTTTTTGTGCAAGCTTTGTTTCAGGAAAGAAACCTTGTGTTCTTTTGTGAAGACAATTTAGAGTTAATGAAATATGAACTTTGTGTCTCATTCATTATCTCTTGTAGCATTTGATGTTCTTATGTTCATTAGATGTTAAATGTTTAAATCTTGCATGTAAATATTGTCTTTGATCTTATTGTCAATGTTATTAATTTGTTGTTCTTATTCACGGTGATCAAGCTCTGATATTTACTTGCTCATGTGTGATCCCTTTTACTCATTCTTGTTTAGCTAACTCAAACTATGTTTTATTTGAGTTAGTTATTCATTATTTTCCTCTATGCAATATTAGGCTCTATTTTTACCTAGCTATTGTATGTTCCTTCCATTCATTCCTTTCCATTTATTTCCTTCATTCCATTCCATCTCCCTCATTCACATTTATTTCCATTGATGTTCCAAAACACCCCCACATACAATTTTGAATGTACATATGTAAATATAGTTTTGGTTTTTAATAAAGGCAGTCTCACCTTCATTGAGGAGGGACTTCATTCCCATACTGTTACATGTCATTTGCATGTGTGCAAATCCATATGCTAACACCATCATCTTAGACCATTCAATCTCAATCACGCATGTAAGAAAATATTTTGTTGCCTTAGATAAGCATATCCCATTAGTTCTCGTATACGGGACATCAAATTTCCTTGATATTTCCTTATTCACATTTCACCCACCCACCTTATTTAGCCCATTCCATAGCCATCTATCCATTCCATATCGGTTGTCCCGACACGACCTCAAGAGGTCGAGTGCGCCTAAAAGTCACATGTTGATTTTCAGTCGTACAAAATCGGTGAACCCGAAGTGAACGACTAGTTCATTTTCCTTTCCATTGTTTCTACCTTCTTCCATCCATCCTTCTCTTCTCCTATTATTATGTGGGTATTTATATACCCCCGAATATGTTAGGTTAGGAATACGGCGGGCCTATTTTGGGTCTTGAAGTATATTATTACCACATGGGTATGCAACAGTCACCCTCACTATCTGGGTGGGCTGATAATTATTCATCCAACTTACCTTCCCATCACACTCCTCCTCCTCAAGGTACCAACAATGGTTCATCAGTTAGGATCGAGGAGATTGATCAACCTACATATAGCCCACAACCTAGGTTCTCCGGTTCAAACAACATGACACTCACGGGAGAACAAGGGTTCAATCCTTAGGTCTTGTCAAGACCGCAAATCAGCATGCAATCTAGTTCGCTCCCGTATTACCTATTTCTAGACAACAAACTTCTGTGGCCTTCACCCAAAGCGATGAGTGTCTTAATGCAATAGACCAGTCCTTGGACTGGATGCAATAGTACATTGATGTTCTTCTTTAGAACAACTCTGTTACCCCTCCTCCTATAGATAGTACATCTAAAGAGGGGTGGCCTCTCACGTATCAATCTATAGTAGGACATCATGTGCCTTTGCTTCCCAATCGACCCAAAATGTGCCTAAATCAAATGCAACACCATCTACGGGTGATGTAATTTCAACATTGGTGGATAGAGTTAGGAACTAGAGCTTTCCCAGCCTCCTCGTGCTACACCTTTTGCAAGGCAAGGTAAGATCCCCACCATGCACAGAACTTTGGTTATGTGCCCTCAGCACCTTCACCTCCTCCAATTTACATGGGTGTTCCTAACCCTGGAGACCTTCTTACCAAATCGGGAACGTTAGGTATGCCCTATCACACTTCATACGGGTACCCTCCACAGGCGCCAACCAAAAGTGTGTTCTTGAATGCCATTCCAACTAGCAATGTGACATTCCCTGGTTTCATACCTTCTACTCTATACCAAAATAATGTTCCCCCGTACCTCCACATGTATTCTAAATCACCGTAGGGGACATGTTCTCCTTTCCTAGGCTCGTATGCATAGCCTCAGTGGATTCCTTACGTTCCTACGAATGCTTATGTTGTGCCATATCAGCCTCTTATTCCTCCCCCACCTCCCCATCAAGATTTGTCCATGGTAGAGTTTTATGCATTGGGCACATACGCTAAATATCTCAAGGAGCCCCTTGACTTTACCATACGAAGTGTAATGCTTCCACAACCGCTTCCCGAATTTCCAAAGTTCAAAGGGGAGGGGGACCCAAATGTGCATATCAAAGCATACGCGATCGCTTCGAGAGAGCTGCTCTCATGGGGCGTAGTTGTAGCTAAAATTTTCCCCAAGACCCTCGAGGAGATTGCTCTCGACTGGTACTACAGATACCGAAGCCTCGATTCATTCGTTCAAGAAACTCGTCTCCGAGTTTATAAAGGCTTTTGACATGAACAAACTCTTGCGAACAGAATCAGGGAATTCCTCCACATCAAGCAAGAACATAATGAATTTGTTTCCCATTTCATTCATATATGGCAGCAAGTCCTCTATTCCTTGGCTAGTACTCCAAATATGGACCAAACGAAGCTTTGCGACTTGTTCCTTCATTTTCTCAACCGAGAAACTAAGGATGAGGTTCAAAAGTTTCCTCTTAGAATCTATGAGGAGGTCTTAGAGGATTCTCTTCGCATTAACCATGCAGTGATTGATAGTTTCTAAAAGACGTATGGCTCAAATGGGAGACTAGTCAACCCCTCTCGGGTAATTCGAACTACCTAAACAATTCAAAAACAATAATCAAGGACCCAAAGTCCTCAATAAGAATTGTGGTGCTACGACGGATGGCATGACTGAACAATCCAAGAAGCCAGATGTTGTTATCACCAACAATGAGAATAACAATAACAATAACACAAATACCAAACAATCAAAGGAGTGACAACTTCACTCCTTATGTTAATGCAGTGGAATTTACTCGTCCTCCTCCCCTACCTCAACAAGTTCAGCCCAATGTCCGGTTCAATACCCAAGCGATATCCAAACCAATACTAGAACCAAGGCCAGAGGCCCCAAACATCAACTTTAACAACCAACAATAGGACAACAATAGAAATTATGGACCATAACGTAGAACCAGAATCAAAGACCTCATGACTATGATCCTGATTTGTATTGCGGTTTCCATAGGGTTAGAGGACATGATGCTCGTATGTGTCGTGATTGCAACAAGTTTATACAAAGACTTCCAGAGGACCAAAGGCAACTCTTTGTTGAGATGTTTTTGGCTAATCCTATGGAACCGATGCAAAACATTCACATGGGACCCATTTCCCCTTAGAATTATACCCTTGGGGTTTATAGAAACCCCCTTCCAATGCGCCCTGAGAACAGAAAGCTCAATCCTCATGGGTCTAACAAGGGGATGCCAATTGGAAACAACGATCACAAGACATTTACATCTGCAAACCCTCTAGTTGTTCCCCCTTTAGAAGGTCGAATTAGACCAAGATTGTGGGCTTAGTGGAGCTAGAAACCGAACCCGAGGTTAACGTAGTAACCCGTACCCAAGATTATTCCTCACAACCTCTTATGATCTACCCCTAAATAACAGACACTACATTGATGGCTTCTAAACTATTAAGGGCTTATGATTTAATCACGGATTTGACCAAGACCTTTTCTCACATTTCCTTTTTGGATTTGTTGAAGAATTCACCTACACATCAAGCAGCTTTATTAGAAGCATTAGGCCTTGTCCATTTAATTCACATCAGCCCTCCTCCGAGAGGCCCAAGTTAATCACATAGACTTTGATGTCTATCCTCCAGGGCATCCTGAGAGGGATGCGGGGTTTGTATTTGACATTAGTAAGATGTCAACTAACGTTGAGTTGGCATGAAGAGGTGACCCCGTTGTACCTCCAAGTTTGGATCTATAACAACTATGTTAAGCATGTGATGATAGATGACGGGGCTGCTTATCAACATAGTCCCTTTCTCATTTCTTCATAAGCTAGGCTATAGAGAAACCAATTTTTCTTCAACGCAAAATACGCTGACAGGCTACGATAGTCTCAAGGCAATGTTCATTAGGACTATAGTGATTTTGGTTACCCTTGGACTAAAAGTTGTGTTCACTAAGTTTTATGTTATAGATCGGAAACCAACTAGAACATGATCCTTGGTCAACTCTGAGACACGAGAATGAAGGAAATCACTTCTACGTTGTTCCAAGAGGTCATATTCCTACACACCGAGTAAGGTTTTTAGTAGCTTAGGGTGATCCAAAGCCATTTGACATCCGTTTGGTCAATCTAAAGAAGAAACCGGGGGTTCATACTGAATTCTATCTCCCAGGAAATTAGTAAAACAAACCTCAAGGTTCGAAACCTAAATCCCAGCTTGTTCCCATGACTAAGTTGGAAGACTCTAAGGCAAATGAAGGGGTAAATCTTGAAGAAAAGAAAGTCGTCATAGTAGAAATTGTATCAACAAAAAATATGGTTGAGATAGTTAAGCTTCTAGAGAATGATTTTCATATCATTCTTCCTTTTGATTCCTTGGGCATAGGCCATGTTCTTGTAATCTCTACTCTTCTCGGTTGATGGCCTTGGAGATATTTGCATGGTTGAGGTTTCGTAAGTCAAAGAGGAAGACTCCATGAATAATCAAACTTCTATCTTCCCCAATAACTGCTGGAATCTAAACTATGATGGTGTGAAGTGTCGTTATGGTGATGGGGCAGGGTGATCCTTACTTCTCCAAAGGGAGGGTCATGCCTTTTTCCTTTAAGTTAAACTTTGAATGTACAAACAATGCCACAGAGTATGAGGCTCTTCTTCTTGGTCTCATCGTAGCCAAGAGGATGGGTATCAACAATGTAAGAGTTCTAGGTGACTCCCAACTTGTCGTTAATCAAGTCTTGGAAGTTTATGAGACTAGAGCGAGCACCTATAACTCTACAAGATCATCGTTCCTTGAGCTCATTAAATGTTTTGACTTCATTTCTATCAAAGCCATACCTAGAGAGAAAAACTTCTTGGATTGATTCAATGGTTACTTCTTCCTCTCACTTTTTCCAAGCGAAAGCTTGAAAGAAATTGAGTTTACGGTCTTGGTTCGATCTGAAACCCCTAGTTCAAAATTATCAATGAAAGTGATTACTGGAATATGTTGAGGTTGAGAATGAGCCTTCCACCATGGACTTCACAGAGAATGATGAGGCAATCCTAGGATTCCTCAACGCATACACTGATCTTCATCTCACACACCATAAGAGAGGCTTTTCTCTTAAGCCTCACCCTTCCTCCTACTTTGGAGATCGCATGTTGTATCCTTCCTCATCGGAGGGTCTTGAGATCTATAAGGTAGAGGAAGAAGAATTGGAACTACTTCCGGCCCCACTCTGAGTTCGAAGAGGGTAATGCCTTTTGATTGAAGGAACCATGGATATCAATATAGGGATGGAGGAGGATCCTAAGATCTTTAAACTCAATTCTTCTCTTACTCTCGGATGAGATAGAATCACATACAAAGGTGCTCAAAGAACATTTGAAAGCCTTCACCTTTAGTTACAAGGAAATGACAGGAATCACTCTTGATGTGGTGATTCACAACCTTGTCACAAAGCCCAATGTTGAGCCCGTGAAGCAGAAGTCACAACCCATGAAGCCAAAGGTGGCTTTAATGGTTAAGGAAGAAGTAATGAAGCTTCTTGGTCAATTTCATTAAACCAGTGGACTATTCCATGTGGGTGTCTAACATTGTCCCGGTCCTTAAAAAGAATGAGAAGATATGCATTTGTATCGAATTTAGAGACATCAACAAAGCATGTCCTAAGGATGACTTTCCATTTCCTTCCATCGATGTCATTATAGATGCAATGAATGGGCTATGAGTTATTGTCACTTATGGATGGCTTCTCCAAATACAATCAGATAAGGATCTCTAAGGAGGATCAAACCAAGACTACCTTTACTACTCCTTGGGGACCTTTTTTACAGTCATGACGTTTGGCTTGAAAAAAACTCTGAGCCACCTACCAATGAGATGACATATATATTCCATGATCTTATTCATAAGATTGTGGAATCTTACGTCGATGACCTATTGGCTAAGGCCAAGCATTGTGATCACCCTAAGGTGCTTCACGTTATCCTCTCTCATCTTATCAAATACGGTGTAACGTTGAATCAAAAAAGTGTGTATTCGAGTGAGAGGAGGAAATTTAATCGGGTATATCATTTCTTCTCGAGGAATTGATGTAGATCAACAAAGATTCGAGCGGTTATGGAGATGACTCCACCTTTAGAAAATCAGAATTAGGTCTTTTCTAGGTAAACTTGGGGCAATCCATAGGTTTATTCCCGATCTAACTTGCGTTGTCCATCCCATTAACAACTTAAAGGAGTGTAGTAAAGAGTGGACTTCTAAATGTCATGAAGCATTTGAGTTTTCAAATGTTTTCTCATGTCACCACCTACACTCATGCCACCCAAATCTAACCGTCCTCTAATCTTATACTCTCGAGCCACCGAGGTCTCACTAGCTTGCATGTTGGCACAAGAAGATGATGATAATCATGAGCGTGTCCATTTACTTCATTAGTCACACTCTTTTTGACTACAGACACATTATACGCAAGTAGAAAAATATGTCAGGCAATAGTTTTTGCAACAAAAGGTTAAGGCATTATATGCTTAACCAAGAAACATGAGTGATCATCAAGTCTGACCAACTATGAAACTTTTTGACTCAAGGTGCCTTATCCAAAAAGGATGGACGTTTTCTTACATTGATGGGTGAATTTGAACTCACCTTCATCAACCAAAATTCCATCAAAGGAAAATCATTACAGATTGGTTAGCGGACAACCCATAGATTTTGGAGACCTAGTAGACCTAGATTTCCTTGATGAGTGTGTATTTTATGTGGAAACAAAGCCTCCCATTACGTCATGTGTCCATGGTATTCTGATATCATTAATCATATTAGATGGATCATATCCTAAGGGAGAAACCTCACAAAAAGGTGGCGGCTACGTGTCATAGCTGCCAAGTATGTAATTATAGAAGAAGTGCTCTATCACAGAGCCTTGACAACATGCTTTTGAGGTGTGTAGATGAAGAAGAGTCGAAAATATTCTCTTCAATCCACAAAGGAGTTTGTGGGGGTCACTTTGGAGGGCATGCTACCACTCAAAAATTCATCGAATGGGTTATTTCTAGCCCACCTTAGAGCATGATGTTGTAGAATATGTACGCAGTGCCATAAATGTCAAGAATTCTCACATGAGATACACATCCCTGCTCAGGCTCTATAGCCCATTGTGACACCCTGGCCCTTTTCTACTTGGGGTCTGGATTTGATAGGGAATTTTCTCCCTCATCAATAAATGGCCACAACTTTATCATTACGGCCACAAAATATTTTACAAAGTGGGTTGAGGCCATGCCTCTCACTACTTGTACCTAGGTCTGTGATCGCTAAGTTCATTTTGAATCAGATCATCTACAGGTATGGAGTCCCACAGTCATTATCTCGGATAATGGCACATCCTTTAAGAATGAAGAGGTGTGTGAGTTGTGTTCACAATTCAAAATCTCACATCACACAACCTCTTTATATTACCCTCAAGCCAATGGACAAGCTAAGGCTACAAATAAAACATTGAAAGTCCATACTCCTCAAAATAGTCAAGGAGAATAAGCGTGACTAGCATTTAAAGTTATTTCCGGCCTTGTGGGCCTATAGGATGTTAGTGTGAATGCCTACGGGGGAAACCCCTATTCTTTAGTCTTCGGATGTGAAGTGGTTTTACCACTTGAAAATCAAGTTACCTAGCCTTCACATATCTTTGCAAGGTATTTTGATGAAGATGGGTATCGAGAGGCACGATTAGTTCAACTAGAAACCCTTGATGAAACTCGACTTAGAGTTGAAAAATGACATAGTGTTTATGCTTGAAAGATGTGTCATCAGTATAACAAGAAATTTTACGAGCATGAAATATGTGTAGGGATCTAGTGTTTTAAGACTCGATATCCAGATTGACAAGAAGACCGGTGAAGGAAGAAAGTTTAGGCCTAAGTGGTTAGGTCCATATCAAGTCATGGAGGACTATAAGAATGGTGCATATCATCTGTGTACTTTAGAAGGTGAGAATTTGGTGAATCAGTCAATTCACTTCACCTTAAACACTTCTACGCATAATTCATTTGCATTTCCACATGTACATTATTGCATCCACACTGCATATCATTTGCATAATCATATTGTAACATTGTGAAACAAGAAACTTATTTTTCAAGAACTTTCAAAATTTATGAGAATTGGAAAAACATTTAATCATACTTCTTCAACCATTCATTATATCATCTCTAAACTATTCAATCTTTTATCATCCTACTAGATGAAGTTTTGACATTGATCCTACCAAGACCTACACACTTAGTTCTATTCATGGTTGCTTCTAGCTTAGGTGTTTTTCCCATAGTTTGTACTAGAAGCTTCTTGGTGTCACATCTTTCCTTAAAATCTCTCTTTTGACAAAATCAATCTAAAACATTTCACCTGATTTCTTGTTCACCTATCTTCAACCTTCGGTGGTGAGCCCTCACATCCTACTAGTTACGTGGGGTTGAGGCTAGGGGCAAAAATTTTCCCTCCCAAAAGCACAAGTCAAATTTTAAAAATCAATAAAATAAAAAAAAATATAAAAAACAATAAAATACAAAAAAATTTCATTAAACAAATAATACTACACTTCTTTTCCCTACCAGTCTTCGGTGATGAGCCCATGCTTCCTACAGGTAGCATGAGGTTGGGAAAGGAGGGAAGTGCCCTTACTCACCTATGCCTTGTCCTTGGTGATGAGCCCATGCTTCTTACTGGTAGCATGGGGCAAGACATAGGGGGTCCTTTCAAATAAATCAATAAGTTGTAAACAATTCAACAAATAAAAAGTGCTTTAAGTCCTTTGAAATCATCAAAAATGAGTTAGATGTATAAGTTATAAGAGAGTTAATCCATAAAACCATATTTTTTCAATCAAGAGGCCATCTATGGGTCTAAGTCTAGTTAAACTTGCAAGCAAACTACATTCTAAATTGGATAGTTAGCCTTTCCTAGAGTTGAGTTGTAGTTTCCTAATTGGGTCTTTGTCAAAATCTTATCTTCATATCATTACTTTCATTCATCAAAAGTCATATAAATCACATCCTTCTTGACTCTCAATGTTGAGCCCTCATCTTACTGGTTGCGTGGAGTTAAGAATGGAGTGGGTTCATTTCATTATCATATCACTTTCATCAAATTTTCCAATAAAACAGAAATACCAAATATTGCTTGAAAACCAAAGTTTTAAGTTTGTAATTTGTCCTCATATGCATCATATATATATATAAAAAAAAAAAAAAAAAATCATTATGTTACATTTGCATCATCATCATCATCATCATCCATACATGCATTCATAAAAGCATATAAAAATCATCGAAGATTCTACACATCTAAGAGTACACAGATGAAGCAAGTCATGAACAAGTAAACTCTTACACAAGATATCTAAGCCAAAAAGAAAAACATATGTATATATATATATAATAATCAAGTTTTTATACAATGTCATCACACTCTAGGTGTGGTCAAAACACTCGTAATGAGCACAAAAATCCAAAAAAATGATATATACAATAAAAAATGATCCAAAGCAATAAAGGCCTATGGCTTATCCCTCTCTCTGCGGGATCCAGATGAAGGTGCATGGGTGGGAATCTTGTGTTGGCTCCTATGATGGGAGTGAGAGCCTCCATGCCTAGACTTATGAGAGTGACCATGAGATGAAGAACCATGTGATCTCCCAGTGGTGGCCTCACTGCGGGAATGCTCTCCCGCCGTTGTCTCCTCTCAACCATATGATATGCAACGAACTCATTCCTCATCTTGGTCATAGCTCCCACTCTGCAAATCCACGCAAGAGAAAAAATATCAATGTGTCACCCCCACCATGATCGGGCCGCTACCACGAGTCCATGAGCAAGCTCATCGCATCTCGTCATGTCCCATGGGGTGCACGAAGGTATCCACAAGAATGTTGTGAATAAGATCTCGCCAGCCATCTATCAGCGTAGCTATAAAAAAAAAAAAAGAATGATGAGTTAGAAAACTTTTGAAAAAAAAAAAATAAGTACAATGTGATAATTCACTAACATTTCTAGTCTAAGTAGTAGAGTCGAGAGAAGAGTGTTAACTTACTCGGATCTCTCTGGTTGTAGGATGATGGGTCTACTGATGTGGTGGTGGTGGTGGTGGAGCCACTACATGCACCTACATGTCTTGGCTGAATCCACAATCTCCTCGAAGCCACTCCCATGTCCTATAATGGACTCCTCATCCCTCCTCTCATGTGAAAGAGGATCCTCTGAATGAAGAGTCTCATCCTTCGACCTCATCCTCGGCCCTACCCTATGGAAGCCTCTCTAGTGGCTCTCCACTCTATATCTAATCTCTCATCTCCTCCTCATCTCCCTCCTCCTCCTCCTCCTCCTCCTCCCTCCTCTCCTCCTCCTCTCCTCCTCCTCCTCCCACTATGTGGGAGGAGCCTCAATCTCAATAACATGTAACATCATCCCTGCCTAGATGGATCTAAACAACCCATGACTAATCGGGACCCTAGAATAACAATCCACTCGAGCCAGCCCTTAGGGCTAGCTCTAGCCTCTCAAATCCCACGGTAAACTGTAGGAATTACTGGAAGGGCATCAACATAAGGCAACCCAAACTATTGTGGCACCCTATCAACTAGGGTGTGCTCAACTTTATCTAGTCTCATCCACTACTAAGCTGGAGGGTGGTACTACATGTAGCCATAGTAATCCTCTCATCCCCCATAATCCAGCCATATCCTATACGGTATGTGTGATCATGTCATCTGTGGTAAGAGTAGCCACTAGCTGATGTTGCCCCCTGAGTGGGGCCATAAGTGTCCATCTAACTGCCTCTGATAGCTCCAAGGTTAGCTTATCCCAACTCCCCTCTAGTAGGGGACCATGTGCTCATACACCCAACACATCACCAAAGTAGGATGACTAAGGGCCTTTCCCTATAGTCAAACAACCTGTAAAGATCATGGTATGTGGCCCCTAAGATGTCAACACCCCATGCATATATATGGCCATGTTGCTCTATGCTCTGAATGATGGGGGCCCAACAATAAAGTAGCTTGTCCCCACCCTTTGTCTCCCACCAAGCACAAGCCAAGATACCAATAATGGCCTTACACAAGGTAGGGATAGGGGGAGGGAAACACAATAATCTCATCCCCTGCTTGGCACCAGTGTGTCATGTCAAGCCATCTCCCATATAAGTAGCCCATTGTCCGGGATACAGCCACTGATCATGCATTGTCCAAATTCAATCTTCTTCCTATAACAGAACACCTAGAATCCTGTGAACATCCTCCAATGTGATGGTCCACTCTCCTCTACCCCCGGAAGCCAAAAAATTCTCGGTATGCATCCCATAGCTCAATAAGTCACACAACAAGTGACTCGTTGGCATTACTAACTATGTCTGGATAATCTCCATATCCCTTCCCTATGTAATAAGTATCTCTCTCTTGAGACAAAGTGAATCCAAGATGGGAGGAAGCCAATCACACTCTCTGGCTCGGCTCCATCTGATGTATGAACTCTTGCATTCACCAAAACACCAAAAAGAGCAAGTTAGAGACATTCGATACATAATAAGCTCATCAAAAACATCATAAAAAAACACAAAAACCAAAAAAATTCTTCACACTTGGTCAATTTTAGCCTCTTCCTCAACAATTACACAACCCCCTCTGTGCAAGCGGTGAAATAATCGTTGCAAATGGTCCGCACCCTCCCTATGCAGAGAGGTGGTTGCGTAACCGCCACTGCAGCAGAGCGAGGTTTATGTCCACGAAGGGTACGTCATACCTAGGACCCAAAACCTTTTAAAAGACAAAAAAAACACCATTTTTGAAAAAAAAGCCACATCCCATGTGGCACCCCCTAGTGAACATTTTGACTACAAAATTAGCAAAAATAACCCCCTAGGTTGAATTTTTCAAATTTTTCACATTATAGGTTAAAAATAAACAAATGCAAATAACTCACATGTCTCTAAGTTGTTTCTCCTCTCATTGGTGGGGCCACCATCACATCTGAATGCTCTTCGATTTGACTATACTTGCATGCAAAAACCATCATAGGTGATCTAGAGCTCAAAAATCTCTAAGTGGGTGAGTGAAAATGATTTCTAAAAATAGTGATTTTGGTTATATATAACATGTTTTAACTTTATTTTGAGTGTGTGTTTTTGCAGGTTGAGCGTGGCATAGGTATATATTTCTATCCCCACGGATATGGTAAGTCCTCTTGTCATTTTATTTTAGTGTATTTTTCAATTCTACATTATATCTACACTTGATTCATGTTTTCTCTTGCAGGTGGAAAGCTTGGATTGGCGTCATTTCAACACATGGACATGTCAGGTATAATTTCTAACTCTCCCATTTGGGAGCACCATACTCAAACTCTACGTTTTACGTCTCTTCATGGCTAAAACACTTCTCTGAGGGGGCAATATGTACGCACCCAATTTTACACGTGCTACATTTTCGAAAATGGTTTAAAATCCCCAATGATGATTAATATCTTTTCCAATGGTGTTCGAGTCAATTTCCCATTTGCAGTATATATTTGTAGCCTAGAATGCTTTCCTTGTCCATTTCCATGCTTTTTCCCACTTTCCTTTATCATTCTACTAGCTTTTTCCTTGGATTTTGACTTTAAGTCACAAAACCATCTGGTGGTTACCACCCCACCGGACGCCTGGTGGTTGTGTAACACTCGCTTCGATGGTTTGCACACTGACCCGGTATCAGCGTAGACCTCCTGTCAACGTGCGGTCCCGGTCATGTCCGCGCATTTAAACGAGACTCTTTTGGCATGTTTTGACGTGTGTCAACTTCTTCAAACTTGATTTTATTAGCACATGTTTCTTAACCAATTTGGTTGTTCTTGAGCTCATTTGATGCATACAACTTCTCCTTCCCTTCCTTTTGTTAATTGTGAGTTAACTTCCCCTTCTTCTTTGAGAGGTGGCATTTCTTGGCTTTGCCAAATGGCTTAGACCATTTCTCTTCCTTTTTCTATAAGAGCCAAGCTTCTATCCAGAGCATTGGTTGGAGATTATTGTTTTGAATTGCATTGTTATGTTGCCCATAATCCTGTCGAGAAATACATAAGCAAGCTCAATTCTCTTTCCTTATTATTCTCTCACTGCGTGTTGCTACCAGATTGCTTGCAAGCCATTCCAGCTCCAACGTTTCTTCATCATTTCTTCCACACAAGCCAACATAGTTCCTGGACTCATTTGAACACCAAGTTGGAAAGAAGCTGAGGGGAAAACAAACCAAAACCAGTTATGGCATTGTCACAGTTCTACAATTTCCAAGTTGGGGATGTATTTGGATTCTTAAAGTTTTCTTTGTTTTAGTAGATATTATTCCACATTCTGTTAGAGTATATTAGTTTCTATAGCTTTCCTTTATTCACACAAAGCTTCTATTGAAAGTTGCTTCCTACCTATCCCTGTGGGTTTGCACGAAAGTTTTCTAGAAGAAGCTTCTGCATCTGTTTAGTGTTATTGTAATTTCCCTTCATTTTTGTAAGCTTCCATAGATCCTATTGTTTCTTCCGGGAAGTTTCAGGGGAAGAAATGCTTATGAGAATCTTTTCCTTTCTTCCCATGACTCTGAGGAAAGAATAGAGGAAATTGTAGATCCACAAAGTACAAATTGGAAAAGTCTTGATTTATTAGAATAGATTAGATCTTCTCTACACAAGGAAATAGCCACATCCAGTTTTTTTGCTTGTTTAGTTTTATTAGTTTTTAGCATAGAAGCAATTTAATTAATTAGAAGAAATTTAATTTTTTTGTGTGTATTTCCTGTTTTCCAAAAGAAAGCATCAAAATACAAAAACATAGATTAAAGTAATTAGTTTCCTTATTTGTTTATTTCTTTCATTTAAATCATTGAAAATCACAAAAATAGTAGATTAGCCTTGCTTTGCTTGTTCAATTAGTTAGCTTTCATTTATTAATTAGTTAGCTGGAAACACATAGATTTAATTAATTTTGAGGAAAGTAATTGAATCATTTTATTTAAATTTGTTTGTTTTCCATTTGTTAAATTAGGAACATAGAGTTAATTAGAAAGGAATTAACACATCTCCCCACGTATCCCTAGTTGGCTTAGGATTAACCTTTCCCTCTTGCGGTTTTCTTTGCGAGATTGTTTGTTTCTTTGCTTTAGTATATCACACATCCCACATGACCATTCAAGGTCCTCAACAACCAAGAGACTATGTGTATAACCCCGAGTCCCACAACCAAACACAATTGATCTATTTATGGACATAAACAGAGCCTTAGAATCTTGGTTTTCCGATCCACACCATTTCCACCTACCATTATCGCCCAATCGACATCCCTGAACGTCGAAGTGGACAACACTTACGAGTTCTGGAAAAGTTAACTAGGTTGAGATTAGACCCCACAATTCACCCATTCGTCATATTCATATGTTTCCTCTCACACGTCCATGACCTTGTCTAAACTTCTACGAGGTAAATGCAGGATAGTTCCCATGCCTTCCACAACCCGTTGCGAGCATTTTCTCGTGAGCCAGATATTGACTGTCATTTATGCGTTACCATCATCTTAGATTGTTCCATCTCACCCACGCAGATAAGACAAGCTTTTGTTGCCTTAGACAAGCATATTCCATTAATGTCCATATAGGACATCAAATTGCCTTGATCTTTCCTTATTCACATTTCACCCACCTGCCTTATTTAGCCCATTCCATAGCCATCTATCCATTCCACATCGGTTGTCCCGGCACGACCTCAGAAGGTCGAGTGCGCATGAAAGTCATGTGTTGATTTTCATCGTACAGTTACTTCCCATTATTCACAACCTCGCGTCTTATTATCTTTTTGTTAATCATATTAGAAAACCTTAATGTCCTTTTTCATAACAAAATCAATCGTTTCATACCTTAATGTTTTTTTTCATGACAAAATCAACGTTTTCATTCTGTAATTAGTATGGAAATATAAATAACGGCCAATGATATTTGCAATTTTTAGTGAAACATGGTAGCATGCACAATTTTTCATCCTTACAAAGTAATTTCTATGCTATTTTTTTCAAAATGTTAAAGTATGTTGGAAGGGTCCTCGGTGAGTTGTTAATCCAACTTATAAGACTATTCCAAATTATCCACATAAAGGTTGTGGTGACCCACCTCTCAAAAACCAATGACCCACTTCTCCCAATTAATATGACTTTTTCATGCCCATCTAAAATAAATTAATTTAAGAGTTAATATGTATTTTGACATTAATATGAACAATAATTTTGCTTCATTCAATAAAATATACAATTATCTAAAAATAAACAATTAGTAAAATATAATTTTCTTTTCACAAGTTTTTGTAGATTGCAAAATGTTTTGATTAGTATAGTAATAATTTTATTTTTATTTCTAGAAGTTTTTATTAGATGGTAAGCGTTGTCAAATTCTAGGCTTCATTGAGCACAAAATGAATCGATTTCAATTCCTATAAGCATATAAGATTGGGTAATTTGTCTAATTTTCATTTCATTAAAAAAATCTATAAGAAATAATAAGACCTCAACATTCTAGTATATGACTTAGAAAGACCAAAAGAACTAGGTGCACACACCCAAGTCACCCTCATTGCCTATCCAACCCAACACCTCCCTTTTGAGTATTGTAGGTTATCACATTGCTTATTATTGTTAATGAATTTTCAGCTTTAGTTGGCCCAATTGAATCTCAAGTTTCCTCCTTCCCAAGTTCGGCATCGCGAGGTCTTTTCGTTCAAACATCTTGAGCAAATCCTTGAGGGGAATTGAAACGAATTTTCTCACAACAAAAAGCCCAACATTCTTCATCTAGAATTATAAGTGGGAGAAAGCGGCCCTATGTTGAGGGCTTCAACAATATTTTTGTTATAAAAATGTTATGGACAAGCTTGCATGTTGGTTTAATTCCCACATTTCAAGTCCTCGTTAAGAATTATAAGTCAAAGAAAGCAACCCCAGTTAAAGGATTCAACAATTTTTTTTTTTATAAAAAATATTATGGGCAAGATTGCAAGATGGGTTTAATTACCACAATTCAAGTCCTCTGTAGCACCCATCATCAAGGAAAAGAAGTTGTTAGGTTATGGAGCCTGTTTTCATGTGTGAAAATGTTGAAGACTGTACACTAAGAGTATTGTACACTTTCCACAGTTGTCTCGCCGGGGTCTATTGTTGTGATTCTGTGAGGGATTATTCTGCATATTTTATCCCTTATTTCCTAACAAAAGCCTCTACTCGGAAAAGTGTAGAGAATCTAATTTCTCTTAAATATACCAAGAAGAGAAGAAAAAGGGTTGTCACCCAAAGACAAATAAAATAGATAGTCACCAAATAATAGGGTTTAAAGCATTATTGCCCAATGAACTATCTACCTATTAAAGCACATTAATTTAAAAGATCACAATGAACTATCTAAATATTAATGCACGTCAAATTTAAAAGCCCACAACTTTTAGCATACTTATTGTGTTGATTGAATGTCAAGATTTTTGGAATCAAAGTTTATACCTATATGTATACCAACATGGCAAACCCATCAAGATATTTGTGGAGAAGAAAATTACTCTCACCCAAACACAAATAAATTGAAGGTCACCGAACAATAAGTTCTAAAGCAATGTTGTCTAAAGAACATTTAAAATATCATAAGTTATAGGATACGTATCATGTTAATTAAATATAAAGCTAGCAATCCTACGTGAAATGTATGAAGGAAACATTGAAGGGGATCTTTTGAAGGAGTAAAAATGGGGGAGAGAAACAATGGGAGAGGAAGAACATGGGTGTTGTTCAAGAGGATGTGGCAACAACTTATAGAGATATCTCGGGAAAGTAATGAGTGGCGGAAAATCAATGTTGAAGTGAAAAATTGTTTGCAGTTTCAGCGCTTGCATTTAGAGACAGGATGATGTGGAGTGGATGCAACATCTAAAGGTAGCAACTACATGCACAGTTTTTCTCATCAACAATCGTGATGGCATAGTCATTCAACAATCACCGACAAAAATAGGGAGAGGTGTGTGCCGTCGAGGATTTTGATTTGGCAAGAGAAATTAACTACCTGCATGACAAACACTTATTCCACAACCGAAATTATTCCTCCCCAAGAAATGATTGATATATCGCTTGGAATAATCACGCAAGTTCGAAGAGTCCAAAATTAAAAGTGTTGGAATTCAAAATGGTTGTTGGTTCAAAACCCAACTAGGAAGCTTACTTTTTGTAGCCCCTGTTTCTAATTGAGGGTTACAAGAATGCGAGGGGACAATTGATGTTCAAAAAGCCATCAAAAATTGAGGTTATACATCGATTGGGATATGAGCGAGAAGCAAAAAGAATATATGATAGAAATAGCAAAGGGAATATTTTGGAGTCAAATTGGAGGGAGAGAAACAATGGGAGAGGAAGAGGGGTGAAGAAGAAGGGGTTTGAGGGTGGGGAAAATGGAATGGGAAAACAATGTGAAACTCAACCCTTCAACAACCACATGACATTTATGTCAATCGTTTGAAAGAGAAAAGGGGTTTTGTGTAATGTACGATGTGGAAACTATTTATAGAGATTTTTGTAAACAAAAGGAATCCCAGAAAAACATTGTTGAAGTGAAATTTTGTTTGCAGTTTCAGACTATGGATTTATTGGGTGGCTAGAGAAAACATAAATGTAAGGGGAATTCAAATGAACGTATAATGGGACACGTAAGAGACAAGAAGATGTGGAGTTTCCCTCATCAACAATCGTGATGGCATCGTCATTCAAGAATCAACGACTCAAAAAAAGACCGGTGTGGAACAACGGAAATCAATCAGCCACATGGCCCACATCTATTCCACGGCTGGTATTATTCCTCCCCAAGAAATATATGGTATATGTGATCAACTTTTAGGTTGCGATCTCGCTCAAACTATTGTTTCTTGTAGCACTTTGTAGCCCCCACCTATTCACCTTCGTGGTTAAGTTTTAAGCTCGAGTATTTGCAGGGGAAGAAGTTGTACAAGTGAGCCGATAATTGCACTCGCCTAATAGATGATCGTATGAAAAGCAGAAATAAAATTGTGGGAAATAAAGCCCTGCATGTCATGCATCTTTTGCCACATTAGATTCTTCCTTATGCGCAATATCCATTTCAGTGTTATTTGAGATTAAAGTGGCCAACATAAAAATGGTGAGAATTCAACCGGAACACGTTTGAAACCCAACCACATTGTTTGCTTCTTGTAGTACTTTGCAAGCACAATTTTTCAGTTTTAAGTTTGAGTAATTGCAAAATAATAAGCGATGCATGACACAATCATTGATAATGGAGCCCTTCTAGGGAATGGACATATGAACAAAAGGAAGATTTTATCTGTCAATTGAGGTTTGCTATTTTTTTATTTTACTTTTTTATGGTGTCAAATTTTTTTGGTTACATCACATTTAATTTGCTAGATAAGGTGAAGACATTGACAAAAGTCGAAATAAAAAGTTTTTTTGTCGAAGCTAAATATTTTTCCAAACATTGTAAATTAGAAAAAAACCTAGTGGAAAACTATTTTTCATAAAATCAATGGGCTCAAAACATTGGTGAGATTTTAGTGTATGAATATCCACATTGGTTTAAGGAGTCATTATCTCCTCTCGATGAAGTGGCACTAATAAAGCTACACTTCCAATTCCTCCTTTTGATGAAAATGATGGTTGTGATGATGAAGTGAAATGGTTCCATGGTGAATGTGTGTGTGTTAGTCTTGAAAGAGTGAAAAATAGTATGATGAGATTTTTTTGTAAATGGTATATTTCAACATTTAAAGATCCAATCAAATGAAGGAGAGCATCCAAACCTTGTTCGTCTCTTGCACGTTTGCGAACAAAAATGTCACTAGCACCCGCATTTCGACATCATATGTTACTCTCTCAATCAGGATCCCACCGTCGACAACATTGTGGGGGTTCTACTCCACTTTGGTATACACTTTTTGGCGTAACTATGAGTACATTCAAGCATGACCAACTTTGTATTGTAATGATTTGGGTGTACGTTTAGGCATGACCATGGTTATCACATAATAATTATGGGGCACATTCATGTATGATTGAGGTTTACAAATCTTAGAAATGCAGTCTATGTTAGGTTATGCTACAATGATAAAGGGGTACATTTGAGCATGACAAAGGTTAACAAATCTTTAAATTTTCATTTAAGTTGGGTAGTACTATAGTGATTATGGGGTGCATTGAGCATAAATGAGGTTTACAAATCTTACAAATGCAATCTAGCCTAGGTTCTAGAGTAATGATTATCATATATATTTCAGTATTAGTGAGGTTTGCAAATCTTAATAATGGGGTGCAAGCTAGAAGAGCAGCGATATTGTGCTACACTTGATCCTAATCAAGGCTTTTAAATCTAAAAAACATGATCCAACAATCAAGTATAGACAAGATTTACAAACTCTAAGAATTTAACGCAACATTCAAGTGTAATGGAGGTTTACAAATCTGAAGAATGTGATCTAACAATCAAGCATAATTGAGGTTTACAAATCTTAAGTATGCAATTTAACATTTATGTCAAACCGAGGTTCACAAATCTTAAGAATTTCATCAAAAATTCAAGTGTAACCAAGACTTACAAATTCTAAGAATGTGTTCTAAGCCAAGTTGTAAAGATTTCAAGGTACGTTCAAGCATGACCCATGTTTACAAAGCAATAATGGCAAAGGTTATAGAGTAATGATTACGGGCTACATTGGAGTGTGAGCCATAAGCCATGTTTACAAAGTAATGATTATGAGGTACAATCAAACATGTGACATGTTTAGCAGTAATGATTACATGACCCATGTTTACAAATCTTACTAATGTGGCCCAAGCTTACCCCACATAGTGTCACAAACCCATAACTCAACCAAGATTTACCAAACAACGACATTCTAAAAATAACACATCAAATAATGTTTCCTTGCTTGTCAAGGCAATGGAATTTTCCTCGAAAATACAACTAACTGTAACTCCAACGTGGAAATTTTTGTAAAGAATCTTCAGGGCACGTTTGATCATAGGATTAAAATTGTTTTCTTTGATTTTTTCTTATATTTTATCTATGATTTATTCCATGGGGGACTTTACAACCCTTTGTGGGGTCTAAATTTGCCAAACTAAAATAATGCAAGTTATAAAGAGTTTCTCCCAACGTTGGTGAGATATAGGAGATATAACCTTGGCGAGATATGGAAATAGACTGAGAAATCAAGACTTGATATCCACACAAACAAGCTTCACAAAATTTAGGAGTGCTAAACTACATGTGACCATTTATGTGGTGTGATGATCAATTACATATCTAGACCGCAAACAATTGCTTCTTCACATAAATGACGTTGTGCATGCAAATCAAATGTCATATGCTCTATTTATTTATTTTATTTTTAAGCAATATGAAATTTGCATTTGAGCCTTCCATTTGAAGAAATCATGGATAGACTAATACTCCATATGGTTTTTTACGTTGTGGAGCACAAATCACTCTATAATTTACAAGGAGGGTTTTTTACTAATTAAAACATCAAAGTGTATCACATAATGTCTACATGTAAAAGGGATTCCTCGCTTTGTTAATTTAAAATCTGGTGTACTTATTTAAGCAAATAATTTTACGTCAAACCTAGACATGGAATTTGTGAATAAAACAATTAGTAGCTATATATAAATGGAAAGGTTTTGAAGTTCACGCATCTTGGATCCACATGCGTCAACAAGTAGAGATAAGAGAAAAATTGATGGCTTGATGTTTGTTGCGAGCAGGACATGTCAAAGGGGTTTTTGCGATGTGGGTGAGGAATTGACAAATAAGGAGCTTTGTTTATATGCATACACCGGTGGCGAAGTGTCAAGTATATGCAGGGGAGGTATATATATTGAAATAGACAAACATAGACAATGTAAAGTGTGTCAGGTTGTTAACATCCATGAGAACTCAATATGAACCATCCCACTCTTTAACCGATTTCAAAACGGCCCACCCCAATCCAATTTGGAAACACCATTAGCGCACAAATTGAAAGATTATGATATACATAGACTTTAAAGAGATAAAGTTAAAAATTCGATTGTTTTAAGATAAACATGGAAAGTTCTACACACGTGCCCAATCAATAAGAATAAAAAATTGGAATACATTATGTCGTATTATCAACATCCATCCAAATTTGATCGCAATCGTCGCATCCTTGTCTATTGTCGAGAAAGGAACCTTCAATCCCATAGTAAATAGTCAAGTAGGTAGACAATTGTCGAAAAGGAGTGTGATTTATGGATCTAGATTAAAACCAAGTATTTAACATTTGTGTTTCTGTTTGAATTTGTCTCTTACAAAGTACGGTTTACTTGAAAATGTAGATATGGCGAAAAAATAGCTAAATAAGTATTTTAGGAAAACGCCATGGTATTTCATTATTAAAGCCAACCAGTGTCTGAACTGAGGCATTGGCGTTTTTTTTGTTAATTTACCTTCATATTACCGTTAATTTTGTTATGAAACTATAGACAATGACAAGCTAAAAATTTAGAAAACCATATAATTTTTTAGATAATTAACTATAAATATATATTAAATATGTGAACATATACAATTTAATTGTATTGATGTGAAGAAATCATAAAATAAGTGAAGGAAAAATCAAAATTTTCAGCCACACAAAAGTGTTAAGCCGTCAACAAAGTAGGTCATATCCTGTCATCCAGGATGGGAGAGGTCATAAAGACAATAGGAAAAATACCTATGGGTATCTCGCATAGCATTAATCGTGTGCATACGATGAGTTTATCAAAACATCCCCTAAACAATCAGCAAGCATATAATTATTAATGAATCAAACACTCATTTCTCCTAGTCGAAAAGGCAAGAAAAATGAAATAATTCTTATTCTTATCTATTTGTCATAGAACCTCAAAAGCTCAAACTAAAAACAAAAGAAGATAATTTGATAAAAATGGCTTGACACAAGATTACAAATCTTTAATTCGAAAGAGGCATTCATTTTGATCAAGGAATTTGAGTAAAAAACGAAGAGAATTAAACAATGAATACATTAGTTTTATTTGGTACCACTATCAACATTCCCATTAAAATTTTGTTCCATTTGCATTTAACCCCTCGTTAAGGGAGAGGAGCCATTAGTTGTGCACCCAAGTTGAGGGGTGTACAACACACATTTAAATACATCAAATTTTGAAAAAAAAATACCCTTTAAAAGATTTTTTTTTCTTAATCTAAATTTTTTTTTTTGAGCATTTTTATTTTATGGAAAGTGGTTTTTAAATGGATTTAAATCAAGTAGTTTTTCATACAAAGGAAAAAAAGGGTGGACCATTAGTAGGGCATTATGTCATGCATTTTTTCTACTTATGTGGCATCATGTGATTGGGTGATTTTTTGATGTGATTTGATGTGACACATTTTATTAGCTACTTTTTTTTCAAATGTTGAATGACAAATGTACATGTACTAGTCACTCACTTCACAAATACCCTCACCATTACTGGTCCATGCTCCACTATTGGCTCCTCTCCCTTAGTATTCCCTTACGAGGAGGACGTGCATGTGGGTGCCGATGAAGATGCCTACGAGACCTTCTCCAAGGAGGGGGCCCACCCAATAGACCCACTAGTCCTGTCCGGTCACCATTGACAAGAGCAAGGCCAAAGGAGCGAGCAAGGTTCATTGAGCCGTCAAAGAAGGAACCTACCGCTAAGATATTTACCCCCAAAATGAACCAATTTGCCGATGTATGCCACGATCCCCACATCCCCTTCTTCGAGTCAGCTACGATTGCATACGTTGTGTACACCAACGCGAACGTTATCACTATCTCCATCGCCACTCCCTCTCTTGGGCTCATGCCCGCTGCGACACCGTGACTCGGCATTGTCAACCCCCGTCGTGAACTTCAACATAAGGCACGCCACGCTCAACCCAACCAGCTGAGCAATCCAAGAGAACATGCCACGGAGTACGGTGATGTGCCAGCCCAACGTGAGCCCAAACATAACAGCCAGATTAACGTGCCTGCCCGAGATGTTGGCTGCGATGGAAACCGTCATGACGCTCATACAGATCGACATGAAATTAAAACAAATTGAATGTGTTGACAGGTCCAACGTATGCACGGTGGCCAAGTGCTCAACGGCCCCAGCATTGTCGTGACGTTGTCATATGACACGGGTCATCCCTTTCCACCGTTGATCAATCTGACGATTGTCAAATTCAAGGGGTTTGCATCCCCTTTGGTAAATGCCTTCGGCGTAAAAATTGGGATCAAAGTTTATACCTAGTTGTATACCAACATGGCAAACTCATCAAGCTGATTAAATATCAAGATTTTTGGGATCAAAGCTTATATCTAGATGCATGCCAACATGGCAGACTCTAAAGGATACCCTAGCAATTTTGCAGTATATAAGATTTAGTATACTCATTAAGCTAAATTGAAAATCGATTTTTTTGGAATAAAAGTTTATGACAAGATCTAGACCAGCATGGCAATTTTTGTTGCTTGATGAAATCCATTGCAATTGCACGTTTTAAAATTAGCCACATCTTGACATCATAAAACAAGCTCCTCCCTAACAGAGTAGCACCATGTTTAAGTGAAACCAGTTATTAATTGCTCAATGCATAACCTGCACGCTGTCTCACTTGGTAGAGCCAACCACTTACTCTATGTCAGGTCACAGGTTCAACCCACTTACTCTACGTTAGGTTACAGGTTCAATCTACAGATGTCAGGTTAAATTGTTTACGATGAAATCATTCAGATAAGCAATAAGAAATCCACAAAACAGAATCCTTTTAACATGCATCAAGCATCAAATAACAGGCGATTGGTGCCTTTGCTCATGGTAGGAGCTAACATTTATTTTTCACCTATGTTACTCGATTCAATGCACCCACAAAGTGTCATTGTTTATCGTGGTATGCCAATGAGTATGTCAGTGAGTTATTCAAGTGCATTTAAAGGTTGTGAAGAGTTTGTAAATAGGAGATGACTTCTGGTTCATCCTGCTACAATCATTTGGTGACGAAAAAATATGGATCCTCTTGAAAGAATGGTAGAATTATTTTTCTTATTATACTAGAAATATTCACTTGAACTTTGACGTATGTTAGGAAAACTTGGATGAATAAAGTGACAATTGCTTCCTTGTTCAAATACATTTTTGTATTAATGGCACGGCAGTCTCCTTCAAACCTGAACTTTGGACTTTAACAAATATTAAAATGACTGGGATTTAAACACACAAGGAAGGTCATTTCTCGGTGAAATTGATCCAAATTATAGACAAGGGACAGAACTAGTATCACATTGGATATTTTGATCGTGCATAATCACATTGAGATTTTTAAAGCCTGCATACCAGTGAATTGCACCTCCTTGAGTTTGCAAAGAGAAAAACCATCTGTTTGTAGATTCAGTGGAAATGACCTTACAGTCATTAAGACTACACAATTTTTGCTTTTGTTGCGTCTCCTTGAGTTTGTGCAGATAAAACCGAATGTTGTAAAAATTCAATGGAAATGACTGTACCATCAAAAAAACAGATTTTTTGCCCTTATTGCGACCCAATTTTAAACATAGCCTAAACTTGCAAACTCTGCAATCTTCAAGAAAAGACTAATCCAAGAGCGCAACAGATTCCAAATATCCTTACAGTATGAACTTTGAAGCCTTTAAGGTTTTTTTAGTACTAGATTCGTGAAATTAGCACTAACCCAAGACCTAATTGGTTAGGATTTGGCAAAAATGGTTATGCCCACACGGTTCATTCACATGACATATTAATCTAAATAGAAGTTCGTTAGACAAGCTTTAGGAAACATTGCATAGGAGAAAGGAATGAGTCGACATTTTGGGCCACATTTTGTAGTCCGTCATCAAGATAAATGGTTAAAAATTGCAGATGGAGCTCTCCTTATATAGATAACTCCACAATATAGCATGAGGTGTGGATCCCTTGCGAGCATTAAAATTGAATACAGATCACGAGGTCAAAACCCAAGAATACAAAGCTTTAATAATGTACAAGATAAATGGAAAACAGTTCCCTTGTGAACTTCCACGAGTGGAATCTCACACACTAAATTGGTGATCCTTATATAGATAACTCTACAATATAGCACGAGGTCAAAACCCAAGAATACAAAGCTTTAATAATGTACAAGTTTAATGGAAAACAGTTCCCTTATGAAATTCCACGAGTGGAATATCACACACTAAATTGGTGGTAATTTTAAGGTTTAACATTTGCTCCTCTCTATATATAGAGAGCTTGCTACAAAGTTTGGTCACGAGATCAAAACCAATAATGCAAAGTTAAGATAATGTATAACATAAATGGAAAACAGTTCCCTTTAAGGTTTACCCCTTTCTATATGTATGAATGAGTTTGAGTTTACAGCAGAGGTTGGCCATCAGTCATGAGGTTACAAAATTTGAATAATGTATATGATAAAGGGAAAGCGGTTCCCTTGTGGGTTTAGGCACTTAATTTTAGTACAGGGGCATTTATTAGTCGTAAAATTGCATTATTTGGGGGTACCTGTGTTCTTATCGATTACTGTTCTAGATTGAGCTGCTGCATCCCCAAAAACTTGCATGTTCTGTTCTAGCCACCAGAAACATGGGTGTATGTTTCAGGGTCAAACCACTCTAACCCTCCATCAGGTCACCCAAAGTTTGTGGGTCCTCTTTTGTTGGTTTTCCAAAACATGTGTGTCAGCTTGGGTGCCAATAGGGTCATAATTTCAATTATAAGAAGTCTATAACTGCAAAAGTACATTGTGTATTTAGAAAATAAAGGAGAATCACTGTGAATATGCCAAAGGTATTAATTCAAGCATTTAAAGCAGAAATTCAGGAATCTAAGCAGATTTGAAGCATTTATTTCTCCATCAAGCATTCATTCTAGGACCAAAATTCGCATAAAGTAGACTCTTCACTCAATATGCACCCGGTCAATGCCGGTCAACATAGCCTCTTCCTACATTACATTGGACTGTTTGGCTGAAGCAATCATTATAGTTGCTGTGCTGTTTTCAATAATGTACATCGTCTGAGGCCTTACAAATATCAAGAAAAGTTATACTTTTCTCTGTTATACTGCAGGCCCCAAAACAAAACTTTTTTTTATTATTTTGCAGACTAAGCTACCCTATAAGGACTCTCAAGGAAGGAGATAAGTATCCCAAAGATCTGTGCAGAATTTCAGAGATTCGAAAACCTAAACCTGATAACCAGAGGCGTCAAATCAGTTTATGCCTGACAGTTGTGAGAAACAAGACCTGCTGGCACTTGGAGAGTGACTTGACAGTTCTAGGAATATTACTTGACAATTCTGGCGAAGTGCTCATAGTGCTCATATGGCTGCGGGATTTCTGGGTTTTCACTGTCTTTTTAAAAAAATTATGGTTCTGCTGTCTCTTCCTAATGACTATTTTCAGACTTGTGCTAAATCGGATATTATTCTTAAACCTCCCTCTTGTCAATTATTACACTAGAAATAGTTTAGGAATTAAGTCTAATTGTACTCTTTTCGGTCTGATTAAATATAGTTGCATGTTCATGGGTAGATGTATTGCATATTGATGTGAAACCACTTTCCAACAAAACAGTGGGCTTCCACAATATACATGTGTGTATGGGGATGGCAAAGTATACGGGATTTGTTCCATATAGGTCGTCGGAAAGGTATTTTCTTTTTGATAATGGATTCGATGCTGTATATATTCTAATCGAAAGAATATCTATAAAAAATTATTATGCATGGTCAAAATGGTCCAGAAAAAAATAAATACAAACCCTAAATTATTCCATCGTGCAGTTGAACTAACAAATAATTACAGTATTGGTCCTTTACACAACTTGGAGCACTAACCAGCATGGGGTGAGAATGTAAAATCTCTATCTGCGTCGAATCCAGGCGGATGTGTAAGGATATAGTGCCTCCAAACTGGTCTCTTCGGGCCTGTGCGAGTCCGAATAAGCCACCAAATTAACATAACCCTTATTGTTTTTACTTTCCTTGTTTTGACCCTCCCATGGAGCCCTGCAGTAAATACAGGTCACAGTCCCAGAGCGCTTACTTCGACTCCACTTGACAAAACAGTCTGTGTGCACGTTATTCCCACAAATCCTACAAAAGACAACCGCCTCTCTACCTCCAGCCAGCGGCTCGTAACACACGGGGCAATCCCCCTCCAAATCTCGCTGCACAGTCGCTTTGTCCTCGTGTTGGGGATTCGAACCCGTGATCTCTTGAAACCTAGAACGCACACTCTGGCTGGCAAGAACGGCCTCGTTGACAGAGGATGTGTGAAGAAGTTGATCCAGCTCGGATTCAAGGAGCGCTTTCTGCCAGACATGTGGGTCGTCACGTGGCAGCTTGATAACACGTAGCATAACGAAGAGAATATGCTTGCAGGTGTTGCCACGGAGGAAGTCAGGGCAGGTGCAGGAGGGGCGGAGGTCGAGTCGCATGCAGTAAACGTTGCCTGTGGCGCCCAGCACGAAAAACTCGCAGGCGGAGGGCGCTGGTATTTGTTCGATGAGGTAGAGGCGGTGCTCGAATGCGCGCTCTATGCGCTCTAAAACGGCCACGGTGGGGCGTGCGATGAAACGCGCCTGCCGCTTCTGTTCCTCCTCCTTTCTGCAGCGCTTCGCAGCTCGACCCCCCGCCATGCTGCTCTCTGCCTCGCCGCGTTTCTTCTGATTCGAACAAGATGTAGCTGCATTTTTTGCGCTTCTCTTCCTAAGCGTCATTGTGAACGATGAAGCCCCGGCTCTGGGCATGCTTTCTTTCTTCTCTTCCGATGATTTCAAAGCTGTAATTTCCAAGGGTTTTATGCGATATGCAGGGTTTTAGAAGGGTTAATTTTGAGTTGGCGCGAGTAAGATGAAGATGCATGGGGTACACGTAGGCACCTAGTTTGGCAGGGAAATATTTTTAGCGGGATAATGTCTGACGCCACGCGTAATTGTGACCAGAAACGCAATAGGTAGGAAGGTCTTTTTATACTCTTATTATGTCCATGACGATGATTTCACTAAAGTGGTTTATACTAGCAATAGAGCCTTGATACGGATCTACGGGAGAGGAGTAGTGAAATATTGTAAGTGTTGTAAGTGGAAAAAGGGTGGTGAAGAAGGAGATCGATGGAGGAGTGGGGAAAATGTTGGGGGAACATATGTGAAAGTGTTCTTTCTTTCGAGTGGGAATATATAAACCACATGTCATGTTTGTCAATCATTTGAACAAGAAAGGGAGTACGGTGCACAATCATTGAGACACCATACTTTGGAAATATCTTAGAAAGGAAACCTTTGTTGATCAATGCTCACAATGTCAATAATTACTTTTTGTAATGTCACCCTTCTACGCTTTGTGGATGGTTAGAGCATGCAAAAAAATTAGGGAATTCGCTTATGTGTGCCGTGAAATAATCTAAATATAAGGGCATGTCAAGAGGACGCAGTGTCCCGTGTTAAGTCGATCTAGCAGTTGAATTTGAAACCACAAAACACTCTTAGATTCAAAATTGTGATGATTAGGTAGTGGGTCATTGAAGATCTTGAGTTCGGGATTCTTGTTGATTTGAGGCTTAGCTTGTGAAGGAGTAAAGACTAAACTCAATAGCATTAATATTAATCAAATCTTGTATAACCTATAAAAGCTTGAAGCATCTATTAGTGAAGTGTCCAATACATTTATGGAAGTCACAATAGGCATTAGAATTGAAATATTTGGCTCGAGGCTTACTCATATAAACCTCGACATGGGGAGGGAGATATACAAGGTTACACTCAAGCGAATTATGTAAGATCATATATTAAGAGGAAGATAACAATGTGAATTGTCTTTTAGGAGAAGCAAGTGTAGTTGAAGCTTTGTAGGTTACGATATGGCACTAATCATTGCCTTAGCTTCAACTTTGTTATCATTGGTTTTTCCTATAACTATGCATTTATTATTTCATAGACATTTTGAGGACTAGGTGGTTGCATACCACATTTGATATAACATATTATTATGGTTTTGGTTTGCTTTGGTTAGCATCATGATATGTGTTGGGTTTAAAACAATTATTATCGAATTGATCGGTAGTAGATGATGATTTGATTCAAATTACAATTATCGATTATTTTTATACATATATGATGTTTATAATTTATTTCAGATATTTTGATAAAATATTGAATGAATGATACACTAGGTATATTTTGTTTACTTGTGTACAAATTTTCTCCGAAGCGAGAAAGGGTATCATCGAGAAGAAGCGAAAAGATGTAGAAAATGGGTGCGCATAAAGAGAATTGACATGTGCAATTCAAAGGCATGAGAAACGGTGTTTAACTATAAGTTGAGGTCATAGAGTCCCCTTTTACTCTATGACCGTCCTCCCCTAAGTCAATCCTCAACACATGGTTAGGTCCCAAATTACTCTTACCCGGTTTCACAACAAACATAAAATTGAATTCTTGAAACAATAAGACCCACCAACATATGCACCCTTGCAAAATGGGCTTGTTTACCAAGTACTTTAGTGTCATGTGGTCTGTGTAGAATATAAAGGGTGTTGCCAGCAGATACTTCCCGAATTTGTGCAACACTTAGATCATTTATAATGCTTCGCGCTCTGTAGTATTAAAGTTTTGCTCATTGGTGTCAACTTGCTACTAGCAAAACACAAGGGGTGGTAAACAATTCCTTCTCCGGGTTGTGCTAAGATTTCCCCAATCGCCATCCCTGAAGCATCAACACGTACATGGAATGCTTATCCCAAGAAGGAAAGCGTAATATGAGCACAATGATAAGTTTATTCTTCAATGTGTCAAATATCAACTATTGCACCTCTCCCTAATGGAATGTACATTCGTGCTTTAACAATTTTGGCATACCCCCTTATAAACTTTTTGTAATACCTCGTATGCCCAAGGAATCCACACACTGCACTCTAGCTGGTAGGCTCCCCCAATCCAACAATAACGAAAACTTTGGTAGGATCAACCAGCAAACTTTCCTTACATATGATATGGCCCAACATGGTTCCAAATGGAGTAGAAAGAGACATTTCTTGATGTTGAGGGATATGCGCAACTGTTGACATCTCTTGAACATCAACCACAAATTGTCACAATGGTCTTTCACTAGTCCATACATTGTCCAGTCATCAAGGTAGACTTGAAGGAACTTATGGATAAAATCCTGAAATGCCTGGACCATTATGCGTGAAAACACAGTAAGCGTTCTTTAGTCCAAAAGGCATGATTGTGTAGGCAAAGCTTCCCCATTCAGTGGCGAACATTGTCTTTTCTTAGTCCTCCTTTGCAATTCTAACTTGATGATATCCCGAGAAGCCATCCATGAAGGAATAGATCTCGCACCCGCTTACTCCTTCCAGGATCTCCTCGGTGAAAGGAGTTGGAAAGGGATCAATGACACATACCACATTCAAATCCCTATAATCAACACAAATCCTTATCCTCCCATCCTTTTTAATGCTTATGACCATTGGGCTTATCCATTCTAATTCCTCTATAGCTTCAATGATGCCTGATGTGATCATTTTGTTTATCTCTTCCTTGACCCAGACGTGCAGATTTGGATTCATTTGGTAAGGTCTCTTTCGAATTAGGCACGCTCCTCCTTTAGTTTGATCTGCATCTCTCCTAAAGAGTGGTGAACTCCTTAAGCTCGTGGTAACCACGCAAAAATAAATCCTAAAACTCACGCAACAGATCAATGATCTTTAAAACCTCATTTTCTGACCAATAGTCCCCAATAGTAGCCTCCTTAGGTTTTGTTTCTGAGCCAATGTTAACCTTCTTTGTTTTGAGAGGTTCATGGTAGGCGTGTGCTTGCTCATCAACACTATCTGTTACCTCGTGCGTACCCATAATATGGTTAACATCCAAGTTCTCCACTTCCTCGCCATCTATCACATAGACCAACTTTCCCTTCTCTTTCTCCATGCAAGCGTGCTCAAGTTGTATTTCCTTTTATTCTTCCTTATCGAGTGTGCTTCTAAGCCAAGTTCACCCAATAATTCTAGTATTCTATCCTCCTCCATGGCACTGTCTCCCATAGTTAGGAATTTAACAACCTACAACGCCTCGTTCACCAATGGCTTAGCACTTTGATATTCAAAGGTTTGAATCAAGTCATCTGTTAACTCCCACCGCTTCCTTGTTGATGGTGTAATTCTGAATGAATGTACCATGCACGTGCATAGCCTTGCAGTGTGGAATAAAACTTGTGCACCCAGAGGGAAGGAGGTAAAGCCTCTTCGTCTCCCATCCGAATCCTCTCGCATTGTTGGACATGATCTAAGGCATCCTTTCCCATCATAGACACAAAGTTTAGTTGGCGCATTGCTCCTGAAGAATCTAATAGAGCGCAATCCTCACCTCGCGCCACCCTAGAAGATTGTCCTAATGCATCATCCACCAATGTGTTGTAGTTCCGCGTAAAGTGTAGACAAGCATGCTCCTTCTTTCGATCTCACATCTCCATTGAGCTTTCATGGCTTGCAGGAAAACATCAGGGTTGCCATCCCTAGTGTAGCTTGGTAACTGCTTCCCTCTCAGTGCCTAAGTGGGTGTGCCCTTATCACTCTTGTAATGGAGCCTCTTAATTTCCACCCAATTAACTCATAAGTCCCATGTGCCCAATTGTCACATACTACACTAGTGGTATCACTTATAGATTGAGCGTCTTCAAACTGAATAACTCCTTCCATAGGATTAATCACCTCAGGGTCCTTGATAGTGCACACATAGATTCTGTCAAGGGCTTCTTCTCCCAAGGGCTCAATATAGGGTGTTGACTTCCCATCGGTCAAGGGGATGATAACTTGTTCTTCCTTGTTCTCAAAACTTATGTATCCCTTATTGAATCATAGGTCAAGCATTGTTCTTATAACACTAGGGGCACCCAAATAACGCTGGAAAGTTGTCCGCCTCAACTAGCACCAAGACTTCAAAGTCTCTAGTGAATTTTTCCCCTTAGATAGTGATAGCGGCTTCCTTCAAGAAACCAATGGGCATCGCCTTTGTCTTGTTAACCATATACAACACATTTGAGGATGTTGTAATGGGGCCTTCCCATTTGATTCCATGCATCTAAAGTGAGAACATTAACCTTTGCACCCGTGTCTATCATAATATTGCTCAGAGCCATCCGTCAACTTATTCACTCATGGTAATATCTTTATCATAATCAAATGTGTGAGGGGAAGGTTAGCGTGTAGGACCCGCCGCCTACACTCTCCTCCTCCGCGCGATAATTTTTCCCATAACCATTCCCCTAAAGAAAGGGATGATATTATCTTGCCTCAACATTTTGCATACTTCCCTGACTTCATCCAAATCCTTATGTGGAGCCTCAATGCTCTTCCTTTTCTCCAACTGTTGTGACTACTCCTTAAGGCACTAGATCTCTCCTTATAGGCTTCGAATTGCATCCATGGTCTCTTGATAAACCTCTTTCTGATGAATAGGGTCCAGATACTTCCCATGCACCACCTCTTCTCTTGTGACTAGTGGTTTCGCTTTGGTATCTCCCTAGTGCGTGCAACCTCAACTCGCATTATCACTAGTACATGTTCTAACTCTGACGCGCACGCCACCCTTGAAATACATTGCGAGTCGACCTTTTTCACACTTACCATTCTTGCATTGTTATCCTTCTATTGTTGTTAGCTCATGTTTTAAAAAAACTCGAGCACTCCTCATACTTGTGCTTCTTTCCACACCAAGAGCATTGTAATAGATTAGGGCATTCGTGCTTATAGTGCTTCATAGACCCATAGTTGTAATAAGTTTCCCACGGGAACTCACTTCTTCCACCTCCACGATTGCCTCAACCTTGAAATCCTCCATGGAAGCTTCTTCCACGGGCTCCTCCATCTGCGTGCCCTTCATAGTGACGACCATCATCCTTGGAATTTTTTTGTAATGTTGGTCTAACACACACCAATATCAATGACATCATGTATCTGGTCAATCAATCTACAATCCTTAGTGTCATGAGTAGTGGAGGTACAAATCTTGTAATAACAAGACACATTCTTTCGGATTGCACGCTGCGCAAAGAGGTCTCATACAACTCATGATACAAATGTTCTTCTACCCATTAATGTGCGTCAAACTCAAGTCCATCACTAAATCTTTGAGGAAGATCATCCTTCGTGCTTTTAAGCCATGCTTCGACATTGTCCAAGGTTAATCGCTCTGTCATTATGCACCATTATCACAACAGCTTCGAAAAGAGTTCCCGATAATGGAACCAAAATGTAGTCTCTATTATCACTGCTTGTCTCAACATTAACTCCCAAGTGCGCCGGCATATCATATAGATTAGTCTGGAGCTCACCCGAGGCACACGCAGTGCCAAGTCCCTCCTTTATGTGAGCTTCATGAGAACGCTCCTTCTTAACACGAGGATGTAATATAACCATAAAATAAGTGCATTCATTCATGGAATTTAAGATATGAGCACTAACTCCTAGCCTAATGCATTCCAAGCATAGATTAACATGATCAACTAAAATGAAAGTAGAATTAACCCATGAATATCATCAAGAAAACCCATAACACACACATGAACATAAGGGAAAACACGATCAAGATCCATCACATGAGTGTTTCAAAATCACTTCATTATATTTATAAGCCAAAATATGGTAGCCAAGATTACATCAAGAGTTCCATTTGTGGAAATGTTCACACTAGCAGAGATTACTCTACATCATAGAGCTCACCATTACACATTTTTCACCCTCTCTCCTACTCCCTATCTATCCTTTCTTATCTCTCTCTTGCTCTCTGAAAACCATCATACTCCTAGCATAATCATCCTCCTTCCATCTTAACCGCTCATCATCACCTGTGAAATCCTGATGGAATCCTTTCATCATTACTCTACCACTACCTAGGAATATGTCAGGTGTCGCCATGCATTTCCCTCAATCGAGTGCCTTCTAGAAAGTGTTGTCGCCCTCAAAATTCCCCTCTTTTTGAAGTCAAGTTTTGATAATTTTGAGTCGATACCTTGAATAATCATGCTTTCGCTTGAAAATCATTTCCTTCATTTGGATGTCGTTTTCAATCCTTCTCTTTGGTTGTGGATTACGTCGAGCATGGTATTGTTTGCAGTTTTCCATTTCATGGAGAATAATTTGAAATTCGGGCATAAAGGTGGGGTTTTCCTTTCTTTTTATTTTTCCATAGTCGTGAATGACGTGTGTATCTTCCCCGTCAATTTTTGCCCCAACATCCACGGGTAGTACGTGGACATCTCTGATTGGATGCAACATGGCCATGTTTCAAGTGGCAATGGAAGCCGCATGCATCTAAATGGCGCAACTCCAAGGGCAGGGCCCAAGGGATAGTCCTCAAATAAGCGCATGCTTTCCACGTGTCCCAAGCCCAAAATGAAGATAGAACAAGGCTGAATGGGCTAAGTATAGAAAGGTTCGGATACGGCACCACGTGTCTCATCAACGCAACTTCAAGGGTAGAAGCCAAGGGCAGTTCGCCAAACTTACGCCAACCCTCCACGTGTCCTAGGTCTGAAAAAGGGATAGAGCCACCATTTTATCGACTAAGTACAAGAGGGTCGGTGGAAGCCTCCACGTGCCTCAATGGCTCAACTTCAGAAGTGAGACCAAAGGGCTAATCTCCAAATGAGCGCTAGCTCACCACATGGTCAGAGTAAAAGGAGAGACAAAGTTAGCCATTGAAGAGTCCAAGACCGTGGAAGGAGCCACGCGCGCGGCTCGACGCGCCTTTCAAGGGGCGAATCCAAAGTGGAAAACTCAAATGAGCGCCAACTCTCCATGTGTCTAAGGTCCAATAGAAGTCAAGTGGGAAGCGAAACGACTTGAATTGGCTAAGTATAAAAGAACCAGCGGAGCTCTCCACGTGTCTCTTCGGCGTAACTTTTAAAAAAAAAAATCATGAGCGGATCTCCAAGTGTGCGTGGGCTTGCCATGTGATCGAGTCAAAGAAGGGACAGATCCGGCCATTGAATCGGCTAAGTATAGAAGGGTTTGCATGGAATCTTCCACGTGTCGGCCTTAGCGCAAATTTGAAGGCAAAATCGGAGGCAGTCCCAAATGTGAGCCGAGCCTCCACGTGTTCAAGGTCAGACGTGTGGCCCCGCCAAACAAAAGGGACTTAGTCAAAAACACAAAAATATTAAACTGGCGCGCAAAGGGACACGTGGCCATGTTTCAAGCAATAACGGATAGGCGGGCCCTTTTTGTGTTTTGATGCATTGAAAAGTCAAGGCGGAAAGGCGGGCCGTCGGGGTGATTTAGGAATTTTGGTTTTATTTCCAAAAGGGCGTAAAGTATAAAGTAAGCCACTACTGTCATTGAAAAGTCAAAGCAGGAAAGCCGGCCGTCGTAGTGATTTGAGTATTTGGGCTTTGTTTCCATAAAGAGCTCAAAGTCGTAAAGTGACCCGCGACCCCGCTCATGTCAAGGGATAAAATCAAATGTTGAGCCCGCATCATAAGTCAAAGCAGAGAGGTGGGTAGATGGAGTAATTTGAGTTTTTGAGCCCGTTGAAAAGAGGTAAAATTATAAAAGTGACTCGTGGCTCTGTCGCCACTCAAGTAAAGCCACGTGTCAGGCCTATATCAAAAGCGGATGGGTGGGCTGAAATGTTCCAAAGTGCCATTTCTCTAAAATGCACAAAATACAAAAGGCGTCCTCAGGCCCGCTTCAGTTTAAATCTCTCCCACGTGGACGGCTCAAATTCAAAGTTTGCAAAGGCAGGATGAATGCAATGCGATTCAATGCGTCTGGTTTTTCTGCTAGGCATGGAAATGACCAAGGCATTAGAGAAGTTCAGACGTCGGTTTCTTGAATTAGTTTCATCATTCTTTGTAACCGTTCTTTTTGAAGCTATTTAATGGCTTCTTCATGCCATTGTTTAGGGTTGAATCCTGGCATTCTTGAAATTGCAATAGATTTGAAGATAATCAATACATAAGTCTTTTCCCTTTCTTCATCTACAATTTCTTCTTTCCTTGTTCGAATTTGTGAATCATCCATCTTTTATGATAAGAAAATTTGTGTTCTTGTTTATATGATTTATAGAACTTTGTCTCTGTGGAATTAAATATGTTATGAAAGTGAATGATTCTACTCGCTTCTCCTTGGCTTAATACGTATAAGGATATACTCTACTATCTATATTTCCTAAAGGTATTGTTATGTTCTTCCTCTCTCATCTCCTTAGTTCTTCCATTTTTTCGTATTGATGATCTTTGGGTATAAAATGTTTCAAAGTCTCAGGAATCCACACTTTGAAAGTTGTACATTTTGTGTATACATTTTGCTTCTTGCTTTCGATAAGGGAACCTCTCCCATTAAAGAGGAGGGAATTTTGTCCCCTGAATGTGGTTTGTTAAAGTACAATTTTAAAACCCAACAATTTTTGGCAACTCCATTGGGGATTTCATTTCAAATGGATCCCTTTCTAAAAGAACAATTTCAAGATCATTTTTGGTCTAATGACTCTACGGTATACACGTGGGAAGAAAGTTCTCGGGTTGAGGATTCCCATTTCCAACTTTTGGAGCAACAAAACTTTTCTCTTCCAGCAAGAAAGAACAGAGGAACTCGTTCTACAAGCACACCTCTTGTTAAGGACAGGAATTCCAAGAATAACATTCCTCAAGAACAGCTTAGCCCTAATATTCGTGCTTTGATACTTGCTGGTGTTTCAATTCCCCTTCAAAATTTTTCGAAGGATGGCAGCACCTTTACCTTGGGGACAACAGGGTGGGGCCTCTTTCTCTTCCTCACCATTGCATGAGTTACCTAGGGGTAACAAGATTTTTTTCCTAAATTCGAGGTGATGGGAAAGTTCATCCGAGATGAACACATTACAACCTTCATTGTTGCATGTGGGATTCTTGGGATTGAACATGAAGATGTCTCTATCAGAATTTTTATTTAGACATTGCAAGATAATGTTGCTTGATTGGTTCTATCATCTTGCTTCCGGGTCCATTACTAATTCGAATAACCACCATGACAACTCGGTTTGAGCAACGTTTCAAACCCGCTTGAAGATGTGCATGCTCTATTAGATCAAATCTCTCATATCAAGAAAGAACCATTCAAGCCCGTGAGAGAATTTGTGGCCAAATTCAACAAGCTCATTCATAAAATTCCACGAACACTGCGTCCCCGTAGATCAAATCCAAAAGTGCTTCTTCCTCAATGCTCAGATTACACTCAAGTGAGCTATACACTAAGCAGAGCTAACCTTGCAACTTTGGATGTTGATCATCGTTTGGCTATCAGTGTTGAGGATTATTTAATCATGTCTAGTAAGTTGAAAAGAGAACCTTCCAAATCTAAAGCATCTTCTTCTCTCTCCCCCTAGAGCCCATTCGATATGTTAGTACGAAATTTGCAAATGGTCTCATTGTTATCAAGAAATAATTGGCTCAACATGCTCCTTACCAAGATGTTCTGAGGAATAATTTCCAGCGCAAGAACCGCTTTGCCTTCTTCTCAAACTAGATTGGCTATTAAAGGCCCACCCATCAAGGTTCTAGTCAATGCAACTTGTGAAGTAGAAGAACCTGATGATGATGAGTGTAATGAACTCTACAAAGAACTAGAAGAAGAGGTTGATGAAGAACTAGAGGAGCTTGGTGGATCTCAAGTTCATTTCCTTACCACTGAAGGTATGGATGATGAAGATGAATATGATGAAAGAGTAGAAAATATGAATAATGAGTCATATGCTATCATGACTCGGGAGTAAATGAACAAAAAAGAAAAAGTGGTGCATCCTACTAAGAAATCCAAGGAGTTTCCTATAACTATTCCAATGATTGCAAGAAGAGGAGCTCCTATTCCCACTGCCTCCACACAAAAGGTGAGTAATGCTAATTCCCCTTCTTCTACTTCTATTTCCAAAACTTCTTGTCCTTCAAATCCTAAAATTAATAAATCAAAATTCTCTCATGTTCCTAGCAGTGATGCCCCATCCACCTCTAGATCTTTTGATATCATTTATTACCTCAAAAGACCAAAATCCAAATTTCGAGAGGTTAAGTTTTACTAAACCCATCCAAAAGCCTTTATTAAAATGGTAAACTTTGTCAATTACAAATCCAAAGCTTCATCCAATACTTCTAAAGGTCTTTTTCCCACTCCCTCTTCCTCACCTCAACCAAGCCTTGTGGATGTAGTCACTTCCCCTAATGAGAAAGTTGAACCATTCTATGTGACTCTCCTCATAGCTGGCCATAAACTTAGTAATTGTGTTATAGACTCAGGAGCATCAGACAATATAATGCCTGCAAAAGTAGCTCATGCTTTGGGCCTGACTCTAACACGTGCCTTTGGTTCCTACTATTCCATGGAGAGTAGAAAGTGCCTTTGGTTGGGAGAATTAAAGATGCACAAGTAGATTTTGTTGCTTTTCTAGAGAAAAGGGTCTTAGCCACTATTTTGGTTACGGATATACCTCCCTCATATGGGATGTTGCTGAGTAGAAATTTCTATAAGGAGCTAGGAGGTGAAATTTAGATGGATTGGTCGCATGCTTTGATCCCGGTCAATGGAAAAATGAAGAAGTTGCTACTTGAGAAATAGACTGAATACATTGTGCAAAAGACTGATGATCCAAAAGCACAGATACTCTATGCAGATATAGGGCATGGTAACTACATGATCATGTCACAAGATGAGGAAAAACCTCCCAAGGGAGGGATTCATGATCCTAATAGAATTTGGGCTCGGAGTTTGATGAAGATACTCTTCATTTGGTTCTAGGGTTGGTGTGTTGTTAACCTCTCCAGAAGGGAGCATTCATTCTTTTTCTTTCAAGCTTTTTTTTTTTGAAAATACAAACAATACAATTGAATATGAGGCACTCATACTTGGATTGAACATGGCAAAAGAAATGGGAGTGAAGAATATTTGTGCTCATGGTGATGCAGAGCTTATTGTGAAACAGGTAAGGGATCTTTACCAAGTCAAGAATAGGAGATTGAAACATTATAGAAATCTTGTCTAGGATTCCATTGATTTTCTTGATGCTTTCTCCATTGAAGTTGTGCCAAGAGAAAGGAACACTAGAGCTGATTCTCTAGTTGTCTCAGGATCTTTGATGATTCCTCACCCAAATTTATCTCAGGAGAAATTTACCATTAAAATGATTCATAGGCCCAGTGTACCAGATAATGCAAGCAATTGGCAGGTTTTCAATGATGATCAACACTTGCTCTCATTCTTAGAGCTTAAGGATAATTTCAATCAGTGTATTTCAAAGGAAGTGAAACTTTACCTAAGGAGTGTGTATCCTCTAATGAAAGAGATATCAAGGAATAGATGGATCAAGATAGCTGCATCAAATTGAAAGGTAACAAGATTCCTAAAGGGCTAGTGAGTTTGGAATATTTGTTCGATAAACATGATAGGTACATTAAGTCTAAAGCCTCCCAAGGAGCTCAAGATCTGTTGAATGTGAAAAGGTTAATATTGGGAGTCTTGATGAAACCAAGATGGTGAACATTGGAAAATGCTACACTCAATAAGAGAGGAAGAAAGAAGTAAATCTACTAAAAAGGTATGTTGATGTTCTTGCCTATTCATATGATGATCTCAATGTTTTTCAACCAAAGGAGATGCAACATGTTATCCCTTTGAAACCTGGGATCAAACCTGTCAAGTAGAAACAAAGGCAATACAACCCTAAGGTTACTGGCACTATTTTTCAAGAGATCTAGAAGTTACTAAAGGCAAAGATTATTTTCCCTATACATCATTCAACATGGATTGCCAACATTGTGCCTATCAGGAAGAAGAATGGTGAGATTCGCATCTGTGTGGATTTTAGGAATTTGAATCAGGCCTCTCTGAAAGACAACTATCCTCTTCCCATGATGGATCAAGTTTTGTAAGTTGTATGTTGTCTATGCTAGATGGATTCTCTGGATACAATCAAGTAGAAGTCAATACCCCAGATCAACACAAAACTACTTTTACTACTCCTTGGGGCACCTTTGCCTACAATAGAATGAATTTTGGTCTTATTAATGTTGGTGCCACCTTTCAGAGGGCAATGGACTTGGATTTTGGTAGTCTAAAGGAAAAATGTATGGTTGTGTACCCTTATGATTTGATTGTTTTCTCCAAAACAAGGGCAGATCACTTTCAACATCTTGAAGTGGTCCTCCAAAAATGCAGAGAACATGGAGTTTCTCTCAATCCTAAGAAGTCTATTTTTTTTGTTATTGAAGGCAAATTGTTGGGGCATATTTCCTCCAAAGAAGGAATCAAGATAGATCCAAAAATATTTCAAGCCATCCAACAGATTCCTCTTCCCACAAGCAAAAAGGGTGTTCACTCTTTCTTTGGTAAGATAAACTTCCTAAGGAGATTCATTCCTGATTTTGCAGAATTGACTATTAGCATTGCTCACATGATGAAAGGAAAGGAAAGCTTTGGTTGGACTTCTGAAGGTAAAGAAGCAATTGAAGGTATCAAGAAATCCATTGCTAAAACTCCCATCTTAGCATGTCTTGATTTCAACAAGGATTTTATCATCTATTGCTATGCTACATAGAATACCTTGGTTGTTGTGCTAACTCAAAAGAATTCTGAGGATCATGAACTTCCAATTGCCTTCACGAGCTATGTTCTAAAGCTCATAAATTGAAATATACTATGATGGATAAATATGCTTTTGCAGGTGGTCAAAGTTGTCAAGCGCTTTCAATTTTATATTCTTAATTCTCACTCTGTTGTGCTTGTGCTGATACAACCATCAAGTCTATTCTTACAAAAAGGAGTTTGGAAGTAAGAGAGGCAATTGGGTAGCAAAAGGTCCAAGAATATGACCTTGATATCAAGCTAACTAAGCTAGTTTGGGGTAAAGGCTTGTGTGAGCTTATTGCTGAAGGAGTTGATGCAAAATTGTCCAAAGAAGCAGTTGATGTTCCTGTTGTCCTCTTCCTCAGTTCAACAAATGAATGGTATGCTGATATTGCACATTTTCTTACTTATGGAGAGTGTCCATCCCACTTGAGTGCCAAGGAAAAGAGGGCTATTAAACTAAGGTCTGCACAATGTATGTATTATGGGAGAATGCTTTGTTTAAGCGAGGCATAGATGGAAGATTCTTGAAGTGTGTGGACAAAGAGCAACAGAAGAAGTTCTTCTCAGCTTTTCATGATCAGGCATGTGGAGGGCATTTCTCTTCTGTTGTCACTTCCCATAAAATCCTTCATGCTAGGTATTATTGTCTACATTGTTTAGAGATGCATCAAAATGGGTAGGTAAGTGTGAAGCCTGTCAGACTTTTGTTGGGAGACCTAAGTTGGCTATTTTTCCACTTAAACCAGTAGTGATTGATGAGCCTTTTCAATAGTGGGGATTGGATTTCATTGGAACTCTTAACCCACCTTTCAGTGCTAGAAATACTCAAGTGCTAACTGCTACAGACTACTTCACAAAGTGGATAGAGGCTATTCCATTCAAAAGCACTACTTTTGAGGTGGTGTGTAATTTCATTAAAGAGAACATATTGATAAGGTTTGGGGTACCAAACAAGATTGTGACTGATAATGCTTTGAATTTTTCTTCTTCTAAGATGATGGATTTTTGCTATGGTTATAGAATTTCCCTTACTCATTCTTCAGACTACTACCCCCAAGGGAATGAGCAAGTAGAATCAACAAATAATAATCTGGTAACCATCGTTCGGAAGCTTGTCAATGACTCTCAGAGGAATTGGCACAAGAAACTTTATGATGCTCTCTGGGTAGATAGAATTACACCCAAAAGAGCAATTGGGATGTCTCCATTTCAAGTGGTGTATGGTGTTGAAGCCCAAATGCCATGTAATAGTGGAATTGTTAGCCTTGCACTTAATAAAGGCTATTGAAGATACAAGTTTCACCAGTTCCTTGGACAAGAGGATCATGTATCTCCAGCAGTTGGATGAAGACAAGTTGCAGGTTTTGATAGAATATCAACTCATCAACTGAGGGTGAAAGCTCTATTTGACAAGAAAGCTAGACCCAGAGATTTTCAAGTGGGAGACATTGTTCTTCGTGGGACAAAAGACATAAACCTCGAGGCAGCCATGGTAAGTTTGATTCCCTTTGGCTTGGTCCTTTCAAAATCGTGAGCACTTTCTTTGGAGAAAATTCTTTCTATTTGGATTATATGAATGAATCTCCTCTCCCACCTCCTTATAGTGGGCGATTTGAAGTTATTCAAGTCCCATGTGAGTAGGCAAATCCTTCGTATATTGTGTACAATGTTTTGGTTTTTGGTCATTCCTTTGTGTTTTGTTTCTATCTTTCCTTTTTGGTTTGTTTTCCTTTCGTGTGTTTTGTCTTTTGTGTTGGTTTTTCCTTTGACTCTATTTGCCCAATGGAAAAGACACCGGTCTGTTTTCCTAGATTTTTTCTATGGTTCTTGATCTTTCCCCGTTCCTCTATCAAGTCATCCCCAGAAAGAGCTAGCTATTGTCGTGTTGGTCGTCGATAGCACTTTACGAAGAGCAATTTTGACAGTCGGGACACAGAAGTCCCTCCTCTTTAATGGGAGAGGTTCCCTTATTCAGAAATGAACTTATTTACAAATGTACAAAACATGATTTGTTGGTTAAACTTGGATATCACGAAAGTGTTTTCTATGAAGATCATCAATTACAAAAGGACTGAGGAAATGAGAGTACGGGAAAGAGCAGAAAGGCAACATGCAGAATTATAGATATCAGAGTAATTCTTTATGTATGCGAAAGTCACAGTGAATTGAAACAAGATCATTTGTATCGAATAAATAAGATGGAATTTAAAGACACAAAGTTCTGTAAATAACATCTGCTTAGAACACAAAGTTTCTTAACATAACACAGATTCATTAATCAAGGAAACAAAGTTCCTTCTTGGTTATACAAGATCACCGTGCTTGCAAAGTTGAAGAGTATGCAATCGGTAAGACTAACGAATTTGAGACAAATGAGCTTCACAAAGAAAATAAATGAAAGCTTAGGAATAACAGAGATCAGATAGACAAAGAATGGAAAAGTCCTTCTGTATTGATTTCTTTATAATCTATTTACACTTTTAGAAAATATGCCAAGTTCTTCCTCCTTCAAAATGGCGTGGAAAGGCCATTATATAGCTTACAAGTCAGTTACTCTTTGTAACTACTTCTTTTAACTAAAGATTAGTTAAGGATTGCCAATCGCAATACCTCAACTTATTACAATGAATCCGAGAAAAAGAAATAGAAAAGAAGAGAAGAATAAGGAGAAGAAGACAGGTGGTCGGTCACTGAGAGGGACCCACTGACTTCAGAATTCGCTGCCTGAATCTCTTCAATGACTCGGCTATATCTCTGCCACGAGGGACTGACGTGTTAGTCGTAGACTGAGTCCAAAATCCCAGACACTTCTCCATCTCTTTATCAAACTCGACATGAGTATGATAATCTTTGTTTGCTTCTTCAATGGCAGATTGAAGAGAGCAAATCTCCTTCATTTTCTCCTTGGAGATGGAACTTTCCTTGAATAAGTTATCTTTGACAAAAGCTCTGAATTGAGCTTTGATTTCTTGCAAGGAAAGGGAAAGTACCAGAAGTCTCATCCTGAAGATGACAATTGTGTATGTCTTTGAAAGTAGAGATAACCAATGTCTTGAAAGCTTCGCCCTTCTGCCAACTGTTCTTCAGTTCTCCCAAAGCCTCCTCCAGGACTCTGATCTTCCACTCCACACTGTAGACCCAGGACTTCGACAGATTATCCTTTGCATCATCAAAGACTTTACTCGCCAACAAAACGTTCTCATCTGCTGTCTAGAAATTTGATCTTCATATTGATAGTCTCAGAGCCGCAACCTAAACTCGGAAAGGAATTACAAAGGGAGGGGATACACGCGCAGGTTTTCAAATTGCAAGGGTTCGAGCAAAAGATAGCATGGAAGTAGTGTGAAAAATGCAAAGGGGAAATGCTCGTTATATAGCCGTTTAGGAGAGAGAAAGGTCATAAATGCGCATTTAATACATACCCACCAATTTGAATAAGCATGATATTCGGCAGGCAGGGGAAAAATAAGCACGAATGACACTTGAGTACGCTTGGGACATGTGAGACGCGAATGCGCGCTGAAACACGCTGCGGCTCGTGCCGATTCGGGTGAAGCGGGGAGAAGACGCACAAATGCATTTTGGGACATTTGGGACGAAAACGCGCGAAGTGCGCGGTTCGGTGTTTCGTAGAAATTGGAACAAAAGGCCCGTTTGAACTTGGGACATTTGGGACAAAAAGTTCCAGAGTACGCGACTCGAAGTTTCGCCGAAAATGGAAAAACTTGCACTTTTGACTTGGGACATTTGGAACACGAAAGTGCGAAGTACGTGGTTTGGGTGTTTCTAAACAAAATGGAGCATTTCGCACAATTTGATTTGGGACACTTGGGACGAAAAGTTCCGACGGGCCCGAAATCGGGACAACTTCGGGAAATTGGCCGATCGGGGAATAGAACGCACTTTTGAAATCGGGACAGTTGGGACAAAAAGTTCCGACATGCCCGAAAATCACACAAAATGACCCAAAAACCTAGATTTTCTCAATCTCACGACTTAGGCACTTCAGAGAAAAACACTTAAACTCAAAATTTTGAAATTTTGAAAATGACTTCTTAAGAACGGGAAATTTTGAGTGGACAACATGTCGCCCTCAAAATTCCCCTCTTTTTGAAGTCAAGTTTTGAAAAAAATTTATTCGATACCTTGGAATAATTCGTGCTTTTGCTTGAAAATATTTTCCTTCATTCGGATGTCGTTGTCAATCCTTCTCTTTGGCCGTGGATCGCATCAAGCCTGGTATTGTTTGCAATTTTCCATTTCATGGAGAACAATTTGAAATTCAGGCATAAAGGTGGGGTTTTCCTTTCTTTTTATTTTTCCACAGTCGTGAATGACAGGCGTATCTTCCCCATCAATTTTTTCCCCAACATCCACGAGTAGTACGTGGACATCTCTGATTGGATGCGGTGTGGCCATGTTTCAAGCAAAGAACTGAAGCCTCCACATGTCCAAATGACACAACTCTAAGGGCAGGGACCCAAGGGATAGTCCTCAAATAAGCGCAGGATTTCCACATGTCCCAGGCCCAAAATGAAGACAGAACAAGCCCGAATCGGCTAAGTATGGAAGGTTTAGCGGATGATGCCATGTGTCTCATCGGCGCAACTTCAAGGGTCGAAGCCAAGGGTGGTTCCCCAAACTTGCACTAGCCCTCCATGTGTCCCAGGTCCAAAAAAGGGACAGAGTGACCATTTTATTGACTAAGTACAAGAGGGTCAACGGAAGCCTCCACGTGCCTCAACGACGCAACTTCAGAAGTGAGACCAAAGGGCCAATCTCCAAATGAGTGCCAGCTCGCCACGTGGTCAGAGTCAAAGGAGAGACAGAGTTAGCCGTTGAAGAGTCCAGGGGCCGGCGAAAGGAGCCACACGTCATCTCGGTGCCCTTTCAAGGGGTGAATCTAAAGTGGAAAACTCAAATGAGCACCAACTCTCCACGTGTCTAGGGTCCAATAGAAGTCAAGTGGGTAGTAGACCCAAATCGACTAAGTATAAAAGAACCAGTGGAGCTCTCCACGTGTCTCTTCGGCACAACTTCAAAAAAAAATCATGAGCAAGTCTCCAAGTGTGTGTCGGCTCGCCACGTGGTTAGAGTCAAAGAAGGGCGAGTCGACCATTGAATCGACTAAGTATAAAAGGGTTTGTGAAAGCCTCCATGTGTCATCTCGGCACAAATTTGAAGGCAAAATTCGGAGCAGGGTCCCAAATGTGCGCCGAGCCTCCATGTGTCCAGTGGTCGGACATGTGGCCCCGCCAAATAAAAGGGACTTAGTCAAAAACAAAAAATACGAAATTAGCCTTCAGTGGGACACGTGGCCATGTTTCAAGCGGTACTAGATAGGCGGGTCATTTTTGTGTTTTGATGCATTGAAAAGTCAAGGCGGGAAGGCGGGCCGTCAGGGTGATTTAGGAATTTTGGTTTTATTTCCAAAAGGGTGTAAAGTATAAAGTAAGCCACAACTCTGCCATTGAAAAGTCAAAGCGGGAAAGCCGACTATCGAGAGAGATTTGAGTATTTGGGCTTTGTTTCCATAAAGAGCTCAAAGTTATAAAGTGACCCGCAGCCCCGCTCATGCCAAGGGATAAAATCAAATGTTGAGCCCACATCATAAGTCAAAGCGGAGAGGCGGGTCGATGGAGCAATTTGAGTTTTTGAGCTTGCGTTGAAAAGAGGTAAAACTATAAAAGTGACCAACGGCTCCATCGCCACTCAAGTAAAGCCACGTGTCAGGCCTATATCAGAAGTGGATGGGTGGGCCAAAATGTTCCAAAGTGCCATTTCTCTAAAAGGCACAAAATACAAAAGGCGTCCGTAGGCCCGCTTCAGTTTAAATATCTCCCACGTGGACGACTCAAATTCAAAGTTTGCAAAGGTAGGATGAACGGCTGCAATGCAATGCGTCTGGTTTTGCCATTGGGCATGGAAATGACCGAGGCGTTAGAGAAGTTTAGACGTCGGTTTCTTGAATCAGTTTCATCATTCTTTGTAACTGAATGTAACCATTCTTGGAAGCTATTTAATGGCTTCTCCATGCCATTGTTTAGGGTTGGATCCTGACATTCTTGAAATTGTAATAGATTTGAAAATAATCAATACAGAAGTCTTTTCCCTTTCTTCCTCTACAATTTCTTCTTTCCTTGTTCAAATTTGTGAATCATCCATCTTTTATGATAAGAAACTTTGTGTTCTTGTTTATATGATTTCTGAACTTTGTGTCTGTGGAATTATATCTGTTATGAAAGTGAATGATTCTACTCTGCATCTCCTTGGCTCAATACGTATAAGGATATACTCTGCTATCTATATTTCTTGAAGGTATTGTTATGTTCTTCCTCTCTCATCTCCTTAGTTCTTCCATTATTTCGTATTGATGATCTTTGGGTATAAAATGTTTCAAAGTATCAGGAATCCACACTTTGAAAGTTGTACATTTTGTATATAAGTTTTGTTGCTTACTTTCAATAAGGGAACCTCTCCCATTAAAGAGGAGGGACTTGTTGTCCCCTGAATGTGGTTTGTTAAAGTACTACTTTAAAACCCAACAGTATGCATGTGCCAACTAATCCTTAATAACCTTGACTCCTTATCCTTTCATGATAACCGTATTGATGCCCTGAATATCCTTTCCTTGATCTATAAGTCTCCATAGCTTATCCACATTTGTATCTGGTCATTTTTCCACTCACTCCTTATGTGCATCTTTTCCTGTTGCCCAAAACTTACTAAGTCTCGACTCCATCTTACCCAGGCACGAGCTTTTGCGCCTCTCTAAGAACTACTTCTGTGTGTGCCTTCGTGCCATACTAAGGCTTCGCACACAAGGTTTTGCGCCTTAGGTACTTAGTTACTTTTAGGGCTCCAACATCACTAATTTCATAGAGATATACGCATGTATTAGGCAGAGGATCGAGCAAGAGAAACTAAGAGCAAAGGAGGAAAAATAATTCAATTCAATTCCAAGTTCTATTTTATACCTCTTATTATATTTCATGCTTCTAGTGGTTCTATTATAGATTATCTTATTTCGATCATTGTAAGGTTCATTGTTCAAACCTCGTATTTTTAGAAGCAATTACATAAACAATCGGACCTCTTTCCTCTTAGACTTAAGACTATGTGCACAAATAGTAAAATCACAAGATCACAAAGCAATAGAAGACTATAGCGGCATGGTAAAATGGACAAGTCATTATGATATGGAGGGAGGGTTTGCAAGTTCAATACACGTCCCCAATATTTTGTTAAAAGCTAAAAAAGTAATGATAAAAAAATTAAACCACCACAAAAATGAAACCTAGAGCATATTTAGGTAAGTTGGTTGATTTGGCCGATTCGCCAAGGCCATGAATTAGCAAGGAGGGGTCTCGGTTTGATCCCCTCTCAATACTTGTGGATTCTTATAAATATGATGAATAGTATATATAATTTAAACTCATAGTGCTTATTACGCCGAAGACGATCCCCATGGGAAAGGGCTTTCATGCGGACATTCATGTCATTATGTTAAATTTGATTAGTCGTTTGGACATTTTTTCAATGCGATTAAAATTGACGGTGTAACACTTATTTCCTTTTTTTCATATGGGAAAGGGATTTGCAGACATTCACGTCATTATGTTAAATTTTACACCCCGTATGGGAAAGGGCTTTGTGAACATTCACGTCATTATGTTAAATTTGACAGTTGTTTGGACGTTTTTTCAATGTGATTGAAATTGACAGGCGTAACACTTATTTCCTTTTTTTCATAAAGTAGTTAGAAACCCTTTGCCGTACTTTTTCTTTCCACTAATAAGATGCAGGAAAACATGGAATTTTTGATAAATCCTACAAATATTTTACACAAGAATATTTTGTCAAATCCCTCGCCGTACTTTGTCTTTCCACCAATAAGATGTAGGAAAACATGGAATTTTTGATAAATCCTGCAGATATTTCACACAAGAATATTTTGTCAAATCTTTGAGTGTAAAGCCACACTCCAAACGCCTTCCTACTCTACTCAGAATGCTCATTATAAGTGAACAAAACTTTCTCAATAAATTTAGCCAATGTAATGTGCAAGGATTACCTGAAAAGGGTTACATTCGGTGTAGTAGATAGGGTTGGAGTGAATTTAAAACTACATTGAAGCCCATTTTTTCGGCATTGAGTTGCATGCCAAGTGTTTGAAAAGTCCTGAGATTGTTGAGCAAGAAGAGCAAGAGAGTGATACTCATCTGGGACACACTGCAGTTATTTTCCATATTTGCAAATGGTGGTGTGATTGTCTTCATCATTGATATTGTAGTGAGGTGCTGATTGTTTCTTGTAGAGATTTTATTACTTGATCCCAGAAGAAGTCTATAAACTTCTCAATCTGAAAAGGAAGACAACATAAACACCCAGAGGAAACAAATTAATCAAGCCTCCACTACCGAGGAAACATGACAAAGTTGAGTTACTTTTAAGGGTCTTTATGAAAATGTTTTATAGTTTCATCCAGCTAACATAGGATTAAAAGAGTAAATGTTTAGTGAATATGTTGTCCTCTAAGCTTTTCTAAGTTTGCATGTTGCCTTTGGTTATAGCAATGTGCATGGTAATCAACTGAATGGAACAATGCTTCTTGAATTTTGGAAGCTTGGAAGCCTTACTTATTTGTAAGATATTTCATATTATATTTTGTGTTGCTGATCGATCATGTATATGATGATTGTGGAAGGGTTCTGTCAAGCACATTAACCATGCATTTATAATACACCCGTGGTCTAATGAGTCTAGCAATATTATGTTATTGCTTTTACAGGAATCTATCCTCAAACAATATTAAGGGAGCAATTCCGATAGAGCTGGGATATATTATAAATTTAGATACATTGTGAGTTTAGTTATTTTTTATTTTTTGTTATACTTCCAATAGGCTATTAAGAATTGTGTTTGGAGAGAAATTTATTGTCTAGATGACAGTGTGAAAGACTTCCAAATGTTTTGTTGATCTTTGATCTGGCATGAAATCCTAGGGACCTCTCTGATAATAAACTTTCTGGACCCATTCCGGATTTGTGGGGGCTTTGGAACATCTTCTGAAATTGTAAGTCTTGTCCATATAGGATTTTATAGAGCATAAACAAGAAGTCCAGTTTCTATGAATGAACATTATATTGACTTGATGATTCATCTCAATTATAAATTCAAGGAATTTGAGCGGAAATAGGTTGAATGGGTTTTACGTGAGAGGAGTTTGGAAATCTGAGTATAGTGGATATGTAAGTTTTTATACTGAAAATCTGATTATTTAACTCACAAGGTCATGTTTTTGGATCTATATGCTATGTATTTTCATTTCAAGGGAAACAATAACTTAGTGTGCTTTTTTTCAATGTAGAGATCTTTGTGGCAATCGATTAACATGTCCTATTCCTCAAGAGCTTGGGTAGTTACAGAACTTAGTCTCATTGTATGTTCCTTTCAACTATACCTTAAATGTAAATTTTCGGCAGGCTTGTGTTGATGTTCAAATAATATTAGAAATGGATCATATGCAGGATACTGAAAAATAACAATTTATCAGGGGAAGTGCCATTGCAGTTAGCCAACTGTTTCAACCTTGCTACATTGTGAGGATTCCTTTTTCCACCTATTTCTTTGTGAAGTTTTGAAAGATATGATTTGCAAATTTAATACTCTTGCCCTAATAATAGATGATATTGTAAATGGCTCTATTTCTTTTACTGCAACCTCTCCTACAACAATTTGTCTGGCGACATTCATGTCATTAAAAATTTTCAAGGTTTCCTCCAGACAAGTGTAGATATAACCAAAAAAAAATTGTACGGATGAATTCAATTTTTTTTCTTATGGTTTTTAGATATCAACAATTAACTGATGTAAGTAATAGTAGTTGTCTTTTAAATAGCTCAGGTTCCAGATACTTTCTTCTATTGTTATCAAAATATTGGCTAACTTGGATATGTATGATGTTGTGTAACAAAATTGTGGACCAATGCAATGAACATCCATCTCAAAATCGACAATTGTTTGCATCTGTTTGGGTTCAATAATACTATTGTGCATAATTATAGCTTTGTACTGTTCAAATCATCCAAAGGCATTTACAAAAGGCTTTGCAAACAAGATGGAGCAAGGTGATATAACTAACATGGCTAGACATGATTTCATATTGTATAGATTATAAGACAACAAATCGAAAACAATATCTTATTAGAATTTCTTTATTGACACATCTATATGTTACATTTAGGTTCTCTAAGGTTTGTTATACTGCACATGGACATGGCTCTTCACATATACGATGAAAAAATGAGAATCACATAAAATCTAAACGAGAAATATATAATTGCTATGGTGCTACAAGCACTATTTATAAATGTGTTCTAAAGAATTGTAAGCCAATTGCTATAAAGAGACTATATAGTCACTACCCACAAAGCTTGCGTGAATTTGAAACTGAGCTAGAAACACTTGGAAGCATCAAGCATCAAAATCTTATGACTCTGCATGGATATTCACTTTCTCCACATGGAAACCTGTTGTTTTATGATTACAAAACACATCAACTATGAAAGTAAATAAAAACGGATGCAAACACCATCTCAAACATGTTGCAACACTAACACATTATCACCCCAAATAATTACAAAACACATCAACTACGAAGTAATTATCATATCCCTCCAAATCAAATAACTTATATCATTCAATGTTCACATTGCATTGTACACATGCAATCGCTACTAATTAAAATTTATTTTAAATTCGACCATCCTGGGATTAAGACGGAAACTCAAAAAGGTGTAATAAAATGATATATTGAGATTAAGGGAATGTTATGTAATAAAGATAAGTAGACCTATTTCAAGGAATGATAACACTTATTATACGAAATATAATGTACGATACATAAGCAAGCTTTAGGGTATTAAAATAACAATAACTTAAACTTTAGAAGAATATGCATATCACGTGAATCAATATTTCAATGATTTAAATGAAAATGCAATTAAACTATAACCAGAAAACCTTGTATGAAGATATTAAAGAGCCAATATGGATGATGAAGTTTTAGGATCATACACATGGAATAGTGTTTTAAACTATATTACTAGTGGTCGCTCCGAGGGGAGCAAGTTTACGCCGTGTGGTGTAGTGGTTGTTTTTTTGGTTTGTTAGTGTGCGTAGTTTTTTTTATTGTAATTGTAGTATGTGGCAGTGGAATTTTTTATAAATGTTCTGCATCAAGGTCAGTTATATGTGTGTATGATTAAGATTATGTGTATAACCCAATCTTAGACAAGGAGAGGGAAAAGATTAAGTCTGTAGCATTGAGAGAGTCGTAGATATCCCAACATAGCAAGAGGAGTAAAATGCTAAAAAGAAGTAGAAAAGAGGACTTGTTCCAGTTGAAATTTTGCAGATAGAATATGTTGTGGCTTATATTGATTTGTCTGAATCAGGGGGGTATATTTAGGGAGGGGAAAAAGTTAGCAGTTTCACAGTTGTGTGGGTCCCTCGAGAGGTGCAAATAACAAGTGGAGCCCTGAAATCATCTAGATTTATGTTTTTTACGTAATAGCCAATACATGAGAGCCAAACCAATTAAACCCCTGGATTTCTCCCAAGAAATTAGCAAGTAATATTGTTTGGACATAAACCTAATGTAATTTGATTGAATTACGAATTGACAATACATGCCCTTGAAACTACAATCTACTTTTGTAATCAATTTATGGAGACTAAATCAAATTTTTTTCCAGATTTGTACATACAATTGGGATCATTTGCTATTTAAATATCTATACATAATTGCCCATTTCAGTTCAATGGTATGTAAAACAGATACATGTTGTGATCGTTTCAGCAAACAACAGGGGGAAAGATAGACAGATTGCAGATCAACTAAAAGGCGAAAGGAGATATTTTTAACAAAATGACATAAATAGAGATCATGTTAAATCCAGAATTAGTAATCAGAATAAGACAATTCAGTGTTATTTTTTATTGTGGAAAGTGAAGTTGCTTAAAAGACTGCAGTAAGAGGCTTTGGGTCGCATAAATAATTAGAGGGGCAGAGTGGAGTGTTTTTTGTCTGTTACTTTCAGTTGTTATATGTACATACACACATGAGTTTAACTCTGCTTCTCTTGTGCTCACCATTATTCTTACTCTAATGTTGAGAGTTTCTAGTCCAAGAGGCCAGCCATTTGGCAATTCATCAACCTGTAAAATCCAATATGATGTAGTTTCATAACTGTTAGCCTAATATACTTTATGTACTTTTCCTTTTCTGTCAACACATGATAACATGCAAAAAGGGTTCAAGACTAAAAGAGTTAATTGATCAACACAAGGATATGCACAACCGAATACAAACAACATAAACCAAGTAGTGGAACTCATGTATGACAATATGTAAACTGGTAATCCTAAACTTTATGCCAAGGTGATTTTAAGGGTTGCACAATTCCAATGACTCCATAACGATAGCGTGCCCAGTTTCAAAGGACCCATAAATGCACAATGGAAGATCTTTGAGCAACAGAATTCCATTCCCCAATTTAGTATGTGTTAGGTTGTGCACTCTCCAAGGTTGATTAAACCTATAGATACACAGTGTTCATTCTTACAGTTTTTTTGCCCACAACTGCACGGGACAGTCCAATGCCTGCAAACATCTGATATTCACTCTTAATGCATTTGAGAAAATTTGCTCTTCCTCCCTAGATGGGGATTATCTCAAGAAAAATCCAGAAATGAATGGTATAAGAAATAATTATTTAAAAGGATGCAACTTCTCATTTTTTACCCTAATTTTCCTCCCAAGATATTGAAGGTATGGATGTTTCTGGCCGGCATGATTGAATGAATGGTACTTGTTTTCGTAATATAGCCTCAAATAGTAGTTCAAAAATTTAAAACTTGTACAATATACTTGTCACAAACAACTCTTCTAAGTCACACAATGCCCACAATGAGTAAATGATCTTCTGCAGTTTCATTACCCTCTTGCCTATCTCCAATAGGCTTCTTGTCAACCTCCTCATATCTTCTCTAATTGTAACAAATCACTTGCCAAATTGATGTACACATAATTGAAAATGCTTAAGAGCCTTTGAATTGTTGCTTGAACATCCACACACTCAAAATCACCATTAAATCCTGTCAATGTCCTGATAACCGAAAGAAGAAATCCTTTTAATTTAAATTTCTGAAACATAGTACTAAGTGAACTTGATTCATCTTCTGAACTTGTATACGTTGTTGTGTTAATGAACCTGCTCCTATTTGGGTTTGGATTTTGGGTATGCATTATAATTTCTACAATCTTGGAATCTGGGTATCTTTGAAGTTTGTAAAAAGTGTATTCACCTCTATGAAAGCAAGATCGAGTTAGATTTCTGAGTTTGATGTTTTAAGTCAGGAATCCCTGGCAAGTGGGGAAACATACAAAAACACAAAAAACTATTTGAGCAAAATAATTTGTATGTAGCTGAACAAATTTTTTTTTGAAGATATAAAAATATCAAATAGACACTACAAAAATTAAAATGAATCCATATTTTTAAGTATTTAGTAAAGTTTTAAAGCTAATTTTTTGTAATTAATTAAGGATAATTTATTTGATATGTGAAAGATAATGTTTCTTTATATGATCCTTAAGTTATTTATATCTAAAAATTCATGATTATTCTTTATGTTAACCAAGATTCATTTGCAGGTCCACACAGTATAACCAGTACTGGTGTTGGGTTTAACAGCTAGTTCTCGAGCCATTTTTATAGCATCATTACTTGATACCTCTAACACTCCGTCAAGGATATCCATGTGCAAAAGGAGATGTATGGTCTAATGAAGCTATAAAGTTTTATTTATTTATTTTTAGGTTGCCATGATATAATAATTTCAACATATATATATTCATAGAAACTCTATTTTTCAGCACATAGATCTGGTCAGTAGGTTATAACAGTTATTTGCATATATTCATAAATTCCAGGTTGTAATCTCTTTAGGAGCCAATACAGTTGCAGCACTATAGTTGGCAAGAAGATCAAAGAATTGTGACAAACTCATTGTGAGATGATTCGGTAACACTATAAAAGGACAGTTCCTAACTTTGACAGTGCCTTTCCGTAGGAGAGATATAGTCCACGAGGATTTCACTCCTTGTGCCCCAAATACAACGCTAACGAATAATATTTTATACTACCCAAATGGGCATTTCTACAACCAGCTCTAGGGTTCTATTAACCTATTTTGCAGAGTCTCTGATGCCAATTCAACAAACACAATAGTGTAGACCCAATTTGAAAACATAAAAATCACTTTTAACATCATGGATTGAGGAAGCTTGAGCATCTAGCACACTTCCATGTCAACCACGAAGTCAATTGAAACTCATTAAAATGACAAATTTGTTAAGTAAAAACAGGCTGTGGAATCACCGACCAGTCACCTTGGAGTTTGGCATACTTATAGCATATTCAATTTATGGTATTTGTTTCTATCAGTTGTATCATTTCAGGATAAATTAAATAGAAATTTGAAGTTTTTGTCTACGCAGTCTAGCAGGAAAAGCTTAAAATGAAGATGAATCAAATCCTTCTGGCAAACCCAACCTATTTTACCATAATTAGAAGTTTGATCACTTATTATATGTTACAGTTTTCAAAGAATACGCGGCTGGCATATGGACAAAATTAGCCTCCACAAGAAGAACCAATGTAGTGCTCAATGTAAGTCCACAAAGATCTTGAACCAAAAAAGTACAGAAACAAGTTACCAAAAAAAAATCCTAGAATTAATTACAAAAGCCAAGAGATTATATCTCTATGATATGACATTCATTCCATCTCTGAGTCATTCATTCTGTCTCTGAATCATTCATTTCGTTGTTATTTCAAATGATGTGTACATGTTTGCATATATAAAAAAATCAACAAACAAGAAAGAAATGCATGACAACCTATGGATGTTTTTTAATGACAACATAGACGAATAATCTGGCCTACACGAAAACATGGTGCAAAGGTTTAACAATTGACCGCCTTTTAAGTGATAGGGTTCATGGCTAAAATGCTATTGATCATCAAACAAATAGCACATCTGAAGTATCAGTTTACATCTACTTACTATTAGAAGTATCAGTTTATATCTACTTACTATTTAGACTGTTATGAAGCTTCAATTTTCCTTTCCTTTGTGGTTTGTTTTTCGTTTGGGTGCAAATGTAATATATTACAATCACCTATTGGTTTTGCCAATAACTGGCCAGTCTTCTCAACCTGAAAATAAGCATGAAAATACCCTTCATGGAGGAGAATAGCGAGGCTGCCTATGCAGGCAACAGATGCAGCAGTCGGTGATCAGACACTAACAGGAATACTGCCAAGTGCACTAAGCTTACAGTTAGAGCATTCCAAGTGCATTCCAAACTGTAATATCATATCACTACCATAAGTGTTAATTGCACTTTTGAGTAAAACAAAAGAAAGATAAAAATATAAAACCCAAATTGCAACATTAGAACTGTGCATCACATTAAAACAGTTTTAAAGAGTAAAATGCAAGTTATAAATCTTGAAATTGAAGACTGCATTTACTAAAAACTCTTATCACTCACAACAGAGAAACCCTAGATATAAGGCCATTAACCAAAATATACACTCACCGTAGATAAGCCCTACAAAGGGTAAATGATAAGATATGTATTTTTCATAGATGTAACCAGCGTATGAAGAACAGAGTAATTTTCTAGACGTGATTAATTATTCTTCATTATAGATTTAAGAATCTTTTTATAGATTCAAGATTATTTCACAAAATTTTGGGAAATTTACCCTCCCCTATCATATATGTTATGAACATTTCTACAATTTATTATACACTGCAAGTTTAATCAGATTAAAAAGAAAATGTGAAACAGTTCAAGTAGGAGCAGGTGAAGCTGAGGAGCCAGGTGGAAACAGGTCACTGGTGGTAACGTATTGAAGTGAAAAATGAAACCTGGGCAACACAAAAATAGAACTAATTGTGACATAATGTACCCTGAGTCAGGATAGTAAGCTTAAGCTAGAGAAGGCCCACAGTCTATATAGATTCTTTTGCCTTGTATTCATGTTCGTTTATATAGGTTTGTTTGGTTGTTATCAGTGGTCTAATTCCTATGGTTAGGTTTTCTTATTTGCTTTGTGCTGAACGATATTGTCCACTTTTACAAGAAAACCATTACAGGGGCCTATGAAATAACGCTTCCCTTCATCTTGAGTTCTTTCAACACAAAAGTAATGCTAACTTCTACAACAAAATTTGTGTATTACAATTTTAACTTCTCTGTTTACTCAGTAAATGTACCGAATCTATAAAATATCCTGCTACCTTCATCTTCCTAGACATTTTCTCCCAGGTGAAGAGGGGAAGATCCAAACATGCTACCATGACCAGAACCCGTAACCCATAGAAAACAGGGGAAGAAGAGGACACGTCAAACCTGCTGCCGCTAAGCTAGCAATGAGTTAATTTGCCTCCTTGCTTTCTAGCCTGCCGCCAACAGTGTTGAGGATCACCCCATCTGAGAACAAACCGTTCAGGTGTTCCATCCATCTATTGCCTCTCTTTGGCCTTTTCATTGTCTCTCATCCCATCAAAAACCTAAAGCAAATTATTACCTTCAATACTTGTCATTGTATTTTCCAGTTATATAACTACTTGTTTAGATGCTAGAACTATTTATAGGTTGGTCGATTTATATCAAATTTCTATAACACTCTCAACAACTCCTCCCTATTTTTTATTGAAGAATAAACATTTGGATGCTGATTTTAGCATCTGGTAGTTATTGGACCACCTTCGGTTTAGTGCCAGGGATTGAGGGCTATCCATTCTGCCAGGGATTTGTACCTTGGTGGATGGCATGACAAACCTCATTTTAGTATTGTCGACACCAATTGGATTACAATCCTTTCAATACACCTTCCTATTTTCAAATGAAAGAATGTGAAATCGTAACACATTTAGAATTGCAATAGTAGAAATTGGACCTGTAACAAATCCACCAAGCACAATGAAGATAATAATACTTGCATCTGTCTTCCACTTACCATGAGAATCGCCAACAATTGCAATGAAAACAAATGATTCTGAGAGACTGAAGTAGACAAAAAGTTAAGCGTCATGTTGTACAACACCAATAATTGCCACATGAACATAAACCGTTCTTAAAATAATGGAACCTGTTTGCATCTCTTATAACAATTTCTCGCCGAACTAATTTGGACATGAAATTTATGGCAGTGTGGCAGTCAACACACATGCGAAGGTTTTTCATGATACAAATAAGTCTTGTAGGTGGTGTGTTAATTAGCCCAAATGCAGTAGCTAACTTCTCACTATGGTTGCAGAGAATGTGTTGTTTCTCTTCTTCATCCACATCATATAGCACAGAGTTGGTATGGGGTAGATACCCTGCTTCTTTCAACTCACCGGATAATCACTCCATCATTGCATATATCTCTGGTGTTTGAGGATGCGATATATCCTCTACATGAAAAATATGCACCATTTTTTCAACCTCAATCCAACTACACCCTGGCTCCTTGCTCACACCCCTCTCTTTCATTTCTTTTCTCATAGTTGTTGCATCATACCACCTGCCAGCCGAGGCATAGATGTTGGAAAGAACAACATATGCTCCAGGCCTTATGGTATTTATTTCGAAAAGGTGCATTGCTGCAAGTTTTGCCAATTCCAAATTGTGATGAATTCTGCAGGCGGCGAGCAGGGCAGCCCAGACATGAGAGCCAGGATGAAGAGGAATTTTGATGATAAAGTGGTATGCCTCTTCCAATTTCCCAGCTCTGCCAAGAAGATCAACCATACATGCATAGTGGTGTTGTGTTGGCTTGAGAGAATGAATGCCAATCATGGAGAGGAAGTAGTGCCAACCTTGATCCACCATGACTCGCATGGCTGCAGGCAGCAAGAAGGCTAAGGAAGGTGACCTGGGTGGGCTCAGTCCCTGCATGCTGCATGTCTTCAAACACCCTCATCGCCTCCATGCCACACCCATGTTTGCCATATCCATCAATCATGGTTGTCCAACAGATGACATTTCTTTGACCCACAGGCATTGCCTCAAATGCCTGCCGCGCCGATTCTAGGCATCCACACTTGGCGTACATGTCAACCAGGGTACTGCCCAACTGCGTAGTGATGTTCCCGTATTTGATAAGGTGGGTATGAAGTTGGTGGGCTTGTTCAAGGGCAGCAAGTTCTGAGCATGCGCCAAGAATGGAGGGGAAGGTAGAGACAGAGGGCCTGAACCCTGCCCTCTGCATGGCCACATACAGAAACAGCGCCTTCTCCCCTTCCCCCTGCCCAGCATACCCTTCAATCATTGCATTCCATGATACAACATCTCGTTCGGGCATTGCCTCGAAATATTCTACCGCCTCATCTAATCTTCCACACAATACATACCCGCCGATCATCGCAGTCCACGAAACCACACTCCTTTGAGGCATTTTGTCAAACACTTTGCGAGCATTTTCCATACAACCAGATTTAGCGTAAGCGTCAATTAGCATCGACAATAGAACACTGTCTGATCCAAACACTTGTCTAATACCTTGAGCATGGACCTGCTGCACTCAAACATTTTTCGTGCTTCACAAACTACCGCATTTCATATGCAAAATCAGAAATTTAGTTTGTATAATGGTAAATAGAAAAGAAGCATTTACACAAATCAGGGATAAAAATGCAGAGAAGAAGACAAACCTTTGAAATCGAGAGCAGAGCAGGAAAAACAAAACAACAAAAACTGGGCAGATAGGTAGCGCAAACAGATACAACCACCGACTGAGAGCTGAAGCAGGAGGTGGCAAACAGGTGGAAACCAAGCATGACAACTGCGCGACGGGTGGCTACACCATGACAGGTAGGTCGAAGCTGGTCAAGCAGGAGAGCGTCGTCGTTGGAGGTCTATTGCACTATAGCCACGCCTCCGGCATAATTAACGTGGAGAGGTGATTTTTTAAACCTTATGATGTATTACGATTTAATCGTAATATTGAACATATTTATTATGAAAATGTGTTATAACATTATTAAACGTGACTCATTGGAATTATGAAGTAATATACTCTTGTTGGTGTTTATTATCGATGAGATATGAATGATGATTGTTTAATAGATTGACATCGTTATAAACCTTATACGAGTACTATTAAATTCTTGGACACATATAACTAGGAAACATGAAAATGGAAACTATTACGACAATTATAGTTCTTTACAAGTAAAAGCAAACTAGGTTTAGGATTATTGCAATAATGAATTTCTTGGGTGTTATGGGACATTTAAGAAGGTTGTGATTGTTTGCATCCTATTCATGGTTTGTTTTGTATTATTTTTAGAGTTACAAACTGGGATTAGGATCCTTATGGCATTAATGTGAATGGGTGGTATGGGACATTCGGAAGGTTAGTCTTGTTTTTATTCTAGTTATAGTTTTATCAAGTTGTTAATTGGAGATAGAGATATCTTGTTGTGAATTGCAAGCGGGGAAGGGAATATTTTGAGAGATGAGTTATTAGACTAGGAGTTACCTATATCAATGGGATAGATAGCCTAATAAAGTGGTTCACACATGACAAGTGTTAAGGGGATAGGGGTGGACTATGGATAGACTCAATGCCTACCCTCATGATTAGTTAGTTTGGGATTATTTTATGCCCCGACATGTTTTAAAACTTCAATAAAGCAGGGGTACCTTCATTATCCTACGTATTTTGGCCAAAATCATAATCATTACTTGTATGATTTTAGGAATTTTCATATTCCTACCATGTCTTAAGTCTACCACTTTTTGGGCGACTATACTACACTTGGGATCCTCTCTTACCTTATCGATTTTCTAGCATCTTCCTTCTTGTGAAGGGTAGGGCCACTCTCACTTTGTAAGAAGTGTGCAAAGATCTGTGAGGCTCGTGGTTAGAGGTAAAGTGCTATGATGATACTCCTTATCTCATAGCGTAATTCAATAGCAAGATGTATTTTTAACAACATGTGACGATTGTGTCGCAACGATGGATTGTTGTATTTTTATACGTTGTTATCTATTATATTGTATAATGACAAAAGGCATTGTAAATGTCATAAATTGAAAGTTGATAAATATGGTGTATCGAAAACTATGTAAAAGAAAACGTATATATTTTATATGAATAAAAGATGAATTTTATACTTGATATGTCAAATTGTGTAGAGATGTACACTAGTGGTTAAATGGAAAAACATACACTTTCAATTATTTAGAATTGGTTAGTAATTATGATATAACTATTAAATTTAGCTAGATGAATGGTTATGACCAAGTTATTGGATGAACCTAACTAAATGAAATCATTATAGAGGATGTTTTTGTTCATATGTATAAATGGAATAGGATGGATTAAATGGATACACATGTTGATGGAAAATCATTAGTTTAAATTGGGTTAACTATTAAATGTGAATTTATGTGGGTTTTCATACTTGATGATTACTCACGGTTAATTCACTTATTTTGAAATGGAAGCAAAGTATAAAATTTTTATGTCGAACTATAATATTAAGTGTATCATAATATTTAGTTTATATTTAAATAATATAGAATAATTTATATTCTTATTATTTAAATATAAACTCTATATTAGGTGGTTGGTTAATTTAATTAACTAACTAATTAAATTGGGGTGTGCCCATCACTTAAAAAGGACATAACCCTTCGGGTTATTTAAATATGACCATAGGTCATATTCAGGATATCGATTATCATATCATATTATAATATTCAAATGTTGAATATGAAGGTAAATCTTGGTAAAAACAAGGAATAAAAGTGAGGAGGGAGTTACTAGACTGGTGGATGTAAAAAGTTTCTCACTTAGTGGATTTATTCTTTGTGGTTTTTACCCATTTAGGGTTTTTCCACGTTATATATCATGTCACTGTGTTTTATGGTGTTATTTACTTTTATTTAAGTTGTGCACATTTACATTTATATTTATATTTATTTATAATGTTAAACTTAACATTTAATAAAGTTGGAATAATAGATATGTCATCGAAAGCGAACAATTGGAGGGATGGCTCGTGCGGAAAGCGAAAAATACGAAATGGGCAATTTTTTTGAATTTTCGAGGGCACCACGCTTTGGTTTGACAACCTCCCATGGTGCATCCTCCACTCATGTGCACTGTCAGGGTGAATACTACTGCTATTAAGGATCAAAGAGATTGGGGAAGCCATCCCGGTGATGAGGCCATGGTGCCTTCCTAGAAAGTGTGGATAATTTTCAAAAGTTCGGCCCGACATCATTTTGGATTCCTTCCTTTCTAAAATTGGCGAGGGGTACTTTTGAAAATCTTGTTTCATAGATTCTTAGGAGAAAGAGCTATCGAAGGAAGGGATGAAGAGTGGCCTTTTGAGGCAAAGTCTGTGAATAATCATTCGGAGATCCCTTCATTTCCAAATGGTTTGGCTAGCCTTGCCAAAAAGTGATTTTGGATATGCGGGTTGGAGGCCTCGACATCAAAATTTTGAATCAAATTTTCAATGTGGACTTGTCTCACTTGCATAAGAAGGAAGATTGTGAGGATGTTATCAAAAAGGCAATCTTTGTAAATTGTTTGGGGATAATTACTCAAAAATTGTATTTTGGACTAGATCTTCCGGTTTTGGAGCAAGGATGGCAAGCCAAAGGTAAAATTTCTACCCAACAGCTTTTTTCAAGTCACTTTTCCTTCGATGGAATCTCTGAATAGGGTGTATGAGAATGGGCCTTGGTTCCTTGATTCCTCTACCCTCTACATTCAGCCCTTGACTCCCCTTTTCAACCCCATTGAGGAGTATATAACTAAGGCCTCGCTTTAGATCACCCTACCCAAATTGCCCTCTCGAATTTAGAGGTGAGCCCTCTCTCAAATCCATTCTTGCTTTGCTTGGTGTCTATGTGGAGATTAAGAGCCTGCTTGCGCGAAGGTGGAATTTTTATTCCCCCAAAATTTTTGTGGAGATGGATTTGGTTGAGCCTCTTCCACATGTGTTATGTCCGAAATCCCATAAAGTGTCTTGGATTCAAGCTTTGCAATATGAAGGTATACATATAAAATGATATGCACGTAGGAAGACTGGCCATCTTAAGAAATATTGCCCCTCCGGAACAAAGAAGTTTGTCTCGATGGTGGAGTTGTTTCCTTAAAGGTGATCTCTTTAGCTCCTTCAAAGGATTCAAATGGTTCACATTCTAGGGAATTTCTCCTATCAAGTCCTAGCTGCGCACTGGTGTGGATCTACCTCTTATGAAATGTTTTCAATTGTAACTTGGTTCTCAAGATTCTCTCTCTCTCTCGACTCGATAAGAAATGTGGAAGAGGTGCATAAATAATCGGGTGATCTTTTGGTTTTGATTAAGGAAGGCATTAATCGAGGGGTGGTAAATTCTACGATGATCTTAAATCTTGGTTATTGAAGGACAATGTGGAGGAAGCAGTCACGGAAGTGGCCATTGTCCCCCTTGAGGAAGGGGAATTTGCTCCTGAATGCCCTATTTTAGAAGCCCATTGTTCTAAAATTGCAGCTGGGATGGAATGTTTGAAATCAATGAATTTTGGATCCGTTGATAAAAGGGGAAATCCAAGCGGAGATTGCTCAAATGGAAGTCGATCTGGGTAGGCAATGTAAAATTTCCTTTGATGAAGCTTGGTGGTGGGAAGGTGAAACTCCTTCTCGGTCGACCATCAAAATCATCTCTGGAATGTCGGGGTCTCAATACCTGACAAGCAACGCTTGCTGAAGTGTTGCATACTATCCTAAGAGGCTTATATTGTTCTTCTTTAGGAAACTAAAATGAGTCTTTGAGGAAATTGGCGAGATGGTGGGATTTTTCTCGTAAAGGCTGGAAAGGTAGTTTTGTGGACTCAAATGGAGCTTCTAGTGGTCTCGGATTACTATGGAAGCATAATAGAGTGGATGTGGTTCTTCTTGCTACCAATCCTAACTGGAAGGTTTTTCAAATTAGAGCTAGATTCTTTGATTCTTCTTTTTGTTGGTTAATGTATATGGGCCCAACAACATCATTAGGAGGAGATATTTGTGGTCGGATTTGTCTTCTTTTCTCGGGGACAAGAGTGGTGATCTTTTTCTGTTGGGGGTTTAATGCTATCATTTTGGATAAAGATTAAAAAAGGAGGCATAAGTAGGAATTTACAATCACGGGTAGATTTATGTTCTTTCGTAGTAACTTATCCCTTTTCGACATTGAACCTAAGGTGGGTTGGTTTACCTAGAGTAATCGAAGGAAATGCTTTTGTAATATTTCGGAAAGGTTGGATCATTTCGTGCTAGTCCTAATTGGGCTCTAAAGAATATCATTCTAAAGTGTCAGTCCTTCCTAGTCAGGATCAAACCATTTGCTTATTGTGCTCTCGGTTCATATTGATTATGTCCCTAAAAGTCACCTTTCAAGTTTGAGTTAATGTGGCTCGAGAGATGTTTCCCTTGAAGAAAATATTCAAAATTGGTGGAGCTCTTATAAGGTGGATGACACCAAGATGTATGTATTGGCCCAAAAGTTGAAGCTCCTCAAAAGGGATCTTCTTGATTGGAATGAGCGTTTATTCAAGAATATTTTTCAAGAAAAAGCAAGAGTGGAATCAAAAATTTAGAATCAAATAATCACATCTTTGAGTATGGAATGGGTCAAGAGGAATATTTGAGGGAGAAAAATCTTCTTCCTGAGTTTGGGGAACTTTTGCTTTGTGAGGAGATCTATTGGAAGCGAAGTCTCGGGAGAACTGTCTTAAGGAGGGGACCATAATACAAATTTTTTCCATACCTCTGTTAAGGAAAACGTAGCTCCAACTTCATCTCTCAAATAAAAATGTAGATGGAGAGGTTCTTTTGGCTCAATCGACATTATTGAGGAAGGAAATCCTTTTTTTTCTTCTCTTTTGGGGGTGATGTTGCCTCCAATTTGAAGGAACAAGATGATATTCGGAGCTTATTCTTACCTGCATTAATGAGGAGCAGAAAGTTTCCTTACTAAAATCTTTCTCTTTTGATGAGGTCAAAAAGGTTGTTTTTTCTTTGGAAAAGAATAAGGCCCCAAGGCCAGATGGTTTTCAGGTTGATTTCTTTCAACACTTTTGGAGCATTGTTGCAAGGATGTTTGGGAAGCGGTTGAGGAGTCTCGAAAGTTGAAATCTATTCTCAAGGCTTTTAACATAAATTTTTTGTGTCTCTTTCCAAAGAAGGATCATCCTGAATCCTTTTCAGATTTTAGACTTATGTCCCTTTGTTATACAATCTACAAGATCACCTCTAAAGCCATTACTCTCCGCCTTAAGCCTTTGTTGGATCCTCTAATATCTCAAAAGCAAACCAATTTTATGTCGGGCGATTGATCTATAATGGCATTATCTTATCGCATGAGCTCATTCATTTCCTTTCTAATAATGGTATGTCGGGTATGCTTTTGAAGCCTAATATTAACAAAGCCTATGATAAAATTAATTGGTGTTTTCTTATCAGAGTCTTAAGAAAATTTGGATTCTCCTTGCGGCTTTGCAAATGGAGTTTTAGTTGTATAGTTGGGCCATCCTTCTCTATCTTAATCAATGGATGTGTGGAAGGTCTCTTCGAGAGTAATCGGGGCATTCGTCAAGGAGATCCTCTCTCCACTTTTCTTTATATCATTTTTGTTGAATCTATGAGTCGAAGTCTCAAAAGCAAGCTTAGGGATGGCCATCTGCGGGGTCTCAAGATTACTGGATGGAGTTGATCCGGTCACTCATTAGAAATTTGCTGATGATACTTTTATTTTTGGAAAAGCCAACATTCGGAGGCTCAAAGTATTTAGGCTTCCCTCAATTCCTTCATGATGGTTGTTGGGTAGGAGGTGAGTCTCCCTAAATCAGTTATTTTTTTCTTTAATGTTAATCCTCGGCTTGAGGCCCGATTTTGAGAATCTTTAATTTCAAGAAAGGTAATCTACCTCTTAAATATTTGGGGATCCCCCTCTTCAAGGGACCATTCAGTCCTCTCTTTGGAATGATATAATTGCTGCTATTGAGGCTAGGATTTCCTCTTGGAAAGGAAAATGGTTATCCCTGGCTAGTAGACTTTTTCTCGATAAATTTGTATTGAGTGCCATTCCTATTTATATGCTTTCCATTTTGAAGATTCCTAAAGGATTTCATGCAAAATTGCTAGGTATTTTGAGATAATTTCTTTGGCAAGGTTCTTCCGATGATAGAAAGATCCCCCTCATCAAATGGGACTCTTTGGAAAAGCTGAAATATTTGGGCGGAATTGGTATTCTTCATATTGAAAAGTAGAACTTCACTTTGGGGCCTACGTTGGTCCGGAATTTTCTCTCCAATCATGGGACCTTCGTAAGTTGCATTCTTGAAAATAAGTATTTGGGTGCTCATTGCCGATTCCATTTTAAGGATTGAAAACTTTCCCGATGGCTCCCACATCTAGTATTTCATCAAAGAGTGTAGATCACTCTTTACGAATCATGCATCCTGGTCTATAGTCAATGGGCTAAAGCTAGATTTTGGGAGGACTCATGGAATGGATGGCTTGCCTTGGATAGTATCCCCGATCTTCCTGGAAATTAAAAAAATTGTCTAAGGCCTAGGGTCTTTTTGTTATCAACTACGGTTCAAGGCTCCCCAAGATTCTTACCTGCTCCCTTCGAAAGACATTGATAATCTAGATTTTTCAGGTGAGTCAAAGGCCCGATATGAGAAAGAGCTCAAGGACAAGCAAACTTTCATCTCTCCCAAGGATGCTTTGATTATCTAGACTAGAAATAGTTCGGGTTGTTACTCTCCCAATGTTAGTTATCGCCATTTCTTTTCCAATACGCATCCGGATGAGCTGTCTTGATGAGTTGTTGGAATGACTCTTGCCCACCGAGGGTGGGTTGTTCACTTTGTTGGAATTCAAGGGTAAGATTCTAATTAGAGAAAGAAGGAAAAAACTCGGTTTATGTGGCCCTACTAGATGCTTCTTATGCGAATCTGTAGAAGAAGACAAAGATCACCTCCTCATTCATTGCCCATTTACGGTTAAGTGTTGGAATTGGCTTTGTGCTAAGCTAAACCTCCCATGGGTTCAGCCCAATACCTTGCCTCGATGTTTTGTTGGCTTGGCCTAAGGGACATTCTTCTGATTCTCTTTCACCCATTTGGATCTGTAGTCTTGTTCTTCTGATTTGTCGCATTTGGTGGGAAAGGAATAAGAGGATTTTAGAGAGGAATCCTGCTCACTTGAAAATGTAATTTTGAGATTGGAGTGGGCTATTTCTGAAGTTATGTCTTCTTTTTGGAAAAGAGGTTCACTTTTTTCTGCTAGGGATAGGGAGATTCAAAAGCGTTGGCCTTGCATTCTGAAGCCTCGAGATAGGCCTTTTCTCCTCCGATTCCTTCGGTAAGAAATAAGGTT